>OZ037779.1:23626130-23783630 GCA_964035525.1 Porites cylindrica | reverse complement strand
CTACTTTGTCAAGCAAAGTGGCAGTATCAATGACATTCCTCAGACACAGGGCAAAATTATCTGCTGTCAACCAAGAATCGTCTATATATGCAACTGATATGTGCCCTTGTTGTCGTAAGCAGGAAAATATTGGCTTCAGTAACTTTGTAAATTTTCGAGGGCAAAGTGCTAGCCCATTTGGAAAACATACAAATTGATACAAGTGTCCTTTCCATTTAAACTTGAGAAATTTCTGGTGCTCTTTGCATATTGGCACTGTGTAATATGCATCTTTTAAGTCTATGGAGGCCATGTAACATCCCGGTTTCATTAGTCTGATAGCAGACCAAATGTTGTCCATTTTGAAATGATAATGAGTTACATTGGCATTAAAGGACTTCAGGTTTAAAATCATACGGTGGGAGCCATCCTTTTTGGGTCTGGTAAATATAGTTGATATGAATTCCCCAGCTTCATGTTCACTGGGCTGAATAACACCTTTTTTAAGGAGTTTAGTGATTTCCAGTTCAACAGATTCTGTTTGAATGTCAGATAGCTTAGTTTGCATCAGGGGTTTTCCCTGCATAGGCACTGTGTCAAGTTCAATAAACTGACCAGTAACAGTCTCTAAAATTTCAGGGTCAGAGGTCAACTCATGCCATATGTGTGAATAAGCAGCTAAACTGCCCGCTTTGAACGTTTGTGCTCTCTGTTGAAAATATTCTAAAAGTGATGGCAAAATAATTTCATACTCGCTTACCTGAGTGGTGCTAAGTTTCGTAATTACATCACTGGCTATTTCCGGTCCCCTGTTTGGCCGGCTCTTTTCTTCCAGTGAGGTTGAAATGGAGTCGATTTCTTGAACGACTGGTTGCTCGAGTGCGTTTTGCCTAAAAAAGGCTTCCAGTGTTGATCATTAGTCGTGGTATGCGATTTAGCATAGGGTCGCTTATGAGCAAAGTTGGATGGGCTAGCCGTGCTGCTTATCTTGTTTGAGGCACGGATGTGATTGAGCTGCGTTTGCAGTTCGTCCCCAAACAACAATGTGGTTATGGGTACGTGTGAAGCACACAACGTGGCATAATCTTTGTGAAGAGTCGGGCGAATAACATCACGTCGCCGTTGTGATACTTCGAAGCTTATGTGCCCAAGGAGTGCCAGTGCGTCAGTATTCATTCTTATCATACTTTCGAGATCAAGTTTGCTGTTCTCGGCACGAGCCTTCAACAACAGATTCGTTGTTTGTGTGGTAATAATGCCAACTTTCGTCAGTGTGGCTTGTAAGTTGGACAACCTAAGGTCCTTGCCCTTCGTTTGTCGATCGAGGCGCCCCCAAATTTCAGGATTGACTTTCGGGGTGATAAGCCGATCACAGTTTGACGGCCTCAAGTATTTCTCCGATTTGTCCTTGAGGTTGGTATCGTCTAGCTTATTAAGCCACCTCAAGTTGACGATTTTGGCAAGTTTTTCCCGATACTTTCGGGGCAGTTTTCTCTGTGTCAGTGAGCGACTGTGCAATTTCATCCAGCAAAGAGTCGCTTTCGCCATCGTCCGCGGCGTCGCACGTGGAGCTATCGGTGTCGTTGCCGCCAACTTTTTGCCTTTTACTGGCAGCTAGTAGGTCATCCGCATCTGATGATTCCCCTGTTTCAGAGGTATCTGTAGTCGCTTTTCGTTTTTGGGCAGGTTCTGCCGCTTTGGGGGTCAGAGTTTCCCCTTTATATGTAGCGTGCAGCAATCTTAGCGAGTCGCCCATTGCTGCCATGTTGGAATTTAGCTGTGTTAGCGACTTGAGGATCGAAACCGTGACATTTCCACTCCCTTTCCTAGATTCTTCAATGAGAACGTCGGGGTCTTCGCTTAACAAAGCGTCCTCGTGCAGGGAGGATTCGTCTCCGGTGCCGGTTTGTGACATTTTCTTTGAATTTTCTGTGGATCGCTTGATCACACAACTGTAGTGCTCAAGGTCAACGCTCAAAACTGAATGCTCAGGTTCCCGCGCTCTATCTCACGTGACTCACTAGCGACTTAGACCAATGACGAAATAGAATTGGTTATATTTGAGGCCCTATTTAAAAGCCTTCCCTGTTTTCAATGTTCTTGAAACTTGCAGGGAATATTTCTTGACAATTGATCGCGGGATTGTCGAATTTATAAAAAAATTTATCGAGCGGTTTTTGAAAAAATGCGAAATTTTTAGGCATGGACCAAATTACGTCCAAAAACTCTATCACAAGCAGCTGAATGCAAGTTAATAAAATTCTTCTTACTCGCGATCGCTCAGAGCAATTCCCCTCGTTTTTTGTATGCAGTTTTCAATGGAATCAAATCACTATGAGATGAAGCCTCGTCCCCAAAGCTTACCATTTTCTTAAAATATTAGCGAATTGTGTGGCTAGCATGCTATTTCACTGTTTTTATCATTCTTAAGACTACATTTCAAAATATTTCGAAAACGCTCTCATAGAATTAGTTCAAACTACGCCATAATGGAGGCAATTATAGCAGGTACATACTCCCTTAAGCGATTTCTTCAAAAAACTCCTGTAAGAGAGAAAAACAAAGATAAATGAAAAACGTAATGGCGTCATTACGTTGCCATGGCGACTCCGATTGCAATAAAACCCAGATCATAAGAAATTTTCATCTTTATATAAGACAGTTGTGGTAACCTTTTTTCCATATCTTTACTCATGCCGACGTAGTTAATGCTCAAAGTTGGGAGGTATCAACCCCAAAAAATCCAGTCGAGCCACCTTAAAGTGAGTTCGAACCTGTCACCTCTCTTGCTTATAGGTGGTTTTCATGCAATCTCGGGAGACACAAAAAACAATGGTGAAATGAACAAATGCTGGTAGACAAACAAAGCGAGCTAATGAGCGATCTTTTGTTTACCGTCCACCAGCATGGCGCCGATGACGTAACGTGAAAACCACCTATTTGTCGAGCGGTGTTATGTGACCTAACTTACTTCCAACGTACCTATCTCAGTCATAGAATTCTTCACTTTTTATGAGGAAAATAATGCGTTGAATACGGCGTTGAATTCTGACAGATAAACGTGTATCTAATATACATCAGTGATAGACGTCGCAAATAGTTTTGGTATTATATGGTACTTATGATATACCTATAAGCAATCGTAACAGAAAAACATTTATAAGGTATAATATGATATTAATTACTAGTGGAATTAATCAAATTTAGATTCTGGTAGAAATATACAGTCCACTCCCGATAACTCGAACCCTCGCTACAGCTGTAGCTCGAACCTTGCGCTACAACCAGTTGCAAAAATACTTGAGACACGGTACCGTATTTTGGCATAAATGGACTGTCCATGATCTTATGCTTGTGATCCCCCCTCCACCCTTTATCAAAGTTGCTAGCAATACAAGATCATGCTCAAATCTTGGAGGAACCACTTTGAATGGGAGGGAGGAGGGACGTCAGTATTATATATATCTCGTAGACCTGTGACTAGCAGCGATTTGAAGCAAGAAAGGTCGTTTTTTTCCCTAGAAGGTTTCAGTTATCGGGAGTAGACTGTACTTGTATTCTTGTGTTGTCAAAAATTTGTACGTATCAAAATATATAAAATCAGAATTGCTTAAAAGAAAGAATGAACAGAATTATCTATTTAAATGTTATCTTCTGATTAATTTTAGTTTATAAATTTCCATAAATTTCAAATTCTACAAATGTCCAGTAAATAAGAAATAGTTCATAAATTTCCATAAATTTCAAATGATTTTCCATAGGTCGATTTTTAATATATTGGATTCTACAAGTGTCCAGTAAATAAGAAATAAATTAAAAATATGATGTACATTTTGCCTAATCATAGGCTTGTTTTATTCGTTTTTTTCTGTTCCATTATTCAGCCATTAGGTCGTTCCGTTTTGCTGTTTGGCACACCATATACGTGTATACTAAAAAATCACTGCGCTTTTAATCCTCTTATCCTTTCGATGCCGCGTTTTCGTGGAGCAGGGCGTATTATCGACCTTAGGCAGCCATAAAAAGATGATGCTTTGACTCGCTTTGCGTTTAGGCGTGGGGTTCCTTTTCGTTAACTTGGGTTTTTAAGAGCTCTTCGCTGTGAAAGGTATTTGCTTAAACGGTGGTTTACATTTTGTTTGCCAGTACTTTCATTAGCTTCCCACGCAGACGGCGTTCTTAGGGGCTCGTCATGAATTCCTGTAGCAGGAACGCACGACGAACCCTTAAGAACGTCTGCATGGGAGGCTATACTGTCATCGGCCATCCGGTAACACAACTGATGACATTTTACCGAAATAATTATTTACCGCCACTTTGATTCTCCCGACCGCGCAAGCTACAAAAAAGCCACAAAGAAGTGCGACCTTTGAGTGAGAGTTGGTTGATGGTTTTCGGAGGCGGTTTTAACGTGATTCTTTAGGTACTCGCCACCCCTAAACTTGAGAGAGCCACGTTCTCATCGCGGTTAACATTTCAGCGGTTAGTGCGGCGCTTATTTGTTGAAAGCGCCTTTTTGATTAAAATCTAAATACGTTTTTGTACTCAGGCGTCTCTCGTATTGTGCGAATAAAATGGAAGAAAAAGAAGAAAGATATCTCTTCTCTTTCATTTTACCCGTGATGCGGTTTACCTGGCGTCTTGCTTCACGCTTCAGATAATTGAAGTAACAAACGCGTCGCGCGACAATGTTGCTACTGAGGAGGATGATTTCGATATTATGAGAAAAATGTTTTTAGGGCGGGTTGTCATCTTTTGCTTTGCCAACCAAAACAATGGTGTCTTCTATTATCGTTGGATTTTGGAATGTGCCGGATATATTTAGAGGACAACTTATATCTGATCCAATTCTCCCCTTTCAAAAATTTCAATCTGCAAACTGAATTCTACATTGTTTCTTTTATTATTTATTTAGACTTTCCTTGAAACTGTACATCCTTTCTCCGCTAGAGATACTGAATTTATTTAATATGCTTTTACTTCGTAAAACCTGGGAGTCGGAAATGACCCGTGGGAGTGTGGCAGTTCTGTGAGTATTTTGCCTGCGCCTTGAGCAAATATAAACCTCCCAACGCAACAGCTGTTTAGTACAAGAAATTATTTCCATACACGGGTGAAGATCCCGTTTCAAACGACAGTTTTTATTGTCTCTCTAGTAATATAAAATACATGTTTATTTGTACTTTAGTTCTTGGAATGCACGTATGTCTGCATAGATGTATACGTGTTTCTGAAACTAAATAATGGAGTAAAGATATTTGAAACAAGCTGTGAATAGTAAATTCAGTTCAAAACCTTTATTACTTATTAAATACAGAGTTTTAAACTAGTCAGTCGATCTAAGTAAGATTGAATGTCCCTTTCCCTGGACCTCAGTGGCATTTCTTGGCTTAACCTAAAAGAGAAAAAATGATACATTTAATGCAAAAACTAGTGAAATTCGCCATGTGAATCAACACGATGACAGGGGATAAAACAGGTGGATTTGCCTTCCAACTGATATCAAACTATAAATCATCCCCTCAGCCCATGAGATGTTGACCACTTCACTTGGTTCTAGGTCCCCTACTCTTTATGAACAGCTGTGTGGATTCTTTTACGTCATACGAGGGTTAGCAGTGAAAGTGCTGTGAAACGAACGGGACCCTCTGATTTGAAACAAAGGAAGCACATTCTTCTCAGTTTTTTTTAAGACCCTGAGGGTGAGTCCGAGAGGGACTGGAACCCGGGCCCACCGCTTAGAAGTCTGGTGTACAACGGTACACATTATATTGAGCTACCAGTAGGCGGTTCAATAATGTACTTGATTAACGTCTGTTTTGTAACCCCCTTACCCTGTTTGGACACTTAGTTAAGTGCTGCAAAGGATGTTTGGCTGGTTGTTATTCAAATGTGTAACGAGTGAAACGAAAGAATCTTGTTTCAAGAAACAATGCGCTTCTGGTTGGCACATGAAATGTCAATAGGTGACTTTAGTTCGATTATCGCTTGGCCAGTGATGTAGTTTGGTTAAGTATTTTACGTGTTTTACATTGCTACGATAGAATTAGAATTGAAATAAACTAGACAGAATTGAGGTAAAGAAATTTTCGAGAGCACAGTGGTTGTTTTGCTCTCTGCGCAGAGAAAAGGTGGAAATTTTTGAACCTTAACCGAGACTTCAAGATTTCCAGAACAAAGTAACTGCTGCAACATTGGGAGAAAGACGTTCAGTCACCAGCTGTACGTTACACCGCGAGAAACCAAACGTGGTAAAATATAACTCATAGAACCACTGGAGCACCAAACAGTGTTTCTCGTTATACCTTTAAATACGTCATCAAAAAGGGGGGCCATTCGGGCACGCATTGCAGTTGCACGTTTGTGAGCTCTCTCCGGGCCCCTGGCACTGGCTATGCCCTTGGCCGTACGCGCAGTTGCAAAATCGGACCCTGAATTGTTTCCCACAGCCACAGGCCTTAGTGCATTGGCTCCAGTCACTCCAGTCACTCCAGCAATCTGCAGGTTCAAGGACAAGCGTAAGCGAACAACAAACAATGAAGTTTTCTTGAAGGGAAAACGAGAAAGTACCACAAGGGGCTCATCATTGGGACACTTACTTACCCTCCACACTTCCGCTGAGTCGACCTTTTAGGTCGGGTCTTAGAAAGACAGGAAAGTCTCAAGAAGCCAACTAGAATGTCTGTCACTCTTTGTGTTTGCACACCCACAAATGAAAAGGAATTCACGATGACAATCGAATTGTCTTACGATGTGTCGGTCTGAATAGCGCTACCCATTGGATAAATCTCTTTCCAATGGATAAGTATTAGGGAAACCAATTACACTATCAACTGAATAGAGATTTATATGGTGGATACCGCTATCCAATTTTTGAACAACTGGGGCCTTGTCTGGATAATTACTACTTTCGTAATAGTGGCCCCTTTTAATGGGGCATTGAAAATGAATGGGCACCAAGCACGGAACCGCGAAAGTGTGAGCAAAGGACCAAAGTACCAGAGAGAAAGAGTTTCTAATGATAGACATGCAGCGCAAAGTAAAGAGTTTAATGAAAAGGAAATAAGTGTTGACAAGGTTTCGAAATCCTCTCGTTTTAGCGCCTTCGCCCACTTAGATATTCCCGGAAGGATCTGTCTTCACCATAGGCAAATAGAAAATCCTCTTTCCTCCTAGGTTTGATGTGGTTACATCGTTCGAACACCGGAAAATATATTGTCTGTAAATAAGTGCGATGCGCGAAGCACCCGCAATTTGTTTCTTTCAGACCGCAATTGTTTGCTTGAAACCTCCTGCCCTGTTTGCTACTTTACATTACTGGCCCTACTAGTTCAAAAGATGGATAGCGTTATCCACTGGACAAATTTTTAAGCACTGGGTAACGCAATAGCATTGCCTAACACTTACCGCTTGATAGTGATTTATCCGGTGGATAGCGCTATCCAACCGTTGAGCAACCGGGACCTGTTCTTTGTCCAGCCTAGGATTAGATGGGATAGTTGGTATAAATGTTGACTTGTAACGCAATACACTCACCTCCTGGACATGGTCCCAGATCACATGGCTTATTACCCACGGGAAGTCCCACACAAGATTTACCTCCGGGACTCGGAGGGGGATTATCACATCGCCGGGTTCTGATACTAGTCCCAGGCCCACATGATGTACTACAGGCACTCCACTCGCTCCAGTTCCCCCATCCGCCGTTGACAACTGCAACTAAAAGAATAAAGGTATGAACGTCTACATGTGGTTGTACTTCTTGAACGAGTTTGGTGCCGGCACGTCCGTATTTTTCAGAAATTAGTTACTCAGCAGCGTACGAAATAAGGTTTCACACGTTAATAATGGAAATTGTAACCTTATCATGGAATTTCAATTGAATTTTTTGCAAAATTATCTTGTTTATTTCTGTCATCTTACCAAATAATTACAGCGTCAAGTCATTACCTATCGCGTTCCTGTCACCTTTATTTATTCTTTCGTCCGCCGTTAGTTTGTTTCTTTCTTTGTTTTGTCAGTCCTTCCTCCTCCATTCATTTGTCAGACTCGGTCGTAAATAAGTTTCTTTAGGAACCGAATTCTAATCGGCTCTTGTTTAGGTTCTGGGTAACTGACCACCTATCCCTCCCCTAAGTTAACATTAACACTTACTTCTTCCTTAAGGTAAAATTGTGACTTTGGGGAGGGATAGGTGATCAGTTACTTAGGAACCTCAATTGATCTTGGTTACATACTTCAATTCCCGCCTTCGTTTACTCGCATTTATACATGTGCTCGTCCTGCTCTGTATATTTACCTGTAGGACATGGTCTTAAATTGCAAGGCTTGTTCTCCAAACGAAGTCCCACACAAGGGTTTCCCCCGGAACCTGGTGGAGGACTGTCGCATCGCCGTGTCCTGATGCTGTTCCCAGGCCCACATGATGCACTACATGCGCTCCAGTCGCTCCAGTTTCCCCATCCGCCATTAACAACAACTTCAAAAAAATTTAATCAAATTCAAGGATTATTCTTGTTCTTAAATAGACCTCCTCTCCCCGCTCCTGGATCTCCTCTCCTGAACTTTTTTATGCTGATTGATAGAGCGATTTTCGTTTGACTTTGAAATGAAAACGCGCGAACAAAACCGAACCAAGAAACGAACGGAAATAGAGCGATATGATTGGTTCATCGAGCGGACACAAACGCGCGTGTCTCCTTCATGCCCGAGAACTTTCTAGAAATCAATCCATTCTTCGCTTTGACGTCATACTGCAACACGATTGGCCAATCGAACAATGCCTTCTCCATATTAGGGTTTTCTTTGGCATGTTTTGATCTTTTCATCCATTGGCTGATAAAACAAATAACGAACACTTACCGAAACCATTTTTCAAGGTCATACGAAAATCGCTCTAACAGCAATAGTCTCTTTGCAGCTGGTCAGTCACGTGGTATATAAGCGCTCAGCTGGGATGCAAGAAACGCTCTGGGACAAGACAAACATGAACCTCACAGAAATTTATAATGCGCCTTTTCCATTCAAATATGATAAAAGGCAGGTGGATATATATCCGCCTCTAATTAGCGTCACTAGAACGAACAACAGTTAACTTTACCTCTTAGGAATCTAGTTATTCAATTGTGTGTGTATGCAAAAATTTAAAAAAAAAAATTAAAAAATTTTAAAAAATTTTACTCTGGCGTGCAGAGTTTAGGGTGAGTTGAACTTACTGGGACATGCCTTCAGCAAACAGGACTTCGTTTGTTTGTCAATTCCTTTGCATCCCTTTCCTCCGTTCTGAGGCGGAGGATTGGTACACGATCGCTTCCGAGTCTTGGGTCCAGTCCCACACGTCTTAGAACACGCGGACCATGTTGCCCATAATGACCAGCGACCGTTGACTAAGGGAGATTCCCGACAAAAGCGTCAGTGCGAAACGGTTGCGATAAAAATTTTTTTTAGCGAAAACTGATGGGGAGAAACACTTGGAGAGTCAAGTGAGTATATGAGGCAAGACACCCAAGATTTCAAAATTATCTATCTTCCTTAATGTTTGCTTCTATAAAAACTGACATGTCGCCTTTTTTTCACTGGCCAAGTCTTTCAACTCTAAGCACCATTCCAGTAAAAATGTCCTAGAATGCACTGATAATTAACTGCGGTTTATAAGAGAGTTATAAGAGCTTTATTTTACTTGAAATAATTAAAAATTACTTGTCTTGAAATATTTCTTAGCTTATTTAGGCTCTAGTGTAAAGACTATCAGTATTTTCAGGTGCGAAAATAAAGATTAAGAGGCGGCGCGGGAGGAGACGTCACTGTAATGGAGCTGAATCACGGATTTCATCCAAATTCTGAAAGTAGAAACTGTCACCAAATTGAGTGAAACAAAAATAGTCGCTAAAAACATTGCAACAAGGTATTAATAACAGAGCAAATACAAAACTGAATAGTAGGTTAAGATGGAAAAACTCGAGAAACTGAAAACAATGCTTATGTGGCTTCATAGCTCAGTTGGTAGAGCAACGCACCGGTAACGCGGAGGTCACGGGTTCGAATCCCGTTGAAGCCCTAATTTTTTTTTCAGGCTTCTTCTTTCCAATTGCTTAAACTGGAAAATTTACTACGATGATCATTCTCCACTTTCAAAAAATGTATTGTCGGCACGTAGAGTGGAGGTGGGGGGGGGGGGGGGGGAACTTACTGGGACATGCCTTCAGCAAACAGGACTTCGTTTGTTTATCAATTCCTTTGCAGTCTTTTCCTCCGTTCTGAGGCGGGGGATTGGTGCACGATCGCTTCCGAGTCTTGGTTCCAGTCCCACACGTCTTAGAACACGCGGACCATGTTGCCCATAATGACCAGCGGCCGTTGACTGAAAAGGGTTTAAAATAAAACAGTCACGTGTTTAGTCAGATCGTCATCGGAGCAGCAGCTTGTTGTTTAGAGAGCGTTACTTCATTCATTAGATCGTTTGCTCGTTCATGCTGAAAATCTCTCCGTTTTATTTATTTTACTTTACTTTTGCGGTGTTCATCTTTCCTTTAATGACTGTTTCCCTGTTCAAGATAACTAAAACGTCACTTACCGGGGCACATTTGAGTGTTACAGTCACGCGTCTCCTCATGTGATCCAGGACATTTGTCATATCCAGAGTTGTAACCAAAACATGTTCTTTTCCTGCTTTGAGATCCAGTTCCACAGGTTTTTGAACATGCTGACCATGTTCCCCAGGAACCCCAGCCACCATAACCTAAGAAGCATCAGAAAAACAGGAAGCACAAGTGTCAAGAAAGAACCAGCCTGCCGCAAATGGTAAGTTCAGCTATATCAGATTTTACCTGGTTTTCACGTAAAATAAAGCTAGCTTCAGTGTAAAGCGACCCTTCAATCGACGGATAGTATCGAGTGAGGTGGGGGGAGACGGATAGTATCGAGTGAGGGGGTGGGAGAGGGGGGTGTTAGATTGATAGGGACGACAATTTTACGAGTTTGATGTTTCTTAACGCTGTTTTCAGTTATTAGTCAAGATATGGGCGGTTTTAAGCCATGGCTGGAATTTCGACAGCCGCTGATTACTAAAAAGTTACAAGAACAGAAATCACTTTCCTTTATTTTAGCCAATGATATTGCATGGGAGTAGTTGAATAAAGTAAGGTTAAACTAGGTTAAAATAGAACAATGGAAAGCCAATTGTACGACAGACAAAAGAAAACGCAAATCGGATTGAACGTGAGTTTTTTTGTTGTTGTTGTTTTTCAGGCGCCCCCAGCCACGGACCCGGTAGAGCAATGGTCAGTGCAATGGCCGAACGACATCACGATACTTAACAGAGCCGGAGTGCAATGGCTCTGCCGATCAACGCCTGAAGGACTGTACACCAGTACGCCAAAATCGCCCAGGAATCGAACCTGGCCCCTGGAAACGTTCCCCGCCCAACGGGGCACCTGAGCAGTCGGGCGTGCTAGGACTGCTATAAGGTAACGAGTCCCACAATGCAGAGAACTACATACAGCAGAACCCTTAGCCGCGTCAGATTGATGAGGCTGCTGTGTTCACACTGTACGGGATAGCTTTAAATGCCGGCGCAAAAGCTATCCCGTATGGTGTGAACATAGCCTTACTGTGAGCGTTTTTTGGTTAAAGAGCATGCGCACCTGGGCAAGAATTTGTGTTACAGTTCCTGGTCTCCGTGTTTTCTCCAAGGCACTGTCTCCCTCCATACGCAGGCCTTGGATTCGTGCAGGTCCGACTGCGGTGCTGTGTTCCAGTGCCACACGTTTTAGAGCATGCGCACCATTTTCCCCATGCGCTCCAACCACCGTCCGCTAAAAAATTAATCATTCGTAACGCTCAATAATTGTCAGAAAAACGTACAAAGCAGTTTTGTTTTTTGAAAGTGTCTATTGTTATCGTTAGTTCAGTGCCACGCAGAGAAAACAACTGAACAACTAAATACAGTCAGTAATAACGGGAGACAAAGAGGAGGTTATTAATAACGTAATTGTGATGTTATTAAGAAAAAGAATAATCCTATGTTTAAACTTGAGTTGAACTTACTGGGACATGTCTTCAGCAAACAGGACTTTGTCTGTTTATCAATTCCTTTGCATCCCTTTCCTCCGTTCTGAGGCGGGGGATTGGTACACGATCGCTTCCGAGTCTTGGTTCCAGTCCCACACGTCTTAGAACACGCGGACCATCTTGCCCATAATGACCAGCGACCGTTGACTAAGGAAGATTCCCGATAAAAGGGTCAGTGCGAAACGGTTGCGATAAAAAATTTTTTTAGCGAAAACTGATGGGGAGAAACACTTGGAGAGTCAAGTGAGTATATGAGGCAAGACACCCCAGATTTCAAAATTATCTATCTTCCTTAATGTTTGCTTGTATAAAAACTGAAATGTCGCCTGTTTTTTCACTGGCCGAGTCTTTCAACTGTAAGCGCTATTCCAGTAAAAATGTCCTAGAATACACTGATGATAACTTTGCGGTTTATTACTCTGATATAGAGTGAATAAGTGCTTAAATTGTCGGGCGTAGGTCGATTCTCCGAGTGTGTTATTGAACGAGACATTGCCTCGCAGGAGTTCAAGATACAACGCACGTAATCGTGTTAAGTAATTTAAAAAGAAGATACTGAAACGAATCCCCTCGTTCCCAGGGTCTCTCTTCTTCCTGTTCCCTCTTGCTCTGGTTTGCTCCTTTTAGCTCCTTTCGCCCATTTCGATTGAGCCTTTTATGTTTTCAAGATTTTTTCTTTGTATTTAATGATTGGTAATTATTGTCGGAATGAAAAAGAGGGCCACCTAAGAGTTTTCATGTCCTTATTCTCTTTAAGAAAAATTTATAAAAGCGAAAAGTGAGCCTACCTGGACAGGTCTTGGTGTTACATTTTCGTGTCTCCTTGTTTGGGCCTGAACATTGCTTTCCTCCATGTGCTGGACTTGGTTTATTGCAGAAGCGACTGCGGTACTGTGTACCGTTTCCACACGTTTTAGAGCATGCATGCCATTTACTCCAAGTACCCCAGCCACCGTTGACTGCAAATTAACGAGACCATAAACTACGTGAAACATTAGTTCGAGACAAACAAGACCAAACAAAACAGGCGTCGGTGAAAATGGACCTTCAGTTGATAAAAGAAAAACTGATACAGTAACTGCAGCTATTTAATCAGAACTTCATTCGTTTGTTTGGTTTTTTTTGTTCTCCAAAGTGCGCGTAGAACGTACTATACAGTTCCCCCTTGACACAATCAGTAGCCTGTTCCCGACTCTCCCCTTCTCTCCCCCTGCCGTTTTTCGCCCTCCCACTTTTTCATTGTTCGCCCGCTTTTTTC
Organism: Porites cylindrica; assembly: GCA_964035525.1. Taxonomy (NCBI): domain Eukaryota; kingdom Metazoa; phylum Cnidaria; class Anthozoa; order Scleractinia; family Poritidae; genus Porites; species Porites cylindrica. The sequence goes on along the minus strand of OZ037779.1, from coordinate 23,770,324 downwards.
GCTCGTCTGTACTGACTGAGAGCCTGGCACAGGCTACCCAACCAGTGGATCTGTGAAAAGAACAATGGCCTAAACAACCCACTGCTGCGGCAATAAGTACAGGTTGACTTCCTCAAAGCTTTGTAGTTTCTAACAGATTTAAATAAATAATGAATAATTGAGAAAACACTGGAGGTTCCACAAACCAGGGCATTTCTTTACGAGACAGGACTTCGTTTGAGTAGCCGGACCCACGCACGTGCCTCCATATTTTGGCGGGGGATTGGTACAGGTTCGGTTTCGGGTTTGCTTTCCCTGCCCACAAGTCCTAGAGCACTTGGACCAAGCTGCCCATTTTGACCAGCGGCCGTTTACTGAAAGAAAATTATTGGACATTGAGAGGTGTTTCGTGACGTGGAGCTGCGAACAATATTGTTGGTTCGCTTTGTGCTGTGGTGTAGATATTATTCAGCGTCTTTCCAATCTTTTGTATTACATTTGGTGATTCCACCCGTCCGAAACATTTAGAAACTACGAAACAAAACAACACGATTAAACAGTTGGGTTAACATGACAATCGAATCGCGATGAATCCGTACAAGTGCACTTGTTTTTTCAAAATAATTGGTCTGTTCAAACAGTCAGCTAACACTGACTATTGACCATTTTGAAAGTCAAAAGTCCAGAGTTAATGTTTTTGAGAATTAACCCAGTTACCTGGACAAGGTTTGACTTTACATTCCCTAGTCTTTACAGCTGCCCCATAGCATTTCTTGCCTCCATATTTTGACACGGGATTATTACAGTACCGTCTGCTGTACTGCTTTCCATTTCCACATGTTTTAGAGCATGCACCCCACTGAGTCCAGCTAGACCAACCACCATGTACTAAGAACAACAACAAAAAACAAATGACAGATTTGATGTTAAGAGAATAAAATGAAGGCGGAAATTCAGGGGAAAGTCAACCTTGTCCCCAGGACTTTCCCTTAGAAAATGGAAAAAGCCCTGAAGACGAGGTTGAGGGAAAATGAAACTGAAGAAAATGAAAATTTCCAGTAACACGAGCACTGTGGGGCGATCGAGTTTCTACTTCGTTAAGTCAAAAGAATATCTCAAAGATTTTCTTGAGCGTTCCAAATGAAAGCTGACAATGACTTTTAACTCCAGTGTTCGTCACGGTGTTTCGAAGGTTACAAGCCATAACACATACCGGGGCAAAGCTTCTGGTTACAAGCTCTTGTCTGTTTCGCTTGTCCCTCGCATGGTTTTCCTCCATATGCCGGAGGGGGCCTAGTACAGGATCGTTTGCGGTACTGTGATCCAGTGCCACACGTTTTAGAGCATGCGCACCAGTTACCCCATGGACTCCAGCCACCATTCACTGCAACGAAATACCTGAGTTACACAACATGCTTCGTTCATTGCTTATTGCTTGTGATCCAAGCAAGGACGCACTAGTCAATATAGAATCCCGCATCCCCCCCTCCTCCCACCCCCGCTCTGGGCTCGGACATAGTGGGGAATTTGCAGGGAGTTTTTTGCGAAAGGGCCCAGGTAAAAGGGACTGTTCAAATCACGGCAGCCAAGATAGCCGAGGTATTTTCTGCCGTGGTGGACTTACTCAATAATCCGCGCATTGAAGCAGGAGCGCAAGATAACAACTTCTGGCTCTAAGCGAGGTTATTAGTTCTAATCAGAAGAATTGTGGGGCATATTACAAATTTATCAGTGAGCGCTGGTTAAATGTCTCGGCCGGGAGGGTGTGGCGGTTGACACTGACTGATGCATCATTTTACCCCAAAAGTCATAGTCTGTGAACAGGTTGGAGTAAGGCAAGTAACAGTGAGTCATTTTTAGAACTGCAATACTTTCATTATATAGTATACAGAGCACAAAAACGGTTGTTCTTTCATCCGTGACATATTACATTACATATTTCTTTAAGAAGACTGTTCTACGACAAGTTATTTTTTTCTGAAATCGAAAAGAGTACTTTTCAGTTAATTGACCGTTGAAAAACACCATTTAGAACACGTTGTCCTTACTAGAAAAAAATTATCAACAACAAATCAAGTCTTCTTTTTGGTCCTTCAGTGATAAACTACTTCGGAGCCCCAGGATTATTAGAGTCTTCTTAGCCTGTCCACAGATGTTTTTGACGCTAGTGGTCAAGAAATCCCCCACGGTTTTTATTTTCATACTCGCACTTGATTATCTCTAAAGAGAAAATAGAGATTTTCTGAACAGGCTAAAGGATTCTGTATACGAGGCTGAATTCGAAGAGACTCAATACCTGAACACGATTTAATGGAACACGATCGTGTCTTCTTGTCTGATCCAACACAGTGCTTGCCTCCATATTTCGGAGTTGGATTGTTGCAGTATCTGTGGCTGAACTGGTGTCCTTGTCCGCAAGTCCTCGAGCATTTGCTCCAAGAATGCCAACCTGACCATCCACCATCCACTAAATAACAGCGAAATATTTTGAACAGTTATTCCATAAGCCTGCGTTGCATAAACCCCCAGTCTTGTATCCAAGAAGGAAAATGGAAATTAAATTAGCTAAATTTTACCCAGTTTCATTTAATATTACAGAACGTCGTCTGTAATTGCGTAGGATTTCAAGCTGTTGGCCTCTCCAAATTCGACGTTGTTGTTGGCGCACTTCTTTTCCATTTAAGGTCATACTTAGGAATAATGGCTGAAAATCGATATCCAGTTAGCCAATGATCATGATAAGGCTAGAGATACCTTATCCGAGGTTGAGAAATAAATAAAATGCAATAACCATAATTGAACAGGACAATCACTCTCCATTTTACTCGTTTTACCTCTAGCTATCTATCACTAAGAACGCTCCACTGGCTCCAGTCATTATTGATTACATATGATATCCTAGCACCGACTTCGCCTTCTCGTATTTCACGATGTCGTGGTTCACACTTGTTGTGCACTTAACTTTCTCGCAGCTGATGATCGATACGCTAAAAGCCATTCACGCTCTCGCATTTCTAAAATTTGATGCCCCCACGTACTGACGCCAAACACATTCCTCCGCGTGAAACCAATATCATTCTTATATACTTGTCTATTTGTTGCTTTCGTTTTGTTCCTACGTAATCATTTTAAGTCAAATTAACGAAAATCGCTCTTTCAATGAGTTTCAACTCAAATAAAAGATAACACACTTTTTATGTACAATATTGTAAAATAAATTCACCAAACCTGGACATTGGCGTTTTACAGAACATCCTCGTGTTTTTTTGCTGGCTCCAACACAAGGCTTTCCTCCATACCCTGGGGACGGATTGTTGCAGTATCTTCTTTTGTATTGATATCCGTACCCACAACTCTTGGAACAGGAAGCCCAGGAACTCCAGCTTGACCATCCGCCATTCACTAATGCGAAAAGGAATGATTTGCCTCTGTGTACTACACCCCGATAAGGCGCACTCAAAAACCGGTTTGAGGCATGCACGCGTTAATCAATCAAGTCCAAGGTACACTCTAGATAACAGGACTAGCTAACCGCGGCTGGACTATATAGCTCAGTTGGTAGAGCGCTTGACTGTAGAAGGGGAGGGCCTAGACTCGATACCAGAGCCGGACCATTCCTCAGGGTCTTAAAAAAACTGAGAAATTAATTAAGGTATTGATTTTGCCCTCATGAAAACTGCTAGATCTTTGCATGGCTCGGATGACCACATAAAATGGCGGTCCCGTCTCAGGGGAAGGAAGGAAATTATTAGGCTGATTTAACAACAGAACGGGAACATCAGTTGACGACGGCGCGCGCAAATCAAACAACTGGCTTGACCAATGGCAGAGTAGCAAATTGGGCACCGGAAGTCGTGTTTAGTCCTTTCCGCGCGCTTTCCCGTCGTCAAATGACGTTCCCGTTCTGTAGCTAAATAACGTTTGTGCTAAAAACATTGTAACTCTAATAAAGTGCATTTTTACCTTAGTTTACTTTAATTTACAAAAACCTAAACTGAACACGATCGAAAACATCATGGCAGGACATTCAATTTGTGATAAATGATATCAGTGCACTTCATGGCCTCCGGGAAAAGTTTTCCTACTACAGTATTTAATAATTTAATCTTTCGTATGTCAGAAGCTAACAGGTAATAATTGATACATCACCTGGACACCGTTGCAAAAAACAGTTTTTATGCTGCTCTGCGGGTCCTGAACATTTTTTCCCGCCGTAGCCTGGAGGCGGGTTTGTACAGGATCTCTTGCGGGTCTGTAATCCCGAGCCACACGAACCTGTGCATTGTCCCCAGTGTGACCAGGCTGACCAGCCTCCATCTGGTGATGTGATCAGAGGGGAAGAGTCAAGTGAACAGGGAGACTAATAGCTATGCAATATCAGCTGAGTCGTTGCTGCAGTTTTGAACGTTTTTAGTAAAGAATATTATTTCTTCGCAGGCCAGCTATTTGAATAGGCTCCTGCACGATTTTTCCCGCCAACTTTGGTCTCGGACCCGCTAGCAAAAATACACTGACGCCCCGGAATAAAAACCTAAAACTAAGTAAACTTGCCAAGTTTGAAAATGATACGTTTTACTAAAAACGAGCGAAGATGTAGCTTAGCAATTTCTCACCCCATGTAAGGGAATCCAGACTCCGGAATGAGAGGAATTTTAACTGGTGGAATCCGGAATCCTGGGCATTGGATTCCGGAATATACAGCTCCCTGGGGAATTCGGAATCCCACTAACGATTGGAATCCATAATCCAAGTTCCACTGACAAAGAAGGAAGAAGGAACGCACCACAAGACAATCTTGGATTCTAGATTCCATGCCATGGATTCCAGTCCAGAAACTGTATTCCGGATTCTTTGTCAGTGAAACTTGGATTACGGATTCCAATCGTTAGTGGGATTCCGAATTCCTTGAGCTGTATATTCCGGAATCCAATGCCCAGGATTGCGGATTCCACCAGTTAAAATTTCCCGGATTCCCTTACATAGGGCGAGAACCTGGCATGGGCTCTGAGGAATGGATGCTGGGCCAGAGAGATTCCGAAATCTTATAAAACCGTTTCACTACGGCTATTTTCCCATATACCAACTTTTTCGTCGGTCGCCGGAGAATCACGATTAAGCCTCTTCGACAGCACATGCAAATTTCAAATTTGTTATGGAAAGAAAATGGACTCTTTTGTAAATGAATGGCTGCTTCGAAAGATGAGAGAAAGCCTCTGGCACTTGCGGTAGCCTCGGTCATTACATTCTTGAGATTAAAGAGCGATGAAATTACCAGTTAGACACTGAAATCAATCTCTTACCTAAGTTGCATGATTTCATCATACATGACCTGTATTCTTCAGAGTTCCCCAGACAACCGTAACCACCGGACTTGGTGCAGGAGCGCTTACGGTATTGTGTCCCTCTGCCGCAGGTCTTGGAACAAGCGCACCATGCTCCCCAATTGGTCCATGTTCCGCTCTCTGCAGTAAATAACAGTGTTATTGTTGTAAACAGTTCCTGTTCTTTGCGAAGTTATTTTCATCTAATGAACTTTCTTTGGTTAGACCAAAGACCTATTTAGCCTCCCCTGGAGCCATTTGAGCACAACGTAAGCCAAAAACAGCCCGACAAAACTGAGCTCATTTCAACCCATCTGGGACTCATTTCAGTCAGCCATTGGGTCCTTATCAACCTTAGCTAATTAGACTGTATTGGCTCTGACCCAAATAGGGCTGTATTTTACTCACCGATACGACTCCATTTTCAGGGCTAAAACAGATCTTTCTGGTTTACAGCGAAGTGTAAGTTACCTTTGAAAAAAGCGGGGACCTAAGACGCTGTTAAAGGTAAAAAATTCCAGCACGCATAGCATACTCATCATGCGATCAAAGTTTTGCTTTCTTCTCACTTATGATAATCAGTGAACCTCAGTATATTTTGCCCATATTCCTTCCTTAAACCAAGAGATCATATTATGATTACTCGTCTATACCTAAATAAACAAAGTGAGTTAAGTTTTCATGTAAAAATTCATATCTTCATGGCAACTGCCCCCTCCCAAGCAAACCTAGTGCTTTTTCATCCATTTCATCGTACATTACGATACCGAGTTTAACTTGGGTTTCTATAGCTTTCAGACAATCCTAAAAAAGCTGACTGAAATATTCAGCAGCGTTGCGTTATTTATTGCAATGTACAGGATTTTTGAATTCTTATTCTGCTAAGGGCGCTGATTACAGTTGTTGTGACGGTGCAAGAATAATGCTAACGAGCTGCGCTATGCAGCGACTGACTGTTCAAAAAACTGATCACGAAACAGGTTTTGAAACTTTTTTAACTCACCCATTTCACCGCAGCATTCTCCCTTGTAGCCATTCTTGCAGTGACACGACGAACGTATAAGCGTTCCACCATTCAAGCAAAAGCGATTGCACGCCCTAGCACCGACAGTGGTCACTAGGCATTTGCCCCCACATTGAGCAGGTTTGATGATCTTTCTTCTTGTAGTGGAATGACCGTTAGGGCCACAAGTGTGAGAACAATCACTCCATGGGCTCCACTCTCCAGGGATGCAGTCAACTGGCTTACAATACCTTCGACGACGACGTCTAGCAGCCCAACTAAATCTTGGCTCGGAAACCATTTCATTCACCAGACAGATGATAATTAACACTATTGAAGTTATTCGAGTAACATATTCACACCTCATTTTGTGTATGGCTCACTCCCCAGCCTACAATTTCCAATATGTCAAATGTGCCCTTCCAATTTGTGCTGGTTTTAACGCGTCTATAAGGGTAATGACAATGTTTTGCAGTTCGTTTTCTGCAAATTTCAGGTTTGCTTACTCCTTTATCAGACGTGGGCGAGGTTCATGTGCAACCCCGGAATGTTATAGCATGATTTTTCCATTTAAATTGAGAAAATATTTACATAGTGGCGCTCTACTTAAAAAGAAATTAGATTAAAACAGACTCTCCTTTCGTTTTTCAAGAAGGTAAGCAATTTTTTTTGCGTTCTTGTAAGACGAAACCGAAGATAGTTTTAGAAATATCAGAAATATATTAAATGACACTGAAGAAGCTTAAGCGTACGAACCTTAGAATTATTCTTTATTTTTCTCAGGAAAAGACCAAACGAAACGTAAACATGCTTTAAAGTTCTTTTAATTTATCAAAATTTATTAAAATCATTTTAAGTAATATCTTAACCCAGTTGTTTACAGCCAAAAGACTAACGGATGTCCATACTTGAATACCTCAAGCTTTTGTTCTACAGTGTCAGTGACATTGTATTAATGACGCTACAAAAAGTACTTAAACCCAGAATTCGACCACTTCAAAAAGCGGCAAAAATATTTTTTTGCTTAGTTTTCTGCAAACAGAAAGCTGTCATTGAATTTCCATAAGACTTTCCACCCACAGCGCCCTCTTTGATCTGCTTGAACAGCCTACTCCTGATAGCAAAGTACAGTCTAGCCTGTTCCAGGCTCCGAGATAGCTGGGTCCTCGAATTGAGAAAGCGTGAACACGAAAAAGAAACGGTAGCCCCCTTTTCCCCAACGAATCACGCACTTATATTTGCGCGTGCCTTAACACTTAGGCGTCATCCCTACTATCTGAGAGCCTGGGAAAGGCTACACACAGTCAAACCCCGCTTTACGGACAATTTCTTTTTTATCACTGGTGAAAGAAAGCCCTTACATTTTCTCTAAATTCAACCCGCTTAATATGGACACCCCGTTAATAAGGACACTTTGACGGTATGGCCCTCAGTGTCCGTATTAACGGCGTTTGATTGTACCTTCAATGGAGTTCGGAAAAAAATAACTCGAAATATAAGGTCGTGTTTGATTGGGAAATCCGGATTTAGATTTTGAAATCCGGATTTCAGATTTTGCAATCGAACGCGAATCCGAAAACTTGTTGGCAAGACCACTGTTCTAAAGGACAGTTTTTCAAATCCTTTTTCGGATTCCCAATCGAACTGTAAAATTGAAACTTCAAAAACAGATATCTCAGCCTTGAAATCCGTTTTCGGATTTCGCGTTCGATTGCAAATCCGATATCCAGTTTTGAAATCTAAGTCCAGATTTCCTCAATCGAACGCACCCTAAGAAAAAAAGATGTTTACTGCGCTATGCACATGTAAGGGATATCAGATGAAAATGGAACAATCTTCGAACGTAACGTTACTAGAAACAAACCAAAGCAACGCATGCAATATTTACTTCCTCGGAACCAGTTAATCAGAAAACCAGTAGCGCTTTGTATGTACGTCTTTTGCTATCTATTATTCTGGAACGTTTTGTAACGTTGAATTAATTTGAAAGAGTTGAGATACCGTTGCCCCCAATCTGGTTCCCAGAGTCCGCGTTACCCTTGTCCAGCATTGCCCGTTCCACCTGATATAGGAACGGGGGACCCAAACAATGATTGGGGCTAAATTCTAAGTTACCTGCAATTAAAAAACGTGAAACAAGACGAGAACGGAACTAGAATAAACGTAGAGATAAAATGAATAGCTGATTTTGTTGTTGTCGTTGTTTCGTTAGCGATCCTCTTAGATAATTTTGATTTTCCATTTAGTGTAAGCGACACTTTTCTGTTTCAGTTTCGTATTTCGTTTTCTGTTACTTCTACTTCTTAATAAGGAGTTTATTCAGGAGATCGATGAAATCTGACTGACAATTGTTTATCGCCGAAAACGTCTCAGTGCCACCCTCAAGGGAATATAACTTACACTGTTACACACCGTGGTCTATTTCTCTCGCCTCTTTAACCACTTCCATCTATATACATGTACCTATAATGTCCATCAGTTCTCTTCCTTTTGCCTTATATGCCTTGGGGGGGGGGGGGGGGGGGCTCCCTATGATGGCCTATACGGGGAGGCTCCGCCCGAGAGGGGTATCTTTTTCAGGCTTCAGGTATACAAAAGTGTAGGGGTTTCACCAGTTGAAGTATATAAATGGGTAAGGCAATCTGTCATTTGGGTCTGTGAAAAGGCCTACAAGGGCTAACAGATGAACTTTATGGCTTTATAAAGTTTAGTGATTTATTCTTATTTAAAAGACAGTTTATTTGAAGCAGTTAAAACGAATGCAAAGTTCTAAACAAGGTATGTGAAAGGGGTGCCATTTGTCAATAGAAGGTATACGAAAGGGGTACTTTTATCGTGTGAAAAATGGTATATAAAAGGGTAAGAGGTTGGACCTCGGGGCGGAGCCTCCCCGTACAAACTTTTGTTGAGTACCCCCCGAGCAGATATGTCTATTATACCCGAAAAGAATTTAGCTACCAAATGGTAGAGGAGCATAGGCCCCATTTACACAAAATAGGAAATGGGTATATGAAAAGTAAGGATTTCACTTGTTGAAGTACGTGAAACGGTAGGGAGATCTACAATTTCGGTCGATAAAAAGGCTCAAAAAAGCTAAAGATGCATTTTAATGCTGTGAATAAGTCGAGAAAACGTTCTGATTTAGTGATTTATTCACACTTTAACCCCCTAAGCCCTAAGAGTGATCGGCATCAAATTTCTCGTTGTAATATCAATGCTTTGATAAACATAGTGGTCATGAGAATTATGGACATGATCACACAAAATAAATTTGCTTGATATTTTATCAACTTCTCCTCACTACTTCTGTAGGAAATGAATAGGGCAACAAATGAGAATTCAAACTTTGATGTTAGAGTTTAAAGCGTTAAGGACAGTGGATTTACAGCAGTTGAGAGACTAGAGATGCAAAGTTCTAAACTAGGTATGTGAAGGGGATACTTTTTTTTATCAATAGAAGGTAGACGAAAGGGGTACCTTTTCCGTCAAAAATGGTATAGAAAAGGTTAAGAGGTTGGAACTCGGGGCGAAGCCTCGCCCGATTAAACTTTTTTGATGACCCCCTGGAAACGCCCAGTCCAAGAGGAAGAGCGTTGCGTGACGAGACAAAAACGGCAGCGTGATGTGAGACACAATCATGCCAACGGCCATAGCCGGCAGGTGACATTTCATGTGTTTTCATCGTGCGCAGTTTTAAGCCGAGATCATAAGCGCTTGAATGTCTTGTGATGTTCAAAGCTAAGATTTACATCCACCAACAGGTATTGTGTCATTCATCTTTTAGTAATTGTGTAGTTATGGCAAAAACAATTTTATGTATTAGAAGTCTCGACGATGATTTGGATCCCCACATCCAGGCCGTTTTAGAACAAGTAAAATTACTCGATAATGAGGCAAAATTTGTTTGCCTTAATCCTTATTCTAGAGGTCATTTCATTGAAATCACCGCAGGAAAAGATTCGGAGCTTAGTCCGAGCTGCATCATCGTCGTGGATGGCGATCGAATTCCTGCTCAATCGATCACATCTGTCTGGTATCGCATGAAGCCTGTTATTCTAAAGGGTGATGAAGACCTACAAGGTAGATCTTTTATTTTTAAAAATTTTCAAGGCTTTTTATTCTGTTGTTGTTGTTTTTTTTTATGTGCGTAGTTAAGGGGCACCCAGCGACTTGTTTCTGTAAAATAACTGTTCGAAGGAGCACATATTGCCTAGAAATTTCTAAAGCTTGAGAAAAGCTAAAAATTTCTGGATAACCGCTCCATTTGTCTTAAATGTTGGGAGGTTTTTCTAATAGCTTAACTACGATTTTCGGAGGTTGTGTTATGTCCACATTTTAATACCAAGGTACTGCGATTATTGTCAAAACAGGTCTCCTAAAAGTTTTGGTATAAAGACAAAACGTCCCCTATAATTTTCTAATGAAACTGATGAAAGCAAGGCTACTTCCAGCGTCCTCAGCAGACATTCTTAGGCGTGCGTCACGCGTTCCACCTAAGAATGTCTGCGGGGGAGGCTAGGCTACTTCATGTCCTCAAACTTTCTACCGGATCCATCCCTAAGGGTAGCTGACACTTTCGGACCCGGACGAAAAAGCACTTAAGACTTTCAGAGCAACCCCAAATTAACTAAACAGGCTTCTAAAGCCAGTAGAAAACCATTCGAGACACTTTTGGCGTATTTGGAAACATTCGGCCGTTGGGTGCCCCTGGTAGTTGTTATAAGTAGTAATAGGTAAGTTTTACTTTGCGTCGCAAAATGATTTGTGGTGGCCTAGAGTACTCCTCGATACTAATATTGCTTTGCGCATTCTCTGCACTGCGCTCCTTCATTTTCTACCGAGCTGGGTAAGAGAATTTGCCTATTGTGGTCATTTTCAGGGGTGGGTTCATACCCCGGCGTGCCCAATCAATGAAAATCGGTCATCGGAAACCAATCAATATAATTAATATAATCGATAAAATCAATCGACTAAAATCGATACTCACAATGCAAATCCTCCTCAGCATCGCGGAGAAAGGGGAAAGTGGCCGAATCTCTTGTTATTTGTAGAAGTCGGTACTTTCAAGAAATTTTGTTCAGTCGGTCAGTGTAAAACGCGGACTGCGGACTGCAGACTGCAGACTGCGAACCAGAGGTAAAATGAAGACTGAGTGTAAAATGCAGAATGAGAAGTCTCAAGAAACGTTCCTCGGACCTTGGATCGGTATCTGACTCTCTTATGATTTCTACGCGGTCGCAGATCAGCCGAGGGAAAGTAACACGGCATCTCGACGAAGGGGACGGCGAGAAGGAAAGAGAGGCAAAATGGCTCCCTTTCTTCTTCCTTCCCACTCCCCTCCCCTGCGCTTCCTTCGTTAATATAATAGAGACGGAAGACTAGGAGTAGTCCCCATTTTTCCTAAGGGATATTAGAGCGAGCAAAGCGCGTGAAATTCATCGCACTCGAGACAGGCGAGACGCGGCGGTGAGAGAGAAAAATCGTCTTTCTCACATGGGTTGATTTTCAAGCGCGCTCGCGTTTCGCTCGCTCTACTATCCCTGAGGAAAAATGGGCACTACTCGTAGTCGACGGAAGAGATGGCTTTGAGCGAGTTAGAGATAGCTGCAAGATTATGCTGAGCGTTAAACTTTGACATGTTTCAGTACGAACAATAATAAACGGAAAATGTTGAGAAAGCGACAAATAAGTAGCACTCCCACGGAAGTGCAATCAATGGCTAAAAGGTGGGACTTTTGTTTATCTTTAGGTGTTATCATTGCAAATTTTGTCTCCAAAGAGTGGATGTCGGTGCTTCGTTCATTGTCGATGTATCTTTCCCACGCGCGATGGATGAACCCACTGACACCGCAAGTGGATCTCCTGAACTGCAAGCCTTCTCAGTTACGACTTGCGCAGCAGGTTGGGCTGACTGTGCCGAAGACCACTATCACAAATAACCCTCCTGCTGTAGAGAAGCTCTTTAGCAAAGTGGAAAACGGACGAGTGGTGTTTAAGAGTTTGACAGGACTTTTTGTACCGCCAGACATTGGACTTTTCACAACTGAGATCACTAAAGAGTTTCCATCGGTGTCACAGGACGGTATCGCACATTGCCCGAGCATTTATCAAGAGCTGGTGGAACGGAGATCCGATCTACGCATCACTGTTGTCGGAAACAAAGTCTTTGCTGTTCGTATTGCCTCGCAAACACTCGATGAGCATGAAGATCGCTTGGATTGGAGAAGGAGGCAAGATAAAAAAGAGCTTTACAGCGAAGCACAGGTGCATGAAAGGCCCTTAGTAACTAGTCATTCACGTGGTACAGAACCGCCATAATAGAGAGCAAGGAACGCATTGGTAAATGACAAATAAAAGGCTTACATTAGTTTTAGAAATTTCCTTTATTTGTCTTGTCACGGTGCGTCCCTTGCTCTCCAGCGTGGCGACTTTGTACCACGTGAATGATCAGCTGCAAAGGGCCTATTACAACTTAAATTTGAGTCGTTCCTCTAGGTCTCCACAACGAGCGTTTAACAAGCTCTGCCTAGTCCCAACCTCGTTCCCAGGTACTTCTCGCTTTCCAATATGCCGCGGCCATATTGGAAAGCGAGAAGACCCTGGGGACGAGGTTGTGCCTCGTCCTAAGAGCTATTGCCGCGCGAAAAAGAACTAATCATTGTGGAGTCATGGAAAGGATTTAGATCGAGCAGCGGGTACAGTGCGCACAAACGTCCCAAAACACCACGAACCCCGCGTAACTAAGGAGAAGGGAGCCTGGGGACGACCATTATCAAGCTGGATTGTTACAGCTTAAAATCACTTATGGCGATTGTTAATTCTGATTCCCTCGAGTCAGAATTTAAAATCCTTGATTCCCTGGTAACCAGACGCGAATGAAGGGCCAAAAAAGTAGTCGTCGGGTCACCATGGAAAGTAATGACCGCGAGCAGCGAGGTAAGGGCATACTTCATAAGACAACACGCATGCCCATGCCAAAGGAGCCCTGGGAAGAGCCAGTATTAAACTTTGTTACCCTTTGAAAATCACTAACGGCCAATTTTAATTCTGATCCTTTCTAACAGATATCTGACGTACTTAAGCAGTGCTTGCTAAAGTTCCAAGAAAAAGCAGGGATAAATTATGGCGCTTACGACTTCTTAGAGCGCGGCGACGACATCATATTCCTGGAGTGTAACATGGGAGGAGCGTGGCTTTGGCTGGAAGAATTTGTTGGCATTAAAGTGTCCTTGCACGTCGCCCGATTTCTACTGGGTTTAGAGGAACTTGAGACCTAAACAATGAATGGGGCTAAATTTTAAGTTAACTACAATCACAAAACGTGAAACAACAAGACGTGAATGGAACTAGAATAAGCGTACAGTTTAAATGAGTAGCTTAATATATATTTTTTCTCTAGCGATTTTTAAGATAATTTTGATGTTCCATTCTGTATGAAAAGCACTTTTCTCTTTCATTTCCCTTTTGTTTTCTAGTACCTTTTATTCGTAACAAAGCGGTTTACTCATGAGATCGATGATCAGATCTGACAACCATTTTTTTTATCGCCAGAAAACTTCTCAGTACCATCCTCAAGGGAATTCATGACCGATACTGTTATACACTGATTGACTTCTGTTTCTCCGCTTTGAAGGGGCAATAGGGAGCTTAAGCAACAACGTTTTTGAGCGACGCACGTCAACCGGAAGTGGCCTTTTTTCATTTTTTGACGGTGGTTTCGCGCAAATTTTCAGTCAAATCGCCTCTATAACAGTAAAGAAGCTAAGGAATACAAATTTTATATCATCAAGGCATGTTAAGAGGGAAAATACCTCACTTCCGGTTGACGTGCATCGCTCAAAAACGTTGCTGCTTAAGCTCCCTAATGTCACGAGGTTATCGCTGTTTTAAGTCAGTTCTGTGCTGAAGAAACTACTTATAATTAGTGCCTTAAACCATTTACAGAATGCTCCTGTAGGGTTATGAAAAAGAGGGTACTAACTATAGTAATTTGTTTGGTGATTTTTTTGCAAGCATAGAATTAAAACTTGAAAAAATTGGCTCAGATTTTTCAAATTTCAATCAATCTCCATTTTTGCCATCCGTGGCGACAAAGACGCCAGGGAACATTTTCAGTACCTAATTATTGTCTCAATAACAAATAAGAGAGGATAAAGGGGACAGAGAAGGCATCCCCCATACACACCTTATTCCATAAGTAATTCGTCTCGAGTTATTTTTAAGACCACAGATCCCGAGGGGCATAAGACAACAGCCAATCACATAGCGCGAATGTGTTCCGCGTGGATTACCCACGCTCAGAGCCACGCGTCCTTCACGAATTGACGACGAACAACATGGCGGAAGACGCGGAGAGCGATATTGCTATTCGTTTTGTCGACGAAAACGACTACAGAGAGATTTCTGCTAAAGCTGTGTCAGCGAAACGGAAATAAAAAAGAATCGCCCTTTCCTGGCTTGTTTCTAAACATTGTTAAGACGTTGATTCGAGCGAAGCTGAGAGTTCTAGTGAAGAAGATGAAAAAGTCAGTGCAAGCGAGGAGGAAGCTGTAACCGAAACGGAGAGTGCCAATGAAATACAAGAAAACGTAGAAACCTCCTATTCCGATGATAGTTCAGCAGATGAAGCGAAGAGGAGGAAAAGTGCAGGGAAGCCTAAACCTGCGCCTTCGAGTTCGACTGTCACCAAATGAAGCAAAAAGGCGCCGAAGAAATCACATAAACGGAACAAGGGTCTTTCGGACGAAGAGATGGAGCGATTCCCTTTTCTCAGGTGAGCGCCGACTAATGTCGCTTCAATATTTAGGAATGCTTTCGATCTCTTTACGCTTTCATTGCCTTTCGCCCGACATGTTTTGCACCGACGTTTAGTCATGCGAAACCTCCACGAAACATCCACGCAGCGCGCGAGGTAACTTTATCCCGATTCTAAAAATAACTCAAGACGAATTACCTATGGAATAGGGTGTGTATGGGGAATGCCTTCTCTGTCCCCTGTATCCTCTCTTGGTAGTTATCATTGATAATCAGCTTTCTCCGCATTTCGCAAGATGAAGGAATTATCATTGCATGTGTAGTCCTCAAGAGATAAATACGGTGATAAAGCTACACGGGGAACGAAAAAAAATACTTTTTTACGGTAATTGGATTTTTTTTTACCATGAAAATTAATTTCCCGGTTGCAGCGAGCTCACCTTTCCACATCACCGCTGACCATCAATTCCGAGAGACTGAAAATACTGGAGTTTAGCAAGCCATTCATGCAGTTCACAATGAGTTTAATCACCAAGAAACTGCACACTAATGATGATGACCTGACTACCTTTATGCTACCCTACTCCACTGAGGTCTGGCTGCTCACGCTCATGTGTCTTCTGTTGGTGGCAGTGTTAATGTACTTGGTAAATTTCTTCAGCCCATATCGTCATCGATCGCGTCACAGGCATAGGCATCACGCAGAGACTGGTGAAGAATTCGACTTCTACAACAGTTTATGGTTTTGCCTCGCTTGCATGTTACAGCAAGGAGCGGATCAGACGCCAAAATCATTTTCAGGTGACTTTTAACATTCGGTACACCGGCTGAAATACTTCCTATATTGCCCATGACCTGCTGCAGCAGCAGTGCTAAGATAGTCCAGTGCTCTCTTTGTAGTAAAGAAACCCACAGAACCTTGTATTGGGCCTTTCCTAGGGTAGAGAAGAGACTAGATTAACATTAGTTCAAAAAATTTCCTTAAACTTTCCTCAAAATGTCAGTTGTAGTGCTGTCAAAAGATTGCAAGGATACACCAATAAAATCGACCATTCGGGTCGTTGACAGAACAAAATGATAGTTGAGCAGAAGAAAAAAATCATCCACCCCCGGTGGGACTCGAACCCACAACCTTTGAATTAGAAGTCCAACACGCTAATCCATTGCGCCACGGGGGCTACACATATCACCATGGAAATATTTTATTTTTATCATATAGTTTACATTTTCTTTGATAAAAATTTGGTTTATCCTTCTTTACGTTAGCCATTGGTTGTTTTGTGAACTGACCAAATGGTGGTACCTGTTATATGAGAAATACCATTTGATCAATTAAAAATAAATAAGGAAAAGAAAGCCATTTTCTTTTCTTCCTGTTCACTGAATTAACTCTTTGTTTGCAAGTCGATATGAAGACTGATATCTTGAAGTGTTTAGACCCAAATACGATATCGCAACCACGAGATGCATGAGAAAATCAGCCGAATTTTCACCTAATCGGCAACCTCAAGAGAGGATAAAGGGGACAGAGAAGGGCATCCCCCATACACACCCTATTCCATAGGTAATTCGTCTCGAGTTATTTATAGAATCGGGATAAAGTTATCTCGCGCGCTGCGTAGGTGTTTCATGGAGGTTTCGCATGACTAAACGCCGTGCAAAACATGTCTGGCGAAAGGCAATGAAAGCGTAAAGAGATCGAGAGCATTCCTGAATATTGACGCGAAATGAGTCGGCGCTCACCTGGGAAAAGGGAATCGCTAGGCTCTTTGACAACCCGTGAAATCAGTTTAACTCGAAGTTTTCGTAACCTCAGTGCTTTAATAAAATGAGAAATTTCGCCGGTCTATTAATTGAAACCGGTCGTTTGTACAATAAAGCAAGTAGGACGCCAAGTGTTATTTTTGTTAAATAATAAAAGACCAATAAAAGAATAAATATCAAACCAGAAATTGCTCTCTTCAAACTTTAAATCATAAATGATCCTGAGAGAATATTCAGTGTGTTTAGGATTTCCCTGCTGTACTGTTAGCTCTATACAAGAGAGGAAGGGCGATTCTGTTTTAATTTCCGTTTCGCTGACACAGCTTTGGCAGAAATCTCTCTGTAGTCGTTTTCGTCGACAAAACGAATAGCAATATCGCTCCGCGTCTTTCGCCATTTTGTTCTGCGTCAATTCGTGAAGGACGCGTGGCTCTGAGAGTGGGTCATCCACACGGAACACATTTGCGCTATGTGATTGGCCGTTTTCTAATTCCCCTTGGGATCTGTGGTCTTAAAAATAACTCGAGACGAATTACCTATGGAATAGGGTGTATATGGGGGATGCCTTCTCTGTCCGGCTTTTATCCTCTCTTGTAACAAACTGTAGGCATTATTTTAGTATTTTTGTAAATAGCATGACATTGCCCCTTTATGAGATCTCACTAACTCAGTTATATCTATCAACCTTAAATTTCAAAAAACGTAATCAGAGATGTCTGTATTTCTCTTCATTTTGCCAGATGTCTACCGACCACACCGAAAAATTTAGCCTCCAAATGGTAGCGAAGCAAAGGCCCTACTCAAACAAAATAAGACTGATCAAAGAACGTTTTGCCATCAATATTGCCGCCATTACTTATTCCATGAAAATACGATGACGGGTTTTGTTGTCGCTTTTTCGTTTTTACAATCATCGGTAGCCTAGAATCAAGCCTGAACCGATACAAGAATTAACTTTTTAAGACTCCCATTGTAAAGGAAATCACGAAATGCTCCGCTTAGAACTTCATAAACACTCCCTTTCCCCGGGACTCACTTGCCAGTAGAGAAAGCTTAGATGGAGTGATGGGGTGGACGGTACGGGACGCGACGCGACGTTGTGAAGGTGATCGATCAATTCAACGCGTAGACCCCTAAAAATGACTGTGAGTAAAGATAATTGTTGCTTTACTTCAGAAAATTAAAATGATCAAAGCGCACTTACCTTCCCATGTGTTATAACTGAATTTCTTTATCGACTTTTTTTCAGTTATAAACTCAATATAGACTGTGTAATTTGTGCTTCACCTTGATTATCGCTACTTTACAATTTATGGTTCCAAAATATAACTGTGACCACATAATTTGATAAGGTCTTATCGTAAGTATGATTGCAAGAAAATTGGACTGAGTTTGCTGATGTTATAAAGTAGGTGAATTTTGGTTTGGACTGTGCTACCGTCGGAAAAATTATTGACGTTGCTCAGTTTTATTTGTTAATAAATTTGTTCTCATGAAGAGCCCTCTTGTTTTCATGAATAAGTAAACTTAATGGCTCAGTCAATTCCAAGCGTGCCCATCCCCCGTGGCATTTGTTGGGCAGTTGTCATTTTTATTTTTTGGTGGAAAAGCTGGAAATGCGCAACGGTGAGGTCGGGCGGCTCATCCAAAAACGTCACAGAGGGGACAACCCCAGGACAACCTTAAAATTGCATTTTCCAGTGCCATTTTTATAGGAAATGTGTAATAATCTGATCAAAACCTAGCCGCTAGTTATATATATTGCATAAACAGTCACATCTATCTGATTGTATCAAACAGAACCATAAACTAGAATTTTAATGATACCTTTCTTCCAAATTCTAATGGCTGATTTAATATACTGCCAGTTACGCAAACGGATCCAAATTCAGGATAAGGAAGATCAGTGAGAAATAGCCGCTTAATGATGAAGTGTTTGTTGCTTTATCCCGGCAAAAACTGAAAGTTGGCTGAACGTTTATTTTTTTTAATCAGGTGTTATTGCAAAAGTCTTCTCCTTAAATGAGTGGAGATCGGTGATTCGCCAGCTAGCATGTTATCTTTTCCACGCGCGGTGGATGAATCCATTGTCCATTGTTGACCTGTTGAGCTCCAAGCCTTATCACCTGCGTCTAGCGCAGTAGGTTGGGCTGACTGTGCCGAAAACCACTGTCACAAACAACCCTGCTGCCATGGAGTAGCTGTTCGAGGAAGTTGATAACAGTAGAGTGATCGTCCAAAGTCTGACGGGGCACTTGTTGACCTAAGACATCGCACTCTACACCAGTGACATCATCAAAGGGTTTCCATCCTTGTCCCAGGGTAGCCTGCAGTGTTTTGGGCGCGTAAATGTTTTTGCTCGCGAAAGCGCCTGGTTACGACTTCTATTCTCCCCAATCTTCCTCTGTCATAAAATCAAAGATGGCGGCAATAACAATACGAACATGAACAAGCTTTCGCCCACCCAAAATACGCCTGGACTGCAGGCTAGTCCCAGGGCAACATTACATAATGTCCGGGCATCTGTCAGGAGCTGATTGAAAGGAGATCTTACGATCTGCGCATCACTGCACTGTCGGTTGGAAGAGAGGTATCTCCTGTTCGCATTGCCTCACGGACGCTTGATGAAGAAAGGGGTTGCTTCGACTGGAGAAGGTGTCAGCACCAGTTAGCGAGAACTTTATAGTAAAGCCCAGCCGTGTAGCGTTATTGATGGTTATTATTTTACTACTATTTTCTACTCAAATAAACCTCACCAGGGGGTGGGGGGGTGTACTCGGGTATTGGTGAGCCGCTAACGGTTTGAAACCCTGACTCCATTAAGGAGAAAAATCCTAAAATACATATCCTGTTTAATACAACACCCTCATCTGCTTCTTCTCAAGTGACTTCCTAGAGTGTGGCGATGACGCCATATACTGGTGAAGCCTGGCTCTGGTTAGAAGAATTTCTTAGTCTTAACGTGTTCAGGCAAGTCGATTTCTTCTTGAGAAGAATTTATGATAACATTTCTTAGGTATAATTTAATTTTTTGGTAAAATGTCTTGACGGGCTGACATGTCTAGCATAAAAGCTTAAAAATGCTTGTAAAACTCTAATTCATAACATGGTTTTAAAAAATTTTTGCATCGGTTTCCGCTTTTTTCCCACGGCTTCGCAGAGGTTTTCGCTTCTCATTCCGCGGCTACACATTTTCCCCTGCTTTATTATTAGCGGCCAATCTTTAATCAGTAATCCTAAAACGCGGACGAGGGTTGAGACTCTCCCAAGCTGAATTCAATGTAATTGCAATCACCATCATGCACTCTTCAGTGAGCTCATGTCGACTTCCTACCCAAGAAGGTACAGCGAAATTATCTCCTATAATACATCTACATAAAACATAGCTTTTTATTGACCATCAATTCATTATATCCTCTTAAATACTGAAACATTACTGAATCAAAATATTCAATATATTTAATATAGCGCCTAACAACCTACATAAGCAAACTGTATGATACACAGACAGCCACATATAATGTACCATAAGCCGTTTCTTAACAGTAACGCTAAGCAGATGGCAAGCTGACTATTGACCCACTATTAAATCTTTCCCCGCTCCTATTATCATAATTTAACTAGACTAAGTCACGCGTACGATATATTAGACTTGTGAACAATATTGAAGTGAACAAAAAATGAGTACCAGTATTTAGTTCAGAAAGTTTATCTACAACTTTGTGAACACCTGCCTACATGTAAATAAATGAAGTATCAAGCCTATCCTTAAAGCCTAAAGGTTGGTTTTCGCTAACGACAGAGTCGTAAGCTGAGCCATAGGGTTGATGGATTGATAATGGTTCATTTTTCTTCCGACTCTGCTTTTAACTCTGTCGCCTTACGTTTGGTGAAAACTAGTGTGTCGGGCGTCAGAAGCTGTCGGAAGTCGTCAGAAGTCGGAAGGCGAAGAATAAACCAATCACAATGCTCGTTCCCACTGCCGTTCTCATGCGTTGTGATTGGTGGTTTAGTTCTTCCGCCTCTGGTTGCGACTCATACAGATCTGCTTTTTACTTGATCGTAAGCGACGGAGTCGTATACGGAATCGGACTCTTGCTCCCTTGCTAATGAAAACTAGGCGCATTAAAAATAGCGGAGCTTACGAAACAACGACGGCGATGGCATGAACGTAAAGAAGAATAAGCTGAATGAGCAAAATAAAATCTGAGCACGTGCATCACTCTTTTTGATGAGATTCATGCTCATGGTAAACATCACGAAGTGTGTCCTCGCCCTAATCCTCACTTAAACGTAAGCAATAGGCCATTTGCATTAAGAGGTCCTGTGACATCGTTTTTACGAAAATGAAAGTCATATGATTTTGCCTTCAAAAAACGATTAGTGGGTCATATCTTAAACAAAATAATAGTGATTTGGTTTTTCAAATCCGCACTATTTTCTTAAAATGAGTAAGTTCGGAGCTGGTCACGTCACCAAAATGTGATTTTGTAAAATTATGAATTACCTTTTACTAAACACAAATTTTGCATTTAAATTTCAAGGAAAATGTTGAAAAGATGATGTGGTAACGTTTACAGCACATCTTAGCGTAACTGTCAAACGTTTAACAAGATATAAGAAAAAAGTAGTTTTGGCCGCAATGCTGGAGGGCAAGAGTATGCCCTCCAACATGGCGGCCAATACAAATCATACTACTTTGTTGAAAAATCAAAGTGCCATAAAATATCTCCCTTAAATGCGTTTCCTCTCAAATTTCGGGCGTAAGATAATTTTCGTGTGCTCTGTCAATTTTTGGCATCAGCAAGATTCCAACTCATTGTTTAAAGAAAGCATTGGTCACGTGACCTCTTAGTGTCTACATGAAGTCATATGGAAATAATTGTGTCCAGTATGAAGTACCTAAATTCCGAGTTTTCTTGCATTTTCGGACAAAAGTGTTCTGTAAAGGCTACTTAAGGTCGCGTAAGTTGCCTACTATAATTACGTTTATGTACGCATTGTAGATCATGCTTTTCCTTTCAGATTCCAACTACAAGTAGTCAGTTGCAGTAACTGCCACGATGTTGTACACTATAATGCTTTGGGATACGCGCTAAGGCCCTGAAACATGACGAAAAATTACAATACAACGTCTTACACTAAGCACAAAATGTTGTTAAAAGGTTTGCTTGTTTACCAAGGCATTTTAAGCCACGGAGAGAGCTGCTACATCACTAAAAGCAGATGCACTCAGCCTTTTTTTCACACTAACTACAGACGTAACAAGTCCACTGTTAAACCTAAAAAGGCTGGAATGGACGATCGAAAACTACATGCGGTCGTAACGTTCTTGTGTTGTGGACATCTCCGAACATGTGATCTTCGATATAACAAAGGAGAATCCATCCTGAAAGAGAAATTATTCAAACCTTAATTTAAAAAATAACAGCATTATTTATAACACGGTCATTCGAAGCTCTCTTCACGGAACTTTCGGTCCGTAATTAATACTGTACGGAAAGTCAAAGTTTCTGAAGTTTAAACGCAAAAGATCTTTTCTCCCCTCAATTCCGTCGTAACCGGTGCGCCTATCTCGACAAAGAAAGCCATTAAAATATACATGTAGTGTAGGTGTAGTTTTCAAAACCAATCTGATGCACTTTTAATTTAGGTGCTCACTAAAAACGAATACGTTCAGTTTATAGGGGTGTAAAATCCTTCGGAGGGTCCTTTCATTTGTCCGTGCCGATTAAAACAATTTTATTTCATTAACCTGCAAATTTTTCCGCGGAACAAGTTATAAAAACGACGGTAACTTCTCGGACACTAAAACACTTACCGAAATCAGTCCTGGAAGATTTGACCAGAACTTGGCATTTGGTATCATGTCTTTACCAGTCTTTCCAGACCCTTTATTGATCAGTGCTCCAACCACGCAATACAAAAATATTCCAGGAAAAAATCTGCACAAGGAAAAACTTGTCACACTTAGGCCTTGGCCAAACGTCGAACTTTTCATGAGACGAACCAGTCTTGTCTGGCTCATATAAGTTCGTCTGAATGAGTTTGGATCGTTCAACACGTTCTGTTCTATTCGCCTGCTTCAGACGGATAGAACGTTTGTAGATCGTCTCCAGGACAAAAACGTCGATCTTCACATGCGACGAACTAAACTAATTGTATGAAAATGTATATTTAGCCTCGTTCGGGAAAAATTTAAAACTGAGAAAATTGCTTTTTGGTCTGAGTCAGTCGATTGGTTCGACGCGTCAAGAGGGTACACCCTTGAGTAAAGCAATTTACAATATCCCACGGTAATGTACGTCACTACCGGATCTGGATCTTCAGGTAAGTGCGGCGGGGGCGGAAAGGGGGGAGGGAGGAGTTCCCCAGACATCAGGAAACTTAAGCAAGGACCACGGCGATGGCAGTGGCAACGAGAACGTCAAAAAGTGATAGCTTTGATGAAAAATTAACATGTGCGTATTTCCATTGCTTTACTAAGGCCCAAGCTACCCTGCGCGAGCCAACGTTTCCTACGTTTCCTTTCATAACTTGGCGAATCGTTTTGCCTGAGAAACAAAAAAAAAATGCCTTGACGAGAAAGTGACCGGCCTTCTAGCGGGGCCAATTTTTCTTCTTTTTCTCCGCCCACCTGAGTCAAATCGGTCAAGGAGAGTCAATCAGAACACATGCGAGCGTTGTTTTCAGCTCTTCACTCGTATCGGGCAAAGGGGTTAAGTTTTCTCTAAAACAAATAAATGTTCGCTAAAGTTGACTCAGCTGGGACAGGCTTAACCCTGAGGAAAACGAGGGTCTGATTGTGGTCTAAATTATCTTGCTAATTCGGTGATAAGAAACTAAAACAAAGGAAATTAAAAGCAGTGCAGTACTTACACAATAAGTAGAATTGAGCCAACACTCAGAACATCCTCGTCACCTCCTCCTCCACCACCGCCATGTCCGCACGCACCCGAATAGTTGAACACAAACTTGTACTGCATCTGAGAAGAGAGAGAAAGAGAGAGAACATCATATCCTAAGAGTTTGGCTTACACTGTATCCGTAAGAACAGCTTCTCTGACCCCTGTTCTTACGTGTTTTTTTGTTTTCATTCCTTTGTCTTTTAGAGAGTGGGAAAGCCTGTGTACAGACGCCAACCTCTTGTCTGTACACAGGTTAAAAGTGGGAGGGATAAAGGAGAAATGAAACTAATAGAGGAGCACACATGTGAGCCTGAGAAAAATAAAAGCAAAACAAGATGAAAAAGAAACAGTCTGAATCGCCTCGTGGCCAGCCGGTGTTCGCGTTTGCAGCTAAGGAGGATGGAAAGATTAAAAAGTTCAGATTACTCAGCCACTTTTAATGCATCTTTAAAAGTTGCTTCTGGAGACTCACAATCCTCAAAATTACTGCATAACAAATTCAAGAATAAAGTCAAACTGTGGATGGATCATTCTATGTTCTTTTAGGACATCAAATTAAGCGAGTACGATTCTTCTTAAGCAACTTAAACTAATTCAAAATTTGAAACCACAAGGCTTGGGTACTTCAGTTGTTTTACTCAATGACTCAAAGTACAACAGGACTGTGAACTGAAACACACTTTTTAGCACTTTGGGACAATTGGATCGGTTGATTAACTTTGATTCAAGATGGTTAGGTATTCTAAAGTCACTTTGATGGAAAATTTGAATAATCACACAAGATCCAATCACTTCTTGAGGATGGTCGATCAAGTCACAAACATCCCTGGATTTTCTTAGAACTGTTAGTGATTCCGGAGATTGCTCAGTATCACTCCTTGGATGGGAAGGGAAAGGGCATTTTGGGTGGGTGAGAAGAGTGAAGGGCGTGCAAGGAAGGAGAGATGCTTCCTCTCTCGCCTTCTCCCTTGTACATGGTCTCGTGCCCAAATTCCTTCCCCTTCACTTTCGAACGCTTGCCACACCGGCTAGACCTTAGCCAGCTGAACACATGTTTAAAATTCAAAGTGGGGACTACAAAATAGAGCAAACATGGATAAAGGCAAGATATTCCAATGACCTGCTTCTTACCCACATGCACCACATTCTGTGCCAACCTTTCTTTTTTGCTTCTGTACTTTTTAGATGCATTTAACAGTAAAAGGTCACATTTGTATGTAAACATTGCTTTTGCAACCACAGAAACAGGACAATCCTTTGTATGAAAAGACAACAGGCCTCTGGTTGGCATGTTTACATATAAATCAGTATATATATATTTTTTTATCTCAGGTAATCTTTTATTTTTTTTTTTGTTTCAACTTCATTAGCATACATTACCACACCTAAAAACAAAAGAAAAAACAAAAATTACCTGAGATAAGAAATTAACTACAATATACATATACGGTGTATATAGATGATGTTATAAATAAATTCTAAAGACTATTTTAATATTCAGTATTAATATGCCCAGTTCTTAAGTACCTCAATAATTTCACCTTTCGTCGTGTTCAAATAAGTTGCATTGACTAGGTATTGATTAACTTTACCATCCTCTAATTTATTCCACTCTGCAGTGTTGTTACACTTGAACGTGAACACAGTTTTATTACCGAGGTCACTAGGGGGGAATGTTAGAGTGAAATCTTCTTGTCCTAGACAGCAATGAAAAAAAGAGAAAGAGAAAGAAAAGAGAAAGAAAAAATGAAAAATGATTGAGGGAATGGAGAATATTTTCAGAATGCAGTGATAATGCAAGCAAGAGTAAATAAATGTTTAAATCCTAGAAGATAATCCACAGTAGGCATTTAATATATTTATTTATAATATAAACACCAATGAAATACCAAGTGAGCTTTCACACGAAAACATGATATCTTCACATGTGAAAATAACATGTTATCTTCACTTGTGAAAAGATCCCCGTTGCTATGGCTAAATAATTAATTGCACCTTTCACACCAAAACACTATTAAAGTGAAATGGTTTGGTACTTCATTGGTGTTTATGTAATAAATAGAACATTACATGGCTGCTTGGAGATACAAAATTTCTCTTCTCGTGCCGAAAAAATATTTTAAAACTCGAAGAGAAATTTCATATCTCCGTGCGGCCATATAATATCCTCTATAAATGTTCTTTTGTATTTTAATTTCATTTCTATTCAAAGCTTATTTTCTAAGCTCAAGTCCTTACTACAAACTAATGTTATCAGTGTTTGAAAAGAAACCAACACAATAAATGTATTAACCACCTTCCTCAAAGATCTATTTTCATAAATAGATTTTGAAAAACATCAATCTATTCTAAAAATGTTGTGCAGCACTACTACAATTCACTAATATATTGTACATGCCTTAATCTATATAATTGTCATACAATTGCTGCGACTGGTGACTTTACCTGTGGAGGTTAATGCTGGCAACAATTCCCCTCTTTCCAAACATACTCAATGGTACGATTCATTACATTTTCTTCATATATGTACATATATATGAATCTCTAGGTTCTCCTGTGATTTTGGCAACATTTTCAAGCCACCCTTCTTCACCTGGACTGAAGCATTTATTCTGAGCTCCAGTGACAAACTAACATTTAACTTTTACATTGTACCCTCCTTTAAGCCTGCACCCTAAGCTTACAAGAGGTTAAACTGTATCTCAGCCCTACCTGATGTGAACTCGTCACCGGAAGTTCCAATGTTGATAAATCGTGTATACAAAGTTATATTTGTTTTGTCTGGAGAGACTTTGTTTGCCAGACAAATCCCAGAACGTGCAGGGCAGTATTCTGGAACTTCTTTACATATTGAAAAGTAGAATATACATGAGGTGTTTTTGCCTTCTATCTCGTATTGAGGGCACCATGGCACTCCCTGGCCTTGTATTTCAAATTCCCAGTAATCACGCCTAGATGTTAATGACAAAAAATGCAAAAATATCATGCACAAGTCCATTATAAGGAAACATGCCAAGGACAGAAGATGAAAAGAAGAGAGATGACTACAATCTCTTTTGTAATCAACGTGTTCAAATTCACCGCAGCCCCAGTAATGGAAAATGTGATTTATTCATAAACAAGGACGCATGGTCAACAGACTGTTTTGCAAGCTTGAACAATTCTACTTATTGAGAAGTCAACTTACTGTTACACTTGCTTGCAAGTTAGTTTGGCTGGCATATAGTAGTAGCAGTATAAGGGAATGCAGCCCTTCCTTTTCATTTCATCTTTTCCTCACTTACAAATACAAGTAACATGCGTTCATGTGGGACAATCCAGCTGAGGGACTACTAGCAGTCTAATTACACAGTCATGTAGATACGAATTGGAAAACCAGTTGCTTTGTTTATAATGAATGTCTCAGTGCAAGAAATGTCATTCAATACAGGCTCTAGTTTTCAAAAGGTGGATAGTGCTATCGACTGGATAAATCACTATCCAGTGGATAACGCCTTTGGTCTTCATATTACTTATCCGCTGGATAGTGATTTATCCAATGAAGCGCTGTCCATTTTTTTGAACAACTGGGGCCAGGTGTTCATCTGCTTTTAAGCCTGACCTCTGCCCAACTTGACAAATATTATTACCGTCTCCCGAGTTTCCCCCACAAAATTGTTGAGCTAGATTTTCTGAAATTGGGCTAAAATGCGGATGAAAGACAAAGAATGCAACATTGAAAGAAGGTAAAGTAACTTTCTTTATCAATTATCCTTCCTTCTTTCTTTTTTTTTGAATTAAATCTCTTTCGCTCTCATACAAACCTTCATAGTCTTTCAACTGACGGTTGCAACAATGAGCAGCTCAAATATATATATGTGTGCGATCTGTTTTAAGACCTTGTAACACAACACGTCACATATATGTTGTTTTGTTTATGCCTTTTTCATGGTTGTATCCTAGACTCTGATTAGTATTGGACTGAAAATTAGTTAACAAGGGTCTCGATCGCTGTATTTCTTCATACAGTTCGATCTGCCACTCTACCCCTCCTGTACACAAATCAAAACATCAGACAGAAATCTAAAGATCGATGACAAACTTACTCTTTTAGAGCCTTAATATCGTAGTTAACTGGAGCACATTCGTCTCCTAAAATTCCTGGAAGCATAAGATGAGCTGTAAAGAGAAGTGGAACAATAGAACAAACCCACTTTTCCGCCATTTTGCTTGATCTTCACGTTGATTCACGTGATATTGGCGGCATTTTGGTTACCAGGCTGCTAGTTAGGGTACGCTGCAATGTAGAGTGTCACGTAAACGATTACTAGATAAGCTAGTGTTCCGGTTTTCTGATAAGCGTTCGTGCCCTCTTATCAGGGAACAAAAATCTTGATTCGCGTGCATGAAGAGTATGTGTCTCTCTGTGAGTCCAGCACCTATCACGCAATCCTAAAGATTTGCGTGACGTGACCTACATGTGAGAAAACTGGGATCTAATGAGGTAAAGTAAAGATGGCGACCTCGGTGTCTCGCTATTTTCGGATAATGGACTCTATTCCTCTCCGAAAAATGGTGTCAATGAACCAGACAAGTTATATACATGTTGATCATGTGACATACATACGAAGAAAAGCTCAGCATTTGTCAACAACGAAGCAATCTTTACGCAAGACTGAGAAAACGAACGACGTTTGCTCTCAAATTGCACCACGTGCTGAAAAGCATTTAGAAGGATGTAAAGTGAAACGAGTTACAGTGCAAAGTTTATTAGAAAACATAGGTTTCAAAGTGGAAAAAAAGAACGCCAGGATTGACGTGACAAAATTGTCAGTTGAGAAAGTGAAGAAAATTTTAAGCTTCCTAGACGAAATTGGGATTGAGCATCAAGATAAAGGGAAAATAATTTCTCGAAGACCAGGTATTTTGACAGCAAAGGAGAATTTGCTGAGAATGCGAGTAGAAGCCATGAAAAAGGCTGGAATCTATCCCGAATCTGTGGCTTATGTCGTTAGGGAGTCGCCTGGCGTGTTGACAGGAAGGACAGAAATATCGTTGCCAGATAAGGTAATGGCTCAGTCCCGGTTTGGGCGAGGGTGGAGTGGGGGGAGGCGTGGCGGGGGTACTTCCTTAGAAGAGACTAAAAGGGATGTGCCACTGGATGGGGTTGCATTTTCATGACTGGATTGACTAGAATGGGGTCACATTTTCAATAGAGTTACTACAATGGGGTCACACATTTTCAGATTTTTGGGGCAAGGCAGTTCTTCATATTTACGGTTAGCAAACGAACCAGAATGGACTGTTGCATTAAATATCTGTCCCCCCTCCCCATTTGAGGACTTACCTTTTCTTCTTACCACTGAAGATTGGCTAAAATTGCATTCACTCCCGAAGACTTCCATAAAAAATGTGGGCTTACCCCTGAAGAATATGGGTTTACGTCTGAAGAATTCCGTGAAAATTAAAGCTTCACACTCAGAGAATTCCATATTCTTTTACTCTACCCCTAAAGAAATCCTCAATTTCTGTAACTTAACCCTGGAGAATTCCATGTTTCCTCAACCGGAAGGGTGCGGATATTAAAATGTAATAGCCCAATGTTTGTAAAGCTGCAAATGCTCCATGGTGGGGCTTAAAAATAGGTTACAAATGTCCCACCCTGGGATAAACAAATTGCATTTTCCAGCTTGGCAATTTGTCTTATATCTTATGTTCACTATGTGTACTATGCTACTTAGAATATAAAAAGAACTTTATAAGTAACAACATCAAACTACAATATCATAACTTAGAAACTGCATGCAATAAATTATCTTCCATAAAGTAAATATGTCCATACATCCTCTTGGAAGAGACCCCTTGTGGTTCTATTCTGGTAAGCGACCACCAGCTCCCATAAGTGGCCACTAAGTCTTTGCATTTTAGGTGGTGGCGTATAAGGTTTGATTGTATTTATAACCTGTTCCACAGTCAGACTGAGGCATTACATTCTGAGAGGCATATGGATTCAAGTCAATATTGTCGACCCCACCCCTCTGATATGTTGTTAAATTTCCCAACCATACATCAAGCACAGTTATAAAAATGTTCCTCACTGTATACAGTATACAGTTAGTTTTTATTACATTATAAACTTTTATTGATGCTTTCGTTACTCTTTTCCCAGGTAAAATTTTTTGAGAACTTGGGAGTCAAACCAAAGTTTACCACTGATGAAATACTTCATGTACTGACCAAGTGCCCTCACCTCATTGCCAGTTACACTGTAAAGTCTCTGGAAGAAAAAATCCAGCTGTTTGAGAAAGAACTGAAATTTAACAAGCATCATATAAAGAATTTAATCCTTAAACAGCCTTCTGTTTTGACATTTAGTGAAGAAGCAATCCTTAAAAAATACAATTACTGCTTTGAGAACATGAATTTGAGCCCATCCAGCATTGCGTGCTGCCCTCGCGTGTTTCAGTGTTCTCTAAAGCGAATAAGAGAAAGGCACCAGTTTTTGAAACATGTGGGTCGCATTACAGATGAGATGAGGATCGATGATTATGGACTAGGTCTTATTGTCACAACCTCAGATAAACAGTTTGTGGAAAAGGTTGCAAAGACATCGATGGAGGATTTTAAATCCTTTATAAACGATATTGACTCGATCATCAGCTGTGCCAATGAAATTGAGTTAAATGGTAAACAATATAAAGAAGGGAAGACTGAGGGAAATGAACCTATATAACCAACTGCGGAAACATAGCAAATTTACATGTAGTACTGCTTTAAACAAATTGATGTTTAGATTAACATCACTTGTGTATTAGAGAAACCAAATGAACTCATCATTTAGTGATCCCGTTTTGATTAGCCTGCAAACAAGCTCCAGCTGAAGCTCTCCATTTGGGGTAGTCGCGAGAAGTCACGTGAGAGCCACACGCAAAAGGAAACTCGAAATGGAGAGCTTGTATGCAGGCTGTTTTGATAAAGCTGGTGGTGGAAAAAGTGTGAATAGTGGAGAACAATCCTGAGAGTCAGACAGAGAGTGTGTGCAGGATGACTAGTCTTTGCCACTGAGATCAATAAATGAACATTTTGGGACACAAAAACTTGCACACTTTCTTTTATACAGAGAGAATTCAAAGTATCTTTTGCCTCACACACAGTAGCCGGTTCACAGACCCTCAAAGCTCTCAAATCTGATTAGCTATCAACTGTCCTGATTTGTAATGGTAATAGGACTGAGTGGAGTCCAATTCAGTGTGTAATCATTCGAGTGACTAACCAAATCGGATGACCTCATAGCAGCAGTCTGATATGTTTAATCATAAGTATGATTACAGACCGAATTGGATGACACGAAGTTCTGTTTCCAGTTAATCATAACTATAACAAAATTTGTGATATTTGAGGATTTTTTAAAAATTGAAACACAAGAAATTCCGAGAGTGTTTTTTGCTAGCAGTGAAAAAAGCCATTTAAGTGCACACGTGCGATACTGTCCAATTACTTATGGATAATGCGTAATGTCCTGTTACACTGTCCTATTAATGCTGCAATCAGAACAGTTGATACCAATCAGATTTGAGAATTTTGTTATAGTAAGGTATGATTAATAGGGATAGGTGAGCGCAAGTATGAAAATAAAAACTGACGGGATTTATGGATCGCTAGCACAAGGGTGTAGGGTTTGGTAAATGGAAAAACAGATGGTCTGTAGACATCTTTGGAACAACTGTAACTTGTGTTTTTTTTTCTTTTTTCTTGCGCTCGCGTAGCTTGCCCACTTGCCAAATTCCTCCAAAAAAAAGTGTGTGTTGACAGGTTTGGCACTTAGAGATAGCTATAACTAGTAAATAACGAGCAAAGATTTTACCTAAACGCGCACGCTGTGGCAATTTGTTTAGAAATGTCATGAATTACCGTAATTTACCAGAAATAGTGTGAACCCAATTCGCGGATTTGCATAAACAAAAATTGCCTTGAAAATCAGAGAACTAAACTGTTCTCCTGCATAAAGAATGTGAAATTCCAACTTTACATAGCATTTTTTTAGAGATATTGAAGTTGAAGTTCGCGTCCGAGGTTGCGCACAGGTCCTTTTGGGTAAAATTAACAGGGGCAGCCAACGAGGATATAGTTCAAAACCACTTAACATGGCATTGTTGAACGCATTTTAGTATTCAAACGGTAGATATAGGCATATTTTTATCCCCCAAAAACTTTTCATCTGTTCGGATTTCCTAGCTGAAAGTCTAGTGATCCGAAAATTATAGGGATAAAAACTTACCTTCTCGAAAATTTCATCCAGGAAAAGGCTCCCGAAAATTCTAGGTGGCCTTTTTTAGGGTCAAAATCCGTTAAAAATGGGTAATTATACCATTTTGTGGATGTTCGAAAATCCTAGGAGCGGCAGGCAAGCAAGAAATTTTACAACAAATGCTCCGAAAATTCTAGATCTCAAATCGTCTTCCGAACAGATATTTTCCCGAAAATTGCCGTTGGGTGCCCCTGAATTAAGTTGTCTTATAAGCGAACTTAGAATCCTCAAAAATCACAAGTCCACGAATATCCAACGTATAGATTTATGTTTGGTCTCTTTTGAAAGCTTTGGAAGTCTACTTTTCAGAAAAAAAAAAAAAAAGATTTATGGTGCCCCGATGAAGTCTTCCGAATTATTTGTACCCTGCGTAGCAAGCGTTTCCTCGCGAGGTTCGTCAAGAAAGCTGGGGCAAGAGCAAAAGAATTTATTTGCTTCCGCTCTACCTTTCGCGCAATAACTCGATTGGAAACGCTTGCTACGCAGGCTACGATAGAAGCTCTCCGGTTGTACCATGAAGTTCTTTAATGACATTTAGTTGTTTGAGGAAAAGTGTTTTTTATATGCTTTAGGCATGATTTTGTGGTTGTTTGTGCCATGTGATTGTTCGGATAGGTCGAACTTCTACTCGCCAGGTAGTGTAACCTGTTGCGCGAGGAAAAGAACAACACTTGTGGTGTTTTTTGAGGTCTACTAAATAAGTTGGTGACACAGGATTAATGCTTATGGATTCCTTGAAGGAAATAGAATACTTTTTTTGCTCAAGGTCAAAACGTTTCTTTATTGCAATTGTTTCTATCTGATTTAATGCCGTCTTGAACTCATTCCCATCAATCAATTCTCCTCAAAGATTGTAATCTCAATATACTTTACTCCCTCTTTTTCTTGGGCATTATCGCCACAAATCTCCAGGAACAGGCCGTTTCCAGGATTCAACTTGTTTTGGTAGTTCATCTCTCTGCTGAACCCTCCATCATGGGGGACAAAACAGGTTCCCCACCGGTCAGACAGGCTCAAGTGGATCTCAAACCTTCCGGGATAGTAGGACTCAGATGGTTTGGGGAGAAGGGCATCTACATGGCGATGGTTTAAAGTAGGTCCACTGGTTCCTTCAATTCCATAGCATGGGGCCACATTTTTGTAGTTAGTCTTGTCAAGAGTAAGCATGCCAATAAAGCGATTGCCATCAGAAATGACAAAAGAAGGACCACTGTCTGTGGCCCAATATACTGTTTTCCCTTCTTGGGGCCTGACACCTTTACATACGATTATTTCTCACAATAAATAAATTTCTTACAAGTGCTTGTTTTCGTCATTACCTCGTTATTTAGCTTAACTCCTCGAAACTAAACTGTTTTCTTTTTAAAAAGATTTGTTCTTCCCTGAATCGGTATAGGAAGCTGCGCGTGACCTCAGTGGCCTGCGGGGATGGACTTTCTCTTCGTTTAACATGAAGTAGTAACGAACACTTTCAAAATGGCCACTTAAGAAAGCAGTCAAAAATAGGGTACAATACCATGGGGAACGTTGTAATAGAGGGCAATTCATAGCACTGTGGAATACCACGTTTTAAAATCGTATATAATCGACTCTCTAGGACCCACAAACTATTTTATCACGCATTACACGAAAAAACCTAAAATTTTAGTGATATGAGCTGTTCTTTTAGTTTCTGAATGGTGATTTTGCAGTATTTCGTATCCGTGGTGTAGTTAACGTGCAAATCTGTCACCGAGCCACCATGGTGCAGTAATGGGTAAAATCATTCTCCCGTTACCAATCTGGATTTATCCTTTAGAATTGCCTCTTGATCCCATTGTTTATCAGAAAGTGGTTTTGTGACGGGTTTATGGATGATTGAGACCATTGGCCGTAGACCTTACTTGATCCATCTTACTTGGAGTGGTCTCAAAAGTTAATGACCTAAGGCAGGCTTGACCTTCGTTCATGTAATCTACTTTTTATTGCATCAAGGCTTAATGCCAAGTCTGATAGTTTAGTTTCATGGCATCGAGAACCTGGTGCCACAGCTGTTGATGCTTTCAGTATTACCTGGGCTAATTTAATTGTTACGCTTTTCCTCAGTTTTAGTCAGCTGTCTCGACTTTCGGCCAAAGAAAAAGGTAACCAAAACGTGCCCTAAGCCGTCTTCGCCATCTCTGTACGGTTTTATTTGCAGTCACTCGTAAGAAAGCCACTGATGTTATAAAGACTCCTTCTACTCACTGCGCCGCCTTATTAACCTCTGTTGGCTCGGATCTCAATGACGGAATAAAAATAAAACAGCGCTGTCACCTACTTAGGCAGCAGAATGAAGTGAAATGCCCATAGTAACTTAGTAGATGTCATGGATGCAGTCTCTCCTTCAAAAGAACCTTTTCAAATAATGAATATCTGATTTTGGGTGCAAACTTGAGTCGATGTAGATTTTCTTGCCGTTGGCAAACTGACCAAAACAACTTTTCAATGGCTTATGAAGCCAAAAAAGGACGTCTTACCTTCTCGTTTTATGTGATAAAAAGTTTCACGAAAATATTTGTAAAAGTTAATCAAAAAATGAAAAATAAAAGGGTGTTGGAATCTTATTATAATCTTTTTTACTACCAGTTATCATCTTCCGCCGGACTTACTCTTCTCTGAAACCACCCCTCTTCTATGAAGGGTGTTTTGAATTTTGTTATCACCGATGCAATCGATAGTCAGTTCTGTTAAAGCTCTTTAGAAAGCTAAACTCCGGTGGTGAACAGGTTTCCAAAACGTTAGTTGTGCTTAATTATTGACTTAAACCTACTCTATCATGTCAAAAAATAGGTTTTCTTTCAAAAAAACACTTTTTTTAAAGACATGAACTTTTAATACTAACAAAATGAGACATGCTATAATTCTTCAAAAAGAAAATGGGTCCTGCTTAAGTCGAATCGGCGTACAATATTGCTTGTAATCAAATTGACAAAATACAATTTAATTTCCTTTTAGTGATGTTGGAAAGATTGCCGACCCCTTATTTTTTTACGGTACGATTTTAAGTGGGTACAAAGGTCACACATGTACAAGATGATTCTTAAGTTAAAAAAGCTGACAAACATTGTTTTAAAGAATAATACAAAGAATGGTAAAAGAGGGTCAAAAACGAGATTCACCCTGTGCAGATTCACCTGATCGGGATTCGGGATCGGCACCTGATCACAGTAGTATCCGTAATAAAGAGGTTAAGTTTATATGAAATTACTCTCAGGGGCCGAGATTTCGTGTCCGTTGTCCGTAGAGTCGGTATTATGGATGAGGTTTTTTGATACTTTCAAACTGCGACATGCTATAATTCGTCGCTAGTACTCTCTAGGGTGGATCCCACTTTAGTCAAAGCGGCGTACAATGTTGCTTGTCCTCAACCTAACGGAAACACTTTAATAACTTTATGCTGTGCTAATGATGTTAGACAGAGTGTGGACCCGTTTACCACGGCTTTAAGCGGATACCTAGGTCAAGCATGTTAAGTTATACAAACAAATACGAGCTAAAAAATAAAGTTCTAAAGAATAATACAATGAATGTTAACCTGAGAATAGTATGATAAATGGTAAAAGAGGGTGAAAAATGTGACTCTACGTACCGCGTCACGAAAAGCCTTTCCCCTTAATAAAAAATGAGTTTTAAAGGAAATAGATCTTTCACAGTTTAGCCTAAAAAATTGCTACATTTGAATGTAAATAAGGTCAATTCTCGTCGAATTTTTTTTTTATTTTTATGAAAATCGAGAAGTAGCTTTGTAAGCAGCTCGAACGTTTAAATCGTTGTTGTCAAACGAAGCACAACGTTCAACAGACAGTCACTATTCTTTTCTAACACCGAGTATTATCTTCGGGCCTCATTCTTTCCCGAAGCCACCCTTCTTGGTGTATAAAGTTTTCATTTAAATTTACTTCAAGCTTACAGAAAGGTAAACATCGGTGGTGATTAGGTGTCAAAATCGTTAGTTTTTCTTTTTATCAGTAGATTTCTTTTCACAGTTTCCAGTCTTGGAAAGAATGTCCACACACCCACGTCACCGTTATATATGCGGATAAAAAGTACACGCATCAAAGCAAGTTCAACTTCTTTTACCTTCTAATAACAAATAAACTAAGATATGGATTGATTCACACAGAATAATTCAATGAAAGGTGAAGGAGGATCATAAACGAGGCTCTACTAACCACGTCCATTAAGAAGCCTTTTCCGTTATCAGTAACAAATTTAAATGGGTTATTTTCAAAGATTTCGCTAAGAATTCACCAAACGTATACAAGAGAGAAATGCTTCTCCCAACACTATTTTTCAGAAAATGGAGTAGTTCAGATGTTTGACTAGTTGAAACGGTTTGAGTAGAATAGAAAAACAGCATTTACCCGAATGTTCTATTTTACCACTAGTTATCATCTTTGACCGTTCGTATTCTTCTCTGAAGGAAACCGTCTTTGTGTATCAAGAATTTTGGTTCATTCTCATCAACCATGCAATCAACAGTCTTTCTGTTAAAGATAACAGAAAACTAAAAACTGGTGGTGAATAGGTTACTTTCCAAACTATTAATTTTCTTAATCATTGACCGTCAAAATACTCGGTCATGTCGAAAAAAGAAATTTTTTCCAGAGAACACTATATTCAAAGGCATCATTTTTTGATACTTTCAAACTGCGACATGCTATAATTCGTCGCTAGTACTCTCTAGGTTGGATCCCCCTTTAGTCAAAGCGGCGTACAATATTGCTGTCCTTAACTTAACGGACACACTTTGATTTCCCTTTATGCTGTGCTAGTCTGTGCTATTGATGTTGAAAAGAGTGTGGACCCGTTTACCACGGTTTTCAGCTGATGCCAAGGTCACGCATGTCCAAGATATCTCTTCCGTTATAGCAACAAATAAGCTCAAAACCAAAGTTCTAAAGAATATACAATGAATGGTAAAAACTTGAGAATAATTTGATGAATGGTAAAATAGGGTAAAAAAAGGTGACTCTACGTACCGCGCGCAACGAAAAGCCTTTCCCATTAATTAGAAAGGAGTTTTAAAGGAAATTGATCTTTCGCAGTTTAGCCTAAAAAATTGCTACATTTGAATGCCTGAATAAGGTCAATTCTCGTCGAAATATGTTTTTTTAGGAAAATCGAGAAGATAGCTTTGTAAGCAGCTCGAACGTTTAAATCGTTGTTGTCAAATGAAGCACAACGTTCAACAGACAGTCACTATTCTTTTCTACCACCTAGTATCATCTTCGGGCCTTATTCTTTCCCGAAGACGCCCTTCTTGGTGTATAAAGCTTTCATTTAAATTTACTTCAAGCTTACAGAAAGGTAAACATCGGTGGTGATTAGGTGTGGAAATCGTTAGTTTTTCTTTTTATCAGTAGATTTCTTTTCACAGTTTTTTATCCTGGAAAGAATGTCCACACACCCGCGTCAACATTATATGCGGAAAAAAAGTACGCGCATCAAAGCAAGTTCAACTTCTTTTACCTTTTAATAACAAATAAACTAAAATATGGATTGATTTACACAGAATAATTCAATGAATGGTGAAGGAGGATCATAAACGAGGTTCTACTAACCACGTCCATTGAAAAGCCTTTTCCGTTATTAGTAACAAATTTAAATGGTTTATTTTCATAGATTTCGCTAAGAATTCACCAAACGTATACAAAAGAGAAATGCTTTTTGCAACACGGTTTTTCAGAAAATGGAGGAGTTCAGACGTTTGACTCGTTGAAGCAGTTTGAGTAGAATAGAAGAACAGCATTCAACCGACTATTCCATTTACCACTAGTTATCATCTTTGACCGTTCGTATTCTTCTCCGAAGGAAACCGTCTTTGTGTATTAAGAATTTTTAATGTTTATTCTCAACCATGCAATCAACAGTCTTTCTGTTAAAGATAACTGAAAGCTAAAAACTGGTGGTAAAATGTTACTTTCCAAAACGTTACTTGTCTTAATCATTGACTTCAAAATACTCGGTCATGTCGAAAAAAGAAATTCTTTCCAAAGAACACCATTTTTAAAGGCATCATTTTTTGATAAGCTTTCAAACTGCGACATGCTATAATTCGTCGCTATTACTCTCTAGGTTGGATCCCGCTTTAGTCAAAGGGCCGTACAATATTGCTTGTGCTCAACTTAACGGAGACACTTTGATTTTCCTTTATGCTGTGCTATGGATGTTGGAAAGAGTGTGGACCCTTACCACGGTTTTCAGCTCATGCCAAGGCCACGCAGCACAAGATATCTCTTTTGCGTTAAAGCAACAAATAAGCTGAAAAGTAAAGTTCTAAAGAATAATAA
Organism: Porites cylindrica; assembly: GCA_964035525.1. Classification (NCBI taxonomy): domain Eukaryota; kingdom Metazoa; phylum Cnidaria; class Anthozoa; order Scleractinia; family Poritidae; genus Porites; species Porites cylindrica. The sequence goes on along the minus strand of OZ037779.1, from coordinate 23,731,994 downwards.
AATCAACGTTAAAAATTTAAGAATAATTTGATGAATGGTAAAAGACGGTCAAAAAGGTGACTCTACGTACCGCGCGCAGCGAAAAGCCTTTCCCATTAATAAAAAAGGAGTTTAGGAAATTGATCTTTCATAGTTTAGCCTATAAAATTGTTACATTTGAATGTGAATAAGGTCAATTCTCATCGAAATATGTTTTTTTAGGAAAATCGAGAAGATAGCTTTGTAAGGAGCTCAAACGTTTGACTCGTTGTTGTCAGAGGAAGCACAGCGGTCAAGAGACTATTCTTTTCTACCACCAATAATTATCTTCGGGCCTTATTCTTTTTTGAAGCCACCCTTCTTGGTGTATGAAGGTTTTACTTAAATTTGTTTTAAACATACACCCAATGCAAAAATGGCTGCTAGATTAATATTCTTTTGTTTAAATTAAAATTAGCCCAACTAGCCTCGCTTGAGATAAGGTATTCTTTTGAATTTTGTACTGGAGAACGAGGTTAGTTAGGCTTATTTAGATTCAGACAAAAGAATATTAATCTGGCAGCCATTTTTGCATTGGGTGTGTACGGAAAGAAAAACACGGGCGGTTATTAGGCGTCTAAATCGATCTTTCTTTTCATAGTTTCTTATTCTGGAAAGAATGTCGACACTCCTACGTCACCGTTAAGTACTGATAAAAAATACACGCATCAAAGCAAGTTTAAGATTAATTCACCTTGTTGTTACAAATAAACTGAAACATGGATTGCCTTACACAGAATAATTCAATGAATGGTGAAAGAGGATCACAAACGATGTTCTACTAACCACGTCCGTTGAAAAGCCTTTCCCGTTATTAGTAACAAATTAAATGGGTTATTTTCAAAGATTTCGTTAAGAATTCACCAAACCTATAAAAAGGAGAAAAGCTACTCGAAACACGGTTTTTAAGAAAATTTAGAAGATGTCTTTGTAAGGAGCTCAAATGTTTGACTCGTTGAGACAGTTTGACTAGAAAAAGAGCATTTAATTCATGATTTAATTGACTGCATGTTCTAAATTTTTACCAGTAGTTATCATCTTCGACCGGTCGTATTCTTCTCCGAATTGAAGCAAACCGTCTTGGTGTATTAAGGGTTTTTAATTTTTTTTCTCATCCATGCAATCAACAGTCTTTCTGTTAAAGATTACAGAAAGCTAAACTCTGTTGGGGAATAGGTTCCTTCCCAAAATGTTAGTTTTCTTAATCATTGACTTAAAAATACTCGGTCATGTCGAAAAAAAATTTCTTTTAAGAGAACACCATTTTTAAAGGCATCATTTTTTGATACTTTTAAACTGCGACATGCTATAATTCGTCGCTAGTATTCTCTAGGTTGGGTTCAGCTTAAGTCAGGGGCACCCAACGAGAATAAAGTTCAAACCCACTTAAACATAGCAGTGTTAAACGTATTTTAGTTTTTAAACGGTAGATATAGGCATATTTTTATCACCTAAAAATTTTTCATCTGTTCGGATTTCCTAGCTGAAAGTCTAGTGATCCGAAAATTTTAGGGATCAAAACCTACCTTTTCGAAAATTTCAGCCAGAAAAAAGGCTCCCGAAAACTCTAGGTGACCTTTTAAGGGTAAAAATCCGTTAAAAATGGGCAATTATACCATTTTTTAGATGTTCGAAAATCCTAGGAGAGGCAGGCAAGCAACAAAGTTTGCAACAAATGTTTCGAAAATTCTAGACTTCAAATCGTCTTCCAAACAGGTATTTTCCGAAAATTATCGTTGGGTGCCCCTGTTTAGTCAAAGCGGCGTACAATATTGCTTGTCCACAACTTAACGGAGACACTTTGATTTCCCTTTATGCTGTGCTATTGATGTTGGAAAGAGTGTGGACCCTTTTACCACAGTTTTGAGCGGATACCAAGGTCACGCATGTACAAGATAACTCTTACGTTATGGCAACAAATAAGCTAAAAAGTAAAGTTCTAAAGAATATTACAATGAATGGCAAAAGCTTAAGAATAATATGATGAATGGTAAAGGAGGGTCAAAAAGGAGACTCTACTTACCACGCGCAACGAAAAGCCTTTCCATTAATAAAAAAGGAGGGTAGAAAGTTGGTCTTTCACGGTTTAGCCTAAGAATTTGCTACATTTGAATGTGAATAAGGTCCTTTCTGGTCGAAATATGGTTTTTAGAAAAATCTAGAAGATACCTTAAAAAGGAGCTCAAACGTTTGACTCGTTGTTGTCAGAAGCATAACGGTCAAGAGACTATTGTTTTCTATCACCAATAATCATCTTCGGGCCTTTTTCTTTTCTGAAGTCATCTTTCTTGGTGTATGAAGGTTTTATTTAAATTTATTTCAAGCATACAGAAAGAAAAACACAGGTGGTGATTAGGCATCGAAATCGTCCGTTTTGCTTTTCATCGGTAGATGTCTTTTTGTAGTTACTTATTCTGGAAAGAATGTCGACACTCCCACGTCACCGTTATATACGGCTAAAACATTACACGCACCAAAGCAAGTTCGAGAATAGTTGACCTCGTAATAACAAATAAACTGAAACATGGATTGCCTTACACAGAATAATTCAACGAATGGTAAACGAGGATCATAAACGATGTTCTACTAACCATGTCCATGGAAAAGCCTTTCCCGTTACTAGTAACAAATTTAAATGGGTTATTTTGATTCAAAGATTTGCTAAGAATTCATTAAACGTAAAAAAGAGAAAAGCTACTCGAAATTCGGTTTTTTAAAAAATGGAGAAATGTCTTTGTAAGGAGCTCAGACGTTTGACTCGTTGAAACAGTTTGACTACTGAAAACAGCATTCAAGTGACTGGTCTTTTTTTCTTGTTATCATCTTCGGCTGATCGTCCGAAGCGACCCATTTTGTTGTCATGAAGGTTTTTTAAATCTTTTCTTATCCATGCAATCGTTAGTCTTTTTAGTTAAATCTTACTGGAAGCTACAATCCGGTGGTTATGGGTTTCCAAAACGTTAGTTTTCGTAATCATCGACTTTTAAATACTCGGTCATTGCGAAGAAAGAAATTTCCTTTCAAGAGAACACCGTCTATAAAATTCGTGAACTTTTCTGACACTTTCAAACTGCCACATTCTTTTCGATGTTAATGCAGTGGCGGACCCAGTCTAAAATAACATTTTCTGCTCTTCGAGCCTCATTCTGGTCTAAAAATAATGGCCCAGGCCCCTCCCCTCGATCCCCCACTGTACTCTCTCGGTTAGGTCCTGCGGTATACAATTTCACTTGTCGTAAAACTTAACGAAGACTTAAATTTCCTCTTATGCTGTGCTATTGATGTTGGAGAGAGGCTGAGTGTGAACCTTTTTACGTTACGGTTTTGAGTACAAGGTCACGAATGTACAAGATGATTCTTAAGTTATAACAACAAATTAACTAATAATAAAGAATAACAATGAATGATAAAAGAGGGTCAATAACGAGATTCTAGTCAACACGCGCAATGAAAAGCAATTCCAATAACAAAAAGGAGTTTAGGAAATGTGTGTTACAAGGTTTACTGAGCCTAAGAACTCGCAACATTCCAATATGAATAAATTCAATAGTGATTGAAAAATGGTTTTTATAACAATAGAGAAGAAAGCTTTGTAACGATCTCTAATGTTTGACTAGTTGTTGTCGAGGAGGAAGCACAACGTTCAACAGACTATTCATTTCTACCACCAATTATCATCTTCGAGCCTTATTCTTTTCTGAAGCCACCCTTCTTGGTGTATGAAGGTTTTACTTAAATTTATTTTTAGCTTACAGAAAACAGGGGCACCCAACGACAATTTCCGGAAAAATATCTGTTCGGAAGACGATTTAAGATCTAGAATTTTCGCAACATTTGTTGTAAAATTTCTTGCTTGCCTGCCTCTCCTAGGATTCAAAAATGGTATAATTGCCTATTTTTAACAGATTTTTACCCTAAAAAGGTCAGCTAGAATTTTCGGGAGCCTTTTTTCTGGCTAAAATTTTCGAAAAGGTAAGTTTTGATCCCTATAATTTTCGGATCACTTGACTTTCAGCTAGGAAATCCGAACAGATGAAAAATTTTTAGGGGATAAAAATATCCATATCTACCGTTTACATAATAAAATACGTTTAACAATTCTATGTTTAAGTGGTTTTGAACTATATTCTCGTTGGGTGCCCCTGAGAAAACTAAACACCGGTGGTGAATAGGATCCCACGTCACCGTTATATGGGGATAAAAAGAACATACATGCACCAAAGCAACAAATAAACTGAAATATGAACTTTTTAAGAATAATAATTACAATGAATAGTAAAAGAGAGTCAAAAACGAGATTCTACAAACCACGCACAACGAAAAGCCTTTCCCAATATTATGAGAGAGGTTAATGATAATGATTGTCAATGAAGTTTTATCTAAAAATCCCCTGCTCTTAAAAAACAGAATCTAGTCGAAAAATGGTTGTTTAGAAAATAGAGAAGACGCCTCTGTATTAAAAAGGAGCTTGGACGTGCGAGTAGTTGTTGTCTAAGGAGAAACGACGTTCAAAAGTTTTTTTTTAATTACAAATGAATACACCATTTTTTTTTTAAAAAAAAACTATTGATATTTATTTTTCTTAATGATCTTCTTTCATTAGTCACTTTTCGTCTTCCTGCAACAAGAACAACAACAAATCCGTTATCAACTTCTCTGCCGTATGATATAGTTTAAAAGGAGTTTTAGTGATCGAAGTATTTAAGTACAGTGTGTAACCTCGATTTAACATGCAAAGGGACTGGGGAAATGTGTTAGTTAAGTGGAGGGTTTGCTATATCGAACACCTCTATATAATGAATGCTTGGGAAATGTTACATCGTTAAGCGGAGATGAGGTTATAAGGTGTGTATGACTGTGTATATAAACACTTGGATAGTTTGCCAGACACAAGTTCACAGATCTTTGATCTCTTTCTCTCTCTCTTTGCCACATTATAGCCATTTCTAATACTTAATCCCCTGAAGGACATCTGTGAGCAATTATTGATCAAACCTTTTAATTTCTAAGGCTTAATTTCAGGCAAGTAAAATGAACTGTTTGTAAAACTTTAACTTCTAATAATTAAATCTTTTGTAATGGTTTAAAATAAACTATTCTCAAAACAGAGAATGCTTTCAGATCATAGCTGTGTAAATCGAACTGAAACAGTGCATGGAACCTTTCGTTTCCTGTTTTTACTCTCACCTTCTGTATAGAATATGTGTGAAAATCTTTGATCATGAATTGGTATATTTCAAAGAGCTACCCAATGACCAAGAATACTATCGACCGACAACATACAGAGGGGGTGGAGCTGTATTGTCAACTATTACTAGAAAAGATTTCTTATTTGAAGGAGGTGGTTAATAGAGGGATGGCTTTTATTTGAGGAAATAAAATATTTTGTATCATCTTACAATAGAACTTTGATTTCCACTTGAAGGTCAAATCCACAGAGCTAAACTTCCAAGGTTTCTTTATTTGTTATAAATGTATGGTTCAGCTACATGTAACAAAGACTTGCCAAAAAACTTATGAATTACTCAACTTGATCAGATATTAAGTGACATTTATATAACCACAAGTATTTGTTATTTTTGCATTCCCTAATACACCTTGTCTGTCTGCCCCCTCCCAATATTGTTGCATAAACTTTGCTTTCAGTCTCTCTTGTGGAATGCAAAATGGTGAATACTGCACTTCAACAGATATCTTTCCATCATAATGAAACAATTCTCTTCATCGAATTCTCATTGACGTATTGTCTTAAAAGTTAAATGACTAGAACGCCCAAGAGCAATGTGATCAAACATTTTAAATTAAAAGTAAAAGAGAAATAGTGAAGAATTACAACTTCTAATCAAATCTTTGCTTATATTTTAGAATAAAATATTCTCGAAACTGAGAATGGTTTGATCTGAGCTGCTTTAAAATCGAACTGAATCACTGCATGAAACTTTTTGTTTTGTGTTCTTATCTATGTATGCAATATGTGTGAAAATATCCATTATGAATCTGTTTTTTAAAGAGCTACACAAACAAGAAGACTATTGACCAACCACGATACATACAGAGCGGGGGTAGCTGTAGTGCCAACTATTGATAGATAAAGTATGAAGGAGTGCTGCCATATATTTATTTGTTATGGTCTACAGTTCAAGGTTGCTTTTTGATTTCCGTAAATGGAAATCAGCTCATCCGCGGTGTAAGAACCTGTTAAACTCACAAGTGACGTGAAACGGAGGAAACAAAGAAGTCAACGCAATAGAACGCAGAAAAACAAAAGGTGAAAAACAAAGAAAAAGTTCACAGGTTCTTACAACGAGGTAAACCCTGGAAATCGACAGATTAGACGCCTTACACTACTACATGAAAAATAACTGCAATTTGATTGGCTTAGAGCAGTGGTATTTCAGCTTAATTCGAAATACCTACATGTGAAAGTTACAAACCTTTTGCAGGTAGTAGTATAAACAAATAATAGCATGATTTGTATGTGATATTTGGCATAAATACCACTCGTAATATTTCAAAATTGTCTCAAATTTGAAATTACGTATAACAATTTCGAAATATCACTCGTGGTATTTATGCCAAATATCACTATAAATCATGCTAGTACAAAAACAAAGCTCTTCATGTCATATGTTGTGGTAGCTTGCCCTCGATCATGGAAAAAAGAACATGTTCCCTTTTAACGATGATCAACTCAGTAGTATAATAAATATGTTAGCTTCCTCGTGAATTAAACGCTTTTTTCATTCCAAAAAAGTTGAACTAGAAATCATATGAGCTTCCCCCTAATACGTGAAAAGGTGAAAAGGGGTGCCATAACAGAAAACAAACAGAAAGATCTTACCAAATCTTCATCCACTTTGCTGGTTGATGAAGAAGCACTTACTTTGCTCTTTTTTATTTTTCTCTCCCCGTTATCTCTAAAATCTCTCTTTGCGGGAGAACGTTTTGGCATGGTACAACAGCACCTACAACGCGACGGTTGACAACTAACAAGCGATCGACCAAGCGAGTTGCAAACAACCCAGCAAGTACGTCATGTAAGGTCACCTATTGACCAATAAAAACGCGGGCTCTAGTATTGGAGGGTCATGTTTTGGCCCTCTATTACAATCTTCCCCATGGTAAAGTACCCCTTTTTGAACGCTTTTATAGCTCAAATGGCGACAGGTACGAAAGAAATGAAGACATCTTTGAAAAATGCACGAGAGTGCATCAAAAATAAGGAATATAAGGAGGCTCTCAAACACTGTAAGGTAAATATCCAACTATCACAACTATTACTTTATGTGAAATCTTGTTACTTCATCAGATCAGTATAAATCCCTTTAAATTAGGTCTTAATACAGTACGGCGAACCTTCATGTGTAAGCTTTTAACATTTTAAGTACGTAAAGAAGTAACCCTGAGGGTCTGGCACGCGGTATGGCTGGTCTTTTCAAGATTTATGAAGACAGTAAGTGCGTGGTTGATTATATCATTTCAAACTGCCATTTACTATGAATAACATCTTCCATTAATTGTTATCTATCGTGAGGGTAACATCATGTTCTCTTATTGGTTGCTTCAATTTCACATGACTTTTTAATAAAACTGTCCCCTACCAAACGTTCAACATTAGGGACCTTATGCACCAGTCAATTCCAGCTGCGCCCAATATGGTTGTTTTGCCAGCAAAATTCTCTACATGTACTTATATTCTGATAGGAAACCGCATGCATGTCAAAAGCTTGGGAATAGCCCTGGGGTTGGCCCCCAGGAAGAGCAAAATTTGCAAATGCCCCACCCCCAGGATTGACAAGGCAGGCAACGCCCCCGCAATAGCCCAGTGTTGGGGGGGGGGGGGGACCTGTGCGCAGCTGGAATTGACTGATGCATTAAGCAGGAAAAACTTTGACATCCTGGAGGTCAAAAACGGCAATCCCAAGTTGATATTTTCTCTCTTTCAGTGCTCTGGCTCGACAAATTCGTACAGTGGGAGTTAAAACAAAGGCATTCAGATTTTGTTATGTTAGTCAGAAGTATTCTGTCAAGCGAGACATCAAACTTCTGGTTGCTGTTGATGACGTCTGGGATGTAAACTTTTCGTTGCTTAAGCTCGCTATTGCAAAATCTGATGGTAGCAGCCTGGGGGGTTGGGGTTCACCTGTAAAAAGTGATTTTGTAGCTGGTTAAATAGATAAATATATAATATTATCGTTATTAATAATAATTTCCTTAAAAAACATGCCTTATTAAATTACTGGAACATCTCATATCATTTTAACAGAAAAATACAGCTTCTGTCATCTTTTTTTGGTTCAATACTGTAAGAGATACTGCAACACCTCTTATGGAAGCTTTTCATCTTATGGCACCTCCAACAAAAATTTTCCCCTTTAAAGATGATGAGCACCCCTGTTGAAATGTCTCCACCCCCAAATTATACCCGAAAATGTTTACTGCTCACCATGATTTAATTTCCTAAATTTTTAAACATACAGCTGTATAAGTTTTCCTGCGTGGTCTGTACAACAAACCACTTTCAACACAGTTTGCAGAGACTCAATCTAAATGATTTTTCCTTGTGCCTCGTGCAACTCTTAAGCCTCTTTCATGCTCTTCAAACTTCTGTTGTGCTTCATATCTCTGTCAATACATGTATCTGGCAGGCTGACACATGCACCAAGTTGTATTGTTAGCTGCTACCTGAGAGACCAGTCACTAAGTTAGTGTTTATTGTTCCATATTGGTATGTATATTTATAGGCTGTCTTGAAGTTGGATAAAACCAACTACACTGCCTTAGTGTTCATTGGCAAATGTGCTTCAGAGCTTGACCAAGCCGACCAGGCACTCATGGCCTACAGAAAGGCAATTGAATCTGATGAGCCACAGATCCTTGCTTGGCAGGTAAGGGATTAAACCTTAATTAAACCTTAATTGAACCTTGATTTAACCTATCCAAAGCTGAAAATAATTTATCAAAACATCTAAAAAACCACCAGCTAAATTTTTAAAGAACAAATAAAAAACTCTGAACTCTGAATTCATCAATCATATCCAGAATCCTGAACATAGGCATATAGCTCCCAAATTTCGGATAGGAAGTCATAATTTAAAGATAGAAACTGGAAGATTTACAATTCCCAAAACTCCTGAAGACCTTAGAATTTGTGATCACTGCTATGTAAACTCAGCTTAAAATGAAATGCTCATAATTATTATTTCACTCTAATCTATATAATGATTTGAGAAAGACTCTTTTTATTAAAATCACTGACGGAAATGCGTTATTTACAAATTACATTGTCCATGATAAAGTCTGTTTTTAACAATACTGATTCACATGTCAGCAGGCTAACTGCTAATTTCGTCTTTCAAGCATTTGAAAGACGAAAGACGCATAATTAATTCTACCATTCCATTTTATCTTCATTTCCTTCAGTTTAACTGTTTATTGTTATTTTAATCGGTAACACCTGTACAAAATGGTAATACTGAATAAACTTGTAGTTGTTGTTGAGTCCTGTGCATGTGTGCTTTATTTTTATGCTATATCAAATTCCCCTGGTTTTATGTTTTTTGTATGTGCATGATTTCTAATCCAGGCAATAAGCAAAACTGGCCAAAAGCCAATTTTTGTTTATTGCCTGGATTTTGTTTATTTTTGGTTTTCATGTCATGATTGCCAGATTTCATATCGTTGAGGAGGTCCATGTAATTTCAAGTTTTTGAATGAGTGGATGTTAAAGGAACTAAAATAATGGGAGAAAAAACATCATACACTGTAGACAGTTTGTGCTCTTAGTTCTTTAACTGGCAGGAAGAAAGATGGTCATTATTGTTAAGTTTTCATCAGTGATGTACTGAAGATTGTCTCAAGCACCTGAAAAAGATTTGCTCCTTAGTGAAATTTAAATGCAAAACCTTGTTGTTTTAAGGGGCTAGCTGCTCTTTGTGAAAAAGAAAACAATCCACTTCTTAAAGGTGAACTTCCACAAGTTTACACCAAGCTTCTTCAGTTCTGTGAGAGGTATGTTGCTGCTACTATGTGATCTTATAGTGATTGGGGGGTGTTATAAGTCGAATTTCCTGTAAAATTGTGATGACTACTTGATATGCCAAAATTTGATGGTCACTTACAAGTCAGGTGATTGCTAGCAAGAAGTTCCAAAATAATAGTGGAGCTCTCCTCATGCACTACTGGAGCCCCATAACTAACAAAATGTGGTAATCTAGCCATCCAAGAAATCTTATGGTTATGTAATCACGTGACCTTTCATCCGCCTGATCACTTGTTAGTCCACACCACCGGGAAACCAACATTAAATGCCATACTTTCTAGCGAGTGTGGGAGCCTGTAATCTGATATTGCACATCCATGTTGTGGTCAATTGACAGCTGTAAAAACAGGTTATCCGCTAACCAGCATAATGTGACTGTATTGCGGGCTCAGGTGTCAAACCGTCAAGGTTATGTGTTTTTTTAAGTTCTCCGCTGACAAGTTACTATTTTTCGATTGATCTCAGGCTTAACTTTAAGTGGATGTCTATTTATTAATGGGAGCTTTCCCTTAAGCCTTGGCTAAATTTATTAAATTATGCTTTGCCTGCTGGAAGCACACTAATTTTGTAAAATTGGTCTCTCATGACAGATTGTTACATATGGAGATTTGGCAGTCACTGTGTTATTATAAAATTGTAGTAGTAAATGTATAGTTTTAATATGGACAGACAACTGTACTGGAAATGCAATGTATGTCCTAGGAGTAAGTCCATCACTTTCTCTTTACACAGTGACAAGACAAAATGGATTGAAATTGCCTCTAAACTTGCTGCAGTTCTTGAAAATCAGGGTGACAGTATAAAGGTAGGATAAATTAACTTAAAATGCATGCATGCTCACATCGATGACCTGCAAGTTTTCAGTAGATTTGGCCAACAGATCTGCAGGGCTTGAAAGTTGTACTGGAAACTGTGTTACCAAATTTTGTATGTTTATAAATGTCAGTGTGGTTATTTTTTTTTATGAGAAGGGGCAATGCACGAAAGAGTAATAATAAATAATTACTCTTTTGCGAAGCAAAACAGTTATGTGAGTCTTGACTTATTCAATTTATTTGGAATTAATGTTATTATAAATAAGCTTTTAACTTTATAGGCAGCAGAATTGTGGGAGAAGATTGTTATGGCAACTGAAAATGTTACAGAGGAGTTGAAAATTTGGTTGAGAATTATTAAACTGCTTGAAAAGGTTAGTTGAGATAAACATTCGGCTCCTCTTAAACAATCTACACTCTGCTGGAAAAGGCCATGATATTAGATGCATTACTGAGGGACATGGAACTAAGGAGAGTTACTTTAGGGTTATTTGTACAGGTTGTCACAAGGATATAAAGATTGTAAATCCCAGAAACTATTCTACTGAGTTTTTAATCATTTTTTATGTACTCACAAATTTATGTATATAAGATGTAATTTTGGGAAAATCATATCATAAATTTGTAGCAGGGATAAAAATAAAGAGAAGAATGTTTCTGACCTGCAAGATAAGATGAGTAACAGCCATACTTTGTGATTTTATATAGCATGAATTTATTCTGCAAGTATGTTTGTTGTCATATTTGACTACTACAAGGTCTCATGACATTTCACAATAAACTGTTTCTTGGAGAGGGCATGCAGTGTTTCAAAATCAATGAAAGCACGGCATAACGAACACTGTTGATCAGAATCTCATTCATTTTGTTTCACTTGACAGCATTTGCATTCTTGGGCAAGTCATAGTACGTAAATGTTAACAGAAGGTCTGTTATGTCATCATTATCAGACAGCTTGTTGTCTGATAATGATTAAACTATGAAAAATGATACATTTTTTAAATCATTTTTTCCAGGAATCCCTAGAAGATAAAGATATTGGGAAGGTACCTACAAAAAGCTTTTAGCATCAATAACACAATCTTTTTAGAGTATAAAAGTCTTGCAAAATCTATTCTGTCTTATTCTGCAAATCTTTGTCACTTGCACATCATTTTACTGTGTTCTTTTCAGTGACAAGAGTACTACCTGTCTACTTTAGTATTGGTATTATTTATTGTAATAAAATATATTGTATGGAATTTTAAGTTACAGGATGCCTATGAGAGAGTTGCTCATGGCCACTGGCCATGGTCTGAGCTGGGCCCAAATAATGAGCTGGAAACTTATTATGAAAACTTCCTCAGATTTTTGTTGAAACATCAGGTAAACAGCAGCTATAATAATTATTACATCTGTTACAGGTCAAAATTAAATTCAAGTTAAATTTTTTTAACCTAGGTTGATTCTCGATTTCCTTTAATGTCTCTTAGCCTTAATTGTTCATGAATTAGGGCTAGGATACAGAGGAATTGAGAATCAACTTAGGTTAAAAAATTTTGACCTGTAATGTACAGCTGTACATATATCTGCTTTAAAATGATGGGAAAAGGTTTTGATACAAACCTGGTCTTGTAAATGTGGGACTTTCTCTTTTGCCACTTCTTCCTTGAATTTAGAAAAGCTTGCCATTTTTTATGGTGTATATTTGAGGAAGATTATTTTAAGTGCATTAACTTTGGTATAAATTATTTTAGTATACATTCAACTCACTCTAGACAGACACCTTTGAGAACCAGCACTACAGGTGTATGTGTCAGGGGCACCCAGCAATGGTTTCCTCCCAAATACATTGAAAACACTTTTTAGGCTATCCAGAGTACTTTTAGATCTCTAGAAAAGTATTATAAGCAGCGCTGTAAAATTTGTATCTGTTCGGTCATCCTAGGGGAACTTGAGTCTTTTCGAAATTGCAAGGGCTTGAGCATTATTTCCCCGAAAATTTTAGATGAAATTTGACTTATTATGAAAGTGAGACATTTTCTAATTCCCCTCTCCATCACATTTTTGAATCCAAAAATTGTTGGCTTTTTGTTGGAAAATAGCCTAACTTGGGAAGTAAAATGGGAAAATTAAATTTCAGAAAATCGTAGGGAATTTATTAGATAAGCTTCGAAAATTGTACATGAATGGAACGGTCATCTAGAAATTTTTCGCCGTTTTCTAGTAGTACAACATTCTAGACAATATTTGCCTCTCCAAACAGACATTTTAAAGAAAACAGTCGTTGGGTGCCCCCGATGTGTCCATCTTAGACATATGTCTATCTTATAGAGAGTCAGCTAAAAGGATAAGGTAGGGTTGTACTCTAGGTGTCTGTTAGTGAGGTTTTGGTCTTATGGAACTTTCCGTTAAAAAAGAGTTGACTGTAGTATCAATAATTGTAGATGAATTGAGTAATAATGAAAACTATGGTTAAGCTTATTCGAGCATTAATGTAGTTATTTAAGTGCTTTTTTTTACCTGCTATTAATAGAGAGATACAAGCATTGTGTTTACAGCAAATGACAAACGTGAGATTCAAGTTGAGAAATTTTCAAAATGAGAAATGAGCAGATAAAAACAGCTTAAAACAATTCTTACGGATAGAATTGGTGTGAATCTACTGATTTTCGTGTAGCTATAATGAACAGTAAATGATAAGTAAATGGAAAACTCGGTCACGTGGTACAAATTCAAGTTGGCCGTTTGCCATAAACGCAATGCTTAATCTCTCTAATGACCCTTCACCCAAAATCCCTCACTTCATTGAATCAGTTACTTGCAGTACAATATGTTTCTCCATGTATGACAGTTGTAGAACTTGAACTAGAACTCAGCGGGTCTTGAGTTTGATTCTCACTTGGAGCTCGGAATTTTTTCTGAGCTATCTGGTGTTAGAATTCTCCTTCTCCCAAATTCTATTCATGGTGTTCCTTTAAAACATACATGTGTTATAATTGTTATCAAAACACTGTTTCTCTGTTTAATGGAAACATCTCTCTCTTAGGCTAGTGGAGATGAAGAACTGGAGAAAAAACAAAGACTTAAGATTCATGACGAAGCTAAAGCCATGGTTCAGTTGTTTCCTTGTTCATTGTTTCCTTTGGAGTTACTGGCAAGACATTTTATTCACTCAATGGTTTCTGCACGTAAGTATTTCTTTGAAAGGATTTTTCTGCAGGTTGAGTCCGTCTTTGCTCAGTGTTTACAACACTGAATATCGTGTGTCTTGATTCTTCAACTCACCAACTTTGTGATTTACTTTGAGGAGGAATATAGAATTCACAGTCTGTGGAAATGTTCTTGCAAAGAATTCTGCAAATTCATCATAAATTGCCTACAAATTCTTATAGTCCATTGGGAAATCTTTTTGAAATAATAGAACGATTTAGCCAGGGCTAAAAGCGGAGCTCTCGTTAATATACTTATAATTTACTCAAACAAAAAAATAAAATCGTGTAATGCTAAACGGCGACGGCGACGGCAACAAGAACAGCAAAAAAAATCAATAGGTCTATTTAGCAGCACACTTTTTTTCCTACTTTTTTCTCGACGTTGTTTTGCTCGGCTACAACGTGAAACTCCCTAGTAACACATCTTATGAAGGAAATGTTGTACATGTTTGTGCACACCAAAAGTTTTGTTGCTTGTGTTCCTGTTCGCTTTTTTTCACTGCTGCTCATTTTCACCTTGCTGGCCACTAGCATTTCTCATTTTCTCACCGCCAATTTTCATGTTTTTCTTCCAACGAAATTTGCCTTCTTTGTTTTTTTATCTAACACTTTAGCTCTTTCTCCGTTATCCACGTCAGTAAAGACGTTTTTATTTAGTCGGACTTGACTCTGTTGTTGTTTTTTCTCTCTAAAATGTCCCGGTTGGCCATTCAATTTCCCGCTAAAAAAACCCCATGTTGTATCTGGGTTGCCATACCTGTTGATTGAATTATTATACATTGGTATACCTGTGGTGCAGACGGGAGCGCGTACGGTCACGTGATTACCAAAATTTCTGGGATGCATAGATAACCAAATTTTATTACCAGTTGTGCACTGCACGCGCGGGAGATCCGCTATAGGCCCTTTGCAGCTAGCCATTCACGTGGTACAAAACCGCCTTGCTGGAGACCAAAGTCGCACAGGGGCAAGACAAACAAAGTAATTAAAAAATTAGCATTTAAAATTATGTATGCCTTTGGTTTGTCTCCTCCCATTGAGACTTTTGCTCTCCAACATGGCGGTTCTGTACCACGTGAATGGCTCGCTGCAAAGGGCCTATTACAGTAATAGTGAACAAAGACCATGAAGCATAATTGTTTTAGATTGGTGGGGCTAGCTTGTGCATAGCACGAACTCAATGAGCGCTGAAGGCGCGAGTTTATCTAGCGGGGTACCAGTTATTGGCTTTAATTGATTGCAGGCTCAGGTCCATAATGAAAAAGGCCATATAATAAATAACTTATTAACCTTGTCCGTTCGGTCATTACAGGGAAATCTCAGACCTCGGCCTTGATGTAATGACCTCGCTGCCGCTCGGTCAACACATCAAGAACTCGGTCTGAGCCTTTTCCCTGTAATTACCTCACTCTGGGTTAATAAGTAGTATTAATTTACTGGGTGACTCCATTTGGCCTCTAACTAGCCTGTTCCAGGCGTTCAGATGGAGGGGAGCGGGTGAAAAATTAGGGTGCGGTACGATTTAACTTGCTTCCCAGTATCTAAACGCGTGGAACAGGCTAGTCTCTAACATGGCGTTACAATGTACTTACAGCCACTGCAGAGATGACAGCCTTATTTCAGAGATTGTGTCACATGTACCCTGAATCTGGTGTAGGCTTAGTTGGACTAGGAATTGTATTACTTCATCAGAAGGAGGTCATGATGGCCAAAGCATTACTACACAAAGGCAAGCAAGAGTGTCATCAAATGACTTTGACTTGGGGCTCTTTAGTTTGTTTGGTCATAGTTAGTAGAAGAGACTCGTTATGAAAGGCGGCAAACATTAAAGATAAAAACAACAGTGCTGCAGTGTTTTGGCGGAAGCTCCCTGATGGTGCATTATCCTTTGTTTTTTTGTTCACAAATCGCAGATTGTTACGTCTCTATTGCAGTTGGTCGGTAAGATCAAAATGTTGGCAATGCTATTGAACTTTTGGCACCGTAAAGTTTAATAAAACATGTGACAAAAGAGACTGACAGGCTTCATAACCATTCCATTGTATTAACCATGGTTAGGTGAGCAACTCTCCCATTTCAAACCTGACCCAGAAACTTCCCAGCGAGAAACAAGTTTCTGTCAGTGACAATTTTTAATGACCTTTAACTATAACATATTCAGCTTGTAGTGGAGTAGATCAGTTAGTTTGCATTGTTCTTGTGTAGGTTTGCAGGTGTTCAGTAATTGTCCATTTGGCTGGCTGGCTTTATGTCATTCTCAGATGAGTCTTCACGACTACAAGGAAGCAGAGAAAAGTGCACTTAAAGGTACAGCATAGTCTCGCTCTCTGTTTTCAGCCTCGTTCCAAACCTTTTGTTTGACTGCTCGCACGTACTTGAATACGCAAAACTACGGACTGTTTTGCAGTCTAAGCATACATGGCCTCAAAAAACAAATACCACACTATTCTTTTGTCCATATTTATATTTCAAAACCTTGCAACTTAAGGTACGTTAAAACGGGCAGCAAAAACGTGCAACTTGTTTCGCAGCATTGCTGCAAAAAGAGTTGAACAGCTATGTTTTGCGTTTTTACGCCAACGAATCAAACCTGTCTTGCAGCAAATCAGGTTGCTGCTGGCTGCGAAAAGTTGTTGCAGAAAGCAGAGAGAAGTTCTACCTTTTGCAGCAAAGTCTGTGTATGTTGCGCATTCTACCGGCCCCAAGGCAAACTTGCAACAAGGAACATAACTCCCATATATGGGGTGACTCCTGCGTTTATTATCCATTCAGAAGTCAGTATTCATATCACGCAAATTGCAGCAACCCGATTTGTTTTAAGACAGGTTTGACCGTGGGAGGTAAAACGCGCAACATCGCTTTTTAACTCGTCCTGCTGCAATATTGCAAAACAAGTTGCACGTTTTGTTGCCTGTTTTACCATAGCTTTAATAAGAGTTTGTATTTGTTTTATATATGTTGTTCTTTGAGAACACACCATGAAGGTACACCAGGCTGAAAGTTGTTGGAGAACGTCAGTATTTTGCCTATTTTTTCGTTAAGAAAAGAAAACGTGCACAGCAAATACTTTTATCTACAGGACGGTGTAACAGGGTTCTGGCCAAATCTAGCACTGACCTACTGAAATGCTGTGATAAGTAACTAGGAATGTTTAAAACTCAACCCCGTTTAGTAAATTATGTATTGGGTGCAAAAAATGTCTTAAGCCTTTTTAATGCTGAAAGTGTTCGTTCATTTTTCTTTAAAGTACATTTTATTAGTGTTCTTTTTGTTTTGCTATTGATTAAAAGGCCTTGGTTGTCTACATTCATCTTTTGCTGACACAAGACAAGAACTTCAGAAAAAATTAAGGTAGACAGGTTTTAGTTACCGGATATGTTAGTTATGTGAGTGATAATAATTTTTTTTATTTATTGTCGTAATGATTGTTTTGTATTAAAATTAAACCGTTAGTATTCACCATTGTTTTATCGCTTCTCTGACAGCTTATCCAGGGCAGAAGCTCTTCAAAAACAAGGCCCAACTACTGCATTTTCAGCAAAAGACATTTATCAAGAGGTTTGTAATAATGCATCACAGTAAAAACCCCATTTTTCGAAACAGTAGCCTGCGAAAACATCCGTTTCTCCTCGCTCTTCGCCGATGGGGACGTTTCGCGCGGAGGAACGTCTGCGACTCAGCGACAGAAATTCCATACTGATGACGTAAAATCTGTCCGGAATCCGGTCAGAAGCGCTGATTGGTCGACGGAGTAATTACATTGTTCTAGCTATTGTTTACGAATGACAGACAAGAGACAAAGGCCACAAAGGTCAAATGTAAACGCGAAGAATCTCTAACAAAACAGTCAATATTTGTGGAATATAGTCTTCTCTAGAAGACGCATTTGAGTTTTGCTGTAGCTTGTTGGCAGATGAACACAACACTTTACCAAAATCGACCAGGAGACACGTAAAATTGGACAAATTTGTATTTGGAACCACTTATTATGTAAACACTGGATTGCGTCATCAGTATGGAATTTCTGCCGCTGAGTCGCAGACGTTCCTCCGCGCGAAACGTCCCCATCGGCGAAGAGCGAGGAGAAACGGATGTTTTCGCAGGCTATCGAAACAGCGGTTTTTCGAAATTCCCGATAATTGGAACCAAACCAACTTCCCTTCACCAGTTAACACTTTAGTTTTACTCCCGATTTTTCAAACCTTTCAATAATTCGAACCAATTTGCTTTTCCAAAGGTAGTTGAAAAAGATCGGGATTCCACTGTGTTGACAAAAACATGAACAATCACTGACATTGCAATAATGACTTCCATGTATGTAATCTTCATTTCAGTTATTGAAAGATGTTCTGCCTAGAGATGAGGTAGAAATTCTTACTGGACTGGGAAAAACGTTTCTTTCTCTTGACGACATCACACAAGCAACAGAAGTGAGTAATATATATTCTACTTTTAGGGGTAGATATTTGAGATAAGCAGGTTGGGGGAGGGTTTGGCGTTCTCAATATGGACCTTACGATCTGGCGACAACAACTCAGCACGTCAAGCTTTTTTGTACATTTCCTTGATGTCTCTGTATGACAATGACTACGACGTGAACGTGGCTAAATTTTCTTTCTCTTTCTTAACTAGGATACGGTTTTTTAGGAATTCAAATCGAGGAGAGTTAGCCTACGTTAATTTTTGACAAAGAAAGTGAGTTTGAATTATCGCAATGGAGATCGAGAGAACGCGAATTCACTTTTAAGCGACGTTTTCGCTGCTGTCGCCGTCCTTGGATCTTAACATCCTTACTGTTTTTTCTAGTTTGAGGCCAACAACGTTTTTTCCTGTTGAAATAGTACTCAGGCACTAGTTGTTCAAAAGGTTGGGGTAGCACCATACAATGGATTAAATCAATACCCACTGGATTGTGCAATTGGTTTTTCTATGACTTATCCACTGGGGAATAGGAACTGTTTTTCCGGTGGAAAGTGTTATCCATCTTTTGAACAAACGGGACCTGAACTACTGTCAGATACTGGAGCAAACGTAGTTTTAGGGATACATGTTTAGAGACCTTCACTGAATAACAACGCCACCGGACTTTGAAGCAGTAGGCCCGGGTTTGATTCCAGGCTGGATCAACTTTCAGGACCCTAAAATAACTGAGGTTAAGTGCTGCGTGCAAATGGTTAGACAATTTTTAGCCTTCTCGCATAAGGACTAAAAACTGTAGGCCCTGTCTCACAGCACTTTCACTGATAATATGACTCTCTGGGGACCTAAGAGAGCCCACAATGCCGTTCGCAAAGAGTAGGGGACCTAGACTAGACTAGTGTGGTCATGGATGGGATGGGTAGTATTGCATGGTTCAGACATCATGTTGACGGAAACTCAAACTTACCCGAGGATGGGACCAATAAAGTATTTTTAATGTCCATGGACTGTTTGGCCTGTCTACCGACGCCCTCTTCCTCTCAGTAAATTACTGAGGAGGAGGGGGGGGGGGGGGGGGGGGGAGGTGTCGTCTGTACACAGGCTATGGGCTGCTAGACTTAAGAAAAGACATCATTTTTCCAGACCTGCTCTGACTTGTTGTTAATTTGTGCCACAGGTTTGTGCGAAAGCTTTGTCCATTGATAAAGGCTCCCCAGAAGCTCTTTCCTTGCAGGTATGCGGTGAAGTACTAATTAGTCTAGCCTGTGTACAGACGTCCCCCCTCCCTCAGGGCAAATCGGGAGAGGAGACGTCTGTGAATCGCCGTCGTTAATCGTGTTCCGGTATACATTTGCATAAATTATATTTTTGTTCTTTCGCTGACAGTTGAAAAGGCACATGTAGGTCGAAAAATAACTGTGGCGTCTGTGCACAAGCTAGCCGAACATCTTCACGCAATGTCCACCCAAAATCCAGATATAAGATCTCTGATTACAGTCAAGCCAGGTCAAACGTACCTCCGAAGATCCATTAATGTATGTATTATTCGAAATTAAGTTGAACCGTTGGTAGTTGTAGATTTCAGATTCATCTCTCTGTGCATTCTTGCATGCGTAATGAGCTGTGAATTCACACGCGATTCAGTTACGAAATTTCTACCAGCTCAATTTCCCTGAATTTGATGTATCCATTCAAAGATTTTTAATCTGACCAAATGCAGAGAAGTTCTCTTAAAATCTTCACTGCCCATTGCGCATACAGGAATGCCGATTTAAATTTGACACCGGTTACGTGAACGACTAACGGATTCATTTTTTCAAATAATCAATTCATTAATATAATCTTTTTGGGGTAAGTTTGACCTGTCTTGGCTGTTAACGTTGGATTTTGCATGCCTTCTCTTTTATTTACAATGCCGCGACCGGTGCAGCAAACATCGGTGGTCTTAACTTCTCATGCCTTTTCGAGAGAGCCGAAATACAAATACCGGTAAATAAATGTGAATGTCCTCAGAGGCTCAACTTTTCCCCGGGGAATCTATTCTGAGGTTCATTCACCAATCACAACACCGGAAATTATTTGCGTTATGGAAACGGGAACACGGTTATTGTCGGCGATTCACAGACGTCTCCTCTCCCGATTTTTCCTGAGGGAGGGGGGACGTCTGTACACAGGCTATAATTAGTCGTTAGGTTGATAGCGTACTGGTCGGACGTGTTCTAGATCGCTCTTGGCTTTTTAATAAATCTTTACTAAATCTGTACTCAATCTTTCAACTATGACCGGAACGGAGAAACTAGAGAAAGAAAACCAAGCGTAAACGTTCCTTAGTTAGCCTTAATCTTAAATTCTTATTTTGTACACACTGTCCCGCCTCGAATAGTCTTGCTAGCTGCGGGCAATGCTTCTGTTAAATTATCTGCTTATTAATAACGTTTGTTGTTGATACCCTAAATTACTCTTAAACGTGAGGATATGTGTGCAAAATCCGTCTTCAATGAATGAGCCATTTCTTAATGTGCTTTTAAAACATTTCTTAACGTTAAAACTTCATGTTTGACCATAGTTAATATAGTGGAATGGTTATAAAGACCGACAGACTTCTTTGGTTTTGTTAGCATTCTTAAGCCCCGTCTATATGTATCCATTTTTTTTTTGAATACCGGAAGGAGATTTTCTCCTCCGTTTTAGCGTACCGTCCACACGCATTCGGAGAAAACGGTCCCCGAAACGGCATCTTTTCAAAAACGCTCTCCAGAGTGAAGATTTTTGAAAACGCTGGCTTCTCGTTTATGTGTGGACGGACGAAAACCGAGGTTTTCGAATACGATGATGTCATATAGCATTAATCATATATCGTTGATTACTAGCATTACGCATGCTCTGTGAGGTATGCTATCGTATTTCCATTGTTTAGCGATTTCGTTTGGACGGGCGATTCGAGTACGCTACGTGTGGATGCGTATTTGTTTGAAAACGGGGGAAAAAAATCTCCGTTTTCAAAAATATCCGGAGACGTGTGGACGGGGCTTTAGACTTGATCGTGCATAACGTTGAATAGCATTCCTATCATTTTGAACTTACTGACCAATAGAAACATCGCATTAATTTATTTAGTCACAATTTGTAAACAAAAAACAAGGATTGTGCATGGTCAGGGAGCTTCCAACATAACCTACAGCACCACTGTTTTCAACTTTGATGTTTGCCGCCTTTCATAACCTGTCTCCTCTACTTAGTATGGTTTGATCGAAGGAAGGTCTCCCCAAAGAACTGGGCCTGGTCAGTGGGTGCCTCTACAGATGATTAAGTGTGACTAAAAACATGTAAATAGAGCTTTGAAATGTTTTTGGGCCTTTGACCGCGGGATCCAGTTATGATAACACAAAAAATGATATTTTAATTAACGGTTTAGAGAAGTTTGAAAGCAACAACGGCAAGGAACTTGCCGGAATGCAAAAAGTGCTAACGTTACTATTGTCTGTACTATGCTAACTTCTGATTGGCTTAAACAGCAAAGTTTACGAAAACGTCTCAAAGCAACCTGTCTTTAACAATTATTCCTCAAGCCCGAATGGGCTCTGCTATTGACTTAGAGGCCATGAGGTCGAGAGGAATAGTTTTAGTAAAATCCAACTAGTTGGTCAAAAATATCGAGAATAAAAAAAATTGAGCTAGTTAAAGCTAGACTTCAGTCCTGTTAAGACTTTTAATACAAAGGAAGACCCTTTCAAAATGGAGTTTAAATGCATTTTATTTCGTAAACTTCTTTTCTGCTGGTTTATGGATTCTATTCTATACGTTTAGGGGGCAAATAAGGTGCATCATGGGGGATGTGCAAGTGGCGTATGCGGGGAAGAAAAACATATTGCCGCATAACAAAAGAAATTGCTTGATCCCTGTAGATAGGCGTGTTTTTGTGATCGTGATCCTTTCATTTTCAGGGTGAAATCAGTTTCCGAGAAGGATATTTTGATGATGCTGAATTGAGGTATGCACTCAGCATATAGCTAAGCAATTGCTTAGTCTCTGTACGGCGTTTTCCCAGTCCCTCTCGCTCAGTTCACTTTGGTGACTTGTCCGAGGCGAACGGACCGAAACGGTTTGGTCGTGCGGAATAATGAGGCCTAGGTGTCTTCATTTAGCTGGGGACCGGCACTTAAAAGGCCACAGAATTAAATTAAAACTGTGAAGTGTCAAATCTAAATCAAAATAAAGGTTTTTTATGTTTTTGCATTTACTTCAAAAATCGTTTTACTTTTCTTCCCAAAATTATCAGGCAATATCTGTTTCTGTGCTCTTACATTTTCATTCCTATTTCTTGACTACAAATGAGTCCCTTAGAATGACATTATTCAGATGAAGACATTGCCTTGATTGGTGACTTTTGCGTTTGATACTCTTTAGCCGGGGTGGAAGTGGCGTTTTACATGCCAATCTGGTTTCAGACGACTTACAAAGTTCTTTATTTTGACCTATATGTAAAGATCTTTTCACTTGTGAATTTGCTGGTCCAACACAACATCTGCCTCTGCTGATGAAGTGAAGCGGTTTTTTGGTTACTGGTCATTTCGTACCGGTTACTTAGCCCCCATTTTTAGAACGAGGAATATCATATTTGAAGCGCGCTTGTTTTGGTTTATGGCTTGAAGAAGGAGGAATACTACATTTGAAGCGCGCTAAATGACTCGAAAATAGAGGGCTAAGTAAACGGCGCGAAATGGCCGGTCACCACTGAAACTGTACCTTCAGAGTCAATTTAACACGCTTAGAACCAGTGAAAGAAGAGGATTTATGTTATCTAGCGTGGACTTAGACTTTTGTCGGTAAAAACTGTACATCTATTCACCATTGGTAGATTTCTGGAAGCCATTGAGAGGTGCAAAGATTGTGCATCATATCATTTTCTTCTCGGCAAGTTGTACTGGGAAATGAATGGAAATCTAAGAGCAGACAAGAAGAAGTGCCTTGCTCAGTTCTTGAAGGTAACGGCTGCCTGTTGCCCCTTTTTTTCGCACCTTGTTATAGCATATCTTTCTGTTGTTTCGAAAACACCGGTGATCCTAAGTATAAAGCTTTCTAGTATTCCTTCTTATGGTTCTCACTTGGTCTTTCCATTCTCGTAAATTTTCCCCACCGGTCGCTCTAATTGACCACTCCAAAAAATACCGTAACATACCATAATGCTCTTTGTTTGTCACCCCAAAATTTTGCATAAGCATTGTCTTCAATTTCTCTTGGGAGTTAAAATGGCCCCAAGAGAAACTGAAAACAATGCTTATGCAAAATTTTGGGGTGACAAACAAAGAGCATTATGGTATGTTATGGTATTTTCTGGAGTGGTCAATTCAACTGACCGAGACCAGGTTGATAAGCGCTTCTGCTATATCCATGCACCAGATAAATCACTCTCCGGTGGAAAACTACTGGACAGAGCTTTGTCTAATGGATAGTGCTATCACCCTTTTGAGCAACTGATGCTTATTCTTTTTAATTGCTCCAAGCCCTGTAACCATTTCTAGTAGCATATCCGCCGATCCCTTTTGTTAATCCCACATATCCTTTTATTCCCATAAATCATTCCAACTCATCTTCTACTGTGTTTTCTTGTGATTTAAGTTGTCTTCAACTTTTCTCATCTGTTCACTTTTCGCCGCTATTCCCCTTTGAAAATGTTAGTGATAGCTACAACTACGATTTGAATAACCTGGAGACGATATTTTTCAGGCGGCAAAGCTAGACCCGTACCATTCACCGTCATTTCTGTACTTGGGACATTACTATCTTAAAGTTCTCAAGGATATCAGGTAAAGTGATAAACATGGTTTATTTAAATTTAGTTGCGTTTCAATGAGGCCAACTGAAATATTTTTAGTACATTACAGGCATAAAATTAACTTCCAGTTATAAAGTGTTGTTGAGTTTCTTTGAAATTCAATTCGATAACTACATTACTACGTTAGGCTTCATTGAGCCTGGCCACACCATGCTCCATTTCTGCTTTGCAATTTAACTTGCACCTTAAAGAAAACGACCAAGGAGACAATTTTTTCCCTTCAAAATTTAGAGGAAGACTCAAAAGAAGCACAGAATGAAAATAGGATACAAGATCAGAGCGGATGCAAAACGTTCAAAACTGTTGCTACAATGCAATTATAATCCTCCGGGTTTTTTGAGAAATTTTTATCTGAGGTCACATTATAGTTGAACACAGAGACATGCTAACACGCTGAGACAGTGGCTCAAAGACATGTTCACACTAATAAAACGCTCACAACCTGACATGCCGACGTTTTCACATGTTGACATGCTTTCAGGTAGTCATGTTTGCATGATGGTACGCTGACACTGACTTGCTCAAACTCTTACTACTTGACACGCTGAGACGCTGACATGGTGATATACAGACTTAAGACACTCTGACTTGCTGACATTTTGACATGCTGACAGGCTGGTGTGCTTGCAGACGCGCTGATTGAGACACCCTGAGGATACGCTGATGCTGACATTCTGACATGCCGATATGCAAACGTCCAGACACGGTGACCTACTGACAGGTTACTGACGAGCTAACATGCTGACATGCCGATATCCAAACGTGCAGGCACGCTGATGCTGACACGCTGACCTACTGACAGCTGACATGCTGGCGTACTGACAACGTGCTGACATGTGGCTAGGCTGACGAGCTAACATGCTGACTTGCTGATATGGAAATGAGTAGACACGCTGACAGGCGGGCTTGCTGACATGTTGACATTGAAACGTACAGACACGCTGATGCTGTCATGCTTGAAGAGACGCTGATACGTGAACATACTGTCACACTGAAATGCTGACGTGGGGACTTGGAGACACGCTGACGAACTGATACGCTGCCTTGCTGACACACTGACAGGGTACCATGTGAGTGTGTGCGCGACACCGGGGTCCCTGCTGCAAGTGTGCAGTCGCGTTTACCTTTTAAGACTATCAACTTCGAGCAGTTTACCATTTTTCCTGAGGTAGGTGGCTTACCTCTCACATGTCTAACTATTATGTTTATTTTTAGCAAAGCCAGTAGGTGTTATCAGAAAGCATTTGATCTTGATCCAAGCTGTGATGATGCTGGAATAGCGCTGGGTGATTCCCTGATGGAGCTAGGGCAAGAGGTACACTGATATGAGTCCGCTGAGTGGATAAATGCGAAAAAGTGACTAGTATTCAAATAATAGCTACAGAATATAAGCGTAATATTTCAAGTAACGCGTCTATCATTAGACTGTTATTTCAACTTTGTCCTAAAATATGGCCCAAATTATCAAGAAGTATGTTATGTAAACCAGCCCAAACGCCTGTGTCTGTATTATGCAACTGAGTAAAAAAGTTAAGGTGTGTCTACTCAAGTTGTCTTTTTTTCAGGTTTTTTAAGTATTAATTGGTATCAGCCTACAATTACCCAGACAGTGATATTTATTTTCTTGCAGGTTGCTGCGTTGAACCTTTACAAGAACATCACAGCGATGTCTTCCCCTGGAAAGTATGAATAATGTGTTGAATTTTTGCTAAAAAAAAATGCATAATAGTTTTTCATATCAGAGCACAACACTGACTATGACTTGAGGAATCAAAGAAAGATATGGACAACTCGTTGGTCAATAGCTCCAGTCGGCGACAAAATTGTTGAGACATTGCCCTAAAAGGGGTAACTTCGGAGAACAAAACAATCCACACCCCTCCCCCTCCATTCCAAGTTGGGGTGTTTGTTGTTTTCTACAGGAAGCTCAAACAGCGGCACAACATTACATAGAGGGAGTGGGGGAAGAGAAAGCTTTATTTTGCCTATTTTAACTTAGCAAAACGTTAGAGAGGCCCTTTAGGGGGAATTGTCTCAGCAAATTTTGTCGCGGATTGTAGTTTCCAAAACCGTCACTTTTTGTCTTTTTATAGCTCAAAAGTGAGAGAAAGGAACCCATTTTTGTTTATTAGTTGGTTCAGGAAGTTTTTATGGGTTATGCGACATTTTCCTAGCCTCCCACGCAGCCGTTCTTAGGGGTTCGTCACGCGTTCCTGCCCCACGAACGTCTGCTGAACTGAAAATTTCATTTCCCATTGTTCGCAAATATCGGCTGGAGATCACATGCAGATTATTGGAGATCCAATCGGCGCTGTTGAAGTCAAAGTGTTGACAAGCCAAACACATACGTACAAGCTCTGTAGAGTGTGATACGTGACCAAATATTTTTGCTCTTGACGAGAATATAGGAGATAAACGTTGGCTTTTTCTATATTTCTCTCTGTAAAGGCTGGATTAGATGTCATTTTCTCATAAAGTTGTTCTTTGGGTGATGTAACGGCGGGGTTACCTTGTAAGACTGAACAAAAGGTAGAATTTTTTTTCACACGTTATTGTTTTGCAGGAAAGCCGATTTCGGTTCAGCAAATTTAACCTTCGAGGTAATCTTTTTCAACGAGATTCTGAGGGTAGTCACTAGTACGAACGCTTGTGAGTTAACTGAGTAGTTTGTTCTAAAACTGTAAGGTCTTCACCTTTCATGCGACCTTTCTAATCTTTTCTGGAGTATAAAGTCAAGCGCGAAATTTTTCAAGGTCCAAAGTGCACTTCCCAGATCTGGAAGTCTGCTGTGATTGGTCTTCGTTATTTTCCGCTCAAGTCAGCAGACCTTCGTGGGGCAGGAACGCGTGACGAACCCCTAAGAACGTCTGCGTGGGAGGCTAACATTTGCCGAGAATATACGAAAACATCTCTTTGTTTTCTGTTATCCTGATGCATGTTTTTTCTCCTCTAGTAGCCTGAGAAAACAGCCGACTTTTCGCGACGCCACCCATGGTGTCTCCGCGAAATGACGTCTGAGGAACGACAGCGGAAGTTCTGTACTGATGACGTATCATTACCCAGATCTATGTAGTGCTTCTCATTGGTTAAAGCAAAATTCTTTCGCGGCACGACCAATCAGAAGCACCACCATGATCTGGTAGTGACACGTCATCAGTATGGAATTTCAGCGCTCGTTTCTCAGATATCATTTCGCGGGAATCCAGTGGTGACATCGCAAAATGTCACCTGTCTTCTCAGGCTTTTCTTCACGTCTGTTTCGATGATCAGAAGTTTCATTCTGAATAAATCTCTCTGGGGTGCTAAAAAGAAGATCCTGCGTGTGCTATAGGAAATTTCAAGCGCGTGACATTATTTGACAACAGCTACCAGAATCCTTCAGTTTGTTGTTTTCATGTGTATTGTAGACTGCGAGCAGTCTCTTATAAAGTTTTAGACTAAGAGCACTCGCCGTTCGCCGCGCGTGGCTCTGAGGAAAGAAGGACGACCGCCCGCGGTCTCTGTGTAATTTAGTGCTTTTGTTATATAAATCTTAGTGAGATTGGTAAATGTGAATATGAAAGTAAAAACCAAAATGAATTCTGGTAGTGGGAGGGCTTAACTTGAATGCTACACCGAAATTCGGGAGGGTTTGCGTATACATATTTCTAGTGCTGTTGTAATATATTATATGACTGTTTATATTTAGGGGTAAATGGGCATGGCTACGGCTTGGATTGTTCCACTTAAAACACAGTGAGAGCACAGAGGCAGTCACCTGGTAAGTCTTGCAGCCTCGGCATTATCAAAATGCTTGACTGGTTGCTTTGCGTACACCAAGAGGTATTGTTCAGTACCAGTTGTTAGGCGAACATGTTTGCCACCTAGTTACATAAAGGGCAGCCATGCTGTCCCAGGTGTAATAATGTCATTTTATCCGTACAAATACACGGAAATGGCGAACCTTTGTGTGTCTTGTCCTTCCAAAGAACATTCCACATATACGACAGTAACTTACCTTAAAGAAATTGTATTTTTTTCTCAAAGAGCAAACAGTGATCTATCTTTTCACTTGAAGTACAAAATAGGTATGTATTCAAGTATGTGTGTGATACATACTTCACGTATAAGTCAGTCCTGAACCTACTTGAGAAAGCCTGAAGCTTTTCTTAGTCCTAATGGTTTCACCACGGCTCTCGTCGACAAAAGTTTTTCTTAACTGTCATTCCATATCATTTGCAATTTAATCTACAAAAAAGTAAACCAAAACTGAAACTGGGAGGTACCGTAAGGAAGGACAATTTTTGATTCAGTTATGATTTACGATTGTTTCTTGTAGCTTCCAGAGTGCACTGCGTGCTGATCCTAAAGATAGGTACAAGCTCTTTCTTCTTTAGTTATTGATCTAGTTCTTTCTTTGATATGTAACAGAAAATGAGACGGCTTTTGGCAATTAAAAAGCATCGTCCACAGACTCAAGAGTTATAACCACCTTTCACAACATAACTAACAGCACCGCAGGAAAATTTCTCAGTGATTGTCATTTGAGTGGTCGCATTTCTATATTTTATTCACAGAGTCAAAGTTAGAACCATTTTCATGCTTCAAGCGTTGTAAATTTAAACTTAATGGCCACATTGTAGAATTTTTCACAAACTCGAAAGTTAGAGCCACTTTGTTATTAAACAGTGCCACAGGGAAGTACTGCTCAGTAGCTTTCACCGTTAAATAGGCATACCTAACGACTTCATCCCAACAGACTCGAAATTCGAACCACCCAGTCCAGCTTACTAAACGGTACCACAGAAACGTACAGTTCAGTTGCGTTCATTTAAAGATTCCACAGACTCAATAGCTAGAAGCACCTGTTTCAGGATAGAGTATCACAGAGAAATACTACTTAGTAGCTTTCATTTGAATGGTCATACCGTAAAATGTCTCTACGTTATTGGATTGTAATTTTTGATTCTCTGTTTTTCTTTGTTTAATTTAACTTCAGACATTGTTGGGAGTGTCTTGGCGAAGCATACATGAGCCGCGGAAGTTACAATGCTGCTATGAAGGCATTCACCAAGGCAGCTGAGGTTTCTACCTCTTTATGTTTTATTTTTTGAAAATGCTCTGTTTTCCGCCTCCTTTTCCTGTTACTTTATATTAAGGGTTGGTCGTTTATTACTCGTGAGGGGGACGGGCCAGAAGATTTTCAAACCGACCCCCCACTTCATCCTAGTTTTTTAGACATGACCCTTCATACATTTTACATATTGTGAAAGTGACCCCCATCCGATTGTTGTGGAAACTACGAATTTTCTAGCTACAAATCGTGCCGAAGTTCACTATAATCTATAATGTAATCCCCCAACCGGTTAGCGTCGCTGTAACAGTGCCAGTCTGACCCCGGCTGGACCCACGTCAACTAGAGTCTTTACTAATCTGGTAAGATTGATAGCTCCTCTCGGTTCAGATGATCGCGTCATTGGGCGATGATGTTGATTTAAACCGTTGGCCTTGTCTGCTTGAAAAGCCCTTGGTACTGTTGGGACGTAGAGTCTGGAGTCGTGGCCTATCTGACTTGTGCAGTAGCTGGTCTTGACTGATGGGGTGAGATCATACACTTTTGCGTTCCCCGAGCTGCGATCCTTTTTGCCCAGCGCCACGGATCGAATCGCGAACTTCCGGCACTTCAGCTCAGCCTCGAACAATTGAAACAGTAAACGTTACCAACGGTTACAAACATGGCAGATATTGCGCGTGCGCGTTGTCCTGGAACCAACCGAAGCTCTCGATCCGAGGCGCTGGCCAAAAGGATTGCAGGTCTGGGGACGAAAGTTGATCATATATGGACTAAAGCTACAGCAAAGGGCGCCTTTATATATAGCTCTCCCCGGTCATCTGCGCTGGTGAAAAATGGCTGCCATTATTATGCTTATAGCTTACTACATACGTTTTGACTTCATTCTCTTTTCAATCCGCAGTTTGACCGTTCGTCTGTGTACTGTCTTTATCAGTAAGTGTGTTTTATTTTGATAACTTTCACCTCTGAGTGTGGTGGCCTCTTTGAAAGCTCTAGAAAGAAATAACAACTGCAATGAAAGTTTTGTATTACTTTAAACAGACAAGGTTGCAGTAACGCCTTTTAGTGGAGGAGATTTCCGTTAAAGCGCAACATCAGTGAATCACGAGTATTACGCTTGTTTTCAACTGCCAATCCTGTACTGTACTGTACTGCCAATTCAATGTTTTATTATCTGATTGGTCGAGAAGGTGGCGCGAGTTTTTTCAGCCAATCAACAAGCGTAAGGATACAAAAGAATGCAAAACCAAACTAGTGGTGAAAAAAGGATTTCTCTTGTCGTTCAAATGAAACTCATTTTCACATGAAAGGCTTTGCACTTTGCCTCATTTGGAAAGTGGGGGATTTTGAAACTTGGAAATGAAGGCCTTAAAATCCTCTTAATAATCATTACGTTCATTTTGTCTTGAGGTTGGCGGCCATCAAGCAGCTGTTGTGTGTTTATGATGAAGCTATCAAGGAATACAAACTCATTCTGGAGATGCAGCCTGATTATGTCCCAGCTTTAAAAGGTTTGTTTCTATGCCAGGGCCAATACTGAACATTTTTGTTACTACCAGGAATGCTTAAAAATAGGCGAGGTTCGATTTCCGCTGCTTGTTTCGACCATGGGCTCATTTCGTGAACTACGCCGGGCTTGAAATCAAGTGTACTAGTGCGCTGGATAGTCATTTATCAGGTGAATTGCGCTATCCAACGTTTGAACAACCGGCACCAGGACAGTATTTTATTTTACTCTGTAATATAACCACAGTCTGATGATGGGCCAGCTATGATGGGTGGCCAAACTTTAAATGAATGGCTTGCACACTGCAGTGAACTTGACTTAAAGAGAAACGTCCCAGTTTCATACCAAACCTTTGACGCGAGTGGTCTGGTTTCGGTAATAATCAGAAGGTTAAAAACAAGCAAACAAACAGCGAATGAAAAAAGGAATAATGCATTCATTTTCTTCGCTGGTGTCTTTCATCAGGCTTGCATGTTTTATCGCAAAGTTAAAAATCAGCCTGAAATGTTTGAACAAGTTGGAAATTTTTAATAACTGCTCTGTTTAGTTATTTTCTTGATATTTTTAACGCACCTTATTAAATGCATTTAGGTCTCGGAGAGACATACCTCAGTCAGGCGCGATCAGCCCTTCAGAAGGACTTTAATGGTAAAGCTGTGGACTGCGTGATTGAAGCTATCGCTGTTTTAGCCAGGTGTGAAAAGTTTTGTTTACACCATCACTCGACATGTGCTCTTCACAATCACCAGTTTGTATAATCCCTCAGGCTGATGCTAGCCTCTCACGCATACGTTCTTAGGGCGTCGTCACACGTTCCTGTCCCCTGTCCGTAGGTCAGGAACGCCTAAAGAAGTCCCAAGAACGTCAGCGTGGGAGGCAAGTGTAATGCCTTATTGCCAAGTTTTGTAATTCCTCAAACAATGCATCCCAGCCTGTGACACAACGGCGACGTAGATGTAGCCAAGAAATTAATACTTTGAATGTAATTTTTTTGCTCCACAGAGCGGTTCAGTGTAGACCTGGCCTTTCCTGTCTGTGGAAATTAATCGGTGATTGTTGTACCGTTATTCACCCTGTATCTGATGACTCCATTCGGTGAGAACTGACGCACTTTAATTTTAACGTGTATAAGGTCTAGACAGGAAATGGTCATTAACAACCGTTGGATTGGTTGGTAGCCTGCAGGCAAGCTTTCCGGAGCGCTCTGGCGGCTGGTCGAATGTGGTGGAAGGGCCCAAGAGAGCTTGCTTACAGGCTGTTTGGTTGGACGAGGGCCTCAGCTTCGAAGACAACTGTGAAATTTGAGGCTTTTTCGCAGTGAGAGGTGCTATCTGCTAAAAGACAGGTTGCTGACGTCGGCTCTGTATTCTTTAGAATTTTGGAGCTTTGCCATTTTTGTTAACTGATTTTACCCTTACTAGCTCTTTTTTTTCAGAATCCTTTGGGCCCTTGCCTTTGAAATAGCGTTAGATTATAGACTTGGGTCGTATTCTGCCCCACCTCGCTTTTATCTGTCTTAATTGTTAAATGAAAGGATCTGTAAGTTAAGCTTGCTTTGACCGATGGAGAACCAATCGTTGTGACGGCGGTGCTGCATTAATCGCTGTGAAGAGAGTTAAAAAGGGAATAGTCCACATCTCCCTTCACTACATTTTTTACCAGTTGTGCCACTTTTACTCGCCGAGAAAGTTCGTTCCATTTCATGTTATGTGGTGCTTTTCGTTTTGTTGTAGAGGGATAATTCCAGACAACCTGAAGAAGTACATTAATGGAGAACCTAGCGAGTTCAACGACAAGAAACAGCTTCTAGCATTAGGATCAAGGTTATTCATATGCATCTCAACCACCCTTTGAAACGAGTCTTATATTTTATTTTCTTCAAGACAAGTTTAGAATATGTACATTTTTCATGAACTGTACATCTGAAGCCCAAGACTTCACTCGAGTGATTTTTTGGTAGACTTCAGTTGCTATAATAATATTACATGCTCCAGGCGCCGATCGTTCAAACGATGGATAGCGCTATCCAACCGATATATCACTATCTAGTGTATAAATATTAGGAGTCCAATTGCGTTACCCACTGGATAGGGATTTGTCCAGTGGGTAACGTTATTCACCTTTCGAACATCGAATCATCGAATCATACCAATTGCCGGCACAAGGACATAAAAAAGTAGCCCTGTGTCAAGTCAGTTGATCGTGAATTATTGTAGTTGTTGTTCTTTTTCATCAAAGTGCCTATGGAAGAGCGTTGAAACTGCAGCCCGAATGTGGAACTCTGTGGGGTGACTTAGGCTTCAACTGCTTTCAACAGATTAAGGTAAGAAAAGGTTTGGCTCATCCTCTGTGTAAGAACCTGTAAAACTCGCGAGTGACGTTAAACAAAGGAAACAAAGAAATTAACACAATAAAACCAGGGAAAACAAAAAGTGCGAAAGAAAGAAAAAGTTCACAGGTTTTTACACCAAGGTAAACCCAAATGTTTACTACAATTCGACCACAAAGTTCTAGTGTCACCACAACGGCAAGTGAGAAACTGAGTTCAGGTAGTTTTGACCCCTATTTTAGATTAGTGGAAATGTTCCACGGGTGTTTTTTATTCTAGATCGCGGTACGATTGAAATGGATTGGGCAATTGACCACCTGCCCCTCCCCCAAGTCACGATTTTGCCCTAAATGAGACGTTAGTGTTAATGTTGACTTGGGGGAGGGGTAGGTGGTCAGTTGCGAAGAAACTGTTATTGATCTCTTCCCACCAGATGTGTAAGATATTCTGAAAGGTTGGTCTAAAAATGCTCCAAAATCGAGCCATCAGGTGATGAAGTAATTTGGCTTTGTTAGACGGAGTTTGCTCTACTTTAGATTTTACTACTTGAAATGGCACAGCTTTCTTTGGAAAGACTTCCTCCAGCTTGTACTGTTATACCTTCAGAGGAACTGAAAGACCTTCTTCGCCGCTTTGAAACAACCGCTGACCAGTCTGGATAACATTATAAGGGTCAAATCAGAAGGCGCCAAACTGATTACGAAGCAAACCCTGCGTATACGTCACGCCACATTGTTCAAGTCACGTCGATGTTTCTCAAGTTCTTTTGCTGAATCCTAAAAATTCAGTTGATTTTCTCTTATCGATGTCCAAGATTGAAAGCCTCAAAATAAGTTTAATCAACTGGTAGATTCTCCTTTCAGTTTCTCTTATGTTTGCTAATGACATCTAGGACCCATTCAATTTATTTGTGAGAAAGGTGTTAAACTATAATCTTCTGAGCATTTTAACCTTGGAACCAAACGGACTAATTTCCACGGCACCGCCCCTTTATCGCTTTTTCTAGATTTTAAGTGGAGATGACAGAGAGAAGATGGCCCACAGGGCTCTTCAGGTAACACATGTATTTACAAATCGATACAAAATACAGAAGAGTAAAGTATTATCTTTTTAGAGGAAATGTGTCGGTGTTGCTTCGTTTATAATTCTTGTTAATTCGTTAAACAGGCGCTGAAGAAAGGTCTAACTCTGCAACCATCTAATCACATTCTGTGGAACACTTTGGGAGTGGTGACAGCTTCTAAAGGTAACATGTAGTGGGAACATGTGGGACATGTAACTAAGGTAACATTTAGTGGGACCCACCTACGGTAACATGTGGGACCCACCGTAAAATGTAACTATTCAACGTAAGTTACTGACCTTTTTTCTTCCTCTTATACTAGGTGGTTTACTGGTTGATAACTGCTTTGAGTGATTAATTGATTGATTTGCTGGTTGACGGGTTGACAGCTTGTCAAATTAATTGATTGGTAGTTGGTTGGGCGACTGATTGATGGGTTGATTGATTAATGTATTGGTTGATTGATGGACTGATTGACTGATTGATTGATTGATTGATTGATTTTTTGATACATATACCGTACAACACGAAAAAAACAAATCGAAAGTCAGAACGTCTATTGTGTTATGCCAGCCCTGTTATGCTTTATCGATCTATTTTCTGTCTGATTGATTTTATCTGGACGCCCTTTCTGTATGTCTGACGGTCTGGTCCAGGCAAATTGTTAACTTCCGCGTTCCGAAAAAGGAACAAATGTGGTTGAATAATTAACTCAATGTTCAAAGATTAGTTGATTATTTTAAGCCTCGTCAGTGTGTGTCTCTTCAGTGTCTCTGGTGTTAGGCCGGCCACCCATCCTGTTCAGTGTATTGACTTTGTGATTTCCATTTGCTATTAGAAATCAATAACCCGGACCTGAGCCAACACTCTTTCATCATGTCCATCAAGACTGAGCCAAATGTAAGTAAAACTTTTAGCGTTTTCCAACAAACTTGTTATGACTTGTTCAGTCAAGATGAGTACGTAAAAAGCTAACTGTTTTCGTCATGTATCGACCAAAGAGTACAAGGCGTATATCCAGCCACCTTGACTGATCATATTTGGCCATCACACAATTTGTTGTATGGCATTAGAAATATTTCGTTTTTAAAGAAGGAGAGAGAGAGAAAGAGAAAACAAAAACATAGGGACCATCTACTAGAGGCAAGAGACCCTGTTCAGTGCGCAAAACTCGCCATATTAACATTACACGGGCATTTCCGGTTCCATCCATACAGTGAAGTTTTACACGGTTGGGATAGAATGGCTGCCATCAAAAGTACCTCCCATAATTATGTTGCACTTTGGCACTGAAGCTTTGTGGACTACTGACAACAAACACCTTGGAACGTCCTTGAATGGGTTTCGGGTTACCGGATTTTAATTGTTCATTTTAAGTCTTGATACTAGAAGACAGTAGTAACGTTAAGTTGTTGTTGTCCTTATTGTTGTTTTTGTTGACAGAATGTGATTGCTTGGACAAATCTGGGAGTCTTGTACCTGAAGCATGGCAAGATAGAGGTGAATGGACTTGAAGCTGATTTTTGATATTTTAAAATGACTTATAGTAAACTATTTGATTGTCCTAGCGTGATTTTAGTTAACCCGTGAAATAGATCGTTGACTACCGTAAATGATCGATTAACTGTCGCTACTCGAACGAGCGCTGCTCTCGAATAAGCGCCCCATCTTTGTTACGGCGCTTGATGTAAAGAAATATCAGAACCATATCGCTTGAGAAATAAGACCACGACCGACTCATGAGTTCTAATGTTTTAATGTAGGGAAACTCTTGAAACTGGGTACATATAACAGTTCGAGGCGTACATATTTTATATTAAATGGTGCATACCTAGTACGCGCTTCACTTAATTCTCTCTATATTCCCCTCAGTGTTTTACCCCTAGCTGAAATAAGTGCCGCTCTCGATCGAATAAGCGCTGTATCTTTAACAGCGAAAATGAAATACGCGCCGCAGCGCTTAATCAATCATTTACGGTACTTGTACTACGCCGTATTACTTTCTAATTTCATTGTTTTCTCTTGTTTTCTATTTGTAACTAATTGTTACTTATTGGTTCTCGCAACTAGAATGATAGTGCGCTTGTTATGTTAATAACGTACACTCTTTCCTCGTGTAGGTTGCTCATGAAGCCTTCAAGAATTCTCAAGCGTTAGATCCATCTTACACGGCAGCATGGATTGGTCAGGTGAAAACTCTTCAGCCAAAGTGATTTTGTTTTCTTTTTATTATCGAGCTCTGTCTACTTGTGAGTTTTTTTAAAAATATTTTACTCCAGTTGAAGTTTGTGGGAACTCGCATAAGGTCATTATAGGTATGACCTACTTCAGGGAACCACATGCTCTTGACTTGCTGCACGGTTCATTTTGTTGAGATCTTAAAACTCTCCAGGTGTGGCAATAAAACGAAAAAGCAATGATACGGTAAAGAGTGTTTTCACATGACGTCACGGCGGCCATATTGGTGTTTCAAACAATGAAAAGGGGGAATGTTGGTGTTACAAACCAATCCTGTGGGAGTTAAACTCTTTTAGGCTGCGTGCAAACGGACGCAACATTGTTGACCAACAACTCCCAATATTGTTGGATGTTACATCTTGCGTCCGTTTGCACACCCTGTTGCATGTTGTTGGATGTTGTTGCGCAAAGTTTGAAACCGGTCAAACTTTTAGCCCCGTGCAAACGGACGCAATATTGTTGGCTTACAACTCCCAACATTGTTGGGAGTTGTTGCGCCCATTTGCACGTAGCCTTACAATGTAAATGTTTTCTATTGGTCCAATAAATTTGCATAGATGCTGGCCACGTGGGTGAAAACGCTCTATTAACCTGAGAACACTGCCGACATTTCCCGACGCCAACGATAGCATCCCAGCGAAATGACGTCTGAGGAACGAGCGCAGAAATTCCATACTGACTACGTGTCACTTCCCAGATCAAGGAATGTTTCAGATAAGTCGTTTCGCGAGGAAAATTTACTTCAACCAATCAGGAGCACTTGGCTAGTGACGCGTCATCAGTGTGGAATTTCTGCAGTCGTTTCTTCCGAGACGTCATTTCGCAGGGAAACCACACATCACATTAGTCACATCATGCGTTGGGTAGGTACAGTAAGCTCATAAATGGACTGAAAGCGGCTGCCAGTGGCGCCTCTGTATGCTGACGTCCGAGCTTACTGTTCGCATGTTCATATATAATGTAAGAGGGAACGTCTATTGCCCTCTCATCCATGACTCCTTCCTTTCTTCGCGAAATCAAATGTCGGCTGTGCTCGCTATGATGCAAGCTTTCACTAACTTTTGTTGTTCTGTTGCGCAATTTAGTTATTGATTTGTGGTATTTGATTTTAATTTTAAGGCCACCATTGCTGAGATAATTGGAAATGAAGAAGCCATGGACCTGTATAGGCACACAACAGAACTAGGCTCTCACGTAAGAAACAACTCTCCTACAGTGTGAGAATGTGAGATATTTCTCTTGCACAATTTCTTCCAGCTCAAGAAGTGTCGACGATACATTAGTAATGCACAGAGCGATTTTCGTATGACACCTTGAAATGAAAACGCGCAAACGAAACAGAAACAACAAACTAACGGAAATAGAGCGATTTGATTGGTTTATCGAACGGATGCAAACCCGCGTTGCTTTTGGTTGGTTAAGCGAACGCTCGGGTGATAAAACTTCGTGCTCGAGAATTTTCTGGAAGTCAACCAATACTTCGCTTTGACGTCATACTGCAACACGACTGGCCAATCGAACAATGCTTTCTCCATATTAGGGTTTTCTCTGGTGGGAAAACGAAGAGGCCGTGTTTTCATCTTCCCATCCATTGGCTGATAAAACAAATAACGAACACTTACCGAAACCATTTTTCAAGGTCATACGAAAATCGCTCTATTCCCCAATTTTTAAATTGAAGGTTGAAGGAAGCATTGGTTTTGCACACTGGGTTTGCTCAAGCCTTTTATCCCACGCGTCATCTGAAAATCGCGTGATACTCAAAGGAAAACCTCTGCCTACTTTGTCTCATCTTCACCCTGAGTACAGAAAAGCTGTTTTACAATCAGCAACAGCTCTCAGTAAATACACAGGTAACAATATGAATTCACATCCAATAGTTAGTGGTAAAAATCGCTAAAATTTCAAAAAATGTTTTGTAGTATCCTTAAAAAAGTAGTGATTCTATGGAAAAGTTCTGCTAAAGAGGTTTTATTTAAATGCTAGCATCATAGGACTTCGTCCACAGAACTTATAAGTTAGAGGTACAAATCATCTCGCCAAAATCTGATCTGGGAGTGAAAGGGATATGGGAAGTTTTCACTGCACAAGGCGGTTTGGACATTACGCACATTTTCCTCATTTTTACTGATGCAATTTTTATTAACACCCTATTATGTTGAACTGGCTGCTCCAGGTTGTGCACAAACACCACAAGCTGGGGCGAAAAAGTTTCATACCTGGTACTGCTAACTTGGGCTTACTGTGAAATGGTTGAGTATTAATTCCTTATTTGGCCTCAAACCTACAGTTCTGTTCTCACGTGCCTGCTCTAGGTGCTGCTGAGTGACGGCAGGCTCAAGAATACAATTTCATTACTTGCGGTTTTTTTTACACTGAATGGTTTATCGATAGTTTATAAATGAAATGTAAACGAAAATATACTTGCAAACGTCCGAGAGGCTCTTTATGACCTTTACAGTTTCGTTTCTGACCCTTTTTCAGATCGAGTAAGGAACAACGCTGGTGCCTATAATATGTATGGACTTTTGCTGGAAAATCAGAAACTTTTCCATCAAGCAGAGAAAGCGTTCGAAAGGTTGGTGATTAAAGGAAGTCTCAAAAAACACTTGTTGAAAATAGTAAATACTGATAGTAAAAGTTTTAAGTTTTCCAGTGTTGATTTTTTCGTTTTGTTGCAGTGCAATCAGGTTGCTTCAAGAAAGTGAAAACGAAGATGAACAACAGCATTTGAATTTCTTGTTGATAAATCATGGCAGAGTTCTTTGGTAGGGTTGAAAATGTAATTTGACTGGAGATTGTTTAAATGCAGATTGTGTTTTAGTAATTATGAATTATTAGATAATTCAAGAAGGAGTTAGTGTATTTTGAATTTCTTCAAGAATTATTGTTGGTTTGAGAAGCTGCAGCAAATACTCGATAAAGTGTTTCCTTGTTTCATCAGTCGGTCTTAAAAAACTCAGCTGTGCTCTTTCTCTCCCACTTAGGATGAAATATTCCTTATGTTTGATACGTAAACGGTTTTCTTATCTCTTTCCACGGAAATTGATGAAGGTTCTGTCCCTCAGCTTTACAAGCAGTAGGGAGGATATGTTTGACCTTGATTCTTCCAGTTTGACTCGTATTGCGATCGTGCTAATAAACTTGATCGAACGCATCGTCACGCTATTCGTATGGTTTGTACGAAGTATGTGATTCATTTGCCAAAGATACAGTGATCTAAGTGAATCCGTTTGTGTCGATCTTGTCCTTTGTTCCCCTTCAAACAAAAGCGTTGAATGCTGAACAAAAGCGACCGTTTGCTTGTTCTGAATGCCTTGGTTTCCGACGGCGTCAAGTAATCCAAGACAGTTTTGGATTCTGGATTCCACGCCGTTCGTTCCGGATTCTCTTTCAGTGGAACTTGGACTCTTGGCTTCCGGATCCCACAAGCAAAAATTTTTCCCATTGCGGAGTGCGGATTACCTTACATGGGACGAGTTCAGGGTGATGGAAATCGGTCGTTTCGATACAAGCTCAGGCAGTGAAATTGGACAAAATTTTTGTTCACTTCAAGTGTAGTTTGCAAATGAACAAGAAAAAACATTTTGGGTGAATATCCTCGTTTTTTAAGCCAAGTACGTGGAACTATTTTACACCTCGATTAAATAAACTTGTAGCGAAACGACTAGTATCGAAACAAGTTTGTATCGAAACGACTGGTAACCAGGGCAAAAATCACAAAAGACGCTACCATCGATCATGTTTAATTGCACAGTCGCACCGCGAATGGAAATGGAATAAAGGCCAAAAATATCTCTAGTGCTCCGTGTTTCAGCATCAGTACCTGCTTTGTGGAACTATGGTTGAAGTTTTTTAGAAGAAACCGCCTAAATTAGGCCTGGATTACCTAAGACTACGACTATTAACTGCAAAGCTTGCTGTGTTCCACTCTCATTTCTTTCAAGGCATCATTGCTTGTGTTGCTTTCTTGAATACATCGATAACGTCGCCTCTAAACGTTTCTCTTTCAGCGCACTAGGACGTTATCAGGAGGCGGTAAATCGTTACCAAGCTGTGAAACCGCTCAACATTTTTTATGATGTATGCGGGCTCGCTCTCTCGTTGTTCATGGCAGGCCAATTGAAAGAAAGCTATCACGGTAATTGATTAGCCTCAGTTTTTTCTTCTTGATATGAAGTTTTCCTTAACGGCATGTTGGTTAGTTGTATTGTCTTTTTCTTTTTCCTCTCAGCATATGAGCAGGCATTCCAATTGGCTGAGACAGATGCCGATAAGTCGTGTGTTCTAACAGCCATGGGCATGCTGGGATACACCCTAAATGATAAAGAAGGAGCTAAAGCGATGCTCTTTAAAAGGTAACTTGTTAAGACATTTTTAGCTATTTTTGAAGTATGAAAAACGTTTTGCCCTTCCGACACACATGCACTTGTATTTTTCTAAGTCTCTCACGACCTGACAACCAGAAAGTCAGATAGACTTGTAGTTAAACGGTTCGTCACCCTCAGAGCGGATTATCACGATCCATCACAGTCTTGCAATATCCAGATGACAGGAACACATAGGCAGTAGTAATCACATCCGTTTAACATATCACGTCTTGATTTCCGATAGACAGACCGACTTCAATGTTTAAAAGACGACCCGGCTCAGTTTGTGTTTTTTGGACAACCGTCGTAGAGTTTATCATTTGTTTTTTTTTTGTAGTTCACAGTTACAGCCTCCTTGTGAACGTGGACTCATGACGCTCTGCGCGCTTGGACTGATCAGCAGTGATGCTACCTTGGCTGGGGCAGCTCTTGGCGAGCTGATGAAGCGAGGAAATGGTGAGATGAAACAAAGAGGCCTGAAGAAAAAAGAAATGTGACACAGTAGTAACTACGGTAGCTCAAAATCGTTAGAGGGTTCTGACCGGGAAAAGTTTGGTGTTTTGAATAGGTGGTCGCACTTGGAGGTTCGAGTGTAGATTAATGCAGATTTGTACTTTCCCTGTCGAGAGTTAGACGGTAACTCGGTTCCTGATCTGAACAAAAGTGAAGGACCCATGGCTGAGTCCCAAATTCCTTTAACGTCTTTCCATTTGTTTTGCAGGAAACGAAGAATTATCTGGCAATATCTGTTATTTATACTCACGGTTCTACGCCCTCCAGGTACTAATAAACTGTCTCTATTTTGTCTTGGGACAAAATTTACCAACGATAGGTTCAACATAGGTACAAAAGTTTTGGCAAAAGGCGGTGTTGTTTAGGTTGCTGTCACGGGTACCTGAATAGCAACCCATTCACTCCCAGATAGAGTGCCAAAACCTACATAAGAGAAAAATCCTTAACTTCAAACAGAAAATATTGAAAGCAAATGGTACCGCTTTTAAGCACTGCTTTACAGAATATTTCGTCCATGAACTCTTATAGTGCGACTAGTGTAACCGGGGGCACTTAGACAAAATTGACCAATCTGATTTCAGGAAAATAACAATACATTCCGAGAAAGTTGACTGTGGGCCAATCAGCAGCTCGTAAAAAAACAATAAGGCCCTGTCCACACGTATCCGTATTCGTTTGAAAACGCAACTTTTTTTCTTCGTTTTCAAAAAAATTCGAGTCCACTCGTAGCGTTTTCGCATCGTTTTCGCCCGTACACACGTATACGATGAATCGATTTAAAAATGATAACTTACCCGACTGCGCATGCTTGACGCATACGTGTTCGCTATGATACGACAATGTCATGTTTAAAACAATAACCCACTTCACTCCACGTGACCGTCAAACTGTGGTTGTTAATGTGCGTCGCGTATGCGTATGCCTCTTGATACCGTTAGCGAAAGTAACTTGATAATGTCAGTTCTGCCGCCTCCTGGAATAGTCAGCTTGAAGAATTAACAAAGCTAAGTTTGCTTGAAAACTAGTAATCAGGTTTGAAATCAGCCCAAGTATAAAAGACAAGAAAGGGAGCGCCCGTCCGCCATCTTGACTAAATTTCTAATATTGCGCGGAGTGTACTAGAACTGATAGTGTGACCTCAGCGTTTTCGAAAAGTTTCGTTTTCATCTGTTTACACGTACACGCGAAAACAGCGTTTTCAAAAAGTTCCACTCTGGAGAGCGTTTTCAAAAAGTTCCGTTTTCATCGATTTTTTTTTACTGGATACGTGTGGACGGAAGCCGTACCCGTAAAGAAAAAGTTGCGTTTTCAAATGAAAACGTATACGTGTGGACGGGGCCTTAGTTACTCAAAGCACAAAATTTGAATATTGATAGCAAACGTTTTTCAAGAAAGCAAAATGTTTCACCAGACGATGTTTTTCTATTCAGACCGTCTACATATAACACCCAGGAGACATAATTGTTTGTCCCAAGCCGTTATTTTGTCATCTACCAGCAATTTCTTCTCTACCATTGCCGCGCTTTGCAAAAGCATGACGACCTCTAGTCAAAAATATAACTGACGTTTACGTTTTTCTCCTCCGTCATTCACTCTTACGGACCTTTCAGGAAACGTGGGCTTTCTTCAGCGGGTTCAAAAGGTCGCGTATGCAGCTTGTAATTTGTTGATTCGGATCCATGTTGCTTATTTCGATTATGATTAACAACTAATTTTTTCAGAATGTATTGTTTTTCTGTAATCTGATTGGTCAACTTTGTCTAGGTGGCCCCGGTTATAGTAGTCGCTGTGTAAGTTTAGAACCTGTCGCAAAATAAATAGTATCGTGTGGAAATAAGGTCGATGAGATTTCATATAAATGGTTGCACCACAGAATTTCGTCCACACACTCAAAGGTTTGAACCTGATGCATAATAAGTTGCCAATGTGAAAGCACTGCTAAAGAGGTTTCATATGAATGGTCACATTACAGGATTTCCTCCACAGACTCAAAACTTCATGAACTACCTTACATTTCTCCACAGTTGACACTGGTAGTGTCGCAAGAGGGAAAAGCGGCAGGCAACACAAAAAGAAAAAACAAACAGAGAACTCGAAGCAAGGAAGCACCGAGGGCCATTGGTCTTCTTGCACTTGTTTTTACCATACTTCGTCAAAATCTCTGAGGAAGCAATAAGAACGAATGAAATTTAATTATCCGTCTTGGACAGATATTTTACTGTCTGCTTCAGCAGCTCTATATGTTTTTTTTTTGCTACAGGGAAATCAGAGACTTGGAAGAAGTCACATCATGAAAGAGATCCATCGGTAAGAGATATTTTCTCCTATGTAGCCTGCCTGACAAAAGGTGCTGGAAACGAACGGAGAAAGGGGATACTAAGGGTTCCATAATAATTCTTCAATTAATTTTTATAAATAAATTCTGTTGCAGCAATCC
Organism: Porites cylindrica; assembly: GCA_964035525.1. NCBI lineage: Eukaryota > Metazoa > Cnidaria > Anthozoa > Scleractinia > Poritidae > Porites > Porites cylindrica. The sequence goes on along the minus strand of OZ037779.1, from coordinate 23,688,160 downwards.
GCAGAGCAGTGTGTTATGGAGCCAATTGGCGTCTTATCTGTTACAAGCCTGTCCCGATGAGTTGCAGGTATACTATCATTGATGTGGAAGAATTTAATCGTGCTGAAGAATGTTTCAAATCTTTAACTTTATTTCAACCTATCGCATTTCAGGCTGCTGCCAGGTGTTCTGAGGTCTCCGCTCAACTTGGAGGGAGCCACTCTACGGAGGCAAGTATAACGCTAGGTTACGATATACCACTTAGTAGTAGATCGCACATACGACGCTCTTAATCAACAGATGACCTTTGGATAATTTCCTACACTCAGTAACGCGCATTAAAGTAAGACCTTTTTAACATCCTATTTCGACAGCATAATCCCGCTTTCCACCCCGCTGGTATTGTGGGCTCAGGAGCCTTTCACAGTCTTGTCAACGTACCAAGCAAGACTTGTGCAAGCCGTAGGACTCGCGCAGGTCTCATAGCTTCCCAGAAGGCTGTGCACACACATCCTGATCACGTGTCCAGCTGGGCAGTCCTGGCAGCATCAGTTGCAGCTCATAACATAGCGGCTACCCAAGAGGGACTGGGAAGAGATAAGAGCAGTTTGGGAGCTAGGATCTCGCAGTTTGTAGAGTCAACAGGTATTGAACTCCTGAGGAAACAACACTATTTTATGGTTTCTGTAGGCTATTTTTGTTCTTTGAAATTGTAGAGAACGTCATTCAGAATTGCATCGCGCAGTTTTCATTCTTTCGCGGGTCTTCGTTGTTATAAACACTGAACACTTGAGATGGTTTACCGAAGCGACGCAAACGCAAGCGCAAGCGTGTTCACTCGTCCGACGCAATCGGATCGGATCGCGATCCGGTGTGGATTGTCCGGATTTGTAAGTGTGAAGTGCAGGTGCAAGCGCTTACGCTTGTAATGACGCTTGAAGTCTATCCAGTGCAATGTTATTTGTTGTTTACAGTTACACAGTGTCGAAAGGTCTGGACAAACGGTGCAGCGTAGTGTGTTCACCTTTCAAACTGTCCACCATCATTTTACGCCGCTAATCCGATTTAGAGTTTAGAATGGAGTGGTTTCTGGGTAATGGGTTCATGATAACCGTCACGAATATAGAGACATTAAGTGACCACTAAGCCCACTATGAGAATGTTGATGTAATTGCTGTAGTTACTGTAGTTGGTGTAGTAGCTGTAGTTGGTGTAGTAGCAGTAGTTGGTGTAGTAGCTGTAGTTGGTGTAGTGCAGTAGCTGTAGTTGCTGTAGTTGGTGTAGTAGCTATAGTTGGTGTAGTAGCTGTAGTTGGTGTAGTTTGTGTAGTTGGTGTAGTAGCTGTAGTTGGTGTAGTAGCTGTAGTTGGTGTAGTTGGTGTAGTAGCTGTAGTTGGTGTGGTATATGTAGTTGGTGTAGTATGTGTATTTGGTGTAGTTAGTGTAGTTGGTGTAGTTACTGTAGATGGTGTAGTATGTGTAGATGGTTTAGTTTGTGTAGTTGGTGTAGTATGTGTAGTTGGTGTAGTTAGTGTAGTTCGTGTAGTTACTGTAGTTGGTGGAGTATATGTAGTTTGTGTAGTATATGTACTTGGTGTAGTATATGTAGCTGGTGTAGTATGTGTAGTTGGTGTAATTGGTGTAGTTAGTGTAGTTGTTACACAAAACTACACCAAACTACACCATCTACATCAAACTAAACCAACTACACAACACTACACCAAACAACATCTACTAAACCAAACTACACCCAACTACACCAAGTACACAAAACTACACCAACTAAACAAAACTACACCAAAGTACACCTACTACACCAAAGTACACCTACTACACCAAACTACACCAAACTACACCAACTACACAAAACTACACCAACTACACAAAACTACACCAAACTACACCAAACTACACCTACTACACCAAACTACACAAAACTACACCAACCTTCACCAACTGCGCCAACTACACCAAACTACACCCACTACACAAACCTATACTAACTACACCAACTACAGCAACTACACTAACTACGCAAACTACAGCTACTACACCAACTACACAAACTACACTAACTACACCAACTAAACTAACTACACCAACTACAGCAACTACACCAACTACACAAACTACACTAACTACGCCAACTACACCAACTACAGTAACTACAGCAACTACACTAACTACACCAACTACACTAACTACAGCAACTACACCAACTACAGCTACTTCACTAACTACACCAACTACAGCTACTACACCAACTACAGCAACTACACTAACTACACTAACTACAGCTACTACACCAACTACAGCTACTACATTAACTACAGCAACTACAGCAACTACACTAACTACAGCAACTACAGCAACTACAGCAACTACACTAACTACACCAACTACAGCAACTACAGCAACTACAGCTACTACACTAACTACACCAACTACACTAACTACACCAACTACACCAACTACACCAACTACAGCAACTACAGCTACTACACCAACTAAAGCAACTACACTAACTACTGCAACTACACTAACTACAGCAACTACACTAACTACAGCTACTACACCAACTACAGCTACAACAACAACTGCAGCAACTACACTAAGTACAGCAACTACAGCAACTACACTAACTACACCAACTACAGCTACTACACCAACTACAGCAACTACAGTAACTACACCAACTACACCAACTACACCAACTACAGCTACTACACTAACTACACCAACTACACTAACTACACCAACTACACTAACTACACCAACTACACCAACTACACCAACTACAGCAACTACAGCTGCTACATTAACTACAGCAACTACACTAACTACAGCTACTACACCAACTACAACTACTACACCAACTACAGCTACTACACCAACTACAGCAACTACAGTAACTACATCAACTACAGCAACTACAGCAACTATAGCAACTACACGAACTACAGCAACTACACCAACTACACTAACTACACCTACTACAGCTACTACATCAACTACACCAACTACAGCTACAACAGCAACTACAGTAACTACATCAACTTCAGCAACTACACCAACTACATTAACTACACCAACTACACCAACTACAGCTACTACACCAACTACAGCAACTACAGGTACTACACCAACTACACTAACTACACCTACTACACCTACTACACCAACTACAGCAACTACACTAACTACAGCTACTACACCAACTACAGCAACTACAGCAACTACAGCAACTACACTAACTACACCTACTACAGCTACTACACCAACTACACCAACTACAGCTACTACATCAACTACAGCTACTACACCAACTACATCAACTACAGCAAGTACACCAACTACATCAACTACAGCAAGTACACCAACTACATTAACTACAGCAACTACAGCAACTACACCAACTACAGCTACTACACCAACTACAGCAACTTCAGCTACTACACCAACTACACTAACTACACCAACTACAGCTACTACACCAACTACACTAACTACACCAGCTACAGTAACTACAGCAATTACATCAACACTCTCATAGTGGGCTTAGTGGTCACTTAATGTCTCTATATTCGGGACGGTTATCATGAACCCATTACCCATCTCGGGTGCCACACTCCTCTGTTTTTCTTTGTTGCCCTTGACGTTGTACCATTTGCGTGGACTGGACCATAAATGGTGCGACGATTACAATTTAGCGCCTTGTTGTGTCGCGTGGAAAATTTGCTTCAACAAATCAGAAGCATTACCCAGATCAGTCACGCGTCATCAGTGTGGAATTTCTGCGCTCGTTTCTCAGACCTCATTTCTCGGGGAAACCAGTGTTGATGTCGCGAAATGTCGGCTATTTTCTCAGGCCCAGAAATGCCGGTGCCACGCGCGCTGTTGACGGAATATTATCTATTTCTTGACACAGCTTTAGAAGAACAAAGTGCTTTGAGGTCCCAATCTAAGCGTCAGCTTCCAGCCCTGGTTGAATCACGGACCAGACATCTGGAGTCCCTTCAGTCATGGGCCATTATTCACCAAGGTTACTGCTTACTCTACTCCCGGCTTCTCAAGGAAGCAGCTGCACACGTTGACCAGGTAAATCAAGTAGTGCAATTTAAGAAACGATAGTTTTGACTCGAGTGTCTAGCTAATTCGCGCCTGCTTTTAATTCTGCTCGTTTATTTATTTACCTCCCACCTCAATAAAAAGGAAAAACATGCTTTTTGCGCTCGTATTAGCACATAGCTTTCCCGCGGTTTCGAGGTACACAACCTGATCAGTTAACTCTCTAGAGACATGTTTAGTGTGATTTGCTCGCTCCTTTGGTAGTAGCTAACTCGGAGCTATGACACAAGGAAGGAAACAGGTTTTTGTCCATTCGGAAAACGCGCTTGAGTTGAGAGACAAGAAGTGAAATATCTACATAAGAGAGATTAAGAGTCACGTTTACGGCAAACGGCAAACGGCAAACGTCAGATTCAAGTTGAGAATTTCTCAGAATAGAAAATAAGTAGACAGAAACTGTCCGGAACAATTCTTATGGATAAAACTGGCGTGGAACTACTTATTTTTGTGTAGAAGTAATAAACAGTAAACGACAATTAAGGGGAAAACTTGGTCATGTGGTACAAATTCACGTTTGCCGTTTGGTGCAAACGTGAATCTTAATCTCTCTACAGTCAGGTCATAGGCTCCTGACATAGTTACTTACCCGCACGGATGTCATATGTAGTTGCCAAAGGATCGGCCAAAACAAAATTAAGATCTACAAAACAGTTCTAACGTTTGAGGCCGTGGACGTTTTATAGAGTGCGATCTTTTCAATGAAAGCAATAGTAAGAAATGCTGTGTTTTTACAATGTACCTCTAACATTTATGTATAAAATTCTTTCAGGCGTTATCTACGTACAGCTCGATTCCTCACATCTCCGCCCAGCTGCACTTTTTGAAGGCTCAGATTTTACTGGCCAGCGAAGAACCTGTGGAAATTGGATTAAACTTGCTGCAAACGTCGTTGCTGTCAAGTCCAGTCCACTCTCCTAATGCTTGGCAGGTAATACACCAATCTCATATTCACAGGGGCGGAGTAAATCTGCGGACAGTTAATTAAGCCTGGTTCAGTTCCATATAGTCGTCTCGAAACTAGGGATTTCAGTTTGGGAAACTTCGGGCGATTTGGACGATTTGGACGATTATATGGAAACCAGTTTCTCTCCTCTGCAGAGACCTCTTTAGGGAGTTGAAGCAACGACGACGGCGACGGCAACGAGAATGGCAAAAAAGTAATAGGATTAAATATACAAAATAACAACTTTGCACGTGCATCGCGCTTTTTGAACATTTCTTTGCCGTCGTTGCACGACTACAACGTGATAGTGCCTAATGGACTTCATTTCCATCCAAGTGATAACCCAAGCGATTGCATCAGGGTGTTGTCTCGATCGCCTGAACACATTATGTGGCTAATTTAGGTGATCGACACTTTAAGGGCTTACAATAGAACTAAATGGGGACGGTATAACCACCAAAGAAAACTTACATCGTTCGATTGCCACAAAAACGAAATAAACGACTGCAGAACTTAGACAGCTGATCAGTAATCTATACACCTCAGTTGCTGAAACAGACCATTCTAAGGTTTTTTAAACTTTTGACAAGGAACAGTAAGCGAAAATCCGTCATCACCACCGGAAAAAAAGGCCTTGAAATCAGTAAAGTTGCCAACTTTGAAACTGATTTGTTTTAATTTCTGTTTCTGTCAAGTTGTGATTCCTTGCAAGTTGGCGTGCCCCACCCTCCCCTCCCCCGCCCCCCACCATACAAACGTTTGTAAAATTTCTCGACTTTGCGGAGCTATTTCTTCGTTACTTTTTAACAAATCGCTTTTAAAACGTGGCAAGTTTACTAGTGTTAAGGCACTCTGTTCTGCAGCGTCAACGGATTGTCGCCAAATGCTCCCCGTCACTACTTGAAAAAGCGTGGGTCTATTTTCATTCTTTATTTTTCGAGTCTTTTTTGCCATTTTGCCAGGTTTTAGCTGAAGTTCAAGCCAATCAAGGATCAGCTACAGCAGCGGAGCTATGCTATCGACAGTGTTTGCAAGGGGGTATGGACAGCAAGTAAGTTATACCGACCTGCTAAGATAGATTTCGCCAAATGATTGTGCGTTGTTGACACTCGCCGATAGTTGCTTTGTTTCAATAAAATTCTAAAAAAATAGGAACTAAGAAAGCTGTGAAGTTACCAAAGAGCTCTCAAGAATACTCAACTACAGGTATCAGCTTGACAGGCTGCATGAAAACCTAAAACCATCTGCGCAAAAAAGAAAAACCAAACAGAAGCGTAAGGAATAATCTTGCCTCGCGAGAAGCTGTTAATAGAGACCTTTAGATTCGAGGATAACGACGACTACGAACGAGATTTGTTCGCGTCTTTTCAGAAAAAAAGACACCCCGGAAATCTTCGTTGAGCTTTTTTTAACCAGAAAATGTAGCACGGATATTTTTGTTGAAGGAGGTTAAGCCTTCTAGTCCTCCCAGTCTAACATTTGATACCTTGTTTCCGCCACTACGACATTTCCGCTAAAACTCTTAGTATAGAATGAGAATGGCGATCACGTTTTCCCGCCAAAATGTCGCTGGCTCATGCGTGCGCGCTACTTAATATTAAGAAAATTTCCTTCTCGTAGTCATACTCGTCTTAGAATGTCGAGGGCTTTCTAATAAGTCATCCTGTAATAAGCGGGCTTTGGGTACTTACCAAAAGTCAGAAATCGAACTGGCCGACTGGACCCGCGATTTTAATAATTCAATAGGCTTTTCTGGAGAGTTTTCGCCGAAAACCTTTGTCGTCCATACTATTTACGAATAGACTGATCTAACTGAATAGCCCTGATTCATAGAGTAATTCTCTTTACGACTGGACTGGGCGGGGGGTCTGGCCGGCCAGTTCAGACTAAAGGTTAACGTCCATAACCCTTTAAGCCTCAGTACTGACCAACATCAATTTTCTCCAAACAATATCAATACACAATCACGAGAAAAGGTTACGAAAATTAACAAGGTGATCATCGAAGAGAAAATGCTTTGATCTTTTAACAAATTCTCTGAACTAATTTTTAAAGGAAATGTTTGGAGGTCGCTCTCGAGAATTTGTATGTGGATGTTGGGGATTGTAGTATTAATTTATCATGGTGTTTTAGGGCACAAAGCTGGCGAGTTGTTCCTCTCATACGACTGGCGATGTTAGCTCTACGCTTGGCTCAGGTGCGTATCAGGGAGTAACGGCTGAGAAAAAAAAAATCATTTTTCTTGCACACTTCATTAGACCATTCAAAATCTAAAACATTCAAGGATGTCCATCAACGATCAAAAACGGTCACTGCGGCTAGCCCCTCAATTTCCCACAGGATAGACAGGATATTCCCCATTATAAATTATGAGAGTGCTCGATGAACCCTTTTGTGCTAAAAATGAATTGGTACCACTTGGCGGATGCTTGAAATGTCCGCCACTTGAGCTTCGCGGTACCCTTTTTAGTAGTAGTTTCATACCTAACGTACGTTCCAGCAATCTACCGTAACAGAAGCGTACGAGAAACAGGCTTTGCGAGAATTATAGTTACGTTTCTCATTGAAACATTAAACAATGCATGACCTTTCCGTATAGGTGAATAACAGATTCAGGGAAGGAGAATTGATGGTTATCCATGATCCGGGACTTTGCAAAACCCCGGCAGTGCGGCATGTTTTTGTGTTTGTATGTTGTCAACTCGATCCAAGCATATTTGGAAACATTTTGTAAGCTGAATAGACCTTTGCTTCCAGTGCTCGTTGAAATACGCATTTATCCCGCAATTACCGAAATATTTGTGGCAATCAGTTGGAAGTTTGCATATGTATTGTCAGTTCGAAACCTCCGCTAGTTTTTATTGAGGTTAACAGTTCTTTTATGTTTTCCTTTGCAAAAAGCCTGCTGCTTTTTTTTTTTTTCATCCTCATAGACACAGTCCGCTGAGCGTGATCGTTGGATTAATCTTTCTCTTGAAGCTTCTAACGAGGTAAAAAAAAACATTTTCTTTCTTTTTTGAATGTGGGGGTGGTGGTGTGTGTAGGGGGGATTGCGTGTTGTATTTCGCGTTGCTCTTGATGTTATGTAATGTTATGTCGCGAATGAGAGGACAACATAAAAACATTACGTGTTCTCTTTACATTAAATTAATATGAACTGTAATCTCAACCTCGCTCCTCTACTCTCGAGGTTGCAGTAAGTTTGGACTACAGCATGGAAGGTATCTTCAGAAAATTGCACACGTGTCATAACGATTCGTATTTAATCGCAGGTCCTGAAGTTGAAATCAAGGGTTTCAGCTGCTCACCTAGTTCAAGGAATCGTGTATTTTCTTCAAGATAATTCAAGGTAGGTTTGTGACTGTGTCAGCTATATCTCAAGTTATATGCAAGTCCAAAGAATGGAAGAGTAACTTCAAACATTCAGAAAAACCATGTAGGTGCAGAGGAGGCGCGAAGGCCGAGCGGTTAAAAACTCGGACTGCAGATTTTTAAGTATGGATTCAATTTGCTCCACTTTTACTCCGTTCACCCAGGTGTATAAATGGGTACCGGTGCCCTTTACTGCTGGGGGTAACCGTGTGATGGACTGACATCCGCGGGGGATGGGTGGGGGGACTAGCAATAATAGAGACCTTTAGTTTCTAAGCCGAGAACGACTACGAGTACGTTATTTTCTCAATACTAGTGCGCGAGCGTGAACAAGCGTCATTTTGGCGGGAAAACGTGATAGCCGTCGTCATTCTACTACGAGGTTTGGTGAGAGTCGCGACCTTTCAGTGGCAGAAACAAATGTTAGAAGTCTTATCATTGTGCGATCGGGAGAGGGCTGTGACCTCCTTCAATAAAGATGACAGTACTTTTCTGGTGAATCAAAAGTACCATGAAGCTCTCCAGGGTGTCTCTATTCAGTTGTGAGAATACGCTAAAAAAACGGTAGTCAAATCTTGTACTGGTAGTCGTTCTCGTCCTCGAATCTAAAGGTCTCCATTCCCAGTTGTTTCATTCCACAAAAAAAAACAGAAACTGGGTCAAGTTCCGGTCCTGTGGACCTCATAGCTCCTGTGCGCCTTAACCTTAACTTCAGGGAACGACCATTTGACTTTTGAGGGGGGGAGGGGTGGTGGGGTATGGGTGATTTCAGAAAGGAAAATATCCCGCGGACTGATTTCGAGGGGAAAAAATTCTTGCAAGGAAATATCTGGCGGGAAAAAATGCTACCCTGAAAAAAGTTACCTTTCATGGCGTATAATGCTGGAAAAAATTCTTACACCGTTGTATGTCAAGAAAAAAAATTCTATCACCAGAGGTTTAGGAAAAGTAAAATCCTTACCCAAACCAAATCCCCCTTACCGCCCCCCCCCCCCCCCTCCTCCTCAAAAGTCATATGGTCGACCCCTTATAGTTAGAGCTTCGAGAATTGTAAAAGTGTTATTATTGTTATATTATTTGGAAGAAGATTTCTAACACCAGAACTCCAGGTGAGAGTCGAACTCACGACCCTCCGGGCTCTAGTTCGGACGCTCTAACCACCGAACTACTGGAGGCTCCATGGCGAGCAGGGTCGAGGTTTTATTATAACTGCATTACTGTTTGATAACGTTTCTGTTTGTTTTTTTGTTTGTTTTTGTTTCTTTTTTGGATGGGTCATGTGTTCTCGTAATGAAATTTCCCTGGTTCCTTCCGTTTGGGATTGGAATTTTCCCAATTTTTTTTCTAGAACTTGGGACCAAATGTGAGGTACATTTTTGTCCTTGCTCACAAAGATTCTCAAAAAACTTGTACCTCTTAACAAATCTTTTTTTAACAGGGCTTCGAGAAGAGCATTCCAACAAGTGATTGAAACGGCAGACGACGGAGCCGGTTCAGCGGTAGCTCGTTACTGGCTTCTCTTACTTCATCTAAAGAAAAATGATCTGGCCGCTTCCCAGGTAGACTACCAACACACAGTTCTTTTTATTAATTCTTTTGGTACTCGTTCTCCATTATATAACAAATTAGCAAAATTGATCGTATGTTGTCGTGTTCATCTGTTACTTTTCTTTTCTTTTTACCTTTTAGGATCTTTTGTGCAAAGCAAAGTGCGATGGAAATAGCAGGCTGGAATTGTTTTATTATGCGTTTGCAGAAAATGGCAAAGTATCCCCAGTGATGAGAAAGCGTCTAATCGAGAAATGCATCCATGTCTGTCCGTCAGAACAATTTTATCGGGATTTATTAAACAAGATATGCTAAAGAGCGTAATTGTTAACAAGTGAAAACGTCGCTATGAATGTCGATTGTGAAGCTTGAAACAAGATTCTCACTTCGGCCGGAATATTAAACTTCAAATCAAACTCAATACAACCAGAGCATACAAACTTGTTATGCTATTTAGGGATGTGAAAGTGGGTAAAAAATGGGAACGAAAAGTTTTAAATTGTATTACATTTTTAAAGTTCTAGAATTTACGAATTCAGTCATCGAGTTTTGAATCATAAAAAAGTGGTTGAAAAAATAGAAAGAAAAATAACCTTTCAGAAGTTTTCAGGTAGGCTTAAAGCCTTTAGTAAAATTTTTACGCGGTGTGAAGTAGTTTGTTGGCTTGTTTGGTAACAAAATCATTGGAAGTTCTCCCTGAAGTTTTTATTCATCCTTTTACCAGGACCTAGTCTCCCTCGCAGCCGTTGTTGTCTTGCTCGCATTTGAACCATATTCCTTTCCCGATTTGAGCCAATCACAGCTATGGTTCTCTTTTCTGGAACTATTTCGCGCCAAATAATCCTTTCACATGCTGTCCAATCATAGCCTGTTTTCTATCAAAAACGGCTACGAGGGAGACTAACCACAACCAGTTGCAAAAATGTTGAGAGACACTCACGAGAAAACAACCTGTCTTGCTTCAAATCGCTGCTAGTCACAGGTCTGTGAGATAAAATAGTAACCCCCCCTCCTCCTCCCCCCCATTCAAAGTTGTTCCTCCAAGTTTTGAGCATTGTCTTGTATTGCTAGCAATTTTGAAAAGGGGTGGAGGGGGGTCACGAGCACAAGATCATGAGCCGTTTGTCGGGGAGGCACGTTGGGCGACTGTCTCAAGTACTTTTGCAACTGGTTGCAGGGCCGAGTGGCCGAGTGGCATAAAGCATCCTAAGGTACCTTTGTGCAGGGTAGAAGGGTCACACTTTTCAAACTTTATTATTAACAATCAACATTTACATTAAGTCCATTTCCGGCCGCAAAAAGCAGGTGTTAGTCGCCTAACGCTCGCTTAACCGAGCTACCCTGAAATAGCCAACTTTTCCTACATTTGCTTATAAAACGTAGCAAACCGTTTACATGAAAAACATGAAGTTGGTGCGGTTAGAAAACCCTTTCTTGATGGTAGGGTCACCCTCATAGCCAGGCCAACTTTTCTCCATATAAACACTTTGGCTCGACCAACCGGCTCAACTCGATCAAGGCGAGGTAATCAGAGCATGCGTGAACGCTGCTGGCTCAAGCAAAGGGTCAGTTTTTTTCTCGTAGGAACATTCCCCGGGACAATTTTTCTCTATGTAAACAGGGCCTAAGGCAACGGGAATTCTTACTTATTTTCTTAAAACAATAGGTTATTGTTCCGGTCTCAGGGCCGTAGCCAGACTTGGCATAGACTAAGCTTGCGTTGTGATCGCCGAAGGCGCGAGCCGCTAGCGGGTCTGGGGACAAGCAAGAAATCTAGAAGCTCTGAAACGCTATTTTCAGCATTTTGGTAAGGTATTTCTTTAGTAACAGGTATTTCTTTAGAAAAATCGCTCGACTTGGGATTATTTTTCCAACTAAACGTCACGGTTTTCTATTTTAATTTTTCGTTTGTAGAAGAGGCAAGTGCCTTTTCTTCCGCAGCCGTTTACGAAAGTGGTTAAATCACCTTTATTCTAGCCTGCTGAAACAGCCATCTCTCGGCCTCGCTCCTCGCCACTAGCTAGGGACATTTCGCCAGGAAAAAGGCGCAGGCGTCTTTCCTGGCGAAACGTCCCTAGAGACGAAGAATGAGGAGAGACGGCTGTTTTAGCAGGTTTCCTTTATTGCTTCTTGTAATCATTCCTTCCTTACATTCACACATGAACTTGGCGTTAGAATCCTAGTGTCCCTGTGTTGGCTACAGTCGCTAAAAGAGTTTTGGTGATCGGTGATAATCGTAACCTGTCTACAGCCGCCTCCTCCCCTCAACCAAAATAGGGAAGAGAGACGTCTGTGTCGCACCGCCAATTTTCGTTTTCTTTTTTCTTTCTTTTTTTTCTTTTAGGGTAGGAGGAGGTCGTACACAGGCTATGACAATCGTAGCGAACCTTAAAGTAGAAGTTTAGACGTCCATCTCAGGAAGTTTGGACCATACGCTTAAATTTACAACACTGTTTAAAGTCCCTTATTTTTCCGTAAGATCGCCGCTTTTAACGGTTGAAACCAGGCCGGGTTGTGACCTTTGTTTCAAATGTACCAAGTGGATACCGTAGGCGTTGGGGGGGGAAGCACAACGCTCTTCACCCCTAGTCAGGAGCTCCTGCCTAGCAGCTTTGTCTCCAGGATTTTTTCCCTTAGGCAACGGTCGGGGCCATGGACATACCGTAAATGACCTAATAAATGTCCCGGGGAATCTATCCAATTTTAGCGGTCCAAGCAGGGGTTAAAAGCAGGGGTGTTTACAGTTAGGACAGGAGGCCTGGTTACAGAAAATGCACACTCTAGCCGGCTCCTGGTTGATTTAATTACCATTTAATCATTTCGCTTGAAACTTTGGAAGCGAAGGTCAGTGGTGTAATTCAGTTCTCGCAAAAGTTAATCTCTCTTAGAACTCTGTTTCTAAGAGAAGAGTGTCGTTGCCAAAATCCTGTTTTGCTTTCACTATCAAGTCTATCAACGAAGTTGAAAATAATGAGTAGGTGCCCTGTGCTCCTAATTGCAATGAACTCTGGGAAAAAGGATTTCATCAGAACATGGCGTCGATGGATCGGCAGAAATTAGTGGAGGACAAGAAGCAGGAACTTCTTCGTCGAATTGCAGAGAAAAAGAAAAACAGTCAAACCACTCAACCACCGTTACCTTCATCTTATGGAGGAGCTACACAGATCATTCAAAATCCCGCTCCAAGTGGTCCTAAAATGTTTGTCAACGATGGAAATTTCTTAGCTCGCTTTCAAGCGATGCAACAGCAGCAGAAAACACAGGAAGCTAACTCGAGTTCGACGGCAACAACAGCGGCAGCTAGTAGCTCCGACTGCCGTCCGACAGTTAGCATGAAGCTAACCACAGTTAAAAAATCAACGCCTGCAAAACCGGCAAGACCGGACGTCTTCGAAACGCCAGAAGAAATCGAAGAAAATGGTAATTTGAAATATTTGAAGCTTCGTTCTCTCTTAGCTTGGTATCTTAAAGGTCTTGATTGCAGCCATACCTTTGTGTTTGGTGTAATTTTGATGTCGTTAAATGCTTGAAAATGTTCTGATGAGCGGTATAATTAAGTTCCCCCACCAGAAGATCAAGCCATACTTGATGCTATTGAGGTACTGGCAGCCCGAGTGGTAAGAGGTGGAGACCAAGTTGAACGTTCCGCCATTCAAGACAACGTTAACAACCCACATTATAGGTAAGTGTTAGTGGAGCAGTACCCATTCAGTCGTTCTGATGTCTAGCCAAATCAATCATTTATCTCAGTTTGTTAAAAGTGATTTGAGCAACAGCCATTTTCTTTTAAAAACTTTGAATAATAACACATTTTAATAATTAAAATTAATAATTATTCTTAATTCGTTGGTCCTCTCCCTCTAAACCTGCCTACTTTTCCTACTTCAAATGCGTGTGATTTCCTTCTCTTGATTTCTTGGGTTTGCTTAAAAAAACCTGGCATTCCAAATGGCGCTGAAAAAGTCCCAATGACTTCCGAACATCACCAAAGATTCCCAAAGATTTCCAGAGAAGGCCAAATGTGGCTGTACAAAGCGCCAAATCTTGGCACTACCTTACCAAGATTACGCATATCCATATCTTGGCAAGATTACAGAGGCAAGGTATCAGGAGATCTTGCTGAGATCCCACAAAAAAACCTGACATTCCAAATGGTGCGTAAGAAGTTCCAATGACTTGCGAACATCACCAAAGATTCCCAATGATTTCCAGAGAAAGTCATTGAAATGTGGCAGTACAAAGCGCCAAAATCTTGGCACCACCTTAGCAAGATCACACATATCCATTCTTGGCGAGATTACAGAGGCAAGGTGTCAGGAGATCTTGCTGAGATCCCACATGTCTTGGCAAGATAACCTTTTTGGTCAATTTTCAAGTTAATGGTTATGGACGTCTGAAATTCTCTTGTTTGCATGTGATGGAGTGTTTTTGATCCACAGGCAGGTGACACAGGTGTAATGCATGTGAGATGGCAGTATATTCTACTCCCCTTGACTAAATTAGACAGGAAATTTTCACTCTTGGTACATGCATGCTTGTCACACAATAGACAAATAAAAAAGTACTTCAACGAACAATTTAACAAATAGATCCCATTTGGCCATGCGTCTGTTTAGTAATAGATCACAGATGATGTTGAAATGTGGTAAGCCACAGGCATGTTATTAATTCTGCATTATACTGAGGTGATTGCACTAGTGTGTTTACAATTTCCTACACCTAATTTAATAGACATTAACAAATCCTGAGCTACTTGTACTGTTATGACCATTGTATGATGTCGTGTTTGTAGTATAAGTTAGTGTGGTTAGGAGATCTCAAAGAAGCTTGAGAGCCTATAGTTTGATCTAGGTTTCCTCATAAACATTTTAAAATGTTTTAATATTATTCAATAATAATAATCTTAACTAGAGAAATTGCACAATTTCCTAGTGATGAAACTTTTTTTACAGTTTGCATAGTGTGTATTGTGACATCTGGAAAATCACATGTAATTATATTTTCCTAATACCTGAGACTATCATCCCACTTCACAGATTCCTTTTTGACGTAAACAGCCAAGATCACAAATACTACCGAAACCTTGTTAAAAACTTACGACCAGGAGTTAGTAATGCAGCTAGCAGTGGAGAAAGGAAGAGAAAAAGAAAGAGCCGTTGGGATACAGATGCACCCAAAGGGGCTTCATCATCATCATCTAATAATGATGCAGCAGTCGCTGCAGCCTTAGCAGTGGCAGCAGAGATTGAGCACAGCATTCCAATGAGTAACAGAGAGGAAGAAGAAAGACAAAAACAAATTAGAGAACAGCAAGAGGTACTTTATCAAATGAATATGAAACTTTAATATATTGCATTCCCATTCCAATACCAGCTTCTGGTCTGGAAAGTGTGAACGTTCTGTAACCTAAGTTCCTGCCCATTAATTTTGTTTTTGTTTTGCACCCATCAATCTAATTTGTTCATGTGAAACCTATGTCATAGTATTTTGAGTACTGTTAAATTTTATTAAGGGCTACCATGTTGAGACTACTTCATTTCCATTTGTTTACTTATGCTGTCTATTTGAGTTTTCAAGTTTTGCTCTAATAATCTTTTTTTGACTTGTCAACTTGCTATACACTCAAAATATATTTTCCTTCTTCCCTGTTAGTTCCATGGCTTCTGATTCCCCCCCCCCCCCCCACCCCTCACTCTGTTCTCCGCTTCTGCATTCTGTTTATTGATACCTTTTTTATTGTGTTTCTGGGCCCATGGTTTCAGAATTTTCTCCTTACAGTATTTGTTTCATGGTATGCTGTGCTAATATATCTTTCTAGAATAATATTGTGGCAAGGACAGCACCAGTCTATATATTTTAAAATGACACAAAAAGTACGTACACTCTGATTGCCTGAGAGACATTTCAATAAGAGAATGCAAAACAGTAAGAATTATGATGTCAAGATGTTTTGTTGTGCGTGCTGATCATGCAAGCATGCTTTTACAAAAATTTGTGGTGAAAACTAGACAAGTTTTCCTCATTCCCACTTTTCCTTGACTGCTAAAACTTTGAAAATCTTTACAAACAGGCTGTAAGAAAAATTTTTGTCTTAAGTTGAAAATTTTATGAAATCTTTCTTGCAAAACAAGAAGTGGTCAAGTGTAAAAAATCTAGTTTTGCTTCTGTCTAGTTAGTAAAGTTATTATTAATTTTATAAAAGCAATAGAAAACTTTTTTCCTGTGTTTGTAGGACCTGATGTAAACACCCAATGAGCTGGGATATTATTATTGGCAGTTATGCAAACTCTCGACTTCATCTGAGGTTTGCATAACTGTCTCAAATTCTCCCAACACCCTCTCCTATCTATGTAATGACAAAAAAAGGTTTTTTTTGCTGAGGTATAAAACTTAAAATTCTGTTGTAGATTCAACAAATGTACATGAAGATCTTAGCTCAGCGAGCAGCGTATCAGGCCAGTGATGTAGTAAAACAAGATAATGATAAGCCAAAGTATGAGTATGATTCAGATGAAGATACTGAAGGTGGCACATGGGAGCACAAAAAAAGGAAAAAAGAGATGTTAAAAACACTAGGTTTGATGGTGATACTAATAAATAATTAAAGGATGCAAGGAAAAAAGCCTTGAGGGACTTTTGATCAGCTTCCAGATTCTCCTTCTAAAATTAATGCCTTGTACAGTATTTGCTTGGACAAGAAAATGAGATTTTAGGATTATGTCAAGAGTCGGTTTGGGCCTTATTCCTCACACCCTTATTTATTTATTTATGCAGAGTGTCAAAATATCTAGTACTGTAAGAGGTTCCTTGGCCCCACCCTTGTGGTGGGTTTGTTTTAATGATAGATGTTGTGGTTCAGTTTTATCCTTGGTTTAAATTTTTTTGCCATTTGTATTAAATCATAATCACACATAACCATATCCAAAAACAAAGGGAAATAAAATTTAAACCAAGGATAAAATTGGACCACAACATAGATACCAAGGTCGTTGACATTTCTCCAGTCAACAGGGGTGGCGGTTTTACTTGGGTAAGATGCGAGTTTATGAAACAGCTAGGTTGCTGAGTCAGATTTTGGTTTTTCAGACTTTTCCTTGTGTCTGGGTTGTATATAATGTTAAAAAAAACCCTTTGTTACCCTCTGTAAAGAAAGTGTTGAGAGTAAGCTATGCTTATTAATCAAGGTTAGAAGACTAACAGATTTATGTTTTAATTCGTTTTCTCCCCTTTTTTTATAGATAAAGCTCAAGAGCTTACTGTGAAAGGCAAAGGAAAGCACCACATAGGAGATTTCCTTCCTGCTGATGAACTGAAAAAATTCACAGCCAAAGTCAAAGCTGTGAAGGGTGAATCTTCACTGGATAACTATGATTTCTCCGACTATGCTGAACACAAGATCAAGGAAGATAACATTGGATATAAGATGTTACAGCAAGCTGGCTGGAAAGAGGGAATGGGGCTTGGATCACAGGGACAAGGAATAACTGCCCCTGTTAACAAGTATGTTAATAATTCATGGCTTTATCCATATCGCCCTACCAGTGGAACCTTTCTTTCGCTTACTCGATTTTGGCACACTTGAGAAAGACTCTGCACGAATCAAGTTAGATCTTTGTTGAGCTTGTGCGGCACGTTGCTAGGATACTGTTTCTAACGAAGGCCTAATTAGCCAAGCGCTTGGCGCAGCAGACTCAGTTACAGTATGACCATCGGTTAATTAATTAACGAATGCTTGCACTTGAATAAATCAGTTTGACGGCAGGGAACAAAATTGACTAGTCCAGAAGTTTGAGCTTCAGCGACCTCAAAGGTTTGACGCGATTCAGGTAGAGCCTCCTTTTCTCCTCCTCACTCAACAAGAGAAAAAGAGGCTGTGCTTGCGGGGTGTAGCCAGATGAAAATTCTTACTGAAAAATATCAGAAAAAAACAAAAAAGCATTTTCATTGTCTTGCTGTCTTAGGCATAAAATTGTTGCATCAGGCACACACAAGAAATTAGCCATTTTATGGGTAAACTGTCTTGGTTGCCCCTAAACTGGCTATGGTTGTTTAAATAATTTATGACTTATTTTAATTACAGGAGTCTTGTTTTATAATGCTATGTGTAGTCAATTCCAGCTCTACAGACACTCCACTAATTACCAATACTCTGTTATTCTGCTTAAAGCATTTAACCATAATGAAGGACCCAAAAAACAAGTAGTGAATTCTATTTCCCGGAGACCCTCAAAGAGGCTCAAGCAAAAACACAGCTCCCTTTTTCCCTTGAAGCCAGTTATCAAGTGTTATACCTCCCAACTTAAGAATAAAGCAATTTTGTCTTTTGGTCATAACTGTGAGAAAAATATTTGCTTGGGGCAAATGGCAGATTTCCCAGTTTCAAGGTACATACATGTAGCATTATCACATGTAAGTCGATAGTTCTTGCGAGAGTTAGATTGTTTTGACACATGGCACCTGACGCATTCTCTTCCAATTGGAAAATGTGTCTGAGTTGAAAGGTACAACAATAAGGACCCGTTTACAATAAGGAAGGTTACCTTGGCACCCGCACATTCCTACTATTTTATACAACATATGTTCAAGGCAGGTAACCTTACCTGAGTGCTTGGGTTGTCCAAGCCAGAGGGTTACCCTACCTACCTTGTCAATGCTCTGTTAAGGATAACAAGCCAGTAATATTGAAAATTTGAACAGAGTAATCCAATTTTTGAGCTAAATTTCAAACATTGCTTTATGTGCCATCATTTTGATGAGTTCATAGAAGCACAATGAAACATTTGATTGACAAATCTATTGTAATTTATTATAATTTGTTTGTGACCTTTAGGGGGCGATCAGCTGATGAGCTTGGTGGTCTGGGAGAAGAAAAGCCTGGTGAAATACAAAGGGAAGATGACGAGTTTGACTTATACCGCAAGAGAATGATGCTAGCTTACAGATTCCGTCCTAATCCATTGGTAAGATCAATCTCTTTCCTTACTTGTTCACACCAGCTCGCCCTGCAAGTATGACCAAGTTGTTGCCCCCAGTTCTTTGCGTTTTCATTTTACGTAAAAGATCCACTGAGCAGTGGGTAAAAGAACGAGAAATAGAAAACAAGCACTTAAAATCTTGAGGGTCAAATCAGAAACCCAAGGCAAACTCATTTAGTTTGCTTCCTTCGACTCCTGATTAGATATTGATTGCCGGGAGTGAGGGGGTGGGGCGGGAGGGGGTCGAAGAATTTTTGGAGATCTCCACTCACCATTCTCTTTGTACTCTCAATGCTCAAGGTAGATCTGTTTCTTTCTCTCTGCAGAACAATCCTCGAAGGCCTTATTACTAGAGCACGAAAAACTCCTCAGAATTTCGGTATGAACGTTTTTTCTCGTAACTTTACTTTATGGTCCTACTGCATCGTTGGAGATCTGTCAACCTCGTCATATCCTAGACCGTGTTTTCCTTCTTTCACGTGACCTCGTTACCGTGCCCATTCCTACCTTAGAAACGAGAAGAAAACTGGGTCGAGTTCACCTTCGCAAAGACTTCTGGGAGTGTTACTAGGGACAGGAAAAAATCGGCCATTAGCTGACCAGCGCGTCCTCTGTAACGATCCCAGGAACAATTGGGGGCGCATTTGGGCTGCAGTTACCTTCTCGTTTCTGAAGTGGCGTATTCCAGGCTAAGGGTGTGGTTGTTTGGGAGAATCCAAGATTACATTCTTGATGTCAGATTCTTTGGATTCATTACGACGAAAGAAACTAAAATCCGAAAATGGATTCTTCAGTGTGACAGCAATAGTGGCTGGTCAATTCCCCTATATAATAATAATGATACTCTTTTCTAGATCAAACCTCTTTGGACCGGTTGTAAAAGGAATGTTTAGCCCGGAGTGTTAAGCAAAGCTGCGTTCTAAAACATTTTCAGTAAGGATGTTAAAAGGATGTATAGCTCAGACTGAAAAAAAAAGCCCATTTATTTACCGGTGCTTCAAATATCCCACTTACAGAAGAATCTCGGATCCAGTGATCGTGTAAAACCACATTCTAAGTTAGACGTCGTTTAAATGGTCGGCCTTTTCTACTTCATGATCAATGCCAGAGTAACCAACTTAAAAATAAAATAAACATACCCAAGTAGCGGGCTCCTGTACGTCTATAGTTGGATCGAAATGGCAGACACCCGGCCCGGCCCCAGTTGTTCGAAAGGTGGATAATGCTATCCACCGGATAAATCACTATCCGGTGGATAGCGTAATTGGTCTCCTTAATATTTATCCGCTTGATACCTTAAAACAACCGGGACCTGGTTGTCTTTCTGAGTTTTCCATCTCCCAGCCCCACATCCTTATCATTTTTGCAAGAGATAATTTGTTTAGTTTTCTTTTTCAAAAAGTTGGCTAATGTATACTTAAACACTTTATGTATCGTTATGCAAATGTAACTTATAGAGGTTTTTGAGCTTTGATGACACGCCATTTAAACTGTCAGTAGAGCCCTTTAAATTCTAAGAGGAGGGCGATTACTAGGCTCAGTCTCCAGCCTTAGGTGTCTTGATGCGCCCGCGGTACTCCCCACCCAACGGGTCGGGTGGGGAGTAACGCGGGCTCGAGACTGAGCCTAGGCGACTGCGAGCTGCGAGATGAGATTTTCTCACTACTACGTTGTGCGCGTGCGTGAACCAACGTCGCTTTAATTTGACGGGAAAACGGGATAGCCGTTGACATTCTATTACGAGTCTTAGTGAAATGTCGTAGGGGCGGAAATAAGTTATTAAAATGTTAGAAGTTTTATCATTTGTCGATCGGAAGACGGCTTAATCCCCGTCAGTAAAAATACCTGTGTTAATAACTCTTCTGTGTCTTTTTGAGAATACGCGTTAAAAACTTATGTCAAATTCCGTCCTCGTAGTGATCTTAATAAAAATGTAAGGTTCAGTTTAAGATGTCCACCTACCCCTCCCCCAAACCAACGTTAACCCTTACTTCGTACTAAGAGCAAAATGTTGGGTTTGGTGAGGGGTAGGTGGGTGGGCAATTTCCTAGAAGACCCTAGAATATTGTGCTCATCGTTGTTAATGTGCTTGTGATTATCATGTTGGGTTATTGCCAAATTGCTTCATGCACCACGTTCCCCTCCATTAACTTCTGTTCCACTTCTGAATACCAACAGTACCCTCCTCTTAATAATAGTGGATATGCAAAAAAAAAATTAATTAAAAAATTGTCACCGTTAAAAGTTTATTTGCAAGAAAATTATTGGTTAGTTATATTCCACTGTTTGTGGTTTGGTTTGCTCCAATAACTATTCTTACTCCGACGGACATCCAAATAAAAGATAGAATAACATCATTTCCGATAAAAATTGCCTTCGTTCTCTTCTCCTCTCCTTTCTTCTGTTTTTTAATCCTTTCAGTTCAGCCCTAATTGATACTTACGTGCGTTTTGATGCCCTTATTCCGGCCTTACCTCATAACTTGATATTGAATCTGTAATGTATATCCCTACATGAAACAAAAGACATTTTCCAGCCGGGGGCGGGGAGAGGGTCAGTGCTTCCCCGCCTTATAGTTATCCCGTTATACTAACAACACCTCGGTATTACGATTACGTTTCTTTTGCCCGAACGTGAAAACACCGTTTCGTCATTACGAATAATCACCTAAAATTCTTGACCTATTGGTGTTATATTATTAGTATTATTATTAGTATTCAAGATTTTTCCTGATCCGGGTCTACATAAGCTAAGATCAGGCACTCCTCACTGGTTTCCAGCTGTAGTTATGTGACTTCAAGGTACACCAGCCGCGCCGGGGGAACTAACAACTGCCCGGGGTTGTGAGAACACTTGAAATTGTCAGGAGCCATAACAGTTTAGCCAAATTCCCGCATCCCCGCGGTTATAGCTCCAGGTAATCGATCACCGTAAGTTTGGGCTCCTGATGTAAGGTGATTCTTACAGACTAATCCGTGACCCACTCCTTAACTTACAGAACCAACTTCTGAACTCTGCGTATATATCGCCAGACAGGATAGCGCCTCAACATTACAAGGCAACAACAATCCAGTAACGAGACACACAAAATAACTAAGAAGGGATTCGAGTTGGTTGTCCGTCATTTAACATTATTATTAAGAATATCCAACGTTTGGAAAGAGGGTTAGAAAAGAACCCGCACAGAGCAAGAATTAGCGAAGCGAACCGAGCAGTAGCCCTTTCCCCTCCCCAGTCCACCGCTCGGCTTGCTTCCCTCACTGTTTTTTTTTTTTTTTAATTATTATTTTTATCTTTTGCTGTTTCACCCCTTTTTTTGCCTTTTTTCCCCACCGCGGAGCCTGGTGCCAGGCTAACCGCTGACCTACTACCTCACAAAAATTTGCCACTTGTCACCATGGCTGCCGACATTTTCCGACAAGCCCTTGTCGTCACAACAGAGGCCGTTACCCAATGTAAAGCGAAAGAAGCGTGTGTTTTCCCATACCATCGGCTTTCTATAGAGGCGATCACTTGTCAAGCCGTGTGACCTGTGGCCCCATTTATTTTTAGGGGCCCCCCATTGGTCACAATTGACAGCCAGAGATGAGTTGTCATCTGGAAGGCGCCAAAAAGAACCACAAGCTTGAGTTAAATTGTCGGAAGTTGTAAAAAACTTCACCACGTCATTTCCCATGGAATCGTTGCTAGTCATGATATGAAACACACGGCCAGTCGTCTTCTTAAAACAGTAAAACCGGATCTGACTGAAACCCATGTCCTGTTTAAGCTGATTAAAGCCGCTTCGTAGTAAGTAATGCTCGTTGATAGTGTAGTTAGAAAGGGTTTGTCTGTAGGAGTCCAATTGAACTAGAAGAGAGGGGTTTCCCTCTATGTACTGAGTAATAAGAAGCCATCCACCTAAGTAAAAAAATATGAAGGAAATTGATGGAATGACAGGAAATATGGAATTATGAAAAATACGGTTTCCGCAACACCGAGAAGGAACCCTTGTTATCCTAGTATTTTAGGCAGGCTTATAGGGGAATCATTGTTAACATTTTGTGGCCGATTGACGGCCAAAGAGCATAAACTTCCAGTTATGTCCGAAAATTATAGCCCGATGTGGCTTTGGGAGAAATTCTCTATGAAAAAACCCGAAACTTTACATCTGAACACGCGATAGAGTCATGCGACTTTGGTCAGCGGATACTCTTTTCTGACAGCTGTCAATTGACCATAACATGGATGTTCAATTGATGTCTTATATATGCCTTGGGACTACTAGCTAGAAAGTGCGACATTTCACATTCTTTATGTCACGCTGCCCCGTTATATGTTAAACGAGTTCCCTGTTCTTTAAATGCTAATCAACCGGTTTGAAAGGAAGGGAGGATTTGAACTTACCTCCATCAGTAACCATGTCACAATACACTCTAAAGGGGTCCCCTGAGGCTGTTGGGTCAATCCAGTACTCACCATCCCCCTGAGCGTCACCACTGTCCAAAATGTCTTTACAGGAAGTTCCTGGCACCAAAGCCTTAGAACCTTTCTTTGCTGCGAGAAAACAATGATCAAGAATTCAAAACAAATCGGCTGAACAACATGAGATAGTACACTGTTGAGTTCAGTGACAATAGACGGTCAACGTCGCTTTGGATCTTGAGCGTCGCGTACCATTTGAAAGAAAAATAACGCTCCTAAAGAAATGCTCCCGGTGATACTTCTTGATCACACGTAAAGGGGAATGAGTTGTACCATTTGAGACGTTATTCAAAAAATAATAATGACATCTCGAAAACAGGGCAAAACTGAACTGCTGATGAGGTGCCGAGTCAGTGTAACGGATGTTTTTTTTCCAATTCACATCCGGTGAAAATGCCGGTCCAGGCCTGCAGCCAGTCGTAATCTCATTAAGGCTATGAGAGCTCTATTTAGTATCAGTTATGTTCGGTATAAATGCACTACGATTCACACTACAACATCTTGACCTGAATGAAGTGCCCCAGTAACAGATTGCAAAGTAATTAGACTGAATTATTCTGTATTATTTCTATACGTAGTTCCTGTCTAGTGAACAACTGACAGGAGAGGTTCTTTGAAATTTATTTCTTATCTCATGATTTGACGAAGTAAAAGGATGTACTAGAGCGATTTTCGTATGACCTTGAAATGAAAACGCGCGATGAAAACGCGCGATGAAAACAGAAAAAACAAATAAACGGAATAGAGCGATTTGATTGGTTTATCGAACGGTTACAAACGCGCGTGGCTTTTGGTTGGGTTAAGCGAACTCTCGGGTAAAAAAGCCTCATGCCCGAAGATATTAATTTCGAAAAATCAACCGATACTTCGCTATGACGTCATACTGCAACACGATTTCTTTGGTGGGAAAACGAAGAGTCCATGTTTTGATCTTTTCATCCATTGGCTGATAAAACAAATAACGAACCGGCGTACCGAAACCTTTTTTCAAGGTCATACGAAAATCGCTCTAGCCAGTAAAGTAAAAGGATGTACTATCCAGATTTTTTCAAATTTGGCACTGAATTGTCAGCCATATAAAGGACATTCAAAAACTGCAATAAAAAGATGTGGTCACCATGCTCGTTTTCTCCCTGTGTGCCCGTAGCTGTGAGTGTTCTTTCCTAGTTGCACTCCAAAGGCTCGAAATTTGAACAACCGACAAAACTTCTTACCATATAGAAAAACTGAAGAATTCTATAAAAAATCTAGAGTCCGTTGGTTTTTCTGGGCTATATTTTTTCAGAAAAAATGTAGAGAAATGGACAGTTTTAACACTATCTAATATCTCTCTGTGGCTCTGAATGCGGAGTTTTACGTCATTCATATCTAAAAAAAAATACAACTTCTACTGCCCAGATCTTTTTCTCCTTAATATGTACTTTTTGTGTAGCCATGACGAGTGAAAACCACAAATAAAAATGGGGGTCACCGTCCTCGTTTCATCGCAAAACGACAACAAAGGGTCAATTTCGGCTTCAAATGATCGTTTTGCGCGAGGGGACTGGGGCAAGTTTCAAGACAAACTTAGAATCATCAAAATCGCTATTAAAAGCATTTGGACTGCAAACGCGGCCTTAGTTACCTCTTTTTTGGCCACCAGTGAAAATCACCGCCACCTTGAGGTCGCAATGTTATTCGCACTAAGTGATGCGCAGGGCAAAATAAGGGAATTACCTTAAAGAAAGTTTTAACCACTGCTGCAGTTCGTAGCAAAGTTTTCGTTTTTTTTTTTAATCACTTTCTCAGTTAAAACTAGCTCTAGTGGCTCTTCATTATACAAGACGTATCATACCTCGGAAAGAATTTTCCATGTACGTACCAGCTGGATTTTCCACAAAATCTGCTGGTCTTGATCTCTTTGTTTCGTTCTTCATTTTACATTCTTTACTGTTCCAGAGAAACGTTGCGCTTTGGCATCTTTCATCAATACTACACTCAAAAAAGCAGCGACCAAAATTTTCAGCGTAGAAGGATTTATAGTCATGACCAATTAACTCAAAACCAAATTCTTCTCTGTTATCACGACAAGCACCATTACGGGGCTCATTGGTAGAAACAGCTGCGGGGTGGACCAAGAATAACAGCACGGCAAAAAAGACACCATCCATCCTGATTAAAAAAAAAAAAAACGTTACTTGAAGAATTCTCTTTTAAAAATTGTTGAAATAAAACCATGCTGCTTGAATTAAAGATAGGCAAAACTAAGCACTGAAGAGAAACAAAATTGACCATGAACAGTGTTCCTGTTTGTCAATTACAGTGGAACCCTCATACAACGATCCTCGATATAACGATATCCCTGGTATAACGATAAATGTGCTATGTCCCGGCAAAAGGTACAGTAAAATGTATGGGACAGAACCCCATATAACGATCTTCGATATAACGATATTCCCGATATAACGATGAGTTTTTAGCGCACCGAGCGTAAAATCTTCCCCGATATAACGATATTACAGTATCAGTACACAGATACAATTTAAACAAAACATTGAATTTAATACAATAACATTACAGTAATCGAGTACAGTAATCTTTAACGTTTCTGTCAACAGCTTTCAGTATACGATGTCTCTTCATCCTCCTTGTCATTTAATAGTTCTTTCAGTTTTAGTATTTTTGACTCCCTCTTGTGACAAAAAGTAAGCAATTAGAGATTTTATTACTACGTTGGATGATTCGGGCGAACGAGAGAGAGAATTCCTTTCGTCTCTTTCAGCGATGGAGGATGCGTTTTCAAGATTGCAAATAAAACAAATGAGGCAAACCAAACTTGAAGAGTACTTTAATTAATGAACAAGTGTCTGTTAAAAAAGAAAAACAATGAACACGCAAACAGCGAAAAGTAAAGACGATTACAGTCGCAACTTCAAATGTTTAAGTTTTGTTTTGTTTCATACCACAGACTCTGTTGTGTAACCTTGATAACGTCTAATGCTTTGAAATTGTTTAAGGACATTGCTGCGTGCTTGAAAAGCTACATCTGTTAGTCATTTGATACTCATTACAAGTTTAATTAAACAATATGTAGTAAAAAAGTACATGTTCATTTTACCTTGATATAACGATATTTTCGGTTATTTTACGGCAATATCGTTATATCGGGAGTCTCGATATAACGATACCTCGATACAACGATCTAATTCCGCTGCTCCCTTGGCGTATCGTTATATCGGGGTTCCACTGTACATGCAAGAAAGCCAAGTGTTACCATTCATGCTAACGAGCGTATCTTAACCTCTCACAAAAATGGTCAAATTCCTCTTTTTTCAGTGAGAAATGCCATGTGAAAGTATTGCCAAAGGCGAAGGTTTTATTTCTATGCTCACACCAAAGGATTTCCTCTACAGCCTCAAAAGGCTGGGAACTACAAACTAAATAAATAGCACCATGTGAAATTACTAGTGACGAGGTTTCATTTGAATGGTCTCACCATAGCATAGTCATCCACATACTCAAAAGTAAATAATAAATGGTACTTCTTTAAAAGAGTTAAATGTGAAAATACCGACAACGAGATCTTTTATTTCAATGTTCACGCCATAGGATTTTCTCTGCAGACTTACTTTAAACAGCCTGCAAGACCTCCACACCTACCCCCGGAGTGATATGGTTATGCATGATGCGCCCCCCCTGGCATACCCATGGGAATTTGTATTTATTTCTTCCTTAGTGATCTTCCAATCTTTTGAAACGGAATATAAGAACGCCCAACAGAAAGAAATATACTCACTTAACTTTGTTATTCTTTCTCTTATAGTCCTGTCTCCAAATAATTTCATCGACGAAAACAGGTTTCGTCAATACAGTGCATTTTTTTTTTAAAAAGTGCTTATCCGTTAATCGAAATATAGTTGTTATTAAATCGTTTGTCTTCATTTTTGATGTAAATGTCCAGAAAGAGCACATTGCTATTACGTACCTAATCAATTGACTTCTTTTTCTCCCGTATCAGCACCTCTTCAAAACCTAAACGTCGTCTAAATCGGTGCCAAACCAAGAATGAAACTTCACTTTATCAGTCAGTTATGTTGTCTTGACTTGATACATACTTGGCCTGGGGTTTGCATCATGTAAAATTGCGTTTTCCTGGCAACAGTAGCAAATTGATACAAAGCGAGTTCTGTTTAATATTTTTCTGCCATAACATTCGACACTTCGGTTCCACTAAAAGTAATGTGGATCCGGCACACACAGCACGCAGTATTAAAGTAAAGTAAAGTAACTCCTTGAAAAATTATATAAGCCCAGAGGTAGTAATCAGGATTAAACGGCCCGGTCGATTTATTGACCAAAGCCTCCATATATTATTTATGTTGTTTGGACTTAGAAAAGTCTGAGGAATCTTCAGTAGACTTTTATGAATGGGTTATGACCTTTACATTAGCCGTAATACTGATAGATGTTATGATGATGTGGTACGCTAT
Organism: Porites cylindrica; assembly: GCA_964035525.1. Classification (NCBI taxonomy): domain Eukaryota; kingdom Metazoa; phylum Cnidaria; class Anthozoa; order Scleractinia; family Poritidae; genus Porites; species Porites cylindrica. Next base: position 23,660,283 of record OZ037779.1, on the reverse strand, counting down.
TTTTTTTTTCTATTAAAATTTTTCAGGGGGTTAAATGTGACTTGACTCCAATGTATCTTCACATATAAAGTCCAAATTGGTCATGAGTAAAAAGTAGGAAAATATTTTTTATTTTTAGCTTTAAAATCTTGATCGTTTATTGTATTTTATGAAAAGAAAACTTTTATATTTTCAAATTCGTCCTCAGTTTTGGATTAACTCCCCAAGCAATGAGTGGGGTGGTGGGTATCAAAAAAAATTCACTATATTGTTGTTAACCATATCGCGGAATGTGACGCTATGTTCGACGCTAACCTATGATGTTTTCGAATTGATGAATCCCCTTGTCCTGTGTAACATTACATTCGCCAAGAAAAGATCGGGTGTCAACTCCTCGAATGCTGTGCCCATTTCACTAAAAAGATGACTTTTTGCACTTTTTTATATATAGATAATGATACCAATAGAGTGTCATAAGTTATTAGTGAAACTCAGTACTGTTCTGAAAGATCAAAAGTTTACCTTTTCCAGAAGATAAGCTTCAGCGAAGACTCAGAGTTCCTGTAGCCACGTAGACTGCTAATCGATGTTGCTTCATGAAACTTTAACACAGGACTGGAACACGTTGACAAATTTAAATGTCAAGCATTTGAGCGAGTAGGGTGCCTCTAAAAATGAAATGGAACTTTACCAAAAATGGTTTGAAAATTATAAATAATAAGTCTTAGCGTAGGTAACTCCAGATCTAGTCATTTAGCATATTATTGAGCAGCTGTTGCAAACTAATTGCCAACTCGTTGAACTATTTGCATGCAATATAAATGCTATCAAACAAGTAGAGTTAACGGCTTTCTTTGTTCCATTTCTTTAATATATTCTTGCTTTTCAGATACCGTGACTTGCATGCTGTTGCGTAAGTTGACTAATACTGGCGCCAAACGGCGACAACTTGGCAGGCATCAAAATCAACAAAACTGAAATAAAGTTACAAATACATGGATCAGAAAAATAGCTTTTTTATACTTAAAGAACAGTTCAATAAGAAACCGCTTGCCCAGATTACTTTTTTGGATCCTTGCTCATCCTCGAAGATCTTGGGGTATCCCAGGAGTCCCTCTGGGGCACCGAGGATGATCTGGGTGTAAATATGACCGAATCAAAGGAATCTGTTCGGAGTTTGGGTTTCCATTTTAGGATTGTAGTCAAGGAAAGCGAAATCCGTTTTTGGATCCAAGAATCTGGAATGGGTTTCCCCAAAGAAACACATCTTATACTCCTACGGCCGGTCAATTCCCCGATATAATAATCATGATACTCTTTTCTAGATCAAACCTCTTTGGACCTGTTGTAAAAAGATTGTTTAGCCCGCAGTGTTAAGCAAAGCTGCGTTCTAAAACATTTTCAATAATAGAATGTAAGAATTTTTTCTGTCAATGTTCACTGTTAAGAAGACGTAGCTCAGACTGAAAAAAAGAACATTTATTTATTTCAAGTATCCCACTTATAGAAGAATCTCGGGTCCAGTGATCGTCTAAAACTACGGTCTAAGTTGGACGTCGTTTAAATGATAAACCTTTTCTACTTCATGATCAATGACAGAGTAACCAGCTTAAAAAAATAAGATGAACATGCACAAGTAGCTGAAATGTGACGATATCGGCCTCCTTTACATCTATTGGATCGAAATGGCAGACTCCTGGCCCGACCCCAGTTATTCTAAAGGTGGATAATGCTATCCACCGGATAGATCACCATCCAGTGGATAGAGCAATTGGTTTCCCTCATATTTATCCGCTGGATAGTGGTTTATCCGGTGGATAGCGCTATCCACTTTTGAACGACCGAGGCCTGGTTGTCTTCCTGAGTTACCCGTCTCCCACCCCCACATCCCTATTATTTCTGCAAAAATCGTTTTTTAGTTTTCTTTTTCCAAAAGTTGGCTAATGTATACTTAGTCAGTTTATTTATCATTATGCAAATGTAACTTATATAGGTTTTTAAACTTTGATGACGCGCCATTTCAACTGTCAGTAGAGCCCTTTAAATTCTAAGAAGAGGGCGATTACTAGGCTCAGTCTCCAACGGGTCGGGTGGGTCGTACCGCGTGCTGGAGACTGAGCCCAGGCGACTAGGAGAATGACATTTTCTCACTACTACGTTGTGCAACACCGCGGCAAAACGCAATGCGCATGAGCACAAAATTTAATATCCGGTCAGCTTTTTATTTCCGGTCTAGTATATAAACCAATAGCGTAAGCATAAGGAAACTGGTCAAAACTATAGTACATGCTAGGGACCCACTTTTTGGGGGACAGGGTAAGGAAGAGACCATGGGTCTCCCAAGCTAGGTGGGGGGATATGTGAGAGACCATGGGTCTCCCAAGCTAGGTGGAGGGATATGTGAGAGACCATGGGTCTCCCAAGCTAGGTGGAGGGATATGTGAGAGACCATGGGTCTCCCAAGCTAGGTGGAGGGATATGTGAGAGACCATGGGTCTCCCAAGCTAGGTGGAGGGATATGTGAGAGACCATGGGTCTCTCAAGCTAGGTGGAGGGATATGTGAGAGACCATGGGTCTCTCAAGCTAGGTGGAGGGATATGTGAGAGACCATGGGTCTCCCAAGCTAGGTGGAGGGATATGTGAGAGACCATGGGTCTCCCAAGCTAGGTGGAGGGATATGTGAGAGACCATGGGTCTCTCAAGCTAGGTGGAGGGATATGTGAGAGACCATGGGTCTCCCAAGCTAGGTGGAGGGATATGCGAGAGACCATGGGTCTCCCAAGCTATGTGAGAGACTATGGGTCTATAAGCTACTAAGGTACAATAACTCCTAGAAAAATTGGGTGGGGTTGTGTAGCCCACTTTCTAAAACCCTTACCCTATTTCAGATTTTAAAACTTCTTTAATTTTCATTTGACACCCTATTTCAGACCTAACTCTTCCCATGTGACAAGCTGTTATTGCACACACATGCGTGGAACATAATTTGAGAAGGACTTTTGTCGATGGACTTATCGATAATGATGAAGAGTGGCTTCTTTCAAAAAACATACTCAGTTTTAGACTAGAGTGCACAAACCATACCCAATTTCAGACCAAACTGGCTAAAACCTATAACCTATTTCAGACCAAAACAGCCAAGAAACCATACCCTTTAGGGCCAGTCATGTATATATGAGCCCATATAAGGGTGTAACCTCCCTCCCTCCCACCCCCTCCAGAATTGGAAGTCCATCACCTTAACTATTAACAGTGAATAAAAGCACTTAATGGCATAGACACACAAGTAAATCAGATAAATTTTTTTAAAAAAGGAAAACAATTATTCAAAATTTATCTTAATCTGACAGTATTTAAAACATTTAGCACAGCAAAAACTTTATTTTTCTTAAGGAGCAAAACTAGATCTTATCGAGATAGCATAAAGTCTGTATTGGGAAAATAAAAACCACTCAGGGAACCAATCAGTCAGGATATAATAAACTGACATAAAGTACAGTAATGACACACTATGGTTTTTTTCTGTTTGTTTTTTTATTAGGCATAAAATAAACAAAACATAATTGAAGGGGTGAAAAAAGCCCTAAGTGACTTCTGATAAACTGCCAGATTCTCCTTCTGAATTGCCTTGTATTCCCTTGTGAAACACAGGGAGAGTTTGACATTAGATCAAAAGTCACTTAGGGCCTTATTCCGCACACCCCTTCCATTTTAAAGTAGCAGTACATCAACCTTGAGAATACAATACCTATTTATAACAGAACTTAGTATTATACACCCTAATGTTTTAACAACTTCTCCTCACAAGTATGAGAAATGTATGGAAACCAGTAAGGAAAAATACAGTGAGTTGACACTAACTACTGTAAAAAGTTAACTAACAAAATTTATGAATAATTAACAAAAAAGGATAGCTTTCATTTCTGCAAAAAATGCTAAAAAGTAAAAATAGTTACCTTAAAGTTGCATCTTGATCAATTATTATTGTTATCATAATATGCCTTCTTCAAATATTGATGTACAATGCATATATAATTATGTTTCCATGTGTATATGATTTGTTACTTTTAAAAAAAGATTTGAGTGCTTATAACAACAAATTGTTTACAGTACAGCATGACATATATGTACAAAGACACTGGTAATTTTGATTGACGTCTTGTCACTCAAATTATAATAAAAAATAACTTTATTTATGTGAACAAAACTGCAAAATGTTCTACATGTACAAGTAAGAGCCTCGCACAAACGATCTAAAGGCTAAATGCACAACAAGTTGAGCAAGTTTCAATCCATATCAGTTAACTGCTTATTTGTAAATTTGCATCACTCTCACAGAATCAAGCTGCAATAGAAGAAAGTACTCAATAACACTAAAAGTGTTGCTGATAACTATGAATTTAAAAAGCTGATATTTTGAACAAATTTGAATAAAACTACAGAAGTTTCTCCGTTTGAAATGCATTTATTTATTTATTTATGCATCTTCATTTGTTCAGTTTTAAATAAGTGCCATCCTCAATTTCGCCCTACCTTTAAATGAGCCTCATATCAAAGAGTCCCAAAAATCTGTAACGGTTGCAGTGGTCTTTCGAGTAAAAATATGGTTCACTATCATTGATGCAATGAAACAAATTGATATAATTTATTTATCTGTGTATTAACTGTGTATTTATTTGAACTCTGAAATACTTTTGGCAGTATCATATTTATTTTATTTGAAAGCGATCAAAACAAATACCACCAGTTGCATTCAAGCATGGATATTCTGCACCAAATCATGGCATGTGTTATGGGAGCTTCAAGTACCTTTTTTAGTAATTTACATCTGTATGATTGCTGAAGAAATTTAATAAAACAAAACTCAAAAATGACTGATGAAAAATGATCTAATGTTTTTCATGCAATGTTAGGGAGTGTTCATTATTTATGGGGGGGCTGGCAAATGGGAGGGGTGGGCAAGCGAGGTTTAACCCCTTTATATAGGGGGGGGGGCAGAAAGGTTTTACTCTGAGGAAGAGGGGGGGGCTAAAAAAGCTTGATGGTTTATATCCTTCATGCAACACAGTATTAATTAATATACAACGATGCTACCCTAATATTCAGGCGTGGATCTATACCGGTTTCCACCATTTTATGGAAATCGGTCAGAATTTTCCTAAAAACATAATTTTTTAAATAAAAGTGAACTGTAAAATCGGTTTTCGAAAAAACCCAGGAAAGGGGACTTTAGGAAGTAAGAATTAAAAATTTTCCCGGGGGAGCATGCCCCCAGACCCCCCTTAGAGCTTGCGCCTTGGGCGCAAGTTTTGTAGTCAATCGCTCATCTTTTATCCTATATCCACGCCTGATATTATTGATCTCTGTGTCAAGATTATGTACAAAATATACTTATTAAAACAACTTACAAGTGTGTAATTAAATTCACAAATTGCACTTTCCCCCTAAGAATGGAAGTGTTCAAAAGTGATGCCGATGATATTCAAACAAGGGGATCAGGCTGACTTATTAAATGCCCCATCTCTATTAGATCCCAGTGTTGGCAAAGGTTCGAAAGAATTATTTACGATTAGGTCTTTGGCTTTCTCATGGATTATAATTTCCTCTCTAGCCACCAGTCGGGCTTTCAATCTCCTCACTCTACAGTTACTTCATTAATACTCGAGGCTACTGATGATTGGGCATACAATTTTGACCATGATAATGTGAATGCTATAGAAAGCCTTTGTCACAGTTGATCTTTTATTGGCTGAAAGTAACAGCTGTGTGGATGTCCGACTTATTAAAAATACAAAAGCAGCTGGGTAAAACGCTATTAAAGTGGAGGATGTGAGTATGGTTTTATAATAAATGCATCATTACAATAGGTGGGGGGGGGGGGGGGAGTCAAAAAAGTTTTTACTTTCTCGCTGGGGGAGGCAAGAAAAGTTAGCCTTGATCATCGGGGGGTACAAAAAGTTCGAAACATTAAGTTTCCCCATTTGCCAGCCCCCCTCCCAATAAATAATGAACACTTCCTTATATGGATGCATGTTGAGCACATGCCAATTAGCACCATTCACCCCATGGTTCTTCTTCCTCTTCTTCTTCTTTTTCTTCATCTTCATCTTCTACTTTTTCTTCTTCTTCTTTTTGTTCATCTTCTTCTTCTACTTTTTCTTCTTCTTCGTCTTGTTCATATTCTTCTTCTTCTACTTTTTCTTCTTGTTCGTCTTGTTCATCTTTTTCTTCTACTTTTTCTTCTTCTTCGTCTTGTTCATGACTCTTTTCCTTAAACAAAAAGTCACACTCGTGAGAGAAAATCAAAATTAATGGAAGTACCCTGTATAGCCATGTGCATAATAAACTTTTACACAAATATAGGATTTTTTGATTTCTTTTTACTGTAGAAAATTAACCAGTGGTAGGCCATGGACTACACCAGTATGACATACATGCAGATTGAATAAGAACTGCAAACTGCAACAGCTAATCAACCAATGTTATGAATGGCTCTGAGCAGTTCTTCTATATTACTGTGGTGCGGTTTTTTGTTTTTGCTAGGACCTAACAATTTGGACAGAAATTTTCTTGAACTTAGGAATGAAAATAACTCTACATTTTTATACACTGCATAATAATTCCTTGAAGCAAATGATATGTTACTATATAAAAAAATATATGTAGCAATATATCCTACTATAACATAAATGCAAATACTATCTTGGATTGAATTTTTCTGACTTACAAAAATCCACTGGCAGACAAAAATAAACAGCTTACTGGCGTTAGTTTCGAGTAACACTAACTAGTTTATTGTATCAAAATAATAATAGATGTACAGTGTAAGTTCACAAACAAGCATTAGCCATTTCACTTACCAGCATGTCATCATCGCTAATGATTTCCTTGCCAACTTCATTACATGTATCTTCCTTTATACCATAATCATCACCTTCACCCTCAACACCTTCACCTTCGGATTTTCCATCAATACTGTGATTTTGTTTCTTAAACAGAAAGGCGCACACATGAGTGATAATCAAATGACAATATATCCATGTGCATAATCTGGCATAATACATGTAATTAAACTTGAATTAAACTTTCCGATCTATTAAACTTGGGATGCGTCTTAAAACCAGTAGCAAAATGGTTGGAACATGGTCCCAAAAAATTCTGTTCCCTTTAAAACCGTACGAATATAACAAATGCCCAAAGCAAACGAAACAGCTGAAGAAACTGAACGAAAGAGTCAGTATAAATCAAACCGCCATCTTTGTTGACCTCAGTAACCAGGCCAAATAAAAGCACATGGTGAAGAAATATGTGCGGTTACTAAGCTATTTTTAGCTGTTGGGTAAATGCGCGCTAGAAAAAAAAGGGATCGACTATTTACCAAGTTAAGAGTTGAGTTGAGTTTGAGTTGAGTTTGAGTTAAGTTTGAGTTAAGTTGTAGTTACCGTTTTTACTTAAAATGTCGTTAATACTATCCACACGACATAAAATGTGCGGATTATTTATATAAAAATTATTATTTTTGAGGTGGTATTTTAGTTTTTAATACCCGATCGAGTTGGGTCAACCAAATCTGCGAGCCACGCGAGCCACGGTGCGAGTCATGCGAGCCATGCCTGTGAGCCATTTTTGAGTAATTCCGTTTTTCTTAAATTGGTCGGGGAGGTCGTCGATTATTCCACCAGCAAACATCCCTGGAGTTTTACCTGCGACTTGCCTAGCCGCCATCTTGTAAACGGAGTTACCTCGCTCCCAGGTTCCTCTCTCTCTGGCGCGACGCGAAGCAGTGTTCCTCGTGATGGCTCAATTTCGGCTCAATACGGAGATCCAACTAGCCGTCAATATAGTGCAGTATTGCCGTCTCAAAACAAAAATTCTTGCTATACGCGTTATCAGGTTTTTGTTTTGCAAAAAAGTTTCGAAAAACCCGACTTTTCACGCCATAAATTACTCATTGAAACATAAAAAATTCGAAAGAACATCTTTCTGAAGTTTTTCAAAGAAACATGCGTCGAACAAAATGAGTAAATAACGCAAGTTTGCCAAGTTTTTAGCGAAAACTTTTTTTCAAAATTATGATGGCGTGATTAGCCCGCGCATAGCTCAGCTCGATGTAAACAAACCGTTCAAACCAACAAAAAGAGATTTAGAACTTATCGTATCGTTCACTTTTGATAGAAAGGATCGCTTCATTGAATACAGTGTTGCTTTGTCTACCAAACTTGACAAAGTAATCAACATTTTAGTCCTTACTTTGAATATTTTTTGAAGTTTTTTGTTTTCTACGGGAGGAACCCATTAAATTGCCGCGGGAAATTTTCAACCAATCACAGACTGACTTTAAGTTGAAGTCATCATTTTTTATTCTGAGAGAATGAAACATACAGCTCCACCGCTCCGCTACTCGAAGGGGTATCCAATGACAGCTGTCACTCATTGCTATCCACGTGGAAAATCATTCAGGAAAAAAGATAACAGCGCACTTTAGTTCGAACTTACTGTGTTGGCGACAAGAATGGTAAGTAAATCGGTTAATTTTAACAGGTTTGCTCCTTAGTGAATCAAATTTACTAGAACTCTGACAGTAGGCTGACTGTTGCATGTGTTTGCCTCTTTCCTCAGTCAAGTGTTTCTTCAAAACTAGCCACTAGAGTGGCAGAGGCCGGATTTGAGGTCGCATTCGACGGATTGCTTTAGTTTTGTCGGACCGTAATAACTTTGCATACCGACAAAAACAATATCAAGCGACACCTTTAATACAAATGCAGTCACTTCATTCGCAATGCTATAAATAACTAAAAGACCCTAAAATGTCTCGCTACACAGGCTTAAAAATTCATCCTTTATCTGCTGGAAAGAAATACATAAATTCAGGACTTACGGGTTTTGTTAAATTTGAGACCGGAAGTTCGCGAACCCCGCGCCGATTTCTGTTTCAATTCGTGAATTGTAAGTAAACAACAGTTTAATTCAGTTCACTTCTACTTCATTTTTTTAGATCAAAGTTCCCAATATAGCCAGGTGTATACTGGTAGTAAACAACAGCATAGAAAACTTTAGTTCATTTCAATATCATCGAATGTGACCGGTCATCTTGACCGTCAAGGCCAACAAAATGAGGACAATTCAACGCTTCACGTTTGGGAATGTAAAATTATTAAACACTTTTTCATTCGTGAAAAAACGAACAGTCGGTCAATTTTGTGTAAAAACGATCTGGATCTTCCATTAACCACTTTTAAGTTAACAAAAATGAAAGCAACGGTAACTCAAACTTAACTCAGACTTAACTCAAACTCAACTCAAACTCAACTCAAACTCAACTCAACTCGTAACTCGGTCATTAGTATCTCTCGAAAAAAAATCGAATTTTTCGGTGGATTCGATAATTAACCTAGTGGGTCATCGAGTTTAATAAAAGCTAAATTAACAATTTTTACCTTATCGATTTCTCCTCGTACGCGAAGAAATGTCTTTACCAGAGGAACAAATGCGGTTTTCCCTTCGCCCATCGCCAACATTCTTTCGTCACGTTTCCTTTTTGCATTTGCCCTCGTTCTTGCGCCAGCGACTCCTTTGGCCTGCAAGTCCAAATTGTATTCTCTTTTTATGGTCGCCTTCATTCTCACAGCTTCCGTAATTTCTGGCAATTCGTAGGCCAGAAATGTTTTAAATGCGGTGGCATCATTGAAGTAGCCAACCAGTTCCTCGTGAAGAGATACATCTCGCATCTTGCTGGCCTTATCTTTCCATTCCAAAAGGCCTTTTGTGGTGCATTTGGTGGAGCGTGAGCGGAGGTATACTTCCCCTCCAAAGAGGAATATGTCTACAAGCCTTTTGAAGTCAGCTACCTTGTTCTCGATGGAGCTGTCAAAGTTAGTTTGCTCCGACAGAGGGCATGATGTTGATTTGTCCAGTTTATCTGAGCGGCTTTGAATGCCGTTCACAAGATTATTTGCCTTGCCTTCTAGCATCTTCCAAGTACATCGCAGAATTTCTCTTCCAGTAATTTCTTGCTCCATTTCTTTATAAGTAAAGTGCCGGTAATTTTCGCTAGATTTAACGAGAGCAACAATTCTTTCTTCCCATTGAGGGCACTTTTTAACCAGGCTTTGAAGTTGTTTTGGTACGTTGAATTTGGTCTTTTTACAAGCGGAGGACCATCTGAGGGCATTTTGCAACAATTGAGCATTTTTCCTTTTCCTGCACTCACTGCCGCACGACGAGCAAGTAGTTTCATCGGATAACCGATGACAGAAGATGCATTTAAATTCTTGCTGAGAGGCAGACATATTTTTCTAACTTGACGCCAGCGCTGTGTACAAATGACATCACAGATCTATTTTAAGTAATTGTGCGCAGCGCGATTCCCATTTTAAATTGGAAACCCATCAAATTTCCATCGACTTCTCATGCATGACTCAGTGCCCTGAGAAATTTCACAAAGTGTTTTTTTTTTCGTGGCTCAGGTGTTATAGATTAATTGGACCGCTTTGAGTAAGCTACTGAAATTGGTCTGTTTCCGCGCTATTGTTTTTTCACATTCGCACTTGCATTCGCAAAAATCAGTTCGCTATCGAATGGAAATTTTACTAGTATGAAGCGACTGAGCAATTCTAAATCAGTTTATCCTTTGCAAGCGAAATAACTTATGGCAAACGAAACTTGTATTTTCTTGCGGTTTTATGTAGGTAGAATTGAAAAAAGCCCAAGTTAAATGCGAAGATGGCCCGCTTCAAATTTCGCGCTATTGCAGTGCCATTCGATACTATATTTTGGATCGTTTGTCGGCTTATGGGCTCCTAGCCATTCGTAAAGAACGTCCCTGAAATTTTATTTTTTGCAAAGACCAAAGTTATTACGCTTTATACTGATATAAAGTTTGTCACATTACTCTTGAAACTGGTGCGTATATGATTTTCTTTTCAAGTGATTGATGGCAGCTTAATTTATAAATAACTGCCTGTCAATCAGTTGGGTATCCGGCCGGAACTGCGTCAACGCGGGGAATCAGACTAAACACGTTGCTCCGTTTTAGTTCTCTTTTGAGAAAAAAATCTTAAAGCTTTTATACGGGTTTATATTTATAGAAAGCTCTAGGATAGTAAAATGTTGCGTTTGGACCTGAGTACACCATTTGGTATACCCAACGAGGGCAATACATGCTATATTAACTCTGTTCTCCAGTGTTTGTTATCCAACAAGGACTTTGTGTCTTTGGCTTTGGAGCACCATCAAGTACAACAATGCTCAAGTAAGTTAACGTTAATGTTCTGCAGCTGTGAACACCGTCATTCTTCATTCACCAGCAATTTTTCTTGGCATCCTTAATATAGATATTGTGAGATAATATTCTCTTGTCATCCTAATATAGGTTCTGGGATTGATGACAATTTACCATTTTGCGCTTTATGCGAGATCGCCAGTATGGTACTATCTGGTCTTACTGGAGAAGCAAGAGGAATCATGTTCAAGAATCAAGTTAATTGTAAGTGAAATCATAGTTATTTGTGACAAAATAAAAGGTAGAATGAAGCAAGTAAACAAGAAAACAAATTGAAGCGCATAAAGAGAGAAAGAAAGAGACGACTGGTTGTTTGTTTTCAATAGTCCACTTTGTCTTGGATTTCGAGGCCTTGGCAACGGATATCTTGTCCACTAGAATTTTAACCCGAAGACATACAAACGTATGGGGAAATTTCGCCTGTTCGAGGCGTTGAGATTGTGACAAGACAGCAGTATTAAGCTTGTTGTCAGTAACGGGAAAGTTTCAACGCCGTGAAAGTTTTCTTGGCTGAAAAGCGACGACAAACAGCAACTTATTACAATAAAAAGAATACATAAAAAAAATCACCCGATTGAACGATAACTTGAATCCGAATAGTTCTATAAGCGGGAAAATACGTGCCTCGAGAATGATAAGCTTTCCCATGGAGGAGCAGGATTGTTCAATGAGTTTAATGACACACACTGTTCTAACTTAATATAGCGTTTGGGTCTTTAATATAGGACCACACAGGAGACCACATCACAACCAGTCGATGATAACGGTGCTTTCAAAACACAAAAAAATTCCCCGAGAAACGCGTCTTTGCCGATAAATTTTTGAATCCCTATCTATACCACAGTTTTCAGTTCTCCTTTCAAAGCGTCTTTTTTATCTATGGACAACACAAGCCGTACTCAATAGCTATCGTATAAAAATTCATGTTTGTCAATGATTTCACATCTGATCATTTCAGGCCACAAAACAGCACTTTCATCAATGGTGGCACCCGAGAAACTGATTTGGAAATCGAAATTTCAAAAACTTGCCGGACATCTTTGCTTACCTTTGCTAGGGCAACGCGCGTGAAGCCTAGAACTGTAAAATGCGCGCAAGTCTTATCTTTTTTACATAAAAATCGCTGTTCAACCTATCCAATGAATGAGCAAACACAAGAAAAGACAGCAAAATCCTGTTTTATTCAAATATCCGTTAGTTTATCCTAAAAGCAAAACGTGTACCGTTGGTGCATCAAGGAACTGTCTTCGCAAAAACAAAATTCATGAAATTTAGCACGTTTTATAAACATTTCTCAAAAATTAATGAAAAAAAAAAAAAAGAAAAAGTCAATCACAAATTTATATCAACAGAAATTCCCATCGAAAAGTCTTATTTCATTTACCGTGATGTCCCTCGGCTGCTTGAAAATCCTTTAAAACTCCGCTTCTTCGGCTCTGGCGTCCGAAGGCAGAAATATCGCCCTACTTTGATTTAAACATGAAGTTCCTCGAAGGAAGATTTCATCGCTTTAAGCTCTTCTTTCCCAACATGCCGGCAACTGAGTATTCTTTGTAACTTTTTCATGCCATTTTAAATACTTGAAATGTGTGTTATAACTCCGATAATACAAAAATACGATTTTGAAAACGAAGTACATTACGAGCGCGGCAACCATAATTTTGAGTTAAAATTTGATTTCATATCTGAGTAAAATTTTCAGCGCTTTGACCACGCGCGAGTTTATGACGTAGTTCAGAAATTGCTTGTTCATTGGCCAATATGCTTCTTACGTCACCGCCGTGGAAAAATCCACCGGTAAATTTCCCGCGCTGCAAGTGGGAAAAGTCCCTTCCAACGAAGAACCTGACTATATGGAAAACGAGTATTGGAAGGGACTTTGAGAAAATCTAACTGTTCCGCTACAGCTTATCAGTATCTCTGTATTTTGCGAGTTTACTCGCAGTTTTGGTATCGTAACGGTGGACGGCTGAAGGAGCCAGCCATGCCAGTCGACATCCGACTTTTAGAATTAAAGGATAAGTGAGGTTGAAATCGTACTGCTGACCTATAACCAGTTCTCAGAAATGCTGTGTTGAATAGCAACCACAGTTGCATTCGTATGAATATCAAAACAAATGTTTCATGCTACATTCAATAACACCATACGCCTATCAGCGAAAGTACTCCCTAGCTCCAAACACAATTTAACCGCAAAATAAACTCTGAGGAACCGAAAACCATTGCTCTTTGAATCGTATTAAATTAATTAGACTTTTTTCTGTCACGGTGATAGAGAAATCAAAATCAAAATCACGGGCTGAGAAATTTACTCAGTGATTGGAGCATTCAGCGACTACTACTGATCCTGCATTACGACGGGTCTGGAAAGTGTAAATATCAAATGTTAGTACGACAGCTACAACAGAGAAATTTTAAATTTGGATCTATTACAGAAAGGAAAGCATTTCTCGGGTACGTACTTGAGGCAGCACTATTCTAAAGCCGGACTATATTGTTTTTTGCGACGAGCGTGCAGGGCCTGTTATCTTTTACAGCGATTTTTTTTATCTCCTCTCTGACCCTTAGCGCGAACGCGGACCTTTCCGTGACGATTTCTATACTTTTGGTCACGCGTTACGTGTAATGTAACACTGAAGTTCTCGTGTGTCCTTTTCAAAGTGTTTTGACCAAGTTTAAAGCGCAACGGCATTTCGGTGAAGGGTTATAAGGAAACAGGTATTAGACATTTTTAGTAAGAAACGGATCGAGCGGCCATCTTGGTATCAAGAATATTTTTTCGGATTCCATGAGCACAAATTTTGTTCAGATTTCCTTTTTTTTTCACTGAAAAAAAAGTTGAATTGTGATTCAGTACACAATACAATACAATGTATACCATACAATATGTACCATTTTTATCAAATAAAAAAAATAACAGAAATTCTAGGGAATGATAGAGAAAACAAAAGCCATTAACGTGTCAGTGAGTTAACTGTGGCGGAAAACATGGCGACTTCATAGCTATGCTCAGGCTCACAGAGTTAATAAGCTGCGAAGCCACATTTTACGAAACAGGTATCCGCACACCTTGTTAGAAACAGTTTTGTAGGATGCATATTTAGGATCTTTGAATTTTATGATGTTATGTGCAATCGTATTTTAATCAACATGTAATGTTACCATACAGGTTTGTCCAACACTCTTTCTGCCGGCCGTCAAGAAGACGCCCATGAGTTATTGCTAGGAATTTTGAACAACATTGACATGGCCAGGGGGTAAGTGTTCGTCTTATAGTAGATGATGTCTTTTTAAAAGTAGACAAAGGGTTGACACAATTCCTGATTGAGATTTCAGTATAATCATCTGCTCCTTTTTTTCAGAACTGAAGCAATTACGTCTTTGTTTACCGGAAATATAACCTCTGAAGGTGAGTTCGGTACATTATATTAATTCCAGCAACCAAAGATTTATATAAGTATATTGTTTTAAAAAATTTCATAATTTTGAAGCGGGAACTAACTAATCCGCATTTTCTTTGTATGCAGTGGAGTGTCTAAACTGTGGTGGTGTTTCTGGACGCCTGGATAACATGGTCGATTTATCATTAGAGATTAAGGTAATTCTTTTAAGATTGTTTAGTTTATCGCCCGCTGAACTGATTAAGTTGTGACTTGATGTAACTTTTGCGACATGGTTTTGTTTTTACAGGAACATGTGGTAGCTTCACTGGCAACGTTCTTTAAAGATGAAATTTTAAGCGGGGCGCACAGCTACAAATGCAGCAGGTAATGTTTTGGAACATTACAATATGTTTTGCATTCTAATGTTTTGCTTATGAGTATCGCTCTTTTTTGTTTTGCATGGTTGTCTCCTTTTGCTGCCCAAAGATGCCAGCAAGATGTCCCAGCGAAACAAAAAAAGAGGCTAACAAAAGCACCAGAAATTTTGGTTGTTCACTTAATGAGGTGTGTACTGACGATACAATGAAAAGTAACTCTTATTAAAGAATTGACAAGCGCACACAGGTGCATAATCCCCAGTGCATGATACAATCCCCAGTAAGCAGTTTACAATGGCCAAAACCGTGTAAAACCTGGAGGATACAAAAGAGAAGTGTTAATCGTCGTATCGAACAAAGAGAAATACTTCAGTCACTGAAAAAAGCTGTAAAAGCTGTAAAGGGCACAAGAACATAACACAAATAGTGTCAATTGTTATATAATCCTGTTCTTAACTTAGTCATTGTAAATTGAAAAGCAAAACTGATAAAATCAGTTCCTTTCGTTTTCCAACATATTCCCCTTTTAGATACCGTAATGGAATGCCAACGAAAGACGCGAGGGCTATCACAATTCAACAGAGAATAACAAACAAATCTCTTCAGGTAATGTACAAATTACACATAACTACGGATTAATGTCCGAAGGAGAGTTTCTGGGCTGCTTTGTTTATCCATTGGTATACATAAATAACCATTATGTCGGATGCTTATACTTACACCTGTCATTTTTTCCCTTTATGGAAGGTGTGTTTCGACCTATTTGGTGTAGTTTGTCACAAAGGAAATTTGGCGACAAGTGGTCATTACGTGGCATACGTCAAAAGAGACGGCTGGTTCCTTGTAGATGATCAAAATGTTAGTCTGTAGTTTTAATACATACAGTTTTAGAATTGTTTTCTGTAATTCTATGGGTTGGAATCATCAAACACGTAATGAACAGACAGAGCCAAAAAATATTAAACAATCTTTTTAGAGAAGAGTACGACAGTATAAAACATCACAAAGTGTACTTTTACCCCTTCTACATTTGCTGCACGCCCAAACCATATCATGGACATTAACGATATTTTTATGTTTAATGTTGGTAAAGGAGAGGGAAGGGGGTTAATGTTCGCAAGGAAATTTAAACCTTGCTGCAGCATCTCACAAGGACAACAACTCACTTCGCTGAAATTAACATTGAAAAACAAAAACCTTTTTATAGAATATAACTTTGTTCTATGATCGATATTGCATTTTTCAGATTGAAGCTGTGGAAATTGACGAAGTACTACAAAACAGCAAAGATTCGTATATTCTCTTTTATGAGAAATCGTCCGCTGCGGAATCGTCTTCACAGAATCCATGCAAAGATAATAAAGGTACTAAAAGTACTTCATATGCGTAAGAACACCCAAGGGGAAACATTTTCAAACCGTTGTCTTGATTTACGCTTGGGGAAAATTACACGATCAAATTTAACTATCAGTAACTAACATGAACTTTACATTCTCGTACTTATACGTGGAAGTGACTTGCTTAAAATACTGATATAAAAATGAGTTAGTTCTATCGATCAATATTTTAATCAAACCCTCTCCTACTGATCTCTATTAGAAATCAAAGATAACAAACACCACGAACATGATGACACGACCTCCCAAGCAAACATAAAAGGTCCAGAGATATCAACATTCGTGCCAAAGCACATTGAAAATATTTCTACGGAGTCTCTGCGTCGTTTTCAGCAGTGGAAGACGGGCTTACAGTACGAGGAATGCTGGTTAAATGACGAGGTGAGCACGAGCATCATTTGAGTATGAGTTACCTGTAGCAAAGAACGACGCTAGCCTAATGAAGGATTGCTCTCTTTGGTTTAAATATAGTTGATATTTATTTTGATAGTGCTCACACTTGTTTCTTTCGGTTCTTTAATTTTTGAGCAAAGAACTAGCTTTACAAGAACATACAGGCACTTGCAATTAACAAACAAGAGCCACAGACCAAGGCCGGAGTTTTAATGATATTGATCCTTACTTTTAGGGGATCAACACATACAACGCCATTCTCGCCAGAAAGTTTGACAAGATGGTAAGCATTGCAAGTAATTATGAAATGAATGACTTATACGACACATGCGTCTCATGGCGCATCGGACGTCAGCTTGTTACAGTGTCTCAAAAAGTGTACAAAACAGTTATGTTTTAATACAAAGGATGGATATCGATGTATAGGATGTTATCAAGCGGGTTTGTGTTGTTCTATAAAATTTTGTCTATAACTATAAATCTACCTGCATTTTATCACAAACGCTGTCTTCCGACTTGGATATTTGTCTCGTAGCAGAAAGAAAGATCAAACAGACATACTTTTATTTCCCGGCTTTCTTTTTAGGGACAATCCGTTCACATCTTCAACTCTTTCTTTTTCCCACGATGGGAAAAATTCCACACAAGTTCGCCGGAAAGAGTACTTCAATCTTTATGCAAGGTAATTTTGTATTTATTTGAACTATTGCCTGGCTTTGGCTAATTAATTTATTTTTCTTACAGTAAGAGTTTTCATTTAGTGTACAAACGTAAACAAAACAAGATTGTTTTGGTTTTATATGCTTCGTTTACCATTACCTCAAGTACCCACAATCAAAAGTACTATGTAGTATCTATAAGAAGGCAGGAATCATATACACAACAATTTGGTCTTGTCTCCTTCTTTGTATCCAATGAATGCGTTGTTGTTCTTCAGTTTTAATGCTTCTGAGCCCGACCGCTAGCGCTTACTCCACCGTTACCATCATTATTATGGGAAACCTTTTCGATGTGCTCGATTAGCAAGATTCTTTTATATGTTAATAATTGTAGGTAAAGTTATTGGAAAAGGAGATATGGGTCATTCCTATCAACCAAAACAAGCATTGGAAAGTCATGGTAAATATACTGAACAATTTCAGCAAGTTTTTCAGTTTTCAGTTTACTATATATCAGTTGAGAAAATACAATCTGATTTATGAGGATGTCACTGTGTCTTTCTTTAGATAGTGAACGTTAACAAAAAGACGATGTGTCTCTACGATTCTATAGCCAGACACCGAACTGAAGGGACTGTAGAAAAAAGACATTTTTCCACTATAAGGTAAGCACCATAATGAGTCACCAGGATAATGTAAGCACAATGTAAGGACCAGGATGAGATCACAGCGGGTATCGATACCATAATCTGTCTAAAGTGTTTTGAAATACCTCTCTGTGATAAAATTTGCTCTTGTTAATGTATATTTCACTGTTTTAAAAATATAGGCATTTAATCGAAAGCATTTGCAAAATGTCTGGAAATACATGGGTTCCTAGTGAATGGAGACAGGAAATCGCACAAGAAATTCCAACGCAGTTGAATGCCTTCGATTGTGGTATTTTTTCTTTAAAGGTGAGATATTTAAACCTTATGCTGCTTTATTTTTTAGTATTTTAATATCTGTTCAGATCGGCCACACACCGAAAATTTCTCATTTATTTTCAATATGTCATTTATCCTTCAGTTTGTTGACCACGTTATTTCGGGTACACCTTTATCCTTCAGTCAGGTAAGAACATCTCAAGTTGACTATTTTCTAATAAATGCATAATTGAAAAAAATGTAACTTTATTGGTCTCACTAGATATCTTTCCGTCACAGTATGCAAGGATGCAAATCTATGCCTATGTCCATAGCTGTATATATACTGGAATTTAGTACACTGATGATAATTTTCATGCAGAAAAATACAGAACTAAACCATTCAATAAAGATCATAACTTTTAAGACCAACTACAAGTTCAGTTCCTGATGTAAATATTCTTGAAATGTTATGTTATGTTATGTTATAGAATGACATGCCTAGATTTAGGATGGAAATGGCCGATGAAATCAAGGCATCAAGATTGAGGTTTGTAAAATAAAACATGATTAAAATTTTAGGGGTAACCTTGGGTCATGACGGACCTTGTGTTAAATAAATCTTTCATTTTCATCCCCAGCGAATACTGCGAGGATATCGAACCATCCAGTGCAGAACAACCTCCATTAAACGTGTGCTTCGAAGAAACGGAGCCACCTAGTGCAGAACAGCCTGAACTAGTATGCAAAACTCAAGTTCCATTGAACACCAACAAGGATATGTTAGTGGACGGTAATGAGAATCAGTGCCTTTTTGTGACCATGTAGTTTCCCCATTCAGTGGTGATGTTTTTTTATTTGCTAAGCTAAGATTGTGAATGTGTTGAACTTCACGCTTAATGATGCTCATCATTAGATTTATTTATTTTATATCTATTCCCTCGAATAGCCCAATTTCGATATATTAAAATTCAAGTTGAAACAAAAGACATCACTACGATTCTTAGGGGAATAAACCATATAAATCCTTATATTATTCCCCTAAGAATCGTAGTGATGTCTTTTGTTTCAACTTGAATTTTAATATATCGAAATTGGGCTATTCACGTTTTCTTTTGGGTGTCGTGCCTCGCGCGCGGATCGCGAAATTGCCTGTGGGTCTCGCGCGCTGCTCACAAACGCCGTTAGGCAAACTACACAATGTACAAAGATTCGATAAACTACTGTTTTTTCTACTTCTCTCCCCTTCGTTTATTTTTGCTTTCATCCACGTATAGACACACTAAACCGTTTAAATGATTTTCGATAAGATGAGAGCGCGAAAAACGGTCCAGTTTTTTCGCAGTGGCTATTCGTACGGCACCCGTACTTGTATTTGCTATTCATACGGGAGTCGGACATTTTCAAACAATTTCGATTTAAAACGCCAATTTTGCCGATCCAAAATATTATCTGTTTGTTTAGATGCACGGGGCGATTCTTGTGAGCGATGTTGATTTCATTCACACTAATTTGTTCAGCCTGTGGTAAAGTAAGCGAGCGACTGTTCGCGACACTTGACTTTTTTTACGTCATCATATTACTCCCGCTCGCGTATTATACCACAGGTTGAACAAATTACTCTGAATGAAATCAACATCGCTCACAAGAAACGCCCCGTGCATCTTAACAAACATATAATATTTTGGATCGAAATTTTGAAAGTTTCGGAGTCCCGTATGAATAGCAAATAGAAGTCCAGGTACGGGAGTTATATGATTATGTAAAAAAAGAACCAAGTGTCGCAAACAGTCGTTCGCGTACTATACCACAGGCTGAACAAATTGGTGTAAATGAAATCAACATCGCTCACAAAAATCGCCCCGTGCATCTAAACAAACATATAATATTTTGGATCGGCAAAATTGACGGACTCCCGTATGAATAGCAAATAGAAGTCCGCGTACGGGTGCCGTAGGAATAGCCACTGCCTTTTTATAAAGCCGCGATTTTGCATTGAACGCCTGGATAAAAAAAAATAAATTTGTCACTGACTACCTGGACTAAACTCGAATGCATACACATTTCAATTTGACTAAACTCGATGTCCATATTTTCCAATACACACATAATTTGGCAGTTTGCTCACAAGAGATTCAACTGAATAACATTTATGCCCGTCGGAATCCTCACACTGGAAGTACACTTCATTTTATATAACCAGTTTGCTGAGATGCAACGAGCAAAACGTCTACGAGTTCTTATTTACTTTTATAGCCCGACGTCCTTAATATTCTTCTCTTATCTTTTTGCCATCTTGTCATTTATCTTGTACAGAAACCCCCACGAATGGCATGTCAACCGATCATGAGAGGGTATTGTCTAATGAAAGTTGCAGTAAAACTTCAGGACCAGAGATTAATGCGTCAAAAGCAGAGCTTATCACCGTAGAACAGGCTAAATCGTTTATTAACATTTTGAACTCAGATAACAACGACCAGTTGTTCTTTCTTGTTTCCGGCTCCATGTATGAAGATCCGCGACAACTTAAGGACTTAGTAAAAAACATGTGGACTACAAAGCACAAAGACATGCATTTCCTTTTCCGCGTGGAGGATTTGGTGCCGACTACCAACGGCAAAACAAGGTGCGCCGTCTCTGCTAAAGGCCAGCGGTGGGGATATCTGTCGTTAACAACAGATTTGGAGTCGACAAAGTACGGAAGCTTTCGCGCTAATCTACCGAGCAATCTATTGCAATTTTTCCGCCCTGTCTTCGAAGAGGTGGTGCAGCTGACAACAGGCACACGAATGACGAAATATCCACCGAGACCCTCTCTGATCCCTTTCAAAAGTCACATTAAAGATGACGACGATAAAGAAGGTATGTCGAGTAAAAGTAATGATACTGTATAATCATCGTAAAGATAATTTACTTTTTATTCCTTGTTTTTTCTTTTTAACGAAAAGGATTTTATATCACTTCATATAGAGAGAGAGCCAGCCATGCCCAATGAGAGTTTATAAGCTATTTATAGTCGACGTTTAAACGCTCTTTATATATTTCCAATCGAAAATAGATTAAACACCCATTTATTAAAAAAAAAATAGTTCTAGCGGGGGCGTCAATTTTACTTTGGATAAAGATATTTTTCTGTAGAACTGAAAACATCTCGCTGACTTGACTTAACGGGCAAAAAATTTTATTTGTTTATTTTTAATTTTTTTAATTGCCTTTTTTTAAAAATTTTTTTACGTAGTGCCCGAATGTTCTTGGGTTGGGGGGAGCGTGGTGTACTCACTTATATGAGCTGTGCGAGGATGTGCCTCTGGACAGGGTATAGGGTTTTGATCTCTTTGTCCTGAACAGGGTATCCCATAACGTCCCGAAAGAAACTACCCTCGTAGCTTTCAGATCGATTAAGGAGCCTTCGAGGCTTACTTATTTCGGGGTCGTAACTTATAGAAGGTCGCTACCTTAGGGAACCCAAATGCGTTACTGGAAAAAGCTTTTTCCTCCAAAGATTTGGCTGAATTCCGTGAACAGTTGGAAAAAATGAGATGAAATCGGTAGTTCCAGTTTCCTGTTGCTTCCAATCGACATGCATTGTTTCTTCACGTGTAAACCTTGTTCTCAGTGGTCGGCTCCATTTGTTCAAATTTTTCTCGCAGTTCTTTCCTTACCTGACACTGATTCCATAGAAACAAGGAATGTCTCTTTTTCTCCTTCTTAAACCAAGGAGTGGCAGTGGGCTCGCTCCAGGGAGGAGAAGCTGTCGCTACTTTCGGGAAAAATTAGCGGCCACAACCTTTTTGACGTTAGTATCGGGGGATCGTTACTTTTGGATCTACACGGTATATTTCTTTACGATTATTTCGTTGGGGAATAGGGTTCATCCCCGTGTTGATTCGACAGTTGGGTTGGCGCCTATTCGGGTAATTCATTGCAGCTTCACTTTAACATGTTTATCAATATTTGTTGCTTAGTTTTAAATTTATTTTGATCCTAATTGTATTTTCAGAGGTGGGAAATTGCTGCATCGGTCTTCTTTTGTGTGCATTGGCTTTGATCGACAAAAAACGATGGGAAAAAGTCACAGCTGGAGCGGCTGATCTGTTCGACGAGGGACCACTTGGCTCGCAAGTGATAGCCAGCAGCATTCTTGATTGTGTTGGCGGATCCAACAAATCGTTGTTTTCGTTGTTTCCGTCAGAATCAGCCAAAGAAAAGTCTGCTTTACGACCCAGCAAGGAACAAAGACGTATCGCCGCCCTTGCGGATTGTAAAAGTACTCAATACGAAGGGTTTTGGATCTCGTCGTGTACGAAGACTGTGAGGGAGTTTGAAAAGGAAGCAGAAGAAAAACTTAGAAGGACACATTGCTCGGGTGATATTGAACAACGCCTGCGAATAGTTAAACATCTAAGTTCTTCGCCATCTAAGATGATGACGGTTGAGGAAGTGACAGATGCCATAGGGATTGTTACGTACCAGAAGGCCCTTGCCTTCCGGAAGCATCTTAAACGGTCATTCCTAACAGGAAGCAACGCATTACCGGTTTACATTAAAGATTCACCCAAAGGAACAGAGCCATCCTTGAGGAAGGAATTAACTCTTGTCATCTTAAAACAAGATTCGGAAAAATCTGCGTTTGAAAGAGCGGCACTAATACAAAACAAGATCGCCCAAAAGTTTTCTCGTCACACCTTAGACCCAAACTTTTCTGAAATGAAACAATCATTTAAACTTTTTGAAGACGAAAAATCCAAAATGATTGGAAAAGCTATTCTAAAGAGCGCTGGATTCTCAGACTCCAATCTTCGGAAACACCTTAATTTCAGCAAAAAGTCCATGGAAAGAGCAACCGATAAAGTGTCCGCTGCAAAAACCGTGCTTCCTGAAATGTGGAGAAAGGCGTTTGATATGGTGAGGTCCCGCTACCCTGGGCGATCGGACAGCAAGCTACTGCCAAAGGCCAAACTAGTTATGAAGAAACTTTGTGCAAGTAAATTACTCGCAAGGGAAAAGTCAGAGCTCGCCCATAGGCCAAGAATGGACTTCGATCCCAAGATTTTGGAAACTATCGTTGAAATTTCAGCTACAAGTTCCGATTCAGGTCATCTCACGCACTCTAAAAGACATTATGACGTGAAATACATCGCTTCCGTCAAGGAATCCGTAGAAACAAATAAGAAACTCTCAGCAGGACGTTTACGCGAACACTACAATTTAATTGCTAGAGAAACTGGAATGCCTACAGCTAGCATTTCCACAGTGAAAAGAAGATGTTTAGCACCTCATTCAGGCCACAACAACAGCCGACACTATTTCAACGAGGCGAAAATAAAATTTGGGAAAGTACCAGACACAGGTACCAGCATTCCTTCTGTCAACATTCAGTATTGTAGAGCATTTGCAAAAATGGAGCAAAGAAGGCCATTTCGCTTTGACGAAAGATTCCCTCATCTCCGTGAATATTCTACAATTAACAGCACCGATGCAAAGGCTCCAGTCATTCTGGGATCGAAAAACTCATTCAAAGTCGGTCGGTCATGGATGAGTTACGTTAGTGAAGATGATCGATGGAGTCCCTTGCAAGAAAAGGATGAAGTTTCTTCGGATTGTACCAAAAGGGACAAGGCTGTTGATGACAAGGTTGTGCCACTTCAAGCGCTGCCTTGCCACGACTACCACTCAGGAAGAGATGTAATAGTTCCAAACACGAATCTATTCATAGAGAAGACATTCAGTGTGGATAGTCATAGTGGACGCGAGTCTGTGTGTTGGTCAGGGACAAAACTGGCCGTCATCGTTTCTCCAAAATTTGAATACTCTAGTGGAGCACTCACGCATGTGAATGAGCGCTATCAACTTCGGCGGTTCGGCGACGAGGAAGTAAAGATGAAAATGACACTTGCTCACACCGATGTTCCCTCAGTTTCACTCCGATACCTACTTGGAGAAATACTTTCTTGGCTGCAGTCTGTTAAAGGAAAAGACAACCTGAAAAACTATGTGACCGACGTTGATGCAACAGAGGCATCGAAACTATCCACGTTTCTTAGAAGTTTGTCAAGACGTCTTATCCAAGTGCCAACCCCACCACTGTCCCTTATTCCGATTTACGAGAAGAATCCGTCACAAATGTTGGAGAAGCTTCTACATACCTTACAAAAAGAAAGGCTGCAGCAGTTATCCATTCAAGTCAATGATTTGGCGACTGGAACGGAACAAGAAGCGTATGAACTCATGCTCGCTATGAAAAACGCTCTCACACAAGATGGATTAGAAGAATGTGCATTTGAAGTAGAGAACGTGGGTCGAATTAAATTCATTAATGCTTTCCAAAGAGTCATTGATCATGTCATCATTAGGACAAGCGGTTTCCCGCTAAATGAACTAGGCACAAGTTATGTAACACTAGATGGATTGTCCTGTTTGCAAAGAACTACTAAACTGATGGATGACTTTTCAATTGGCCCAAACGCCAATAAAGAGATGGTTTACTTGAGGGAGATGAATGGAGCATCTTTAATGTTGGAAATTGCAGAACGCCTGGAGTTAAGTGAGGATCTTTTCCTTGAGGACAACATTGATCAAGCCTCTGCCTCATCTCTGGATGTCATAGAGCTGTTGTCAAGCTATGAATGCCTTGCCGACGGACGAGAAATCTATTTAGCCTGCGAACCAAGGCCTTTTAACTATCGCCTAGTAGATGGAGGACCAGATCAGAAGCAGTCGAATCTTGCAACAAAAATCGCAGCAGCAATAGAATTCCGCATGGAATTGAACGCCCATGCTTGTATCCAAAGAAGAGCGGAAAGGGACAGTGTGGCTAATGAAGCAGAGAGGGGAAATTCAATGTTGGGTCGTGCTGCTTCAATAGGATCCTCCATCTCAAATACCACCTTCAAGACTGCTGAAGATTGTATAACGAAGCTAGAAGGCGACTTGCAGGAAAGATCTGTTGACCAAGATGAAATTAAGAAAATTAAAAGCATAGCCACCTCACTAGGCGATGAGTTCCTGGCAGAAATGAATATGTGGTACGGGGCTAAAGAACTAGCCAGTAGATGGAATGGCTTTCCCTGTTTTGGCAAAACCATTTTTGCCAAAACTCCTTTGAGCTTTTATCAACTTCCACTGTCTCACCTTCTGGAGGCTGATATCCAAGCGTACTGTAAAGCTAGTAGAGAGGACAAGGAAACATCCGAAAGATTCGATTGGATTCGTCAAAACCTCAAATGGTATGACCAACATGCTCAAATTTCAACAAGTGGCTACTACGAGGAAAGAAGAGCATGCGGTGATACAAATTGTTGTGGCACAAGAATGTTGCCCCTTGGTGTACCCCAGACACCAAAACCATCAACAACGAACATAAAACACTACGAAAATTCAAGATTGGTACAAGAACTTTTGAATGATGAGGAAGCATTGGAAATCAGACTAGCTGGCCTTAACCTATTCGCAGAAATTCCTGTAGATGAAGAGCGCTATCGTCAAATGGACTATTTTTTACCATCGAATGCTCTTGAAGTTGTGTTTACGCACAGACACGGCTTGACTGAAAAGGATATGGAAGATTTTCAGAAGGTGTTTCCCTGTCCTGAGGAAAGTCTAAAAGAAGAAGTAAGAAAGCACTTAGAAAAGGAGAAAGCAAAGGAAAGGCAGAAGCTGCCAATTTCTCTGAATGAGAAGTTGTCTCCCGATAAACTTCACAGTGAAAGAATTCCGAGGTTAACAGAGACTCTTAGAGAAATCTGCAGTTGCTGCAATGTGGTTTGTCCGTGGAGAGTGACAGGAGTCAAATACGACTTAGTTTCACGAATTATGGAACACTCAACTAAATGTCAAGTCATCGTAGGAAGAGAAATTGAGAAAATGAACCGAGTTTCCGTGGAAAAAGAGCTCAGAGACGTCCACTCTTTACCAACAAGTGGAAGTACCAAAGACGTGAAAGAGCGGCTTGCGAGGGCTCGAGAAAAGAAGTGGCTTCCACCAAAACCGATTCAGGAGGCCCAAAGCACAGCTCAGAGTAATACCGGGCTGACTGAAGATTTCTTGTTGCTTTCCTCCGTCATAAACACCGTTATAGAATCCTCGTAAAAGCGCTGACTACTTTGTTAGTCATGCGCACTTTCCATCGAAAATAGACCTTATTATATTATTCACTTGGACGAAATGTTTACCCAATACAACTTTCTCAGTTGGGAGTTAAATTCTTTGTTTGAGTCACAACCATGTTAATGTATCATCTCAAGGCTAGGGTTAGCAGTTAAAAAGAAATATAAATACACAGGGGAATATTAACATGTGGTCTCTTATGGGTAAACACCCAAACGAATATATTCTCGAAAGAGAACCGTTTAATTTGCAAAATGACCAAGTTTGAGAGTCGCTTTTTTACAAAATACCAAAACTTTAGTTACGAAACATTTAAGGAGTTTACAGACGTTTGCAAAGTTTGCTGTTTCATTTTTTTCAATTTTTCTTGACCTTCTGCGTCTCACTTAACTCCAGTGAAATTGCTGATGAAAAGAAATCAAAGCGCAACTTTGTAGGGATCAAAAAATCGGAAATTGTTTAGAATAAATAACATGTTTTATTGAAATTTGCTTTCAATAATCCCGAATCTAATGCTATACATGTAACCGTGTTGCCAAGTTTTGTGATGTATCAGTAGCATGTGAGGAATAAGAATTATAACTTGGTAAACAAGGTAGAGGATTATAAAAGTCATACGTGTGTAACAAATCTATGCCAAACTGAAAACGTAACTATTGTCACACGAGAGCACAGGGAAACTTTAACTCTGTGACATTTTTAATTACATTGAGAAGGTTCTGTTATCACTGTACATATTGCAATTGCTTTGTTTAACTTTCAATTCTAATAACGCCTTAAAACGTTACACTGGTTTACATATCTTAAGATGAAAAGGAAGCGTACGGGGCAGCCCTTCAATTCCAATATGGAACAGCTAGTGAAGGATTAGCAATTGATAGCTACTGCTAATTGTATAGTAACATTATCAAATAATCAGTTTTGTTTATCGATGTTAGATATGATGTTAATGTATCGCCTTAGGGTGAGGACCGGTATAGTAATTCATGTGCAAACAAGTGATTGGCAAATCGTTGTATAAATATTCGAAGATTAAGTTAATTATATCCAACATCATTACAATGATGCATCATTGCGAAGCAGTATAATAAAACATAACTTCATATAGATGCAAAAGGTTGTTTATACTCTCATGTACACAGGGTATGAAAGTAGGTTTTTTCCCCAAGAGTCTTTTGCCTCCTAAATATTTCAAAGTGGTCCCCAACTCATAAAAATTAGTTTTCATTTTTTTCCAACAAAAAAAAACAGTGAAAACTCATAACTTTTAATTGGTAAGGGGGCGGGGGGGGGGGGGGGGGGGGGGGGGCTGTACCAGATACCATGGGTCTCTTTTTAAGGGAGGTGGGGTTATAGCAGATACCATGGGTCTCCTATCAAGGGAGGTGGGGTCATAGCAGATACCATGGGTCTCCTATCAAGGGAGGTGGGGTCATAGCAGATACCATGGGTCTCCTATCAAGGGAGGTGGGGTCATAGCAGATACCATGGGTCTCCTATCAAGGGAGGTGGGGTTATAGCAGATACCATGGGTCTCCTATCAAGGGAGGTGGGGTCATAGAAGATACCATGGGTCTCCTATCAAGGGAGGTGGGGTCATAGCAGATACCATGGGTCTCCTTTGAAAGGAGGTGGGGTCATAGCAGATACCATGGGTCTCCTTTGAAAGGAGGTGGGGTCATAGCAGATACCATGGGTCTCCTATCAAGGGAGGTGGGGTCATAGCAGATACCATGGGTCTCCCCATGATGAAAGTGGGGCCACTGTTAAGAGAAGGGGAGGGGGGCTATGGAAGATGCCATGGATATCTGGAAAGGGGGAGGGGGCTATAGGAAGAGACAGTAGTCTCGACTTATTGTGGTGGGTCCCTAGCATGTAATATAGTTTTGACCAGTTCCCTAACTTTGCCGTCGCGCCAAGTTTAAAAGCAAAAAGGGCGAAACAGACAAAAAAGGGGGCCAAAAAAATCACTTCATTCGAAAGCTTATATATTTTTCTATTCTCAAACTTTTGCACCACATGGTTATCTGTTTGCACCAACGGTGAAAATGATGTTTGAAGTTTGCAGGTCGCGAGCGCTCGACAAGACGAATTTGTTTTTACTGGCTTTCTTGCGTGCTACTGGTTTGGCATAAGTTAATTTGGGAGAAGGCGACAACTAAGAAAAGAATAACAATACTTATGAAAGAAACCAAAATAAAGACGTCATCATTATCATAAAAAAAAACCAGGAAATAAAATTTTGGTCCGTTCAATAATTTGTTTTATTATCAGAGAAAACGAGAAGTCAAAACAAAAGATGGGCGGGATTTAATAACAACTTTGACTTTGATGACTGCAGTCACCGGGAAACTAAACATGCCTATAAATGACTTTCATTCAAGAAAATGCCTATTTAATTCTTTTACATGGTTGTTCTTTTGTTGAAGACTTCAATAATTTCAGACTGAGCGGCTCGGCTGCATCTCATGCAAACACGAAACTTCTAGCTGCTAAATACATGGCATGAAAAGTTCGACTTCTAAAAGCCACTGAACCAGCTTTCGCTCTCTGATTCTGAGAATGAAAAAATAAATAACTAGAGTTGTCAACTTGCTGCCAACCGGCTCAACAGTATAATTAAGCTTATGTTTCATGGCAATCAACCCAGAAGAGTTTCGTTTTAAAACAAGGGAAAACCCACTGGTAAACAAAACTACAAAGCGATTGTGTGTTGTCGTTTTCCAAATAAAGTTTGAATCGGCTTTAACACATGTAGACTGAGAAACTGAAGAACTGAAAATTAGAACTACAATACACAAGCTTGCAATGATAACGTTTTAATTTTATGTCTTAGTTTCAGCCAGGTCAAGTGAAAAATAAAGAGTCAAAAACTTTATTTTCGTGAATGAAAATCAGTTTACCTGACGCTCTAGCCAAAATTATACACTGAGTTATTATCATCTTACCTTTTTTGAATCTAATCGACTAACTGTTTCAGTGATCTGTGCCTGGTTATCCATAAAAGCAATTTCAATAACTACAAAATAGTAAAAAACACGAGCAGCATAAAGCAGAACAACTGAACCACAAGCTGCACACAGAATGAAGCCGAGAGCGCGCGGGAGACTTTGATCTGACTGGAAAGTGTGACTGAAAAAGAGACCGGAAATGCTCAACCTGGCGCATGCGTAGACGTTTTGCCGCGGTGTTACGTTGTGCGCGTGTGTGAACCAGCTTCGCTTTAATTGCCCCCGCAGAGATTTCGCCCAGAGGCGAAATCCCGAGGAGGCACCCTAGTAACTCGAGCGTATATTAAGGACAGTACTTACAGTTCAAATATACAGTCAGTATACTATAAAAAAATCTCGATTTGCTCGAACTGGGGCCGCGAGGAATCGGTAGGTAATGATGACGTTTCTATTGTTTGCGCCCGCAAGTACGAAATGGTTAGGATGAAGTAAAGACAAAATCCCGAAGGGACCGCTCAGGTAGATTTTGTGACACTTATTGTGCAGTCATACTTCGATACTCTTTTGCGTTACACAGTGACATTCTGTGGAGCAGTTGTTTTGAAAGTTATGGACCAGGGGAGGTTATAAGGTGCGTTTAATTAACTGTGCACATATAAACACTTGGAGAGTTTGCCAGACACGAGTTCAGAAATCTTTGATTTATATCGGAAACCTTGCCGGACACTCTTTCTCTCTCTTTGACCGGAATAAGACTCAGCCCCAAACAAGCAAGACGAGTGAACAACGGCTAGCTTATCACTAGCAGATTGATGGACATTTACGGAAATTCGCCGACAATCAAATTCTGTGTTGACGTTATAAAGTTTCAAATAAGACTAGAATGCGCTAACGTCCTTTTAATTTCTAAGGCTTACTTTCCGGCAAATAAAATGAACTGAATGTAAAAAGGGAAAGAGAAATAGCGAAAAATTTAACTTCTAATTAAATCTTTTCTTATGGTTTAGAATAAATTATTCTCGAAACTGAGAATGTTTTGATCAAAGCTATGTAAATCAAGCTGAAACTATGCATGGAACCTTGCGTTTCCTGTATTGAAATATGTGTGAAAATCTTCATTATGAATCGGTATATTTCAAAGAGCTACACAACCAGCAAGAATACTATTGACCGACAATATACAGAACGGGGGCAGCTGTAGTGTCAACTATTACTAGTTTGACGGGAAAACGCTATAGCCGTTGACAGTTCTACTACGAGTCTTAGTAAAATGTCTTAGGAGCGGAAACAAGGTATTAAAATGTTAGAAATTT
This sequence comes from Porites cylindrica, assembly GCA_964035525.1. NCBI lineage: Eukaryota > Metazoa > Cnidaria > Anthozoa > Scleractinia > Poritidae > Porites > Porites cylindrica. The sequence continues at coordinate 23,629,538 of OZ037779.1, read as the reverse complement.
TATCATTTGGCGATCGGAAGACGGATTAACCCCCGTCAATAAAAATACCTGTGTTAACTCTTCTGTGTCTTTTTGAGAATACGCGTTAAAAACTTATGTCAAATTTCGTCCTCGTAGTGATCTCTAGGTTTCTAATATAAGGTTTGAGTTTAAGATGCCCACCTACCCCTCCCCCAAGCCAACGTTAATCTTTACTTCGTACTTAGAGCAAAATGTTGGGTTTGGTGAGGGGTAGGTGGGTGGGCAATTTCCTAGAGTATGTTTCATGGTACCACGTTCCCCTCTATTAACTTCTATTTCACTTCTGAATACCAACAGTACCCTCCTCTTAATAATAGTAGATATGCAAAAACAAAAAAAAAATTTAAAAAATAGCCACCGCGTTGAACGTTTATTTGCAAGAAAATTATTGGTTGGTTATATTCCACTGTTTGTGGTTTGGTTTGCTCGAATAACTATTCTTACTTCGACGGACATCCAAATAAAAGATAGAATAACATTAATTCCGATAACAGTTGCCTTCGTTCTCCTCTACTCGCCTTCAGCTCAGCCCTATAATTGATACCTATGTGTGTTTTGATGCCCTTATTCCGGCCTTACCTCATAACTTGATACTGAATCTGCAATGTATATCCCTACGTGAGACAAAACGCATTTTTCAGCCGGGGGTGGGAAGAGGATCAGTGCTTGCCCGCCTTATGGTTTTCCCGTTATACTAACAACACCTCGGTATTACGATGACGTTTCTTTTGCCCGAACGTGAAAACACCGTTTCGTCATTACGAATAATCATCTAAAATTCTTGGTCGATTGGTGTTATATTATTAGTATTATTATTATTATTATTCAAGATTTTTCCTGATCCGGGTCTACATAAGATCAGGCACTCCTCACTGGTTTCCAGTCGTAGTAACTGACTCCAAGGTATACCAGCCGCGTCGTGGGAACTAACAAATGCCCGGGGATGTGAGAACACTTGAAATTGTTAGGAGCCATAACAGTTTAGCCAAATTCCCGCATCCCCGCAGTTATTACATGCAAGTACCGTTGATAGCTCCAGGTAATACATCACTGTAAGTATGGGCTCCTGATGTAAGGTGATTCTTACAGACTTAATCCGTGACCCAGTCCTTAACTTACAGAACCAGCTTCTGAACTCTGCGTATATATCGCCAGACAGGATAGCTCCTCAACATTACAAGCAACAACAATCCAGTAACGAGACACACAAAATAACTAAGACGGGATTCGAGTTGGTTGACCATCATTTAACATTATTATTGAGAATATACAACGTCTGAAAGGAGGGTTAGAACAGAACCCGCACAGAGCAAGAGAAATGCCTTCCATCTTTACTGATCGCTGACAAGCCTTGGACCATTTGGCGCATTTGGGGGGAAAAGAACGAAAATAAAAAGCGAGCCGAGCTGTAGCCCTTTCCCCTCCCCAGTCTACCGCTCGGTTTGCTTCGCTCGCTGTTTTTTTTTTTAAGTATTATTTTTATTTTTTGCTGTTTCACTCCTTTTTTTGCCTTTTTCCCCCACCGCGGAGCCTGGTCCCAGGCTAACCGCTGAGCTACTACCTCACAAAAATTTGCCACTTATCACCATGGCTGCCGACATTTTCCGACAAGCCATTGTCGTCACAACAGAGGCCGGCACCCAATGTAAAGCGAAAGAAGCGTGTGTTTGACCATACCAAAGGCTTTCTATAGAGGCGATCAGTTGTCAAGCCTTGTGTCTTGTGGCCCCATTTATTTTTAGGGTACCCCCATTGGTGACAATTGACAGCCAGAGATGAGTTGTCATCTGGAAGGCGCCAAAAAGAATCACAAGCTTCAGGTAAATCGTTGGAAGTTGTAAAAAACTTCACCACGTTATTTCCCGTGGAATCGTTGCTAGTCATGATGTGAAACACACGGCCAGTCGTCTTCTTAAAACAGTAAAACCGGATCTGACTGAAGCCCATGTCCTGTTTAAGCTGATTAAAGCCGCTTCGTAGTAAGTAATGCTCGTTTATAGTGTACTTGGGAAGGATTTGTCTGTAGGAGTCCAATTGAACTAGAAGAGAAGGGTTTCCCTCTATGTACTGAGTAAGAAGAAGCCATCCACCTAAGTAAAAAAATATGAAGGAAATTGATGGAATGATAGAAAATATGGAATTATGAAAAATATGGTTTCCGCAACACCAAGAAAGACCCCTTGTTATCATAATATTTTAGACAGGCTTATAGGGGAATCTTTGTTTACATTTTTTTGGCCCATTAACGTATGCTGATCATTAACTCATAAAGCTAATGAAATAAAACCTCTGAATATAGAAAGAGCATAAACTTTAAGTTATGTCTAAAAATTATAGTTCGATGTGGCTTTCGGAGAAAAACTCGAAACTTTACATCAGAACACGCGATACAGTCTTGCGTCTCTGGTCAGCAGATACTCTTTTCTGACAGCTGTCAATTGACCATAACATGGATGTCCAATTGATGTCCAATCAGTATCGTGTTAAGCACACTGAGTACGCCTTGTGACTACTAGCTGGAAAGTGTGACATTTCACATTCTTTATGTCACTCGACGCTGCCCCGTTTCGAGTAAAACGAGTTCCCTGTTCTTTAAATGCTAATCAACTGGTTTGAAAGGAAGGGAGTGATTTGAACTTACCTCCATCAGTAACCATGTCACAATACACTCTAAAGGGGTCCCCTGAGGCTGTTGGGTCAATCCAGTACTCACCATCCCCCTGAGCGTCACCACTTTCCAGGATGTCTTTACAGGAAGTTCCTGGCACCAAAGCCTTAGAACCTTTCTTTGCTGCGACAAAACAATGATTAAGAATTCAAAACGAATGGGCTGAACAACATGAGATAGTACGCTGTTGCATTCAGTGACAATAGACAGTTAACGTCGCTTTGGATCTTGAGCGCCTCGTACCATTTGAAGAAAAAAAAACGCTCCTAAAGAAAGTGTTTCCAGTGATACTGCTTGATTACACGTAAAGAAAAATGAGTTGTACCATTTGAGATGTTATTCACAAAATTAAAATGACATTTCGAAAACAGGGCACGCGATTCACACTAGCGTCTTGACTTGCGTGAAGTGTCCTTTATCAGATTGCAAAGTAATTAGACTGAATTATTTACTGACAAAAAAGGTTCTTTGAAATTTATTTCTTATATCATAATTGGACGAGGTACGTGCTGGCCGCCTTAAGGTAATTCCCTTGAATAGGATGTACTATGCAGATTTTCTTCAAATTTGGCACTGAATTGTCAGCCATATAAAGGACATAAAAAACCTGCAATAAAAAGATGTGGTCACCGTGCTTGTTTTTCGCCCTGTGTGCCCTTAGTTCTGAGTGTTTTTTCCTTATTGCGCTCCAAATGCGGAAACTTGAACGACCGACAAAA
>OZ037779.1:23536130-23616130 GCA_964035525.1 Porites cylindrica | reverse complement strand
GGCTAAACATCAAGATTTTCCTTTTTTTACTGTATTTCTAACTATAAAAACTTTATCCTAAAATATCCCGATAACGCTCTTACAGATTCCGTTTTAATTTCACGAACATCTAGGCGACTATTGGAGGAAAAAGCTCCCAAGAACGATTTCGTAGTGAGAAATAATGCTACAAGTATAATAGGTAATGGCGTCATTTCGTTGCTATGACAACTCTGATGTCATTGCAACCCTGATTAACCTCCGTAGTTACTAAAACATGGAACGACCTAAAACCACCTAAAACCATCTACAACCACCTACAACCACCTCAAAAAATTCAACAACCTCCTACAACCATCTACAACCACCTCAAAGACATCTCCAACCACTCGTAAACAATCTAAAACCATCTAAAACAAGGTATAAATGTCTGCAATAGGGCGAGACGACAACATGTCACGTACATGAAATACGAGAATCGGACAAAACATCCACTTCCCGCTAAAATCTTACTCTCCTTGGTCCCTTGTATCATCAACCATTGGCTTAACACAAAACTAAGAAATAAGATTGCATTATAGATTTTTTTTAGTACGCCCTGATTATGACAAATTTTCATCTTTTATCTAATGCAACTGTGGTGGCAATTTTTCCAAATGTTTGTTAGGTATTGACCCTGAAAAACTGTATCGAGGCACTTTCATATGCTAGTACGGCCTATGTTGTTGTATCATATGAGCCTCGTTTCGTTTCTACTGTTTTGTAAAAATTTGGGCAACTTGCAAGAATTTTTTGGGCAAATGGTTTACCGCCCCCCTCGCCTGTTCCAGGCTCCGAGATAGTGGTGGAAAGTCGTTCAGTAATAAGAAATGCGAAAAACGCGCGGGGGCTGGAGAGAGACGCTTTTAATACGTTCCCACTACGTATACTATCTGAGAGCCTGGCACAGGCTACCGCCCCCCCTGGCCGAAAATTGCCCGTACGCCGATGATTGTACACCATCCAGTGCAGTAAATCTGGTAAATATCTTGCATAAAAACAACTAAGTTTGCTATTTTTGAAGCTCCAAACGTTTTTCTCGCCGTTCTTGTTGTTAAAAACACTCCTTTGCAACGTCAGCTATACATAGAATGTCTGCTCTCTTCTTATGGTCATTCAGTCAACACGTCTGTTTTGGGATACAAGGGGGCCACCTTCAAAAATTCTAATGAAGAGGGGGGTCATCAAATACAACAGGAGCTACCTGTCAAATTCCGCCAGCCCTTCTTCCCCATAAATAATGAACGGTCCCTAACTATGAATAAACTTTTCTAACCTCTGCCCAATCACTCCTTATCTCCACCCAATAACAACCTATCGCTGCCCAATCTACCTTTTCGCTCTCTAATCATTTTAAATCTTAAGTCTTTTAATCATTCTTAATCTTAAGCTTATCGTTAATAATCTCTGCCTGATCATTCCTTCTCCCTGTCTGGTGTTATTCCCACGTCATGTTTTATGGCGCTGTACGTGTTGCATTCACCTGTCATTTTTACACTTTATATAACTCAATAGACACCTGGAAAAATGATATATTGTACTGAATCTATTGGTCTAACTTCTTTATTTGTCTGCTCTTTTAAATAACAGGAGAAAGGTCGGGTGTGATTGACTGCCAAAGAATGGTGAAACACACCACAAATTGTCTTGATGATATTTTTTGACAAAAATGTGCTCTCCTTAAATAAATTTCCTCGTGGATACCTCGCCAATCAAAATATCCCGCAAAAGGTCAAAATGTCTGGACCCAAGGACACCGAAAGGGGAGTTTGCACAAGTTTCGCTTGCCTGGACTAGTAGGCCATTTCCGAGTTCCCCTGAGCCTCTTTATGAAAACGAGGTCAAGTGCTCAGCCTTTGATATGGAAATGATTGTTCATTCTCATGTAAATTAAACTCATTTTCACAAGAAAGGTTGCGCAATTGGCCTCATTTTGAAAGTGAGGGTTTTGGAACTCGGAAGTGGCCTGTTGAACAGACTAGTCAGTATTTACAGTAATGAAGAGTATGTCATACAGAGTGGTTTTACATGACGTCACGGCGGCCATATTGGTGTCCCAAAACAATGAAACGGCGGCCATGTTGGTGTCCCAAACCAGTCCTGTGGGAGTTGAATTCCTTTCTTATGCAAACGCTTTCTTTTGAGTCAATACATTTGCATAGATACTGGCCACGTGAGTGAAAACACTCCATATCAAACAGGGCATGCAGTGTTTCATCCGTGAAATTTCCCCATAGATACCTCACAAATCAAAATATCTCACACAACGTCAGATCAGTGTCTGGACCCGCGGACACTGAAAGGGGAGTTTGCATAATTTTAGCTTGTCTACAGTAGTTGAATAGACTAGTCAATGTGAAGAATAATTATGTAATATATCGAACAAGGGATGCAATGTTTTCATCAAATATCCAGATCTTCAGAACTCTTCTATTTTTCCTCTTTTTCCTTTGAGAGTAGCCGGGGGAAATCCCCGGCCCCCGCCTCTTAATGACAGCCTTGACTGAAGTAGGTGATACTTGATGCTGTGGAGGGAAATCTTTTTTGGTTCGCTTGTGAGTGGTGGGGTGTGCCCATTGTTCAGTGTCTTGTATAACGTAGTTTGGTGATCGTAACTGTATACAAAGCCAAGAAACCACCGAAAAACGAGGCGAAGTCCATATTTTCTGTAGGAGGGGAGGAGGTGGCTACTTGGCTGAAAAACGGTGTCAAGTGTTTGACACATCTTTTTAAGTGATGAAGTTGGCTAAGTGTTAAGGATTCCTTTGTTTTCTCGAAATATAATTGAGTTTGAGAAGTTTGAGAACGAAATGTGAGAGCGACATAGAATTTGAGAAGTCCAGTATCTTACAGCTTATCAATTCTTAGAAATTTCACAATTTTATCGGCATAATGATTCATACTAAAGTAAATTCTGTCCATCCAACCAATGTTGACATGAGCTAAACTCTTGTCGTCCCCACCCCAGTTAGCAGCCTTTTCCACCTCCTTGATCATCAAGTCTCGCCTGTCAGGCCTTGTCTTTGGGACAGATGGGGGTACATTCATGGCTCGCATGATTTCTTCATGAAAATATAACAGGGATGGTAAATAGGTCTGTTTAGTCACAGCGGAGGAGGGAGTGTCCAATGGACCATCTAAAAATGAGGAAAAAGAGACAACAATAGGCCGGTGTTTCTTGGTGTCGCGGAAACTGTTGTTGGTTCTCGTTTGTTTTATGGTGTGGGGAATTATCTAGTGGTTTCGGCAAGTGTTCGTTGTTTGTGTTACCAGCCAATGGATGAAAAGATCAAAACATGGACTCTTCGTTTTCCCACCAAAGAAAACCCTAATATGGAGAAGGCATTGTTCGATTCGCCAATCGTGTTGCAGAGTGACGTCAGAGCGAAGCACCGCTTGATTTTTAGAAAGTTCTCGGGCATGAAGTTTTTTTACCCGAGCGTTCGCTTAACCAAGCAAAAGCCACGCGCGTTTGTATCCGTTCGATAAACCAATCAAATCGCTCTATTTCCGTTCGTTTGTTGTTTCTGTTTCATTTCAAGGTCACACGAAAATCGCTCTAAATCTTTTGCAGTACGTCGTCTGGAGATCGCACCCGTCCACAACACCAAGAAACCATCTAAAATAATAACAGACGACAATAATATCATTTTTTTAAAAGTGTAATTCATTTATGCATGGATGTTAACAATGCCATACCTTTAACAGCAGTTCGACTTTTCCAGTCTCTTCTTTCCCATGGTGGTTTAGGAATAATGCGACCAGTGCGATCCGATACCCTCACCTTGTCGCCTTTCTCTGTGTATCGGTAGGACGCCTCAGTGGGTTTTCTGCAGAGACATTTGATAAGTACATACTTTGTTTAAATAAATAACGTTCTTTCCCGGGAAAGTAGGCAGGTAGCTTACAAGAACACTGCTATGTACACACACAGTAAACATTTCACTAGCATTCATTGATACACTACAACTCACACTACTACTAATGACCAAGGTTACACATTTATTGAGGTTTGCTATAAACGGCTGTAGCTGAGCTGCCTTTTGATTTCATCCTAAGACAGAGAGTCTTTTTCAAGAGCCCCACCTTTTGCGGAACGGTATAGAGGGTACAGTGGATTTACTCCCTCAACACCCACAATTGAACTGCCATCCGGTTTGCTCAATTGGATAAGTACTGGTCTACCGAGCAGGAGGCTGCTGGTTCAAACCCTGGTTGGACCAGCACTCAGGGTCTTAAAAGGGTGAGGATGACGAGAAAGTTCTGCATTTGTAAAGACATCTGCAAACAGTTAGACTCTCTAGTCTTCTCGGATAAGGATGATAAACTGTGGGCCCTGTCTCACAACCCTTGCCCACATAAGTTCAATGGGATGTTAAAGAATCCAGGCACTGTTTGATAAGAGTTGGGGACTTTGTACCGGGTGTGGTGGACTATCTCTCATGGAGGGAGGGACTGTTATGGGCCTACAGTAATTGGCACCACATGCTGTTGTGGTGACCCTGCCAATAGTTGGCAAAACCTAAGTACACAGCAATTGCCATGACTGTTCCTGGCATGAGCCCTTCTACATTCTTTTTCCTTTTTTAACAAGTAGTATATGAAATCTTAATCTGTGACCAATGAAGTGAAGGGAACATAATCAAGGACAACTTAAGACAACTTATTTATAAATAAATTATTCAACACCTACCCATCAGAGGGATCTAACAGGGACAACTCTGTAACTTGGATTGGAGCCTCACTTGGAACTAGGCCTCCTTTAAAATCACCATATGGTTTTAAATAGCGAAAATGCTGAGGAGAGACAACGGTAGATTGTTAAGTTGAGCAATACAGAAAATAAATCAAGGAGATTCAATAACAAAATCATTTCAGCTAGACTAGACTACACTTAGATAAAATAAATAAATAATGATTTAGAGGTAGCACATCCACCTTGTAGTTCTTCGTCTACCTGATCCCTGGTGGAATTGGAATTTACAAATGTTGGTTTTTGAGGAGAGGGGAAAACTGGAGTAACCAGAGAAAAACCTCTCAGAGCAAAGGAGACAACCAACAACAAACTCAACCCACATATGGCGTCGACGTATATTGGTGAGAGGTCACTGCTCTCACCACTCAGTAACTCTGTAAGCAGCTGTACTGAAGTACAGAAGTAGAGTCATTTGAAATATTTTGGAGTAACAAGCCAAATTGGACCTATTTGCAAACCCTGCCAGTAATTCCAAAGGGTCTGACAAAAAAAATGGAAAATGCGGATAGGTCATTTTGGAAATTTCGAAGGAAAGTGGGGCTAAAATATGGAAGCTGTGGTATGGTATGGATATTTTCTGGAATCGCCCATTGGGACTTAAAGGGTTAAAAAAGAACATGACGACAAAGCCTTTAAGTTTTAGCTGACTGTAAAGCCTTTGTAAATGCACCCAATATCACTTGTCTCAAAACGTGTTTAGGTGATCAAGACAATCACATGAAAACACCTCTTGCATGATTCCAAACACTAATGCAGTTCCTTTGTCTGGATAGAACTGAAGTCTTAAAATAGCTTAAGTACTGGTAGTTCCAAACAAACTTCTGTATTACCCGTGGATCATTGAAAGAAACTAGTCAACAGCAATACTGTTGTTAGCAGCAAAAGCATTGTGCAGGTTCAAAGCCATGGTTTAGAAAACTTTATCACAATGAATATTCAAGCAACTTAAATTTCATGCTTTGCTGATATCTTTGTTCTAACAAAAAAAAAAACGGTTTCAGTAGTTACTCATTTAACACAAGATCTTCAAAAGAAAGTGACAGGTAAGCCTTGGTTTTTTGCATACACTTTTCTCCAAGGTAGAATCAAGCAAAACAAACTAAAGATCTTTGTTTATCTATTAAAATGAAAGCTTCATGCAAAAATTCATCTCATTCTGAGCAATTTGTATTTTCAGGACCAAATCGTCACACACAATTAAACTCATCAACAATAGATGAGCTTGGGGAAGGTGCCTGGAAAGATGGTGGGGCCTCGAGCACCGGAGCCGAGCGCGTAGGGTAACCATGACAACCCTGTGAGCGGCAACCACCAGGCACCGTCACACTGACAAAAGACAGTGGAACCATGATACTTACCACATACTTACCGGAAAAAGGGGGAGGGAAGGGCGGGGAGTAAAGTCGCCAAGCACCGTCGAAAAGGCAAAAGTGCACGTGCAAATGAGTTGACCTCAAAACCCGAGCTGTAAAACCACGCGACCCCCTGCAGATCCCCCACCACTGCGCATGACCGAGACAAGGGAAACCCCAGACCAGCATTGTTTCGCGTTTAACTTAGCTTAAATTACATTTAACCACATTTAAACTCATCAACAATAGATGAGCTTGGGGAAGGTGCCTGGAAAGATGGTGGGGCCTCGAGCACCGGAGCCGAGCGCGTAGGGTAACCATGACAACCCTGTGAGCGGCAACCACCAGACCTCGCGCTCCAAGCGGAGTGCTTGGGGAGCGACGGGCCCGCGAGCAGGGTGGGAGAGGGACCGAGACCCCCCAAAAACTCTCCAAGCACCAACCCCAAAGCCTGCCGCTGACAAGAAAACAAAAAAGGAGCATACATACCCAGTGATGACGCGCAAACCTGCAACCCGCAACAACAGGCTGTCCTCCGTCCCACTGACAGGGCTGAACTCCCTGACCAGAATCCCATTACGAGTGCAAAGCCCCTACTTGCCCCCCAGTGCTAACTGGCCACAGCATAACGAAAACAGCACAGAGGATTCAAGTAACATCGGAGACAACTGTGCTAAGCACAAACCAGCATAGGTAAAGATACAACGGTGCCCTAATTTGTCCCCAGAAGACTGAGTGAAAGTAAAATCTGACGGGGTCTATGATGAGCAACCTGAAACACCGGCAGTCAATTGTTTAGAGAGTTGCGATAACGTCTCCGCAGGAGTACGAATGTAAGACAAATAGGCGGTGCTGGTCCACCGCCCCAAAGCCTGAATTTGATGATCTGGGATGCCATTACGAGCTGCGACAGTAGCTGCCCCAATACGAAAACTGTGGCTCGAGAAGTTGCCTTGGATGTTAGCCGAAGGCAAGATGCGACGTAACCAAGCTGTCAACAGAGATCGAGACAACGGGCGACCGTCCTGAAACAAAAATAAGGGGCCTGGTCTGTCGCCCCTTAAAGTCAAATACGCCAACAGCGATTGGACTGCGCACAGCGGAAACGAGCCACGGCCTATGTGCACGAAACACCCCTTTCGGAAGGGGTCAGTTTTGGATGCCTTTATCCTAATGCGAAGGCACGAGGGCAATGAACTAGCGTCCACAGCGATATCGGCCACACCCAGATGGATGGAAGGAGAGTAACTGGCCAAATTGGGGACGGTGAATTCCGCAGAGCGAAGAAAGCCAAAGTACGCCAGGCAACAGGCTGCCCAAAACATGCAATGATCCGCCATCGTGACGTCCAATGCTTTGAAGATAACAGCCATGATCTCATCTGTGATTGGAAGCCGTTGAGAAGAAGAATCGCCCTGAGTTCGCTTAATTCCTCGAAGCACCCGCTGCAACCTTAAACAGTTGACAAGAGGATCCGAAAAGCCCTGGTCGACGTGCAGGGAGCGCACGGCAGAGAGATACACCTTGATGGTGGAGTATTGCACAGTATTGGCCAAGAATGTTGCGAACAGGCATAGCGTCCATTCGTCAGCCGGGCAAGGGGAACCGGATGGATGAATCTTACCAAGCTGAGTACAAAAGTCATAAAACTTTTTCTGACCTGAAGCGTACGAGTTGCGTGTAGAGGATGCCAGCCCATGCACCAGAAGAGTGTGGCACCGCGCCTCTAAGGTGGAGATATCAAAAGATCCCATAGCTGATGAGGAATTGGAGCTGGGAGTGGTAAGGCCTCGGGCGCCAGATGCCGGAACTCCTGCCAACGAAAGCGGGAAAGAGCATCAGCAATCGAGTTATGAATGCCAGGCAGATGTATAGCTGTAAAGGTAAAATTATGGCGAGCCGCAGCGGAAAGTAAGTGGCGCAGCAACTGCATAATGCATGGGACCTTTGAAGTCCTGGACGTGAGAATGTGCACCACTGCCTCGTTGTCCGAGCGGAACAAGACATGGCATCGGTGCCATTGCGGACCCCAGACGTGAGAAGCAACCACCACAGGGAATAGTTCTTTGTACGCGATTGATTGATCGTACTGGGAGGGGGCCCACGCTCCGCTGAACCACTCATTTTTGAAGTAAGCGCCAAATCCCAAGGAGCCAGCAGCATCTGACGTGACCTCCACATCTGTGGAAGCAGACAGACCCGGGAAAAGCCAAAAGCTCACCCCATGCCACGACGTGAGAAAATCAGACCACCACTGGATATCCTTGTGGAATTCCACGTTCAAACGAATAGGATGCTCGCGCGAGCGAAAGCAACAGAGGAGGTCGATCATGCGGCGTAGAAAGGTACGACCAGGCCACACAACTTTGGCGGCGTGGTGAAGGTGGCCGATCAGCGACTCGAGTTGACGTCTGGTACACCACCGCCTGTTCCGCCACGACTGAATCAGCTCCTGAAGGGCGGCTAACTTGTCTTCTGGAAGACGAGCCGATTGCTGCACTGAGTCTAGTTCAATTCCCAACACGGTCAAACGAGTGAGCGGGCCAACGCACTTGCCAGGGTGGAGGGGAAGGCCAAGCGACCGACAAACTGCCAGGGATGTTTGCAAATTATTAGTGCATTGGTTCGAACACGCCGGGCCTGCAGTGAGGAAATCATCGAGATAGTGCATAAGGTCGGCCACATTGTACCTATTAATAATGATCCATTCCACCATGTCTGCTATCGAGTTAAAAATATAGGGAGCCGAGCGCAGCCCAAAGGGAAGAGCTAAGTCAACAAAGAATTGGCCCCGCCATTTCATCCCTAACAGGTACCGATCCTCGGGATGCACTGCAACGTTGCGATAAGCGGCCTCGACATCGAACTTTGCCATCATGGCCCCACGACCGTGCTTGGCCACCATGCGGATAATCTGGTCGAGTTTGATGTAATGCATAGAGAATGCGTCAGCGCTAATACCGTCATTTACGCTGTACCCACCCGGGGAGGACAAGTCAACAATAAGCCGCCATTTGCCAGGTTGGCCTTTTTTGGGGATTACCCCGAAACTGCTTATTTGTAAATTCCGAAGGGGAATCGAGGGAAAGGGGCCAGCCACCCGGCATCTGGAAACCTCGTGGGCCAAATAATCGTCAATAACTTTCGGGTTCTGGAATGCCGAGGGTTTGTTCCGTTTGGCAGATTTGAGTGTACGAGTAGATTGGAATCCCAGGCGAAACCCATGTGTGAGACCTTGCAAAACAAAGGCGACTGCTTGCTGATCTGGGTGCCCAGCTAGGTCCAACGTGAATTGTGCCACATTCAGGGGAGAAACCACCGACACTGGATGGAAAATGGGACCCCCTGATGATAAAATTGCAAAGAAAAGAAACACTTGCAAAATGATGAAAACCCAACCATAGCATTTTATTATCTAACATCCGAGACTGGTACAAATGCAAACAAGAGAACCTAGCAACGAGGCAGGTGAGCGAAAAGGCTTGATACCCTGACCCCTGCTAAACGGGGCGTAGGGACAATATAGCCGCACACGAACGGTCAAAAATAACAAAATAGCCCCAAACGAGACCACATTACGATAACTAATCAACTAAGGCGAAGTGCCACACTAACAAAAACGATAAACAACAAAAGCATGAATGTTCACGTGGGAATGAGCGAAGCAACAACACGAAGCGGCACGGCTAAACCGTCAGGACAACTGCAGACTATGCGCACGAATGGCTGCGACACCCGGCAACTAACGAATCCCTCACGTACGGCGAGCTTTGGCACCGGAGGAAGATCCTGGAGAACTTCCGCGACGTTTGCGTTCTTCACGGCTGTCCCGGCTGGAGCGATTGGGGCACGTCGTCGCACGATGGGAGCCAGAACATAAATTGCAGCGGTGAGCATAGCGACACGACGCAAAGGGTGCTGTACAGCGCCCCTTGTTCCACGAAATGCAAACGACATTAGAAGACGAAGATCCTGGTGGCTCAGGGTACTCATTAGATTGGGCCAGTGTGGAGTCACGGACGGACGAGCCAGCAGCATAGAAATTAAATAATTGCACGTTCATCGACGACCAATCCGTCAAGCGAATGGCGGCGGCATGCTCACGGAATGCTCGGTCGTACGCGAGCCACACTTTGCCCGAGAAATGACGGAATGTGCGGAGGATGAGCAGCTGGTACTGCAATAAGTCCTTCCATCGATGCGGGAAGTGGGTGACCAAAATCATAGCAAAGATGGAAAAGGCTTCCATCCAGGACGCGATGTCCTCGATCTTCCGGCGCTGTTGCTTCGGTTGGGACGTGAGAACAAGGCGCCCGTCGAACAGTACTTGCGGCTCCGTTTCCTTCTGCAGCAAGTTCACGGCCAGTAAATCGCTCAGGTCAACGTACTTGCCCGCCACGATTTGAGCGACCAGCTTCGCCGGCACGGGCGAGAAACCGGGACCAACAACGAACGGCTGGTCCAACAACGACGCCGATGGACCGACAGAACGGGCGGCGACATCGCGAATCGCCCCGCTCTGCGAGGGGCAAACGTTCGAGGCGCTAGGAGCGAAAGATGACATGGATGGAAGCGAAAACGTGGACACAAAGGATGGCACAACAAGTGATTGGCTTGGCCTACCTTGTACGGGATGTCCGCCGAATCCTGTCCCCGCGGCCAACAGGCTTGATGCAGAATCGGTGAGCGACGGCAAAGCAGCGGGAACGCCTCCCGAATAAGGCGGTGTTGTAGTAATGGCGCTCGCTGCGGACAAAACCGGCTGAGATGTAGTCGAGGCAGCTCTCGAAGATTCCCGCTCGGCTGCGAGAACAGCTTGCACGGTCTGCGTGATCAACGCAACCATTTCTGGCGAAACTCCCGCGCTCGCCGGCCCGGCCGGTGGAAGAGACGCTTGAGAAACTTGCGACGAGGGAGGCGAGACGTTTTGACCAGCCGACGAAGACACGTTTGAAACCGAAGCCTCTTCTCCAGATGGAACAGGCAGCAAAACCGGAGCGGTTTGCAAGCTATTAGTCGTACCCCGCGAACCCATCGTCAAAAGGCAAGTAAGAAATAAACACAGTAAAGTCGCCAAGCACCGTCGAAAAGGCAAAAGTGCACGTGCAAATGAGTTGACCTCAAAACCCGAGCTGTAAAACCACGCGACCCCCTGCAGATCCCCCACCACTGCGCATGACCGAGACAAGGGAAACCCCAGACCAGCATTGTTTCGCGTTTAACTTAGCTTAAATTACATTTAACCACATTAGTTTCAATAATGATGACCCCCACAATATAATATTATGGAAACCAACCTCAATACCTCACACATCCCATTTGGATACAAGTTTACTTACAGTGTTAAGTCCTTCAACAAAAACCCAGTTTTTGCTTCGAACAACCTCGGTTACTGTTCCAGTCTTTCCTTTATCTTTTCCAGAGAGAAGCATCACCTTAAACAAAGACAAAATAAAGCAAGTTTTGCTGTGAAACTTACAAAACCAAGAACACTAGAAATATTTATGGGATGTTATTGTGTTGCAAGAAATAAGCCAAAAAGGCGTGAGATGACTAAACCGTAAACAGCAATGGTAAATAGTTTGTGGTTTTGAGGTTTACTTACGTATCCTGAACTTTATTGTGAGTGGCCAGTACACAATCAAATTTTTCAGGTGTTCACGGTTTTCTGAGTTTGACAATAACATTATAAGGGCAATTTTTAATGGTATATCTATTTTAAGCTAAACCAGGTGCCTTGAGTAAATAAATAAATAAATAAATAAATTCATGGATTAATCGCATACTAGATTAATCACGTACATGGAGAGGAAGTATTTGGAAAATAAATGAATAATTAGATAAACCTGTTAACACTTCAAAGGTAAGCCACCAGGACCTGCAAATACAGCTGTCTCTCCTCAATCCTCATCACTAAGCACACCCAAAGCCATATAAACTCTTTAAAATATTTTTCAGTTTTTCTGTTAAATTGAAAAATTCATCATGCATCTACTACTTGGATGGAACTACAATTCAAAAATCACTATGTTTGCCCATTTTCAGGAATATAACAGAAACCGTGAAAAAGTTAAGAGCTTATATGGTTTTGGGGGATGCTGTCACAAAATTACAGACGGTTGTATGGATCTTTAACCATGTTTCAAGAGTCATAACTTGATCTCTGTTCAACCTTAGAGCACCAAACATGGTCAAATAATCAATCTCAACATGACCTTTTATACGGTGGTGTCAGTATATCGATTGGCTTAAATTTGAAAATCGCCCCAGTTCCCTACGCAACTTCAAAATGGCCAACTGATTGCTAAAAAACCTAGGTGCTATGGTATTAAAAAAATATCAAGCTTTAAAAATGCTCTCCTCTAATTAACTACAAGTCACATTTACAAAGCAACTGGGTTATAGACAGACATTCAAAGGACACTGCATCATAACGTATTTAAATCATCCTTCTACCAAATACATGATAAATACCCAAAACCAGTGTCAGATCTGGATATATTTAAAGAACACACGCTGTTTACAGTCAAAAATTGTACTGTGAGATCGCGTAAACCTCAACGGTATGGGGATATTAAAAACAGATACCTAAGATAACAGCCGCTATAAAAAATTATCATATTTACTTTCAAGTGATTTTGAGCAGACATATCGTACGAAAAGGACAACATATTCATAAGGAATACATGTGAACTGAATAAATTGACTGTTGTATAAAGTTCTGTTAAACTTACACGTTTTTCCTCTGCTGAATATACAGTAAACTGTATCAAGCCGTAACTGTATCTTGGTCCACTACATAGAAGCTATATCATTGTTCAATATTTAAAGGGTAAAATTCTTTGAAAGAGTTCTCACTGGAGCAATATGTAAATGAATTTCAAAAGTTTCACGCCAATGAAAATGAGCGGCCTGTCAGCCCTTGCAATTTTTACATAGAAGAACTCGATACTTTACAATAATAGATCAGGTCCCAGTTGTTCAAAAGGTGGATAATGCTATCCACTGTTTAATGGAATTGATTTCCCTAATACTTATCCACTGGATGGTGATTTATCCCATGGATAGCACTATCTAATGTTTGAACAACCAGAGTCAGGAGAAACAAATTTACATCTGGAACCCCATGATTACCAGTTTAATGAAGTAAACATTGATTCTCCTCATCTATAAGGAATTTTTGGGGCCTTATCACAGATGCCTCTAGCAGGGAGGAGTGAGGGGAGACAGCTGTATTCACAGGCTAACCTCAAGAGGGCGAACAGAGGAAAGTCTTTGAGTGGACCCTTTTACAGTTATCCTAGCCTTTGAGTGAATGTGAGGCTGAGGTTGACCTTGTTTTAATACAAACCTCCTTCCTTTTGTTATGGAAGTTACGCTTAAAAAAATACTACCAAGTATAAGAACGACATGAATTACATAATAAAGTAGGAAGGGTTGTATCGAAAAAGGCCCACTCCAGCCTCGTTACCACCTGTAACTGTAAAATGGACTCTTGAGGATGAGCGTGGGGCTGGGTCAGTGTTCTTTTATCGATTGCACACAGGGGCTGATTAACGTACACTATCTTATGGTTGTAAAAGAAACTGGGTCAAAATTCGTCCCCCAAAACAGTCCCACAGTGACAACACCTCAGTGTCAAGCACAACCAAAGGCCAAGGAAAACGGAAAATTCTCCTAGTCCGCCACCATCATAACATAACGTCTGGAGTATTTCGCAGATTTTAAAACGAGCAGATTCGGTTTGAATAGGCAGCAAATATCAATATAACGTCAAACGCCTGTCTCATACATTTAAAACATAGAAATACATTTTGCACATGGTATGAAAACACTTATATCACCCTCTTTCTTACCGTGTCTCCTCGCACTATTTTCCACTCTTTTAGCGGAATAATAGGTTGACGTTTGTTCCCACGCCGTTGACGAGGAAACCGTCGCGGTAAAATATTGTTTAATCCGAACGGTTTCCACGGAATAGAAGGCATATTTTTCTCGTTTTTCCACAACGTAATCCAATATGGCGCCGAACGCGACGTACACTGGAACCGGGGACTGGAACTAGACGTGAGAGAGACGTCACGACGCGTCTAACTACTTGCGTGACAGGAACTTCTCAGTCACGTTATCTATAAGCCACCGTACTCACGTAGTAGTGCTAAGAGTTAGTTTTCTTTTCGTTTCACTTTTTTTATCCGCCGTGTCACAGTGATATGGACACCCCGCGTAGTTGGGCAACCCTAGTGATATGGGCATCCCCTATAACCCTAACCCAAATCACTAAGGTAAGGTATTGAGTAGGCTTCTGCGAGAGTTTTGAATTTGGTCGAAAGAACAATTTTACGCATATCATATCGACTTTCGCAAGAACAGCTACCTAAGCGGTCATTAAAATGAGGAAAGACTCGCTCGAAATTATATTCCCTGTTTAGGACAGAGAGGACAAAAACCATACCCTGTCCACTGGCACATCCCTGTATAAGCCATAAAGGACTACACCCCCTGGCCTCATGCTCCAGGAAGGTTCTCTTGAGGAGAGTGACACCTCAGGATTTTTAGCTTGAAAACCCTACCCTTCACAGCTGTCTCAATCAGCACACAGACTCTATTGGATGTACCACATGTGACAAGATTTGCTTTACAGTATTTTATTACCTTTCAGTATACGAACAGTTGCAATTCACATTCTGATCACTATATAATTCTTAATTGTAAATGTTACAATTTCATCATCCAATGTTAATTTTCTGGCTTCAACTTATAGAAGGAAAAGACAGAAAGTTAGAGAGAAAGAAATGTAAATCAGTAACTACAGATTTCCCCTGAAATCAGGGGCACCCAACGAGAATATAGTTCAAAACCACTTAAACATAGCATTGTTAAACGTTTTTTAGTATTTACACGGTAGATATAGGCATATTTTTATCCCCTATGAATTTTTTAACTGTTTGGATTTCCTAGCTGAAAGTTTAGTGATCCGAAAATTATGGGTATCAAAACTTGCCTTTTCGAAAATTTCAGCCAGAAAAAAGGCTCCCGAAAATTCTAGGTGGCCTTTTAAGGGTAAAAATCCGTTAAAAATGGGCAATTATAGTAGTTTTAGCCAGGCAAGCAAGAAATTTTACAACAAATGTTCCGAAAATTCATGATCTCAAATCGTCTTCCGAACAGATATTTTTCCGAAAATTGTCGTTGGGTGCCCCTGTGAAATCCAATTATTGCAGCAACAACCATAAATAATGCAAAGATTATTGCAGTTACAAATGCAACTTATGCAGTTGTGTTGTATTTCTTACTTCAAAGATATTTCCTAAGATACATGTACGGTGTGATCATTAAAAAGGAAGATGCTCCAGGTTGGCTGAAAACTACATGTATTTTCTCACAGTTGTTTAATCCAATGATCGTCTTTTTTCTCCATTGTTTTATTGCACAATTAAGTTGATGCTTTTGTGGTAAACATTTTCTGCCACTATGCTTCTCAAACTAAATGAAAGCATTCATAGAATTGAATGCAAATAGCACTGCTGAAAATTTTTTAACAAAAAAAAGGAAGAGCTTGCTACGTCACTTGCTTATGGGAATTTCAGTCTAAAAGGAATAACTGAAATAACTGAAATAGTGGCAATTGAAAAGAGGAATGTTTTCAAAAGCTGTTCTATATCCAAGAAACAAGAAGTTAAACAGTTATTACATCCTGTTTTTTAGAACAAAATAATTGATGATTGCTCTCACAAAATATTGTGAAATGATGATCATGGCTTGTCTCATTTTTTGGCACCTCCTTCAGCTGCTTGCTTCTCTGTGGCCTTTTTCTGTTTTTCTCTCATCATGGCTGCATCCCTAGACACATAAAAAACAATCAATCAGTTCCAAAAAAAGAAAAAAAGAACTTGAGACACAGTGGAAAAACCCTCCCAAGTAATTGTTACATAGGACGCCACTTCTAATGACAATTTTTAAATCAGCTTTGGGTTCTTTTCTTCATCCCCCCCACTCCCCCCAGACAATGTTGTGACCCCAAATGGACTCATTTCCACCCATTTGATCAAAATTCAAGGAGGGGGAGGGGGGAAAGATGCCAGTTTTACTAATATCGCTCCTTAGTTGACCTTAAAACATCAGCTGGAGGGGATAACAATAGATAGGCTGCCTTACATCAAATGACCACCCACTGTGTAACAAAAAAAAAGTTCACTTTATGGCATTCACATTGAATGTGAGTACTATAAAGTGAATGTTTCACCTGACAGAACACAAATAATTTTTTATTAGAACCAATTTCATAATCAAGTTATTTTGGTCCAATTAGATGTCAAGTAAAAAGACATATTTGATGAGGCATTTGTTTGGAATTTTGTGCCCAAATTAAAAGATCATGTTGTTGAGAAAACAACGAATGGCTTCCATGAGCTTGAACTGAAGTTGTTATGAACAGTTGTTCCAAATGAAAATTAAATGTAGAATTAACAAGATTCAAGATTCAGGTGACAAAATAATTATTATTAACGAGTTACATCAAAACATTTCACTTTTGCCTTTTTTTTCATTGTAAATGCTCATGCTGATGCCATGATGGAGAGAAGTGCCACCCTTTCTTTTAACCTATTCGCTCCCTGGGAATTATGCAAAAAACGCATTTTGAAGCTATTCAAGCAGTATTCTGGTCACCGTCTTGCTATAAAGACCTAGAACTTACCACAAAGCCATTTACAAGTCATGCACTTAGTGGCCTTCTGACCCATATGCAAAATATCAGCTTGCAAAGTTCAGGCATGCCCAGAAAGCAAAATTTCGCAATAGCTTTTGGGTTTACAAGTGACATAGCTTGTGAGCACCGAGTTCTTGTTTTAAGGGTTCCAGATCAAAAGACGAATATTTAAAAAATGGCAAACCACTGCTAATGCCTGCTTCAGCCCTCAGCATTGAGACAACAAGATATTTTGCAAGCTTCGCAGCATACCTTAACCTCAGAGTATTGTTCCCCTAAAAGTGTTTTGAAACAAAGATGCCCACAACAACTAAACAAATTGCATCTCTCTCCTGCTATTAAAATGGATTTCAAATTGACAGGAATAAACTGAACTGATTTCTGCTGCATAAGACGCTAAAATTACACTTATTATTTTCCCTCTGGTACAATATAAACTCTACCACAAGTCCTTGTCTGTCCACAGCAAAGAACCTAAAGCAACTGGCAAATAAGCCAGCTATAGTTTCATTTCAAAAGCTTCAAGGTTCATACAAGGTTCAAACAACTTCAGACAAACAAAATTCAAGGACTTTTCAAGGACTCTTCAAGGACTCTTCAAGGACAAATCATGGTTTTCAATGACGAAGATTTATGCAATAAGTCAGCACTCTTTGACCCCCTTTTAAACGCCTTACTGGCTAAAACACTTAATGGAGTCATTTTAATTCAATTTTTACTTCTTTAGCCATGGTTGACCACATTATTATATACTACATCTACATGTACTTTCTGTAACAACTGTTTGCCTAATAGCAACAGTCACTGGGTATGATTTGCTGTATTGTTGCATCTGAGGTACAGAAATAGCATTTGAAAAATCTTTTACATTACCCTTGAGTTTTACAAGTTCTTAGACTGAGGATAAGCCAAATTTTCCATGGCAAAATAATAGTATTTCACAGAAAATATGTAGTGTCAACAAAGTACTAAATTTCAAGGACTTTTGAAGACCTAATAAAGAAATCAAGTACTTTTCAAGGACCTTAACTGAATTCAAGAACTTTTCAAGGCGACTATTACAATTCAAGATCTTTTCAAGATTGTACGAAGCATGTTCAGAGGAGCAAATGTGGCAGTGTCAAGTGTTGAAAATAAGGAGTCAGAAAACAGAAGAATATTCAGCACTCTATACAACTTATTCTCAAAAGGGACTGTGCATCTGAGAGGCATTCTTGTAGCTGTTTTGCATCCCTGAAATGATTTTTAGCCACACAATGCATGTCAGATCGGTATTAATTTGAATGTCAGGGAAAACCCTAAAAGTAATTACCACTTCATTTGAAGCACAAACCTTTCTTTTCTTTCTCTTAGTGCTACTCCGCTTTCTGATCCACCTTTCTTCTTAGCGGCCTCTTGTTGTTTCTTCATGTTTTTTGCACGGGCCAATTCACGCTGGTTTCCACCTGACAGGAGATAAACACACACACTACAGGTGTTGTCTGTTCTAGAACAGAATAGCTCTATGTATCAAGGAACTCAACAAACAACAAAAACCAGCCTGCAACATTTCAATGGACCATCTCTATCAATTCATTTTATTATTTCTCAAAAACATTGAAACATGTACTGAAGGCTAGTTAAGTTTTGATATTATTCCTTGATTAAGGACAATAGGAACCTTAAGATCCGACGATGCCGACGGCAATGAGAACGTCACAAAAGCAATAGCTTTAATAACTAAAACAACAACTCTGCATCTGCATCACACTTTTTTGTACATTTCTTTGCCGTCACTGCACGACTACGACGTGAAAATACCTTATTTCATGTTGCACAGAGGAAGTACAAAAGCGACTATGAAATTTCCTCCCTCTTTCTGAACTTGGATCATGGTTCTTAGGTTATTCAACTTTCAGGGTTCACCTACATTATTTATTTGACAAAGTTAGTGACTTGGACTAAAGAATGCGAATTCACTTTTTCAGCAAGCTTTTCTCTGCCGTCGCCATCCTCAGATCTTAAGGTCCCTAATACAACAATGTGACTGTTAATATAAAAACTCTTTAGCAGAACTTTCACATTGACCTACATGTTTTACAGTACTTACAAAGTGAAATTAATTTAGTATTCTCGTTGGAGGAAAAGTATTATATTATATGGGACTTTTCCACAGACATGGTGTAACTTGCAAAATTTTGAATGACTTTTACATTACAAAGACACTAGCCAGAAAGAACACGTCCCACAATGTAATGTTAGTTATTAGTTTACATATATGTCAGTGATCATGATGTTCCCAGATTCTAATAAAATTCTGTCCTCCCATGCCTGCCACGCTTGAATAGAGTAACATGTTTACTAGACATGCTACTCTGTAAATCACTATTTGGACTGTTCTACAGGGTGAACTAGGTAATCTTTAGGCATTTGCAAAGACATATGGAGAAAGATAAGGAGAGTCATAAATGAGCTGTATCATGTTTGAACAGCAACTGTTGCAGCAACATTTGCAATGACGCTCAATTAATAACAGTGAGTACTTTATTACATGAAATTTTCTCGACATGTTAATTTCGCGATTTGATCATTGGTTTGCATATTTCACAACACTTAAATTTCGCAATTTCGCAAAAGTTTTAGATTGAGAGACATTTTAATTTCACGTTTTTGAGGACGACACAATTAATTTAACTTTTTATTTCATCAAATAAAACCATTGCATCTGCATGTTATCATGTCAAAACTAAAAAAAAAATGATGCTAGTGACCAGCATTGCAAAGATTCAGTGAATGGATGATTTTTGAGTAGAAGTGCTGGAGACAGAAAACAGTAGTGATGAGGAAGACCAAGACATTGCCTCAGATTAGTTGAATATGTGATTTTGTAAACGTTTCAATCGGTAATAAACACATTTTCTATATTGACGACACAATGTGTGTCACTTAATTTTCGCATCACATTATGTTCGCAAAACTTATTGTTCACATCACTAAAAGAAACTGCAAAATTCGTGAAATTAAAGTGTCGCAGAAATTTCATGTAATAAGGTACTGCTGAGAGAGAGGTGTGCTTAGTTGCGCTTTACTGTATACATACTGTAATAAACTCACGAAAAAGGTATGTTGTAAATTTTCAGACGCAAATGAGTTCTAGCCAATCAGAGGAGTGCATGATGTTTTTCACACATGAAAAAGATGATACACCCAATCAGAATGATGGCAAACGATGTTTTTTCACATGCGAGAAAACTGATACATCCAATCAAAAGCCACAGAGGTCTAGGAGTTTCACGCCAAACTTCCTGCCTTTTATAGGCGCTTGCAGCTTTCAGCACCCTCACTTATCGTGATGCTTCGCAGATATTAAACCAGAAAAGACCATTAAGTAGAGTCACCTTGAAGTATTCTATATATCTTGCGCCAGTGATTTTGTTACCTCTACGCCCTGCGTCCCTAACAGATAAAAATCCCCAAAGACACAAAAGAATTTGTGGTATACACCCTATAGGATGCAAGATCGATTGATTAATCTGAAGTTGTTTTTGTAGAATATCCTGTTTGTATGATTTTTGTGGCTATTCTTGTGGCTTTTGTTAAGGTGGCTCGACTGGATTTTTTTAGGGCGATACCTCCCAAGTTTGAGCCTTAACTACGTCGGCATGAGTAAAGATATCGAAAAAAGGTTACCACAACTGTATTACATAAAGATGAAAATTTCTTATGATCTGGGTTTTATTGCAATCAGAGTCGCCATGGCAACGTAATGACGCCATTACGTTTTTCATTTATCCTTGTGTTTCTCTGTACCAGGAGTTTTTTGAAGAAATCGCTTAAGGGAGTATGTACCTGCCATAATTGCCTCCATTATGGCAAAGTTTAAAGAAATTCTATGAGAGCGTTTTCGAAATATTTTGAAATGCAGTTTTAAGAATCATAAAAACAGTGAAATAGCATGCTAGCCGCTCAATTCGCTAATATATTAAGAAAATGATAAGCTTTGGGAACGCGGCTTCACCTCATAGTGGATTGATTCCATTGAAAACTGCATACAAAAAAAGAGGGGAATTGCTCTGGGCGATCGCGAGTAAGAAGGATTTTATTAACTTGCATTCAGCTGCTTTTGATACAGTTTTTGGAGATAATTTGGTCCATGCCTAAACATTTCGCATTTTTCCAAAAACCGCTCGATAAATTTTTTTATAAATTCGACAATTCCGAGATCAATTGTCAAGAAATATTCCCTGCAAGTCTTAAGAACATTGAAAACAGGGAAGGCTTTTAAATAAGGCCTCAAATATAGCCAATTTCCTCCTCAGATTTTGTGTTTACAAGTGAGCGTCCTCATTATTCACTGGCATTGTTTTCAAGTTTCATATACACGTGCACATTTAGCAAAAAGATAGAATTTGCATCAAAAAGGACCCTCGGTTAAATCTTCGGGATATGCTAATTACCGGGTAAAGAGGTTAGTGATACAATATAACATCAGAGCAACTCTTTGTGAGAGTTTCTGTGATGTTATAACCCGAGTAAGATAATTAAGTATTGCATCCTGCACGATGAGCCGAGACGTTCACCGTTTCGGCTCTCACTGCTATCTGTGACGACAAGCCAATTATTAGCATATACCGGATATTTTTTCGGAAAGTAATCGAGAGTTTTTTTTGATGCAAATTTATATTTTTTGCTAGTTGTGCACGTGCATATGAAACTTGAAAACAATGCCAGTGAATAATGAAGACGCTCACTTGTAAACACAAAATCTGGGAGGAAAACTGGTTATGTTTGAGTCCCTATTTAAAAGCCTTCTCTGTTTTCAATGTTCTTGTAACTTGCAGGGAATATTTCTTGACGATTGATCTCGGAATTGTCGAATTTATAAAAAAATTTATCGAGCGGTTTTTGGAAAAATGCGAAATTCTTAGGCATGGACCAAATTACCTCCAAAAACTGTATCAAAAGCAGCTGAATGCAAGTTAATAAAATTGTTCTTACTCGCGATCACCCAGAGCAATTCCCTTCTTTTTTTGTATGCAGTTTTCAATGGAATCAAACCACTATGAGATGAATCCGCGTTCCCAAAGCTTATCATTTTCTTAATATATTAGCGAATTGAGCGGCTAACATGCTATTTCACTGCTTTGATGATTCTTAAAACTGCATTTCGAAATATTTCAAAAACGCTCTCATAGAATTTCTTTAAACTTTGCCATAATGGAGGCAATTATGGCAGGTACATACTCCCTTAAGCGATTTCTTCAAAAAACTCCTGGTACAGAGAAACACAAGGATAAATGAAAAACGTAATGGCGTCATTACGTTGCCATGGCGACTCCGATTGCAATAAAACCTAGATCATAAGAAATTTTCATCTTTATGTAATACAGTTGTGGTAACCTTTTTTCCATATCTTTACTCATGCCCACGTAGTTGATGCTCAAACTTGGGAGGTATCAACCCAAAAAAATCCAGTCGAGCCACCTTAAACAATGCTTATTTCTCTCAGGCTTTCTTGTGATTTACAATAGAGTGAGTATATTTTTATTTCAGTAAACTGTAATAAATAATTTTGGAGTCTGTCTTCAGATTAACTGTCTGGTTGCAACAAACCAAGGGCTCATTATGTTTCTGGACTGGGACTCATGATTTTTCCCATAATAACGGGTGGTGACGGAGCCTGATTGCTGATCGATGAAGTTCAGGCA
Source organism: Porites cylindrica (assembly GCA_964035525.1). Lineage (NCBI taxonomy): Eukaryota > Metazoa > Cnidaria > Anthozoa > Scleractinia > Poritidae > Porites > Porites cylindrica. Next base: position 23,593,606 of record OZ037779.1, on the reverse strand, counting down.
TGATTTTGCATCTTTATTGGTCATGCCAATCGATGCCAATTAACAGCAATTAATAGACATTTTTAACGAGAGTTTCATCGATTGTCCAGGCACTATGTTTTGCAAGGACTTTTAAGAAAACAACAAATTAATTATTTAAACTATTCTCTTCCACTGCTACTCACGCTTCATCTTGGTCAATGGCAATAAAAGACGTCCAAATGAACAAGAAAAACAAATCACGACTCTCTCATGACATGTCTCAATATGAAAGTCCGTTAATTACATTATTGGAATCCTTTCCAGGTCTGGACTAAAGCAATACAATTATTCACAACTATTTTAATTCAAAGAATCAGCGCTTCTTAATCCCCTTTGAATCTAATAGTCTGTTTAGATTTCTTCTTTCTGTGAGCTTAAGAACTTTAAGCTATGAAATACTGGTAATATATCAATCTGAGGGGGAAAAGTTGCGATGTAATGTAGAATTCGTAATTCATAGTTTTCCTGGGTTTTTATATACAAGTCACATGTAAACGAAATATCCCATAAAATACTAGCCACTATTCGCTGGAAAAATTGCTGAATACAAAGACAAAATACTTACGAGTCATTCTGTAAGATTCCTAAAGGAAAACGTTGACGATAACAAGCGGTAGCAAAATGCGAGCAAACAACAAATATCTATCGTGAACGATCGATCGCGAACAAAATAATCCTTGTTCCATGTACTTAGGAACCGAGCCTTTTTTGTGAATGTATCCCGTGAGCGCCTTCGAACAAACACTGAGCTAGCCTGCGTAGCATGGCGGTTTTGTTGAGCCGGGCGCAGGAGCGGCGTAGCCGCGAAATTCGCGCGCGAAGCGCGCGAGAACGAGCGGCGAAGCCGCGAGAAAAAAAAAGTTGCTTCCGCCCCAATCTCCTCGCGGTTTCTCTGCCCTCCCCCGCCTTTTCAACTTGCAACGCAACAATTTTGCGCGACAAGTTGTGCGAAAATGTTGCCCGTATTACTTGACCTTTATATTACTTAGCGCGCCCAACCAAAACCGCCATGCTACGCAGGCTAACACTGAGCTGAAACCGGGCGAGGAGATGAGGAAGTAAACAAAAGAATAAGACCGAAAACAGATATCTAAAAACTGATTAAATATATATTTTTTGTTTTATTCTTTTGTTTACATCCTCGTCGCCTTGCCGTAAGGATTAGTTTGCCGAGCTTACATGCGTTCAGTGTACAGTTGAACCGTCACTAGAGCAACTATGCTAACAGTTCTTCAGGTTATTTTAGCTCTTATGGTCTTTGCTACTCTTGCTGTTGCCCACCTGTTTCGTGAGCATGTGAACTACAAAGTGCAAGCTACGATAAGATTTTTGAAAGACTGGAAGCAATCCAGAGGCCAACTGCGAGAAACTGGAAGACCGATAGAGAATGATGAGATCTGCTTTCATGAACTCCAACGAAGACATAAAGAACCACAAGAGAATGACGAAGACTCATACATAGTTCACTAGCTACAGTGGTAGGTGTTATCTTGAAAATTTTTATATAAAACGAAGGGTAGCAAGGATATTATTCGGCCGATGACAACTCACATCAGTCGTTTTATATCCTTCACTTTTAGCGCAGATATGAACTTGAAAAGTATTCCATGTAAAGAAGGGCGGCAAAAACGGCCGGGTGTGATAGGGTCAATAGCAATGAGCTACCTGGCCAGGGGCACCCAACGACAATTTTCGGAAAAATATCTGTTCGGAAGACGATTTGAGATCTAGAATTTTCGGAACATTTGTTGTAAAATTTCTTGCTTGCCTGCTTCTCCTAGGATTTTCGAACATCTAAAATATGGTATAATTGCCTATTTTTAACGGATTTTTACCCTAAAAAGGTCACCTAGAATTTTCGGGAGCCTTTTTTCTGGCTGAAATTTTCGAAAAGGCAAGTTTTGATTCCTATAATTTTCGGATTACTAGACTATCAGCTAGGAAATCCGAACAGATGAAAAATTTTTAGGGGATAAAAATATGCCCATATCTACCGTTTAAATGCCAAAATACGTTTAGCAATGCTATGTTTTAGTGGTTTTCAACTATATTCTCGTTGGGTGCCCCTGCCTTGCTGTCATGCTCACATGGTCATTTTTCGCTGATTTCGACCGATCGGTGTTTCTCATAACTAACTAAAATGTGCTTGGCTTGGCAGAAAAATAGTCACTCAGAATTTCAAAGTCGAACCTTCAAATGACAACTGCGGTTAGTCCGTTCATTTCGCTGGTCACGAACGACTAAAAGCGCTCAGAGGAGAACAAAACACGCACTGTACTATTTCTGTAATAATAAAAGGTTTTAATAAGTAAATACTCAGGACGGTTCAAATTCAGTCATTATTTTTGGCTGAAACATTTGCCAAGTAAAAAACAGAAACGCATGTATGCGAAGTCCCGGGGTGACTTTGCGTATACGACGAGAGTAAGATTAAGGATCGTGAAATTTACAATTCCCGGTACTTTCAATTCTGTCAAAGCGAAATCTTTAAGTATTGACTGGCCGTGTAAAAGCTGTTAGTTTACACCATTTTAGTTTTTAAAACTTACATAAAACAAGGGCAAACAAAAACTCCTTTTCTTCAGAGGGTTTTCTGCCCAAAACAATATTACAAAATTCCAGCCTTAGGCATGGGTCGCACTTGGCAAATTTTTGGAAGAATTTGTTTACCTTGCGGTAGAAATCTGTCATCGGTGGACATTGCTAAGTGCGACCCGAGTTTTCAAGTTAGAAAAAACTTTGAAAATCGGCAAAAACATCAAAGACGCCGTAGTGCTTGGGTGGGGCAGGCAGATTTTGGAAAACTCGAGCTAAACAATAGGAATCACAGCGGTAACTGTCAGCGCCTGGTCATGAACGTGATCCATTTGAAACACGATCAATTTAAAATAAACGGGGTCGAATTTTCAGACCTTCGCGAAGAGGCTTCTACTCGGCTATCCTTCGCCATTTCAAGTTTTTTTCGAAAACTCTCTACAGGCAAGGACTTCACTCGCTTATAAACCTTCGCTATTTTAAGGTTTTTACGGGAACTAGCTCTATTGAAGGCGAACCAGTTCCCGTCTACACAAGCAAACACTTCACAGGTTTGTTATTCTCCAAGCCAAATGCACTATTCGCATCCAAGCACTTTCTGGTCTTCTTTATCTGTCCTATCCTCCTGAAACTGGGAATGGAGGAAAATGATCCTTCGACAAAGGTTCCGACGAAGAAGAGAAAAATGTTTTCTGGTATCTGGCGTTCTTAAGTTCTCAATGTGTCAAAACAAAAACTATTAACTCCCACTAATGCGACCCTCCTCGGTTGGACTAAAAGTTTTCTTTTCCGGTTGCGGTTTCGAATTTTTGTGGTTTTTTAGCCCGGAAAGATGAAAACTTTTCCCAAGTGCGACCCATGCCATACCAAGTTCGGCGGAATTCTTAACCTTGACCCTTTGTTTGTTTGCTCTTATTTTCAGAAAGAATCACTCGTGGGAGGATTTAGAGCCTTATGACTCCCTGTCAAGTTTCTTGGAATAAGATTAATTTAGCAACATAATGTAAAAGAACGAAAGAGGAACACTCTGAAAAACGAACGTTTTTGCATTGGTTAATATAATTATAATATCACATTAACGTGTAATTTTAAAAAAAGGAAAGTTACAAACGAATGGTTAGTGTAACTCTCAAATGTTTAGTTTGATCCACGCCTTTTTTCGGGTTACAATAATTGAAATAATAGTAAAGCAAAGATGAAACGTGATTGTAAAGAAAGACAGCTCTATTCATTTCTATATTGATGATCCTAATCTACACCAAATCCGGATTCTCTTCGCTGCTGTTTTATCCAAATATTCCTTTTCAAGATTTCATACTTTTCTGAAACACAAATGTCCGAAATGTTTACGGCATGACTGAAACGCACACCATGCATGCGAGAGGTGGTTGTCAGATCCATGCATGCATTAAAACGGATCAAAAGAACCTGGTACATTATGTTTCTTAGCCCTATTTCATGTTCTTGAAGAGGCCTGTCTGAGCACCTTTGGTCGGAATTTCAATTCAGTAAAAGCAACTGGAGAACCTAATTACAAAATGAGCGATGATGCAATGATGCAATCCGCATACCACGTATACAGCAAAACAGCATTTTCTACTCGCTCTTCGCCCCAGCGGACGTACCACACATAAAACCACTTTTAGAGTCAAGCAATAATCGGCTTAGAGACGAGTCCCACGATTTCAAAGAAGCTCACCCATGGTGACGCAACTGAACTTCTAACAATGCAAAGTCGTACGGTTTTTAGTGAGGTGGTTGGTTTACAACACGACTATTATATTATTACTTCTGATTAGCAACTAGCTGCAACTCCCACAAAAACACTTGTAAACTTGTTTCAGAGACGACTCACGCCAAACGTACTTCGTCAATTGCGCTTTAAACGTTAAAAAAGTCATCTAGCAAGCCTTCCTTTTCCTTATCTTCGTTGCAAATATCTCTTAAATGATCCACATTTTGGTTTAAATAGAACATGTCCTTAGCCGGAACACTACCGAGTACACAAAAATTCATATCCGGGCACTCTGTTAGCATCGTCGTGTATGCGATGTCAAAACGTGAACTTTCATCCTGGCACTGAATGTTTAGGTTTTGCGCAAGTACTCCAATGAATGCATCATCAATGTGAATCATTTTTGTCTGAAAAAGGAAAGAGAAAAAAACATAGTTTTAGCCCTTGTCCAGATTCGTTAAATGAATCTCTTTGTATGGAAACAAATCCCTAGAGCTGCTCGAATTGGTAGGATTACAGTTTTAAAGTGAATAAGCTTTACTTTTTGGGGGTATACGTAACTGGGGTTTAATTTCAGTCTTGTATAAACTGGGGATCAAGTATAGATATCAGCGGGGTTTTTAAATCTAATTGGGGCGTGGCATCTTTTATCGCGGAAAAATAGCCAGAGGTATGAGGAATTTAGTCTAAAATGGGAAAAAACGTTGGAACAGTGAAGGAACACTAGCACTCCACATTATAATACAAAGGGCTGGTTGAAACATATTTGGCTTAATAAGGCCGGAGTTTTATCCAGCGGGCGGCTCCTGAGTATAAGGGTACAAGATAAACTGCCCGACTGTTATCTCATTCTAAGACCTAGACAGAACTAGAAATAACAGTAATAATAATAATCATCATCATCATCATCATAGCAATTCCTTCTTAAGGAATCGTAAAAAATGAGTCAGGAGAAAAACAAATAAACAGATAATGCGCAAACATTTGTTCTGTTCAATAAAAATTCTGCTTTCAAGAGGGATGGCACCACCGCTGTATCGATGGCCGACAATATTCCCTATCAGGAGCCGATTACTTAATTGGCTCCTGTCCCTAGTAATGGCAACCTTGGCAACTTTGATGTAAACACAAGCAAAAACACCATATAAGCACCGGCAAATGTCTGAAGAACATACCCTTATAAATTTGTTCAAGATGCTCATTTAGCATTCCACTCCCGATCAATGAACCTCAAGAAGAATTTATTCAGTAGTCACAGTTTTCGGTTCAGTATGGCTTGGAATTTGAGTCAGTTTGTTTGCTATTTGGATGGATGAATTATTTTTCTTAAGGTTGGTTTCCACTAGCGATGGAGTTGGAGTCGGAGTCGTAAGAGCGCTTATGACCTGATGAAAATCAAAAATGGAGTCGTGTGAAAACAGGTTTTGCCTTCACAAAAGGGTAAACTGACGAACGGGGAAAAACTCTAGAACTCTCTGGGAAAGGCCTTTTCCTGGGGACACTCGCTGGCTGCGGGAAGGCACGGAATCTCTTACGCCTGCTGAATACCCTTGAGACAATGATTACAACAGAACTTGGCTCCAATGTAGAGGTTTAATCCAAGACTATACTGCGGGTAGAGTCAGGAACATAACCAAAGAAAATCTTACAAAACACTGCTGTAAATACTCTAAGTTGATGACGCGATACAGATTAGGTCATGCACTAGCGAGGTAAATTATAGAACACAACAATCATTTCTAAAAGACTATTGGTGGAAACCTAAGCTTGCTTTGAAACATTAATTACTTCCAAAAGCTACGCAGGTGGATAACGGCTTCTTACAGGTTGATTACACTTTGAAGACTAAATACAATTATGACTTGACAAATAAGTTTACGCTCAATAAATCAACAGGTTGTTTACGGCTAAAAGAAGTTAAGACTAAAGAATAAATGATTTCTACATTGGCTTTTCACATTTTTATCAGCGAAAGCAAAATAACTGAATAACAATAAATTATCTCTTCACATTCCTCCCACCTTAAGTCTCAGCTGTCCTCAGCTGATTAGAGAAAAAAAAACCATCAAAAATAAACGAGAAAACTTAAGAAAAATGCTCAGCGAATTAAAAGATTAAAACTTACGTTTATGTTGAAATTCTATATTTGATTTTCTGGTTTTTGAAAATTTTGTATTTGTTTTTTGTGCCTGAACCGCGGCATAAACCGAACTAGCCTAAATATAGTGGCCTCGGGGGTTCAATGAAAAGTAAGAAAGACTTGTAAATTGAAAAGCAAAAGGCGAATTACGTAAATAAACTACGAACATAAGAATCAGGTTCGCTCTCATCGCAAAACAGAGCGGCAACAATCGGAACGCGGGTTGAGGCGTCACTGATAATCAAGGTCGCGACTCGGGGCTGATAATCAGGATCGTCCGGTCGGCATGCGAGTGGGTGATCTTTGTAGAACTTCTCGATCAGACGCTTATCTAGAATGTTTGTAACTGGCTCCCAAGAATTTTGACTCATTGGGAACCCCCTCCACTTCACCAGGAACTGTTGCTGTCCATTTTTTGTGCGCTGTTTAAGCAGCTTCTCGACAGTATAAATGTCATTTCCAGCGGAGGTTTGGGGAGTAGGGTCAGTGTGGCTTGCGTCTGTTGAATCGGCAGAGGCCTGGGCGCGAATCTCAGTAGCGCGCGAACGAGTTAACGGTGCGTGTTGGGCAGGCGTTTCCGTAGGAACCGTGGGTTGGATATTACATGTTTCAGGCTCCGCGGTATCGTTTGCTGTCTCTTCGGGATCAGAGGCTGGGACCTCCACGTCAGGTTGTAGAAAACTATCAGCTGGTAAATCACCTTCCTGTAAATAAGCATCGTCGACAAGCTCTGCAGGTTGACGTATTGGTCGCGTATCTGGCGAGAAATAGTGTTTCAGGCGAGATACGTGAACAGTGGTAGAAACCCGGCGGTTATCCAAGGCGCGTAAAATGCAATGCACAGGTGACAGAAATTGAACAATGCGGTAAGGGCCATGCCAGTTATGTGCGAGCTTCTTTGATAAACCCTTGCGGTTGCGAGGCGTATAAACCCAAACATTATCACCCACTTGAAACCTGACAGGAACGGCATGGAGATCATGATAATCTTTCATCCTCTGTTGCGCACGTTGAATATTCTCTTTGGCAATACGTTGCGCTATTTCAATATTCTCTACTACCCTGGCGCGATGGTCAGCTATCGATGCGGAGATGTCTCGAGGTGGAAGCATTGAAACATCCATTGGAAGGCGGGGCTGACGTCCGTAGAGAAGGAAGAATGGCGATTCCCCAGTCACTTCAGAGGGTGAGATGCGATAACCGAAAAGCACTGGGTTCAAGTACCGGTCCCAGTCCTTTTGGGTACTACTGACATAGTGTGATAAGCTCTGGGCCAAAGTACCATTAAAGCGTTCAACTAGACCATCACATTGTGGGTGATAACTGGTCGTATACGTCTTCTTTGTATCCATAAGGAAACATACCTCTCTCACTAGGCTGGACAGGAAGTTGGAGCCTCTATCTGAAAGCAAAGTGCGCGGGGCTCCGTGGCGGGGTAGAATCTCATTAACTAGCAGATCTGCAATCGTCGGAGCATCAATAGATGGTACTGCGAAGGCTTCTGGGTAGCGTGTCAAGTAATCAGAGAAGACCACGATATATCGGTTACCTGAATTAGAAACCGGAAATGGTCCAAGGCAGTCAACCGCTACTCGATCAAATGCTCCTTCAACAGGGATAGGTAGCACGGGGGCTGTTTGACGCTGTTTAGGACTCTTCTTCATCTGGCAATGAGTACAGGAGAGACACCAAAATTGGACGTCTGCGAACATCTTGGGCCAATAATAACGTTCGCGTAGCTTCTCGTAGGTCTTATTGACACCCAAGTGACCTGCCAAGGGGTCGTCGTGTCCACCAATGAGAATCTCATGTCTCAAGGGGGTTGGTACAACCAGCTGGGATTTAATACCTGGAACACGTCTCCCTTTTGGCACCCAGAGGTGGCACAGAAGACCGTTTGGATCCAAATAGTAATTATCAATAGTGTGCATGATGGCTCTGGCAGCGGAACTGTTATTGGGAAGGCGTTCTGTTTCAAAGTAGTTGATAATGTCTACTAAAGACGGATCCATACGTTGGAGTTCTTTCACACGCTCGATCTGTAGACCTGGTTTATCAAGGGCGGCCACAACTGAATCATAGGGACGACGGGAAAGGGCGTCAGCATTTCCGTTAGTAGGTCCTGAGCGGTGCTGAATAGTAAAATCATGCTGTTGTAATAGTAAGGCCCATCGTGCTAAGCGACCTGTAGGCTCTTTGATGTTCATCAGCCAACGTACAGCGGAGTGGTCAGTCAGAACTGTGAATGGTCTTCCATATAGGTAAGGTTGGAAATGTCGGACACCGTCAACAACTGCTAGGGCTTCTCTCTCTGTCACACTGTAATTGCGCTCAGCGGGGTTCAGCTTCCTCCCAGCATAGGCAATAACGACCTCTTTTCCGTTTCGTTTTTGTCCTAGCACCATACCTATAGCATCATTGCTTGCGTCTGTGGCTAGCTGAAATGGCTGAGTAAAATCAGGGTAGGCAAGAATTGGTGCTTCTGTCAGCGCCTGCTTAAGCGTTTCAAAAGCAGTCTGGCATTCTTCTGTCCAAAGGAAGGCAGCACCCTTCTTAGTCAAATCGTGCAGGGGACTGGCAATGTGAGCAAAATCTTTTACAAACTTACGATAATAATTGGTCAATCCCATGAACGCGCGGACATCCTTGACAGTTCGGGGCACTGGATACTCCTGGACTACTTTTATTTTCTCCGGATCTGGTTGTATGCCGTCTCTGGTGATCACGTGACCAAGGTAGTTAACCTGTTTCTGGCCAAAGTGACACTTACTTGGCTTGAGTTTCAAACCAGCAGTGCGGAATCTGTCGAAGACAAGGCGGAGATGCTGTAAGTGGTCGTCAAAGGTTCGGGAATAGACCAAGACATCGTCTAGGTAGATTAGTGCAATCTGCCAAGTGAGGCCGCGAAGGACACACTCCATTAAGCGCTGGAAGGTTCCCGGTGCGTTACAGAGCCCGAAAGGCATGGTGGTAAATTCATATAATCCAGAATGAGTGACGAAAGCGGTCTTTTCCTTGGAAGAGGAATTCATTTCGACCTGCCAGTAACCTGAGATCATGTCAAGGGACGAGAAGAATCTCGCTCCTCCCAAGGCTTCCAGGCTTTCTGAGATTAAGGGCAGCGGATAGGAGTCCTTCTTTGTTATCTTGTTGAGTTTGCGGAAGTCAACACAAAACCGAGATGTACCGTCGGGTTTGGGCACTAAAACCACAGGGCTGGCCCAGGGAGATGCTGATGGTTGGATCACGTTGCGGTGCAGCATGTCGTCAATGTGCTTATCAATAACCTCTCTCTGAGCATGTGGTACCCTATAAGGGCGTGACCTTATAGGTGGGTGGTTACCAGTCTCGATGTGGTGCTGAACTATATTGGTGCGACCAAGTTCGTCCGGTTGGACGGCAAATATGTCTCTGTATTCATTTAATAGACATCGTAGTCGGACCTGTTCCTCAGGGGTGAGTACAGACTTGCTGAAATCTACTGGAACTGTGTCTAAACTGTTTGGGGTCGGCTGGTTGGTGGCAGGAGTACGTACGGGAGACAGGTCAGGATTCCCATCTGCTTCTGAAAACATGCCTAGTGTGGCTCCTTTGCGCAATGTAACTGGACAGCTTGTCGGGTTTATAAGGCGAAAAGGTACCGTCTGGTCATCTGCAATCTTTACCAAAGCTGCCGCTCCCTGTAACTGATACCTCTCTACTAATCGTGGGGCTGATTCTATCAGACCAATGACGCCAGGGAATGTGTTTCCTGTAACTTGAGCTGGGAGCACTACTTCGCTTCTAGGCGGAATAACGTATGTAGTGGGAGCTACCACAGCTGCTAGGTCCTCCGAAAACATTACAGAGGGAGGTTCCTTTAACTCCATTGTCAGGGAAGCAAAGCTGATTTCTGCACGATGTGGATACAGGAAGTCTCGACCGAGGACTCCTTGATATTCTATTCCGTCTATTACTTTAAACGAACAAGGATATTTACCTCCAGCAATCTCAACTTTAGCAGAGAATGTTCCGCGGATAGGGACAGGTTGGCCACTGACTGTTCTGATGGAAGACAAGGCACTGGGCTGGAGAGGCGGTGGTTTACCGTCATAGAGGAACTCGAGTTGTTTAGTGTCGAGTACCGAAACAGCTGCTCCAGTGTCTATCAAGCAACGTGTGGGCTTACCATTTATCCATACGTCGACTGTGAGTTCTCCCGGTGGACGCAGTCTGGTAGAATTAGCGGCTATTTCCGTCATACGGGGCGCAGGAGGCTGTCTGTTGGTAGGAGCAGGCTCTCTAACACCGGTGTTGGGAGGCGTTGACTGGTTACCCTGTGTTGCCTTGGTAGCCGCTTGAGAGCTCAATGCTGGCACAATACGGGTGTCTGTATACTGCGTAGGAGGGGAGTTTACGTGGTTACTGACTTTAGTCACAGCCGTCGCCTTGACGTTTTGAGCAGGGATTGGGTTGCTTGGCTGGTTTCCAGGATGTACAGGGACTGGGTTACCGGTGGGAAACTCTTCATAGGGAGATCGGGTGGTATCTCCGGGAGCTTGGTTAGCCGAGCTCGGGGTAGTATGAGTAGTGGCTGTTGACTGCGGCTTTACATCTTGTGCCTTTGGTGGTTGAGGCGCCCTGGGAGCTACTTTATTGTAACCTGATAACTCTGACTGGAGATAGTTAAGCCCAAAATACTCAATCGGATCTACGCCAACGTCACCTGGATATGGGGGTGGCAAGATATCAACTGGCGCTGGCGGGTAGGTCATGGCTGGTTCTGCCTTTGGCTCAAGATCGGCTGGAGGATAGTGCCCCAAAATTGTGGTGCCAGCAGTCTTACGATGTATGGCCGTTACAGTCGGCACCGGATTAGTGGCCGGGACGGGTGGATCAATTTCAGTTCCCATCTCAAAGCTGTCTGCTACCTGGTCTACTTTATCAGTAACTGGCGGCAAGCTACTCATACCTGCATCTAATTGAGGTGTGGCACCCAGTATTGGTCCTTGTTGAGGCTGTTCAGGATTCTTCCCAAAGTTGGCAAGCGACAACTCAATCACCGGGTTAGGCACAGCCCGTGTTTCTTCAAGTAACAAACCAGCCGCTTCGGGTGGCCACGAAGAAGAACAGGGCTCTTCAAACGTAAAAGGAGGCAACAACAGCTGGTCAGCGGTTACTGCACTGTGTAAATTCTCGACCAAGGTAGAGACACTTGTCGGCTGTCTTTCTTCATATACTCCATCTAACTCTTCTAGACTATTGCTGGCTTCGGTTTCTGGTTCATAATCGTAATAATAATCCCAGTCTCCATAGAAGTCATCATCGTTAAAGTCTTGGTAATTGGTCGTTGTGGCTTCCGGTAGGATATCATCATAATAATAAGCCCAATCAACGGAGTCATATTTGGGAGAGTCGTATATAGGCAACTCCGGATGGCTGGAAGGGGTTGGAGTACTGTCCTGAAAGGCCGCTATTCGGTTCTGATGTGGAGGCGGTGGTAAGGCTCGCTGTCGTGCTTGAGGACCACTCGAATATTGTGTGTAGTTATCAGGGGCAGGCAGCGCGTACCTGGGCACCGGCGTTCGGTCACGTTCACGGTTGTTCCGTCGTGGACAACTGTTTTGATAATGGCCAGGCAAACCACATACATAACAATAGGGTCGGCCGTCTCTTGATCGCTCCCTAGTGTTACGAGTCTCTCGCTGACGTTGTGCGAGACCAGTGATGCGTGCGTCCATCCTCTTTTCTAAGTTATTCATCTGATTTCCCATATGTTTTACGAGTTCAGTAAGTTCTTCAATCTTACTTTGGCAACCCACTTGTGGCTCTGAATAAGCGGCAACTTTACCTGACTGGGTAACTGTAGGTGTAAGTTCGCTTAGCTTCTGTGTTAATGTTTCTATTTGTGCTTGAAGTGACTGTTGTTGTGAAGTATTAAGTGAAGCGTTAGCACCTGTTGTTTGAGCGGGTACCCGTTGACTGCGGGTAATTGCTTCAATTAGGCGTTCAATTTGGCTGCTGTCCTTGGCGCTAGTCTCTTGCTGTGATATTGAGTCGACTGTTCTAGCCACTTCTTCTGCTTGCAAGAGTGTTTCCGGCATTCGCTCTAGGACTTTGGTCTTTAAGGGTTGCAGTAATCCTTCTGTGAAATATGTCACTTTGTCCACTTCGGCCATATTAAGTCCGCTGAACAATTCATGCATATCATTGATATAGTCTGATAGTAATTCATTCGGGCCTTGACGGCGAGCAACTAAACGACGTCGTTTAACCCATGCGCGGTCCTTGGTAGAGTAACGTTTCACCAGGGCTTGTTTTAAAGCGTTATAGTTGCCGCGCTCCTCTGGTGGCAATTCAAACATAAAAGTTTCCGCTGGTCCAGCAAGATTATTAATAAGCTGTGTTCTTGCGGCGGGGACACCTAACCTGATTCCTTTAGAGTCCAGAACTAGTTCTAATTTTTCAAACCAGCGATTTATGTCCTCATTTTCATATCCATGGAATTTGTTTATGTTTACGTCTCTATTTAAGAGCTTTTGCGTGAGTTCGGTTAGCGCACGAATGTATTCTCCATCCATACTGGTTGAACTTGAATCGTCGGTAGGATCAGAGTCCGAGAATGGTTCACTAGGTCGAGGGGCAGTAACTCCTAATCCTCCTTCGCAACGTTTACGTGAGAAATGTTTATAAATATCAGCAGGTGAATTGATAGTCGGTAACTGTTGTCCACCAGCAGTATAATTGGTAACAATTGGTGTCGTATTTATTTCCTCTGGTTGTTCTATAAATGTAGGATCTAGCGGTGCGGTCGTGGAGGCTAATCTACTACCAGGAGGTGATATATTACCAGTAACAGGTGACGTACTCGCGGGTACCTGTTGACTACCTGTCGCAAAAATGTGATCCGTACAGTTCTCTCTTTTCTTTTTCTTTTTCTCTCTCGTTTTCTGAAGAAAGTTCTTCCTCAGATTCTACGAGAGCTCTGAGGCGCCTTGGGTCCAAAGCACTAAGACTGTCGTCGCTATCGGAATCTACACTAATATCCACGGGTTCCAAGTTGGTCTTGTCAAACCCTACAGAGTTTTTGTGAGAAGGTTCCAACGGTTCTGAACTAGTTCCTTCTTTAGTCACTGGCCCACGCCTCAATTCTGGGGCTATTTTTGATTCGTCGAAAGGCAAATCGCACTCGACGCAGGCGTCTACTTTCGACTTCGGAGTACTTTGGTTCTTACTCCGGCTCCTTAGGTTGTAAGGTTCTTTTCTTCTCGAGAAAAACTTCGGCATCAAGTTAAATTGACTTACTTGGGCGTACTCTCTCTTGCTCCAAGGGGTTACATCCTGTTCTGTGAGGTTTCTTTGCCTCTGGTATTCCTTGCGTAATTGCCACTCTTCTCCACCAGTGTGAAAACAGGTTTTGCCTTCACAAAAGGGTAAACTGACGAACGGGGAAAAACTCTAGAACTCTCTGGGAAAGGCCTTTTCCTGGGGACACTCGCTGGCTGCGGGAAGGCACGGAATCTCTTACGCCTGCTGAATACCCTTGAGACAATGATTACAACAGAACTTGGCTCCAATGTAGAGGTTTAATCCAAGACTATACTGCGGGTAGAGTCAGGAACATAACCAAAGAAAATCTTACAAAACACTGCTGTAAATACTCTAAGTTGATGACGCGATACAGATTAGGTCATGCACTAGCGAGGTAAATTATAGAACACAACAATCATTTCTAAAAGACTATTGGTGGAAACCTAAGCTTGCTTTGAAACATTAATTACTTCCAAAAGCTACGCAGGTGGATAACGGCTTCTTACAGGTTGATTACACTTTGAAGACTAAATACAATTATGACTTGACAAATAAGTTTACGCTCAATAAATCAACAGGTTGTTTACGGCTAAAAGAAGTTAAGACTAAAGAATAAATGATTTCTACATTGGCTTTTCACATTTTTATCAGCGAAAGCAAAATAACTGAATAACAATAAATTATCTCTTCACAGTCGTAAGCGGAGTCATAAGCACGACGGAATCGGAATCAGAATTGGAATCAGAACGTCTCCATTTTCTTCCGACCCCGCTTACGACTCCCTCGCTTACGTTCCGCTTATGATCTAGAGAAAACCAGATTGTTGGAGTCGGAAACAGAAGAGGAAGGATAAACAAATCGCAATGCACGTTCCCACGCCCTGTGACTGGTTAACCTCTTCCGCTTCTGCTTGCGATTCCGACGACCCAGTTTTCACTTGATCGTTAACGACGGAGTCGTAAGCGGATTCAGAGGAATCGGCGCGCTGTTTTCATTAGATCGTAAAGTTCTACGCTTCTGATTACGACTCCAACTCTGTCATTAGTGAAAAACAGCCTTTAACCAATTAAATTTACTCAGTGACGCGAAATGTATTGGGTCTCCCGCCAAATGTATTACAAATATACAAATGTATGCAAGGCACTGCTGTGTTGGTTTTCACATGACGTTACTAAAATTCAAACTACAAAACTATCGATCCTACTGAGATTTTACTTTCATGGTGTATTAGAGCTGCTGGAAACTAATTTTCAAAAGGGTTCTTGGTTTTGTAATAGAGTACGCTTGAATTTCTAAGCTTTTGCGAGACGCAGCATTTACATGACATTACATTAAAATAAATACATTAAATTTATGTATTTTTATGGATAAAACGAGAAGTCAGTCAGACCTCAGCTCTGCCAGCTTGCGGGAAGCCGGCTAAGTATTAGAATATATATAAGCCTTACCTCTCTGGCAAGCTGAACCATCCTCTCTGCAACATCTCGAGAGAGGACAACACCAATTCCTGACCCGTAGGTGGGAAGCAGTTCGTCCGACCATTGATTTTCTGGTATGAAATAGGGGCTCTGCGGATTTCTAACCACTGCGACTCCCGAATGACAATACCCAATGTAAAGGTCTTTCTTATATTGCAAAACATCACCGGTTGAGTCGCTTAGTGAATGAAGCCATTTGATCGTTTCTTGGACATTAACAAAAGAGTCCGAGTTTACTTTTAAAATATATTGTGAATTGCTCATAGTAGTTGCCCATTTAAGTCCTAAGAGGATCTTCACTGTATGCAACTCATTCTGAACATACGTGTCTAGAAAATTTCCACGCAAAATGTCCCTATAAGTTTGGGACTCTTTTTCGACTCGCTCGTCGCTGACTTCGTCGCAACCGACCACGAAAAATAATCGAAAGGAGTCTTGGTTTGAATTAGAACCCGAAGTACTCTTTCCCCAAGACGCTCTTATGGCTTTGCGCGCCTCGAAGTTCTTGCTTGTTGAGACCACGATTATAACCAGAAAAGCGTCGTTGTCGGAGCCAGAGGGGCTAAGAAACATCGCTCTTTCTTTAAATGGTGGTGGATACGGAGGTAGTGTTGGACGAGGCGGTGGAAGGCTATCTTCGGCTTTAGCGCTTTGCACGGGAAGAGACTCATTTTTTACGTTCTCTTTTATCTGGTGTAGATCGGTAATTTCTTTGCTTTTCTGGTCTGATTCAGGTGAAGAGCAAATTAACAGTGTGACAATGCTACCGGTTATGAAGGACGCTACGTTAACCAAAATGGCCTTAGTACTCCGCAAACGCATAATCCCTCACTGAGATATTCGGTTATAAACAATCACCACCGGTCTCACAGATAGAATTGCTTCCGTTGTTCTTGCATTTACTGCAAGATTTGCATTCGCTTAGAGCGACATAATAAGTGGAACTTAACCATCACGAGCCTGCCACATCACAATTTGCTGGAAAACGTATTACTTAAAAGGAATCACATTTGAAAATTATTGTTTCTGAACTAGCAAAATAAAGTCACAATTCAGTTGCTCGGAAACATTATGCGTCAAGGAAAGAACGCGAAAAAAGATATCAATAAAGAGTATTCAAATAACCTTTTTATTCAGCCCCCAAATAATTATTAATTTAAAGATATATTTGAACAGCAGTCAAAGTCTTTCATACGGAACATTTCTCGTTTGGCGACTTTTATAATTTGGAATATTAGTTGGACACACATCTAGGGGTGTAGCTACCTGTACGTACGATCGCGCGTGCGTACCTGAAAAAGCTGAAGTTAAAAAAATAATAATAATAATTGTAATAAATAAAATATATAAAGATAATGGTAAGAGGCAATTTAGTAAAATAAAAGAGGATTATTTAAAAAAGCCCATTTTGTTTCAGTTGATCAAACCAGCTCTGATTCAATTCAATTCAATTCAATTTTATTATTCCCACTTTACAAAATATTTACATTATATATCTAGCCAGATTTATGAAAACCGTACCATCGGACACCAGGGCCCGGTTGCATAAAACGTCCGTAACAACTACGGGTACACGTACGTGCACTCGTAACTTAAGTCAGTTGCGTGAAATCACTTAAGTGGTCCACTTAGGGAATTCACTTAAGTGGTTGCACTTACGATTTTCGTAAGTGTTCACTTAAGTGTCGTTTATGCAACAGAAATTGCGGGTGTTGCATAAAACGTTTTTTACGGGAAAAATAGCACGTAAATTTACGGGACCTATGTAGGTCCCTTATCGTCACTGTTTTTACTAAATTTAACGAGATCTTTTACTGAGAAGTGAAAAAAAGTATTTTTCTTCACGTAATTCGTTCTAATGCGCTTTGTTAACCTCTGATGTACACTTTTGTGAAAAAAGAAGAAGAACTATCATTTTCAGTAGATATTGAAGAAAAATAACGTTTGCATGCAAATTTCATTTTTTGAGAGTAAAAGTGTTGGAAACGACTTTTAACTTTCTTTACACTCACCGATGGTTAGCTTAAAAAAAAAAAAAGTGAATCGTTAATAAAGTACTATAGCAAGGTTACGTGTGCCCTTAAGTGAGCCCGTAAGTTACCACGTAAAACAGAAACTTACGAGAGTGCTAAGTGTGTTCCATGCAACACCCGTAAGTGTACCCATAACGGATTCGTAAGTGACCTACTTAAGTGAGCACTTAAGTGCAGGTTTTATGCAACCGGGCCCAGGAGCCCACACACCTTAAACTGACTCAACTAAAGTAAATATCGCCAAGAAACTCAGCTCTTACCCATGGTTCTCTTAAGGTGACTCTCTTCTTGGTTCCTGATTAGCAAAAGAAACATTCAAGTCCATCAAAAAGACACTCTGGACTTGTCCATACACTCTATAGCTGCTTAAAGGCCCTGAATGACGGAGGACGCTTGAGACTTCAGCAAGTTCTAAGCAGAGAATATAAGGTTAAATCACCCCCCCCCCCCCCCAGCCTAGCACGTGCTTGAGGGGAATGCTTTCATTGGCCAATGGGCCTCAAACGTTACAAGAATTTGACATGACAAACTAAAGGCAGACATGACCAGTGCACTGACTCTCCCAGACCAGGACTAACGGAAGGTACAACGCTTTTGCAGCACCCTCCCCCCCTAGGGATTGACATGGAGGCCCCTTTCCAACCCATGGCGAGTTAGCTCAGGGACTGAACTTGACAATGAGACCAAGCAGGACAGCAAGCCCCCTATGTTTTTTCTCACCGCAGTGACCAGAAAGCTGGCTATCGCCAGCTTTCTGTGCGAATATGCTGGTGCATTTTGAGGTATGTTTTCAAAAATTCGGCTAGATATAGTAAGGTAGGAATGCCTAATAAAGGAGAAGAAGAAGGAAAAAAAGGAAAATTAATGGCTTGGCTAGAAGTGTACGGTGATCAGAGGAGCTTAGCTTTCAAGATTGTATCTTTGAATTGTTTTTCTTTTTTTGTAAAACAACGGAATGTTTTTTTGCCACACCCAAATGTCGCTTTCCAACTTCCAACGAAGCGACGTGATGAATTGGTGCACCGAATCTTGAACGATATATTTAGGGAAAAGGTGGCCTGTCTTCGAAGTGGACGAAGACTGACACGATTACGTCAAAGTATGGTGCCTTTACGCGGTCAAACACAATTATGTGGGGGTCCATGATGCGATTGACGGGATGCGCGATACGAGATTTGGCTATATTTTGTGTTCACTTGGTACTCGGTATGAGAGCTAAGACGGAGCGGGAAAAGGGAAATTGATTAACATGCAGCCATGAGATTCCCTGATTTTATGGGGATGGGAGTTGAGAATCGTACGGACTGAAAAGTAGCAGATACGGAAATTCAGATTTGTCGCGGACCCGCAGGAAATCATATATAGGCCTATTGATCTCAGCTCCTAATAACTGTAGTCAGTGGATTTGTGGTTGCGTTCTATTCATTATTAAAGCCTTCAAATTTATATATTTTTGCACTTGGAAGCAAGTCTTTCAGAAGTTTACCTCTTTTGTAAGATATGGTCAGAGGCTTTTTTTGTGCCTATAGGAAGGTTACAACTTATTTACGTCATTTCATAGACAATAAAAACGCTAAGGCTTACAGGTAGTTTCATATCTCATCAAGGCACCTAACTAATCAAGGGGGAAGGGGGATTTGTGCATACATCTGGAAAAATCCTGGCTACACCCCTGACATCGTGAATGCATTTTTTCCGGCTGTACCAAATTCAGACTTGAATTTTATCACTTGGTGAAATGACAACTTACTTTTAAGGGTACGATAATAAAAAGGGTGCCCTATCAATTTAGATAATGCCATTAATATAAAGTCTAAACTATACAATAAAATACTCGAAAATGCGCTGTATTGAGTGGAAATAAGTCAGATCTTTTCTACTAAAAAGGCGACAGAATCAAAATTCATGCAGGGGCACCCAACGACAATTTTCGGAAAAATATCTGTTCGGAAGACGATTTGAGATCTAGAATGTTCGGAACATTCGTTGTAAAATTTCTTACTTGCCTGCCTCTCCTAGGATTTTCAGACATCTAAAAAAAGGTATAATTGCCTATTTTTAACGGATTTTTATCCTAAAAAGGTCACCTAGAATTGTTGGGAGCCTTTTTTCGGGCTGAAATTTTCGAAAAGTTAAGTTTTGATCCCTATAATTTTCGGATCACTAGACTTTCAGCTAGGAAATCCGAACAGACGAAAAATTTTCAGGGGATAAAAATATGCCTATATCTACCGTTTAAATACTAAAACACGTTTAACTATGCTATGTTTTAGTGGTTTTGAACTATATTCTCGTTGGGTGCCCCTCTTCATGGCTGATAGTGAAACAGATAAAAAAAAACTATTCGTCAGAAGCTTCCTAATTTGGCCAATTATCTATCGAAAGGTGGCGGCTCAATCTGGCTTTAGAGTCTTCGTTACCATTCGCGATCGACGGAACGAGATTGGGGGCACGTGGATGCATACGGGGAGCTTTTCGTTATGCGCGACAGTGATTATCAAAGCAGCAGGCCTGGGCAGTGTGCATAAAAGAAGATTTTTTTCAAAATATTTCTCCGTTCCTAATTTTGAAGACGTTGAGATAACAGGTAAAATCACTATAAAAAAATCACGATGAGTTTTTTGTGATATCCGTAATAATCAACGCCACGAGCGAGGTAAGTGTTATCAGCCGAGCCGAAGGCCGAGGCCGGATAACCGCTTACCGAGACCTTGATTATTCTGGCTATCACAAAAAAATCTAATAATGTTTTCAATACATTGTTTTGAAATAAATAAATAGTACAATGTATAATAATGCAGGCTATCGCCAAGAAAAGGGCCTGAGAAAGAGGTTGTGTTAGCTCAGGTGTTTTGGTATAGATGGAGAAAACAGGGGAGCGACGCAGCGCCGGCGCTTCCCTGTATATAGTGTCCCCCGGGATTCGGACTTCCTGCGCTGTAAGTTCACTTCTGGTTAATGGCCTCTGTTTAAGACACGATTTTTCTCAACTGTCAACATTTCATGATTTTCTTCATCCCTTTTGAAAACTTATTTGGATTTATTATTCTTATGTCACTGTTCAAACATTTAGTCTTCCTTTTTGTATGGTTCTGAGTGCTGGAAAGTAACGAAAGGAGATACGAGAAAGGTAGATGTCTTTCATAGCACAGCTGCCATCGTAAGATCTGCAATATCTACTGCGATGGTCCAACAAGATGACTAATGAGAAACTGTATAAGAAGACAGACAGTATGAAATACGTCTCTCGAGATTATAAGAAGAGCGGGGCTCTGATGGCTTGGCTATGTCCCTATAAGGATGTCTAACGAAAGGATACTTAAAGTAGCCATAGGATACATGGACTCCAACTGGGAAAAGGAAATAAAGAGAGGGCCGGCCAAAAACAACCTGGCGGAGAACAGTAATGAAAGAGCTGAGAGGAGATGGGTCTAAAATGGAGCGAAGCGCAGGTCAAAGCTCAGGACAGAGGTCAGTGGGGAAGTTCAATTGCGGCCTTGTCCCTGCCGGGATGAAGAGGTTGAGTGAGTGAGTTTAGTCCCTTAAGTGTTGGAAGTGCAAATGAGAGTGAATCGTTAAATCAAAACCCCTGACCCTTGATTAAACTTTTCACAACCCCCGAGAAAGAAAAAAACAAAAATTCGTTACCTAAATACTTTGCCCCATATCTGACTCCCCAAACTGAATAAAAAAGTAGCGTTCTTGATTAGTTCCAAAAAAGAAAACCGAATATGTATGACACTCAAATCTAATGTAAAGAAAGGTGTGTCTTTGTCGATTCACTATTTGGGTAGTCTGTTCCAGGCGTTCAGATCGTGTGGACGGTGCAAACAGATGTGAGCGGAAAAAAAAAACAGCGATGGGCCTGTCTCTTACTTCCCGCCCCACCTCACTATCCCAAAGGCTGGACTCAGGCAGGCTAATATTTGGATAAAGATGTGCAAAAGTTAATTTTTGTTTGTGGCGCAGGCTAGAGAAATGCTTCTAGAGAGACAGTGAGAAACCCCCAACGAGGTGGTGTCAAACTTCTCTTTTAGACCTCGTTCACTTATTTGCGCTTTCGTTTCGTAAATTTTTATGCGCCTGGACCTGGCGTCACAATAAAACGGTCAAAATCAGAGCTCCTCAAGTTTCCGAAAGCGAAGATTTGGCCATACTTTCTTAATAGTTGAAACCTTTGAAAACATTGCATTTTACTGTGAATGGCCAAAAAGGAAGGTTTTCGAAAACTTGAACGTTAGAGTTTGAGCATGACACGCGCGCAACAAAAGAGAAAACGGGAAGAAGGCCTGGGAACTAAAATAGTCAGGCGGGAACTAAAAGCAAGTGCGTTTTCGATATATTCAGACGGCCGAAAACTATGCACAAAGGCTAATTTTAGTAGTGACGCTTTTGATGCGTAATCATTAACGCAAAAATGGAAGGTTTTGGTAAACGCTTCAGTGTGGAAATCGGCTTAATGAATGGAGATCTATGTTTTAAATCCTCTTAGGTTTCTCATCAAAGTAGGTTCAAGCAAGACGTGACGAGTTGCATCTGTTACACGGCTTGGAAGACCAACTTTTCACCTAACGTGCAACACATCGGGTAGCTGTCAGTGGTGACGTGATTTTGATACGGAAACACTTAATAGGTACCAATAACTGTCTTTCTTTGGGACAAAATAACACAATGAAAAATCCAAACATTAAACCAACAAAGACACACCTTTCTATGGCACCAGGCATGAATGTCATACACATATGGTTATTTTTTAGATTTATTTTAGATTTAGTTATCGGTCAGTAGACCGCCACCCAGAGCCATTAAACAAACCGAAGTATTCACATTATATTAGTTACATTTACAAGCGCACAATTTGCCAGTTTATTAACATAACTCTAGATAATAAATAGTCTAGAAACGTTTTTCTCGCAAATTTTAATTCCTAAATTGGGAAGGTGGCTAATTTGAAACTGTTTTAGAATTGAATTAGAAACTGTTCCCCAGAATTGTCACCAGACTATCTTGTTTTAACTTGCAACAAATATTTCTTGACTGGATTTGTTAAATAACAGAAAGAAGAAACGGTAAACATCATTACGTACACTCTGGTTCGCGTGTTCGCGTACACGTTTGAACTCACTAATTGATATTTTGCGCTGATTGCCTGAATATTACTATCGAGGTTTCCCCAGTCATCTAGAATGTATTGGCTTTGATATTAAGACATAAAACTGTCATTTTTTTTTTTACTGAGAGGAGAGTTAAGAGTTCGTAATTAGAAACCAAGGTTTTGCTATCGACTACCATTCTATAATATAACAATGAAAACGTTTAAATATCCTTATTTCATTAATTATCTTTTAGCCTGTGACGAGTGCTCTCTGAACCTTTCAAGCTGTTAAGTGGTAAATTAATTGTAATATCAAGTAAAAACTATACTTTTGGAAATCAAGCAATTAAATATAATTTTACAGAAATTTATGTTGTATTATACTCATCCTATGCGCTTAAAGTTAAAACGCTGACAGAAACTGAATAAAACTGATCCCATTTTCTAATGGCCACTGGCCTGGGTGGGTTCTTTATGGAGTGCAGTGATGTATATTTGCGGTTGAATGTGTTCTTTTGTTTTTGTTTTTTTTTTTTGTCAGTATAACGGTCTGAACCAGCCTTTGATTATGCTATGGCGAGTGACTATATCAAGATTGCGTCAGGGTGCTCGACTAATTCAGTATTGTATCGCTTCGAAGAATTGGAAATATATATGGCAGTTCAACTAAGATTGTGTGGAAGTATTTCCAGAAAGATTAACTTCAGAAAGTTCGCCAAGAGTGGGAGAATTCATGTAAATGGCTCGCCTCGTTTGAGAGAGCAAGGGCTCTCCCACGTCAACTTTTATCCTTAAGAACCAACAATCTTTGTGAATTGGGTTCAGGTCTTGACCCATCTATTCGTGTGAAAATAGCCTGAAAGCAAACTGCCCATTTCGTAGGGGCAAAGGGTCATATGGCTTTCGGTTCTCGTCATGATTGCTTGCTAGGCTTATGCTAAATTGGTGTATGGACTACTGACTAACCGTCTGACATGATCACACGTGCACACGTGCGCATAAGGTGATCACACGTGCACACGCCGGTGCGCATAACCACTATCAGAAATACTTGGCCTTCTTGGAACAAATACCAAAATGCAGTATCAGAATACATTTTTTGATTACACAGCGAAAGTTATTGTTAGAAACTCTCTCTGTGTTTTGGCTCCTCATCCTAGTTTATATCGATCAATCATACTCGCTATTAGTAATTGACTTACAATGCCAAGTTCCTCAAAACTTGCTAGTATTGATTCTAATGGCCTCAGAAGCAGTCGTCGAGTCGAGTGAAAACGTCTCTGACGTCTGGCGCAGGGTAGCCTGCGTAGCAGGCGCTTGGAAGTAGTGGGCACAAGACACGAAAGGGGTATCACTGCGTGTCTCCCTCGCGCACGCCCGTTCTCTCTTTCGCCCGCTACTTCCAAGCGCCTGCTACGCAGGCTAGGCGCAGGGTTACCCTGCAAGGCGCAGAGGTTTGTAGCCTGCAACAAAGCTCTCAGGGGCGCTTTGGTGGCGGACCGGGAAAAGGAAGGAGCTCGCAGGCTATGGTTTCTAATAAATGGCGATTCAGTTTCTAGCCATGATCACGGGTTCTCAAACTCATTAATAATTCATATAGAAAATACAAAGGAAATCAATGTTTAATGAGTGTTTGGAAATCAGATAAAAAAACTGTTCATTTTTGCATTCTTTAATAATATCTTCCTCTAAAATTATTTTGTTTGAGAGTTAATATCAAGAATTCGACACAGTGTTTCATCACCAGATGAAACACCTCGAAGTTAGTCAAAAATACTCCGCTGCGTGTCTTATTTTTAACTCTCTTCTCAGTGTTGCATTCATTGCGTCTCATGCTGATTCACGAAATTGGGATGATGGGATAAAAACAATGTCACGTGGCTTCTCAGGGGGCAAACAAGTGATATTAAAAATCTCCCAATACAAGAAATCGCGGCCGTGTTTGTTTATTGTGGACAAAAGAAAATGAAGAACTTATTATCTTGAAGACGCTAACGGCAAGTTATTGGTAAAACTGTAGCGACCGGATATGTCCTTTCAGCATGTAATGTTGACGTAAAAGTTGTCGAAACTGTGATATTCGGAATAATCAACGCCGCGAGGGAGGTAAATGTTATCAGCCGGGCTGAAGGCCGAGGCTGATAACACTTGCCGAGACCTTGATTATTCCGGCTATCACAAAAAAATCTAATAATGTTTTCGATACATTGTTTTGAAATAAATAATGAAAAATACGTACATCGTCGCACGAAACCGATTTGACATTGCTCTTGGAAATCATGTATTGCGCGCGCAACCTAGAGATTTATCTGCTAGCAGATAACTAACCAATCTGGAGGTTGCGCTGATTTCCAACATTAACTGTAAGCTCTTAACCAGCGAGAAGATAGATAGTGAGTACAACGTATAATAATGCAGGCTATCGCCAGAAAAAGGCAATGCAACCAAGGGCCTGGGAAAGAGGTTGTGTTAGCTCAGGTGTTTTGGTATAGATGGAGAAAACAGGTGAGTGGAGCAGCGTCGGCGCTTCCCTGTATATAGTGTCCCCCGGAATTCGGACTTCCTGCGCTGTAAGTTCACTTCTGGTTAATGGCCTCTGTTTAAAATACGATTTTTTTCAACTGTCAACATTTTATGATTTTCTTCATCTCTTGTAAAAACTTATTTGGATTTATTATTCTTATGTCATTGTTCAAACATTTAGTCTTCCTTTTTGTATGGTTCTGAGTGCTGGAAAGTAACGAAAGGAGATACGAGAAAGGTAGATGTCTTTCATAGCACAGCTGCCATCGTAAGATCTGCAATATCTACTGCGATGGTCCAACAAGATGACTAATGAGAAACTGTATAAGAAGACAGACAGCATGAAATACGTCTCTCGTGATTAAGAACAGCAGGCTCTGATGGCTTGGCCATGTCCCTATAAGGATGTCTAACGAAAGGATACTTAAAGTAGCCATAGGATGCATGGACTCCAATTGGGAAGAGAAAATACAGAGGGGCCGGCCAAAAAAAAACCTGGCCGAGAACAGTAATGAAAGAGCTGAGAGGAGATGGGTCTAAAATGGAGCGAAGCGCAGGTCAAAGCTCAGGACAGAGGTCAGTGGCGAAGTTTAATTGCGGCCTTGTCCCTGCCGGGATGAAGAGGTTGAGTGAGTGAGTTTAGTCGTTTTAAGTGTTGGAAGTGCAAATGAGAGTGAATCGTTAAATCAAAACCCCTGACCCTTGATTACACTTTTCACAACCCCCGAGAAAGTAAAAACAAAAATTCGTTACCTAAATACTTTACCCCATGTCTGACTCTCTAAACTGAATAAAACAGTAAAGTTCTTGGTTAGTTCCAAAAAAGAAAACTGAATATGTATGACGCTCAAACCTGGTGTAAAGAAAGGTGTGTCTTTGTTGATTCAATATTTGGGTAGTCTGTTCCAGGCGGTCAGATCGTGGGGACGGCGCAAACAGATGTGAGCAGGAAAAAAAACAGCGACGGGGTGTCTCTTATTTCGCGCCCTACCCCACTATCCCAACTCCTGGACTCAGGCAGGCTAATATTTGGATAAAGATGTACAAAAGTTAATTTCCGTTTGTGACGCAGGCTAGAGAGATGCTTCTAGAGAGATATTGAGTAACCCCCGGCGAGGTGGTGTCAAACTTCTCTTTTAGACCTCGTTCACTTATTTGCGTTTTAGTTTCGTAATTTTTATGCGCCTGGACCTGGCGTCACAAATAAACGGTCAAAATCAGAGCTTCTCAAGTTTCCGAAAACGAAGATTTGGCCATACTTTCTTAATAGTTCAAACCTTTGAAAATACTGCATTTTACTGTGAACGGCCAAAGAGAAAGGTTTTCGAAAACTTGAACGTTAGAGTTTGCGCATGACACGCGCGCAACAAAAGTGAAAACGGGAAGAAGGCCTGGGAACTAAAAGTGCGTTTTCGGCCGAAAACGATGCATAAAGGCTAATTTTAGTAGTGACGCTTTTGATGTGTAATCGTTAACGCAAAAATGGAAGTTTTTGGTAAACGCTTTAGTGTGGAAATCGGCTTAATGAATGGAGATCTATGTTTTAAATCGTCTTAGGTTTCTCGTCAAAGCAAGTTCAAGCAAGACGTGACGAGTTGCATCTGTTACATGAGGGTCTCAATGGGGTTAACCGATAGGCGTAAAACGGCCAAAAATTTAGCCGATAGCCGTAAAAATTAAAAAAAATTTAACCGTTAGCCGTAAATAGCGTAAAAAAGAGTTAACCGTAAAAGAAAGTGTTCCCTAGATTTGCTACTTTTAAGGAAGGTACTAAACTCACTTATGGTTGCGTTTTTTATTTCCCGGCTAGTGTGACTCCGCACGCACGTTAGGCGAAGCGCCTTTTAGGTGTTAACCAAGACCTAGGCTCCATTTCCGGCGCATTCTTGGGGAACTAATTTTTCCATAGCGAAAGTGTGGCTCCTTGCTGGGGATTAATATTTGCAATTTTCAGGAGGCCGTGCCCTCAAAACACTAGTGAAACAACACGCAGAGATGTCACTGTTTGTAAAACACGTTGCCGATAAACAACATTTCCCTGTTTTTCTCGGACGCTACGGTAGACATCGCTATGCCTAGTCCCTGTTCGGCGTCTTTCCACGCAATCTCGGTCAAGGCATTTCAGTGGCGAACTCGCTCGGACCACATGACCCGAAAGGCATCAGCCGCGCGGAATAATGCGGCCTATGGACAAGGCAACGGCAAGACAGTCGTTCCGAACAGCCCTTCCCTATCATTAAAAACCCTGGACACGGGAATTTTGTTATTGGCCGTTTTCACACTAGACCCAGAAATGGATCATCCGTCTGAGACTAGCCTGTGTACAGTCGCGCCCTCCCCACAGACACCCCTTCTCCGATTTTTTTCTGAGTGGAGGGGGCGGCTGTACACAGGCTATCTGGAACGGATAATCCTGTCTTCAAAAGTCAGGCGGATTGTTTATTCAAAATTAAAACTATTCCATTGCCAAATTAAGACGTATCACCTATCTGACGCGAATCATCAAACGGATAACCCGTCTCACACGAATAATCCTTCTCTAGTGTGAAAACGGCCATTTCTGTTATAATGAATGTCGCGCCCCGGCCTTGAGTTGGGCGTTCGCGTGTCTGCCTTTTCTTTTTCACAAAGATTATTTTTAAATTGACTATTGACATTTCTATGTGTAAAATAATATCAGAAATGCAATACTTTATAAAAAGTATGATCTATCAAATGTTAAAATTTTTCAAAAGAATAGCTTATTTCATCCCGAGATGATCCGAAGACCTTTATTTTGATTTATCTTTAAAAGATAAAGAAAAATACTGGTTAATTAATATTTAACTTTTTGAAACAAAAGAAGTTAATTTTTAACTTTTTCGTTAACCGTAACTGAAAAAAATTAACCGATAGCCGTAAAAGAGCCAAAATTTTAGCCGATAACCGTAAAAGCCACCACCCCATTGAGACCCTCTTACATGGCTTGGAAGACCAACTTTTCACCTAACGTGCAACACATCGGGTAGCTGTCAGTGGTGACGTGATTTTGATACGGAAACACTTAATAGGTACCAATAACTGTCTTTCTTTGGGACAAAATAACACAATGAAAAATCCAAACATTAAACCAACAAAGACACACCTTTCTATGGCACCAGGCATGAATGTCATACACATATGGTTATTTTTTAGATTTCGTGTATTTTGTCATCTTTAGTTATCGGTCAGTAGACCACCACCCAGAGCCATTAAACAAACCGAAGTATTCACATTATATTAGTTACATTTACAAGCGCAAAATTTGCCAGTTTATTAACATAACTCAAGATAATAAATGGTCTAGAAACGTTTTTCTCGCAAATTTTAATTCCTAAATTGGGAAGGTGGCTAATTTGAAACTGTTTTAGAATTGAATTAGAAACTGTTCCCCAAAATTGTCACTAGACTATCTTGTTTTAACTTGCAACAAATATTTCTTGACTGGATTTGTTAAATAACAGAAAGAAGAAACGGTAAACATCATTACGTACACTCTGGTTCGCGTGTTCGCGTACACGTTTGAACTCACTAATTGATATTTTGCGCTGATTGCCTGAATATTACTATCGAGGTTTCCCCAGTCATCTAGAATGTATTGGCTTTGATATTAAGACATAAAACTGTCATTTTTTTTTTTTACTGAGAGGAGAGTTAAGAGTTCGTCATTAGAAACCAAGGTTTTGCTATCGACTACCATTCTATAATATAACAATGAAAACGTTTAAATATCCTTATTTCATTAATTATCTTTTAGCCTGTGACGAGTGCTCTCTGAACCTTTGAAGCTGTTAAGTGGTAAATTAATTGTAATATCAAGTAAAAACTATACTTTTGGAAATCAAGCAATTAAATATAGTGTTACAGAAATTTATGTTGTATTATACTCATCCTATGCGCTTAAAGTTAAAACGCTGACAGAAACTGAATAAAACTGATCCCATTTTCTAATGGCCACTGGCCTGGGTGGGTTCTTTATGGAGTGCAGTGATGTATATTTGCGGTTGAATGTGTCCTTTTGTTTTTGTTTTTTTTTTTGTCAGTATAACGGTCTGAACCAGCCTTTGATTATGCTATGGCGAGTGACTATATCAAGATTGCGTCAGGGTGCTCGACTAATTCAGTATTGTATCGCTTCGAAGAATTGGAAATATATATGGCAGTTCAACTAAGATTGTGTGGAAGTATTTCCAGAAAGATTAACTTCAGAAAGTTCGCCAAGAGTGGGAGAATTCATGTAAATGGCTCGCCTCGTTTGAGAGAGCAAGGGCTCTCCCACGTCAACTTTTATCCTTAAGAACCAACAATCTTTGTGAATTGGGTTCAGGTCTTGACCCATCTATTCGTGTGAAAATAGCCTGAAAGCAAACTGCCCATTTCGTAGGGGCAAAGGGTCATATGGCTTTCGGTTCTCGTCATGATTGCTTGCTAGGCTTATGCTAAATTGGTGTATGGACTACTGACTAACCGTCTGACATGATCACACGTGCACACGTGCGCATAAGGTGATCACACGTGCACACGCCGGTGCGCATAACCACTATCAGAAATACTTGGCCTTCTTGGAACAAATACCAAAATGCAGTATCAGAATACATTTTTTGATTACACAGCGAAAGTTATTGTTAGAAACTCTCTCTGTGTTTTGGCTCCTCATCCTAGTTTATATCGATCAATCATACTCGCTATTAGTAATTGACTTACAATGCCAAGTTCCTCAAAACTTGCTAGTATTGATTCTAATGGCCTCAGAAGCAGTCGTCGAGTCGAGTGAAAACGTCTCTGACGTCTGGCGCAGGGTAGCCTGCGTAGCAGGGGCTTGGAAGTAGTGGGCACAAGACACGAAAGGGGTATCACTGCGTGTCTCCCTCGCGCACGCCCGTTCTCTCTTTCGCCCGCTACTTCCAAGCGCCTGCTACGCAGGCTAGGCGCAGGGTTACCCTGCAAGGCGCAGAGGTTTGTAGCCTGCAACAAAGCTCTCAGGGGCGCTTTGGCGGCGGACCGGGAAAAGGAAGGAGCTCGCAGGCTATGGTTTCTAATAAATGGCGATTCAGTTTCTAGCCATGATCACGGGTTCTCAAACTCATTAATAATTCATATAGAAAATACAAAGGAAATCAATGTTTAATGAGTGTTTGGAAATCAGATTAAAAAACTGTTCATTTTTGCATTCTTTAATAATATCTTCCTCTAAAATTATTTTGTTTGAGAGTTAATATCAAGAATTCGACACAGTGTTTCATCACCAGATGAAACACCTCGAAGTTAGTCAAAAATACTCCGCTGCGTGTCTTATTTTTAACTCTCTTCTCAGTGTTGCATTCATTGCGTCTCATGCTGATTCACGAAATTGGGATGATGGGATAAAAACAATGTCACGTGGCTTCTCAGGGGGCAAACAAGTGATATTAAAAATCTCCCAATACAAGAAATCGCGGCCGTGTTTGTTTATTGTGGACAAAAGAAAATGAAGAACTTATTATCTTGAAGACGCTAACGGCAAGTTATTGGTAAAACTGTAGCGACCGGAGATGTCCTTTCAGCATGTAATGTTGACGTAAAAGTTGTCGAAACTGTGATATTCGGAATAATCAACGCCGCGAGCGAGGTAAATGTCATCAGCCGAGCTGAAGGCCGAGGCTGATAACACTTGCCGAGACCTTGATTATTCCGGCTATCACAAAAAAATCTAATAATGTTTTCGATACATTGTTTTGAAATAAATAATGAAAAATACGTACATCGTCGCACGAAACCGATTTGACATTGCTCTTGGAAATCATGTATTGCGCGCGCAACCTAGAGATTTATCTGCTAGCAGATAACTAACCAATCTGGAGGTTGCGCTGATTTCCAACATTAACTGTAAGCTCTTAACCAGCGAGAAGATAGATAGTGAGTACAACGTATAATAATGCAGGCTATCGCCAGAAAAAGGCAATGCAACCAAGGGCCTGGGAAAGAGGTTGTGTTAGCTCAGGTGTTTTGGTATAGATGGAGAAAACAGGTGAATGGAGCAGCGTCGGCGCTTCCCTGTATATAGTGTCCCCCGGAATTCGGACTTCCTGCGCTGTAAGTTCACTTCTGGTTAATGGCCTCTGTTTAAAATACGATTTTTTTCAACTGTCAACATTTTATGATTTTCTTCATCCCTTGTAAAAACTTATTTGCATTTATTATTCTTATGTCATTGTTCAAACATTTAGTCTTCCTTTTTGTATGGTTCTGAGTGCTGGAAAGTAACGAAAGGAGATACGAGGGAGGTAGATGTCTTTCATAGAACAGCTGCCAACGACAGATCTGCAATATCCACTGCGATGGTCCAACAAGATGACTAATGAGAAACTGTATACGAAGACAGACAGCATGAAATACGTCTCTCGAGATTAAGAACAGCAGGCTCTGATGGCTTGGCCATGTCCCTATAAGGATGTCTAACGAAAGGATACTTAAAGTAGCCATAGGATGCATGGACTCCAACTGGGAAGAGAAAATACAGAGAGGCCGGCCAAAAAAAAACCTGGCCGAGAACAGTAATGAAAGAGCTGAGAGGAGATGGGTCTAAAATGGAGCGAAGGGCAGGTCAAAGCTCAGGACAGAGGTCAGTGGCGAAGTTTAATTGCGGCCTTGTCCCTGCCGGGATGAAGAGGTTGAGTGAGTGAGTTTAGTCGTTTTAAGTGTTGGAAGTGCAAATGAGAGTGAATCGTTAAATCAAAACCCCTGACCCTTGATTACACTTTTCACAACCCCCGAGAAAGTAAAAACAAAAATTCGTTACCTAAATACTTTACCCCATGTCTGACTCTCTAAACTGAATAAAACAGTAAAGTTCTTGGTTAGTTCCAAAAAAGAAAACTGAATATGTATGACGCTCAAACCTGGTGTAAAGAAAGGTGTGTCTTTGTTGATTCAATATTTGGGTAGCCTGTTGCAGGCGGTCAGATCGTGGGGACGGCGCAAACAGATGTGAGCAGGAAAAAAAACAGCGACGGGGTGTCTCTTATTTCGCGCCCTACCCCACTATCCCAACGCCTGGACTCAGGCAGGCTAATATTTGGATAAAGATGTACAAAAGTTAATTTCCGTTTGTGGCGCAGGCTAGAGAGATGCTTCTAGAGAGATATTGAGTAATCCCCGGCGAGGTGGTGTCAAACTTCTCTTTTAGACCTCGTTCACTTATTTGCGTTTTAGTTTCGTAATTTTCATGCGCCTGGACCTGGCGTCACAAATAAACGGCCAAAATCAGAGCTTCTCAAGTTTCCGAAAACGAAGATTTGGCCATACTTTCTTAATAGTTTAAACCTTTGAAAATACTGCATTTTACTGTGAACGGCCAACGAGAAAGGTTTTCGAAAACTTGAACGTTAGAGTTTGCGCATGACACGCGCGCAACAAAAGAGAAAACGGGAAGAAGGCCTGGGAACTAAAAGTGCGTTTTCGGCCCGAAAACGATGCGTAAAGGCTAATTTTAGTAGTGACGCTTTTGATGTGTAATCGTTAACGCAAAAATGGAAGTTTTTGGTAAACGCTTTAGTGTGGAAATCGGCTTAATGAATGGAGATCTATGTTTTAAATCGTCTTAGGTTTCTCGTCAAAGTAAGTTCAAGCAAGACGTGACGAGTTGCATCTGTTATATGGCTTGGAAGACCAACTTTTCACCTAACGTGCAACACATCGGGTAGCTGTCAGTGGTGACGTGATTTTGATACGGAAACACTTAATAGGTACCAATAACTGTCTTTCTTTGGGACAAAATAACACAATGAAAAATCCAAACATTAAACCAACAAAGTCACACCTTTCTATGGCACCAGGCATGAATGTCATACACATATGGTTATTTTTTAGATTTCGTGTATTTTGTCATCTTTAGTTATCGGTCAGTAGACCGCCACCCAGTGCCATTAATCAAACCGAAGTATTCACATTATATTAGTTACATTTACAAGCGCAAAATTTGCCAGTTTATTAACTCAAGATAATAAATGGTCTAGAAACGTTTTTCTCGCAAATTTTAATTCCTAAATTGGGAAGGTGGCTAATTGAATGAATTGAATTAGAAACTGTTCCCCCAAATTGTCACCAGACTATCTTGTTTTAACTTGCAACATATATTTCTTGACTGGATTTGTTAAATAACAGAAAGAAGAAACGGTAAACATCATTACGTACACTCTGGTTCGCGTGTTCGCGTACACGTTTGAACTCACTAATTGATATTTTGCGCTGATTGCCTGAATATTACTATCGAGGTTTCCCCAGTCATCTAGAATGTATTGGTTTTGATATTAAGACATAAAACTGTCATTTTTTTTTTTACTGAGAGGAGAGTTAAGCGAGAGAATAAAGGCTTTCGTCCTTAGAAACCAACGTTTTACTATCGACCGCCATTCTAAAATATAACACTGAAAACGTTTAAGTATCCTTATTTCATTAATTATCTTTTAGCCTGTGAAGTATGCGCTCCAAGCCTTTGAAGCTGTTAAGTGGTAAATTAATTGTAATATCAAGTAAAAACTATACTTTTGGAAATCAAGCAATTAAATACAATTTTACAGAAATTTAGGTTGTATTATACTCATCCTATGCGCTTAAAGTTAAAACGCTGACAGAAACTGAATAAAACTGATCCCATTTCCTAATGGCCACTAGCCTGGGTGCGCTCTTTATGAAGTACAGGGATGTATATTTGCGGTTGAATGTGTCCTTTGTTTTTGTTTTTTTTTGTCAGTATAACGGTCTGAGCCAGCGTTTGATTATGCTATGGCGAGTGACTATATCAAGATTGCGTCAGGGTGCTCGACTAATTCAGTATTGTATCGCTTCGAATTGGAAATATATATGGCAGTTCAGCTAAGATTGTGTGGAAGTATTTCCAGAAAGATTAACTTCAGAAAGTTCGCCAAGAGTGGGAGAATTCATGAATTCGAGAGAGCAAGAGCTCTCCGATGTCAACTTTTATCCTTAAGAACCAACAATCTTTGTGAATTGGGTTCAGGTCTTGACCCATCTATTCGTGTAAAAATAGCCTGAAAGCAAACTGTCCATTTCTTAGGGGCAAAGGGTCACATGGCTTTCGGTTCTCGTCATGCTTGCATGCTAGGCTTATGCTAAATTGGTGTATGGACTACTGACTAACCGTCTGACATGATCACACGTGCACACGTGCCTATAAGGTGATCACACGTGCACACGACCGTGTACATAACCACTATCAGAAATACTTGGCCTTCTTGGAACAAATACTAAAATGCAGTATCAGAATACATTTTTTGATTACACAGCGAAAGTTATTGTTAGAAACTATCTTTGTGTTTTGGCGCCTCATCCTAGTTTATATCGAGCAATCATACTCCATATCAGTAATTGACTTACAATGCGAAGTTCCTCAAAACTTGCTAGTATTGATTCTAATGGCCTTAGAAGCAGAAGCAGTCGTCGAGTCGAGTGAAAACGTCTCTGAGGTCTAGCGCAGGGTTACCCTGTAAGGCGCAGAGGTTTCTAGCCTGCGACAAAGCTCTCAGGGGCGCTCTGGTGGCGGGGCGGGTAAAGGAAGGAGCTCGCAGGCTATGGTATCTCAAACTTATTAATAATTCATAAAGAAAATGCAAAGGAAATTAATGTTTAATGAGTGTTTGGAAGTCAGATTATAGCCTGCTTAAACTCCCTTTCCCTTCCCTGAAACGCCTGCCACGGAGGCTAGTCAGGTTAAAAAATTTTTCATTATTGCAACCTTAATTTCTCCTTTTAAAATTATTTTGTTTGAGAATTAATATCAAGAATTCGACACAGTGTTTCATCACCGGATGAAACACCTCGAAGTTAGTCAAAAATATTCCGCTGCGAACTCTCTTCTCAGTGTTTCGTCTGGTGATGAATCGAAACATTGCGTCATATGCTGATTCACGAAATTGGGATAAAGACAATGTCACGTGGCTTCTCAGGGGGTAAACAAGTGATAAAATCTGCCAATACAAGCAATCGCGGCCGAGTTTGTTTATTCTGAACAAAAGAAAATGAAGAACTTATTATCTTGACCCGAGACGCTAAACGGCAAGTTATTGGTGAAAGTGTTCATTGTAACTTTATTTGGAAGCTGTAGCGACCGGAGATGTCCTTTCAGCATGTAATAATGACGTAAAACTTGTCAAAACTCGAATTGTACATTTTGAAAGACTGTTAAGTCGTCGTCTTGTGTTGAGAGAATAAACAAATTCGTATTGGCAAATTTTATTCATTGTTTGCCCCCTGAGAAACCACGTGACATCGCAAATATCCCATCGATCCTAAGACGCATGAATGCAAAGAAATTAACAATTAATGAAAGAGGCTGAGTATCTTATGAAGAAACATAAGTCCATAATATGATACGAAAGCCGAATTTAATCATTGTTTTATTATTCATTCAAAATAATGCCTAGTTTAAAAACGAAGCTAAAACATGCTTACCTCCATCGATGTTAAGTTCACCTTCGATAGTGCACGTTTAGGGTCGTTCAGCTCCGCAAATATTCTCCAAATAGCAGATGTCGCCCTTCGAGTTGTGTTCTTGCTGTTCTTGCCATGTTTTAAGCTATAATTTCGCCCAATTCTTACTCTTGAAACGAGTGAAATGTCCGTCATTTTTTGTTTTCACAACCAAAACAACTCAACCTCGTCCCCAGGTCTTCTCGGTTAACTGTTCATTAACCTGCAAGAACGCTGCATTTTTGACGTCATTTCCTCGTTAAACAGTCATCAGTAACTGGTTATGGTGAATTTTGGATGTGCTTTTAGCCAATCAGAATGGGTAAAATATTTTGAATGAATAATAAGGTTTATTAACCACCTGCTGTCACGCGACTGAATATGCGTGAAGTCAAGGGATCGGATACTGATAACCAGTATCTCACTAGGCTGAAGAAGACGGTGAATATGCCCTACTTTCAAGCATTGCCCAAAAGAAATCGTGTTTTTCCCCGTAAAATCAGTATTTCTCCTGGGTATTACAGCCATTCAGAGATAAAATTGAAGAATATGCTTAATATCCAATTTTTTTGGTGAAGGAGGGGGTGGGGTGGGGCGGGGAACAAGGTTTGCTTTGGGAAATGAGAAATTGGCGAATTGACCGCACCCATTGGTAACCTGTGGAATTGGTAGCCTGTGCCAGGCTCTCAGATCGTAGGGACATCGCAAAAATAAAGAAAATGGAACAGGCTACTAACCAGTTATCACTAAGTTATCCCACAGCGCTGATTCGATGCAACACAAACCCATTCTCATGCTTGCAACCTTCAAATTGCCAATATTGCATGCCTAACAGTTCTTTCTCTCACTTACCTTCATGCATAGTAATTTAGTCACTTTTACGTTAAATGTTAAGTTCTTCCCTCATGTGGCGAGTAAAAAACGACCTTCAACCAACAAGAATACAGGCCAGCCAACCTAGTTGTTAATCCGCCTTTACATAATTTTACTTCCATGTACTTTCATTTTTTTCTCCAGTTTCGCGCTCGTTTTCTGGCTGACTTCGTCGTTCAACAGGCTTCACAAATTCTACGGCTAATCTTGATTTAAGAAACTCGGCTAACAAAATCGCATTGCAAGCCTAGGACAGAAAACCGAAAGCGCAGTTTTCCTATAGTGGTGCCGCCTAAAGAAATTCTGGGCATCTTAAGAAATGAAAGCCTACTGTTCTTCTTTAGGCTCTCACAAGGCAATCATGTAAATAAGTTGGATTTTTCGTGTCAACTCGTTTGATTTTTGTAGTTTACGTTATTTATTTAGCATATTTTTATAATAGTTTTTAGTACATTTGTAACGCTGATTTCCTGTATAAATTAAATATGTAAAGAAGAAGAAGGACATTTTTTTTCCTAGTCACGGAAGACCATTTTTTAAACAGGTCATGATCATACCATCACGTCAAGATCATTAATTGGAGAGTTTAAGAGAGGATCAGTAATGTCATGAGGGTGGCTCGTTTCAACTTGCAGTATCGCCAAGCTAATGGTTTGTGTTATATAACATTTTAAACACAAAAGTACACTTAATTACATGAACTCTGCTACACGTGCTCGCTGTAAACGTGTACACGACCAGACTTTGAGTGTAATTAGACAGAAAAGTATCAGAAAAGATATTGAGATCGGGAGGCCAAAAATCATTTTGCTGTCGAGTTTATTCATGACCACTTCGTCTCATGTTTTCTCCCTGATACTGGACAAAAAATGTTAAAAGTTTTTACAGAAGGGAAAGAGGATTGATTCATTGATTAGCACTGATTCTGCATTTTACTTCTGTTTTGTAGGAGAGACTGACTAATTGTAAACAAGTAAGCTCTATAAATTCGTTGAAGCTGTTTTATACATTCCATTTGTTTTCTGTCCAATCAAGAGAAAATACGTTAATAGTTCGATGTTAAAACGGGCGCAGTTTGCTTTCACCTGTTAAAGTTTGCTTGGACGGTAGCATTTTATGAACACTGAAACAGTTTAAAATACCTGAAATTCTTGCTAATTGCAAGAGAGTACTGGGATATATACGTTAAGACCAGGAAGGACCTCAGTATTGAAAAGACCATTCAGTGTGTAGTACCTGTTTGCGTGATGTGTTTGGGTGTACGATTGATTTATAATATTTTGTTTCGTTTGAGAGTGCTTTTTTTGTGTTACTTTTTGTAACAACACGGCAACTCACTTGGTGCGTCAGTAAGCGATCTTGGCCATCTTTATGCCAATACCGGGGAGTTCCTAAATCCCGGATAGTGCACAGTATTGAAGAGTTTTTTGAAATACGGCGCATCAGTCATGAATTTTAGTAAATTGCCACTACGTACATGTTCTTTAAATATACAAGGGAAGGTAAAATTGTGATAATATTTAAAAATATAACGTAACCGACCATTTGAAGTTTTTTAAATACAGTTTTCAAGAAATTAGTGAATTAGCGAATTTATATACACGCAAAGATCGCGAGATACTGATGGTAGCCAAAATTCATATGATACCCTAGATAAAAGCTGCTGCATGTGTGTCAGCACGATGCAACGTTAGGTATTGACAAGTCGTTTTAAAATCAATACCGTCATCATCTTAATATGAAGAACCGAAAATATAATAGTAATAAAAAATGCATTTAATATATATTAATCAGACAGGTTTTCAATGAGTAGCCAGAATGTCTGCGCTTCCACTCTTATTTCCATTTATCGTTGTAAGTGGCATGAAACAGTGAAATCGGAACGTGCTGTGTATGGAAGTGGGAGGATTTCCATACAATTGACCCATCGAGGTTTTTTTCTCAATTTTGGTGGAAGGGTGTCATTCTCCTCAATGAGACTATTCTATGTTCCAAGGACGAACATCTTTTCTTTTCGTAAATATGAGTAGAGAGAATGACTATCTCCTAGGAAACTGAAATGATTGCACTTTATTGTTTGTTATTTTTAGAACGAAAAATGCACCTGTTTCAACTGAATATGTAGCTTGTACGTCATTTGAAGAAGGGGCATTTGCGTAGGGTAGATTAATACAATAAACGCTTATCAGATGTCGGTTTTGACCGATTTCTCCGTCAAATGGATTTTTCCCTTGTCACGATCTCGGCATTAATGAAAATTTTACTCTTAAAAGCTATGTGAAAATAAAAACAAGGAATAAACGTTTTAATTTTCGTACAAATCATAAAAAGGATTCCTATTATCACAAGGTTTACATTATTCAAAGATTTTCTTAATAGAGAAATTGCCTTTTCAAAGCAGGACTTGCCATAACAGTGCTCTTAAGAACGTGACCGAACGAAAAGCCTAAGTCAAAGGTCTTTTTCAAACTTGAACCGTAATCACCATTCACGTAACTTCTAGCCGTTTCATGACTTCTTGGTCGATCATCGAAAATGAAATCCACTACCCTTAGGCAAGCATGAAACCTTGCTGCTTCGAGGATGAAAGCCCGGATGAAAGACGTCAGAAACGCTCGCAGCAACGAAGCTAAAAATTGTTTTGAGACGAGGTTAACTTGGCCAAACTTATGCAGAAAGATTCCCAGCTTTGAAAAGTTGAACTCTTTTTACCTGTGACTGATTAAAGAGTATGATTTTTGGCAGTCCGATGATGCAACTTACTAATTATCGTTTGAAATGAATATTTATTTTCAATGATTTGTTTACCTCTGGTTAGGACTAATTTAAGAAAAAAAAACATGCAAGAGAAGATCACAAGCCCTTGGAAGAAAAATCCTTT
This sequence comes from Porites cylindrica, assembly GCA_964035525.1. NCBI lineage: Eukaryota > Metazoa > Cnidaria > Anthozoa > Scleractinia > Poritidae > Porites > Porites cylindrica. Next base: position 23,554,517 of record OZ037779.1, on the reverse strand, counting down.
TATAGCCTGCCACTTTTCAGTTTTCATAGACCTAAAGAGTCATTTTAAACTTTTGTTGGCTTACGCCTGTTACGCCAACCGAACGAAAATGAAATCCCAGTTGTATTCTTTCGTGTCGACGGACCCGTAATCCCCCGAAGTTTCGGAAACTTCCGGTTGCCTGGGAATTTTGTAATTTATTCGGATGAAAACTTGTTTCAGAAAAGTATTGAAGGCTTAAGACAAAGGAAACTATTCTTGCGCAGATTTTCATTGTACTTCTTACATTATATGTAACTGGTTACCAGAGACTTCCAGCCCGTTGTTGCGTACGTGCGAGTACGTGGGTTACGTCAAACGGCTCTGCTTCCAGGGGCAACCATTGTTGAAATTTCTAAATTTATCCACCAATCAGACTAGGTCATCTCTAAGCTCTAAGAGTTGATTTAAGTGTTCGAGACGCTTTCAGCTGTAGACTGTAGCCAGATAACAAGTTTCGCAATCCTGTGGGATAGATTCGTATATCGTTCGTTGAAAGGTTAATCATATGGCCCCTTCGGAAATTCATCACACTCCCAACATGTCAAGAAACAGAAGAATGAAAAGCCAAGACGAGAAATACGCTCGGGAGTTAGCTTGTGACTACATTTACTACAACAAGCTCGGAAAGGAGGCTTATAAATCGAAAACCAACGCTGCTGCTACACTTCGAAGAATCGGCAGAGAAGTCGAAACAAGACACGAAATGGTACTGAAAAACATGTGTGATAAACTTGATATTAGAACTTCAACGGCTGAAAACACATTCAGGACAGTAGCAGATGAAATTTTTGTCTCGGGAATAAACTGGGGACGTATTGTAGTGCTGTACTGTTTCGCCGCCGAAGTTGCAGTGTTCTGTAGTCAACATGAGATTGATATAGTTGAAGATGTAGTCACTTGGCTTTCAGAGTATGTGAGTGAAAGGACATTAGCCGAATGGATAAAGAAATCTGGTGGATGGGTAAGTTGACGAGTATTTAAAATTTTACGCTAGTAGAATCGAAACTACGTCAAAAGGAAATGGTTCATCATTGAATTGAATGAACGTAAAACTATATTTTCTCTGCCAAAAGTGTTCCTTTCTCCTAGTCTTCGATTGAAATGTGAAATGAAAAAGTTTTGATATCACGAAAAGGGAAGAACTGATCGTAAATTTTGTTTTCCCACGGGAAGTTCTAATAAAGGCGCAGTACTTTGAAGCTTCGAACTGACGCTCATTTAAATTATTCATGAACCCAGCTGGTTCTCCAACATCCTGGCGATTGAGTCATTTCGGTTTTCCATTGATAATAATTTCGAAATATATATGCTAAAGAAATCTTTTGTGTGAAGGGATGTCCTAGAGAGTTTTGAGCGGTTTCTTTTTCGATCAAGAATGCGTACAATTTTGCGCACCCAAAAGAGTTTGGCGTAAATATTGACTAAAATGTTTTGAATATTCACCATATGTCATTGTCATTCAAAGTCGTTTACCACATTTCTGTAGTAAGATTCTTCGGACCGATAAGCCGCACAAAAGCGCAAGTGAAAGGAGAAAGAATTTTGAGGGCGGTCCAACATTTTTGCATTCATTTCTGACCAAAAAAGGTGTACTTTGGATTCGATTCTGACAAATGATTCACGTGAAAGACAATCCCTTCCGGTCTGAGATCACGTTTTGGCGTAGTTTCGGACTGTTGTCATAAAGGCTTTGGTGTTTATGTCGCCGGAGGAGACAGCATTCAACAGTTTGGAAAACGTTTTTCACTGAACAGTCATTCTCAACAAAAGGTTGGGAATCTTGAGACTGCAAAAGGTTATTTCCGTTGTCGTAGGAAACCCCATATTTTGCATACCTTCTCTAATGGTCTTTTTGTATTGGTCCGTGAGAAGTATGCAAATCTACATGCTTCCTTGTAAAATTCCCAGAAGGATCATGGAAACCCCTTTGTTAATAACATTCCATGGGATAACTGAAGCATAGCTGAAAATATTAGCTTTGTTACCCAGCAAAAACTTTTCGAGATTTTCTGTAATACCTGCAATATTGTGATAAGATTTACAAAGGATTTAAGTATTGCTGAAGATGTGGTGCTCATTGATACTTGGTGTCATAGTGTCATAAAGTTAATTATATTCCGTTTTCTTGGAAAGCGGGACTTTGTTGAAACTTGTCCTTACTAAGCACAATAAACAGTCATCCAAAATATGTGCCCTCTGTTGCCTTTAATTAATGTGGAATTTTCACTTATTTACAGGAGGCATTTTGTGAACAATTCAAAGATGTTCATGGCGAAACAGAGAAATTTTGGTGGAACAGCATCTTTTATACAACTATTGGCCTAGGTACGATAGCTGCAATGTTGTACGTCAAAAGCTAGAGAAAGTGATAGATAAAAGTTGGTTTCCAAACCACCCCATCCCAGTTGTGAAGGATGTGTGAAAAAGGGTTTTTATTCAGAGGAACAGTCGCTCTCGACAAGGAGATAAGGCAAGCTGACACACTTTGCAATCACAGATTGTGGGTTGGCAGTTAAAAAGTCAGCCTATGTGCTTGCGGGGCATTGTGCTGAGAAAGGACTGTTACAAGAGAGTAACAATCTTGAACGACAAGGAAATGTGCCAAGAACGACAAACTATGACAAGGGCTGGATGGTACAGCCTGCAGAAGCAAGAGCAAACCAAATTTTTTGGACATGCCCAGAGAAAAACATTACATGAACAATGTCTTGGAATATTAACAAGCTGGATGTAGATATTAGCAATTGAAATTTGTGGACAAGTTTGGAAATTAAATAACGACTGCATGAACAGTGTGTCTTGATATGAAAACAAGTTGGGTTTAGCTGACAAAACATGAAGGAAACCCAACTGGTCGTTTCTGTAGATATCTTTTGTGTGCATGCATCTCACATAGAAAACAAAATATATCCATACATATTTATCTAGCCAAAGAAAGTCTAGTTTATCAAAGTATAAATTTATTGATTTTAACTTTTATCTCACAGATAAAATAAAAGTATCCATGTAATTGGAGTTTGAACGGTCACTGTTGAGTTGACGTTGTTTGAAAAAAAAAAACACCAGTCTTTTCAAATGAGTCGGTGTAGGAAAACAGAACAGTGAATACCACATGTTCGTGTAGTTTCAACTTTTTCCCTGTAGTACATTTATTGTATCTCAGTTTTCAGTGAATATAGTGACAACAACTCTTCCTTTTATAGTTTTGATAGTTCAGTCTGTGCTGTATTTTTTGATTTTTTATCTCAATAAAAGTAATATTCAAAGTTATTGGTCAACTAAATGAGTTTTGAGCCGTCCAGAGAAAAGGAAAAAATGGTGGAACACAGTTGTTCTCCAAACTGTAAGTACCCACTGCCCTCAAGTCATTGAAAGATAACCTGCTGTTCAAGGCATTCTAATAATCGAAGCAGATCTGTTCTCATCTTTGTGCAGTCCTTCTATCCCAAACGAATCGAACAGGAAACTGTACGAAAGAGTACTGACAATCTAGCTTTTGTTTACAGTTTGATGGGCACCCGTTACAGGGGTTCCGGTAGGGATTTCATTTTTGCTTGAGAGCTGTTATTAAAATTATCCACTAACATTCCGATTTTTTCCCTTACAGAACAATCAATACAAAGTATTTCAAGAAACGAAACTGCTCAGTTAGTATTTTAATGATGATTTGTGGCTGAAACTGTCTGAAAGTGTCCTCATTTAGAAAAGTACTTTATTTTTTCCCTGTTCTTTGACGTATTTGGTGTGTTATTTTTAGGCGATTCATCATCTCGAGAGAATTTCATGGAAGATGGATATACGACCCACTGAGAGGGGGTAGAAATTCTACACTTCCCATATCACACATTTTAGAATTTCTAAGAAGGAAATCCCTTGCTCGCCACTTCTCCGTGTGTCTTCGTGTTTCCGACCAGTGTCTGAGCGTCTTCGTCTCGACTTTCGTTTCTCTTCGGGATGAAACGCCTTTTCCGGCCGAAAGTAAGTGCGACTAAAACTGGGAAAGTCGTCTGCTATCGGATCAAAGCTAGATCTCTAGTCGGCTTCTCTGAAATTCGAAGCAATGACTACCATAATTTACCGAAAATTTTGAATGCTTTTTAAAATTCGCTTCAGGGTCCAGAAACGTGACAATTCAAAATATCTAGTGCTGTGACATGACTCCCCCGCAAAAATACCTCGCAAAGATCACTTGGTACCTTCCTGGCAGTTTTTCCTCATGCATTGATGCACGGAGCATTAGAGGTGTGAAGTTCTAGCCTCCCACGCAGACGTTTTAGGACTTCAAAGACGCGTTCCTTCCCATTTCTTCGTGGATAAAGAACGCGTGACGAGGCGCCAAGAAGTCTGCGTGAAAGGCTAGTCACGTTCCTGCTATGACGCTTAAAAAAGTGTCCTGTTAAAATTTTCAACACTTTCTTCTGATATATTTCCGGATTGTCTTATCTCTCCCAAACTCTGAATTTCGTAGCACTAACTGGCAAGTGATTTTCTGAAATTTGCAATTTGAAACATGCTCTTCAATTTGCTTTCAGGTCCAACAACGTGACCAATCAAAACGTCAAACCTACGCACACGTTAACAGAGACGATCGATTGGATGCTTCCTGGCAGTTTTCCCTATCTAGAGGACCCAACATGACAGATTGTTTTGAATTTCACTGTCACGTTTTTGGTAACAGGTCAGTATATACCCGCTAAAACGTGAGATGTCTTTCGTCTGAAATTGGTGAAAATGTTGTTTCCTCTATGAAAACAACGTTGAAGGGTGGAAAGTGTATCTCTTCCCTGATGCGTACCCCGACTACCCTGGGGAAGAGGATTCTCCCTGTCTTTGTACAATCGTCAAGAGAGAATGTATATTGCTGATTACTCCGAAGTACTTCCTCCGCCCCCCGTCCGTCTTTCCTGGTTTGGAACAGGTCCAGTGACCCGGAAAACTAGTGACACACACCATTAGGGAATGTAAGGGTGGCGCCTCATGTGAATTGACTACCACGGAAGTAATTGACATTCTTTATCCCTGGTATATCATAAGACGTGCGTGATCTATCGTAGCATGAAAAGCCGTCACCACTTACAACCCTAGCTCCAGAAAATACACCGCTTCTTGGGTTTGAAAATGTTGTCGTGGTTTCTCTGCTTCACGACCATCTGGCATCAAAACTAGTTACCCAACCCCACACAGACATCAGGACAATCTAATAGCTGAGCCAAGCCTCTTGGCAGTTTTCCGTCATTCTTGTCCGCCACCCAGAAGTGTTGCGCGTATGACTGCACTGGTCAGTCTCTTGTCTATATTTGGTAAAATGTTGGTTTCCTCTAATATATCCTTTCGGAAAACAAGCTTACCCAAAGGTTTTTCAGGTTGTTCCTCCCAATGCCACGCAACTTTTTCAAGCGCTACGTCGTGAAACTTTTGGCTTTTATCTGCTCACTTGTAGAATTTTAGTAGTTATGCTTTAAGAATTTTTTGGTGGACGTTTGCTATAGAGTGTTCTTCTCTATCATCATAAGCTCTCTTTTAGTATATTATTTTATTTTCAGCGTATCGTGAAAGCCAGTTTACGCATGTTATGGGGGTTTTTTCGTCTTCTGTAGGGTTCAGTAGCGTCATGTCTACATCTCGTTGATACTTCTTGACCCCTCTTGAACATGTTTTTGGACATGCTTTTGGCGCTTTCCCTTGAAATTCGGCCACATACCACCATACTGTCCTCCTACCTGTCCTATTGACGTTTGTGCCGTTACAGGTTTGCATTGTGGATGGCTTCTCCCAAAATGTTGTACCATTAGTATCTACCAGGAGCCCTTTATCTACATGCAGACTAGCCTGCGTAGCAAGCGTTTCCGTGCGGCTTCGGAGCAATGAAGGACCGAGGAACGGGATTGTGGGTTTGGCCGCACGAAAAATGGAACAAGAGCCAAAAAATGAAAGAGGGACCATTTTTCGGGAGGTATTTAACTCTCGTTCCCCGTTCTTTGCTCCGGACCGCATGAAAACGCTTGCTACGCAGGCTGCGTGCAGGCAGGAAATAGGAGTTAAGAGCTGAAACTCATTGAGAGGGTAGTCCGGCCATGCCCATTAGGAAAGGTATGTTGCTGCGAGGATTCTTAAACCTTGACGTAATCCTACTGAAAGTTGAAACCCTTTTTGCGGCCCCAAAACGAAATATGACACCCGGGAAGTCCGAAAATTTTGGAATATTCTAGGACTACGTTTTGAGATGCCCGCGGAATTCCACTTTACGGACAATTGGGGTACTTACCATTTACATGGGAAAACCGGAAATTCCGGGTTGAAGATCTAATGCATTCGCCCCATTCGGTTTTGTGACGGAAGCTTCAGAAAATATGGACTGTGTTCTGAGGAGATTCCACTTGCTACTCTCAAGTCGGTTGAGCTTTTCTGGATATGTTTTGCAACGGGTCGTGCTCCCATCACGTCAAATTTTATAGTTTTAGTTTATGTACAAGATTTTCATCCGGGTGGTTTGTACGCAGGCAGCCCAAGCTCGAAATATGAGCATGGGCATTGTTGCGTAACATTCAAAATATGAGAATTTGTATCGGAAAAAAATCTATCGTCCCTGTAACCTACGAAAATGAAAGGATTTCTCTATATAAAGGAAACCTTTATAAGAGAGATAACCGTTTACATAAAAACCCATAAAACGGCCATAAATCGGCCCTTGGACCACACAGGAGAGACGTAACACACATTTTAAGTAAGGTTAGCTGTTTTTTATTGAAATCGTTTCATTTTCGCAGGTTACAGAAACGATAGGTTTTTTTCCGATACAAATCCTTATATTTTGAATGTTACGCAACAATGCGATGCTCGCCAATGCTCATATTTCGAGCTTGGGCTACCTGTGGTTTGTACAAATGGTAAGCATCCCTGCTTATGACGGACACTCTTACATAACCGACGGACAGTTTCGTTTGTTCCCAAGTATAGTTTTATTTTTAAAAATGCCGACTAAATGGGAGAGAAACGCTTGTGTCTGTCTGATCTTGCACAGGTTACTCATCGATATGTCTGTCTTTAAATTTATATTCCGATCTCGATTTTTTCTATGAAAGTTTTTGCTTGTGGAGTCTGGAATCCTGGGCTTCGGATTCCGGAATTTAGCTCAAGGAATGGCAAGTTCCACTGATGAGGAATCCAGAATCAGAACAGGGAATCCGGAATCGATAGCGTGCCTTCCCCAATCTAGAGTCCAAGACTACAATCTTGGATTGCTTGACTAGTGAGGCAAGAAAAGTGTTTCTATGATACAGTAAAAACCCGCGACTATGAACCAGCATTTTCCCAAGTCAGCCTAAACATGTTCTTACATAAATGGTAATTAGCACATATTTAGGCTACTTTAGGTTCTTAAATAGGTTCTTATTTTCTAAAGAAAAAGATACATTGAAGCTAAGAGCATTTAGTGGTATGTACCTTAATTCCTTCTATAAAATCTGCAGACCATTACATTACAGCTGGTGTGATAAGTCTCCTATGTGTTCAAAGAGGATCCTGAATATTGACTGATCTTATTTGCCCAATTGCAAAGAATTTCCTTTATAAAATTTAGAAAATAAGATTCGAACCTGTTTCGTATTTTAGGCTAAACAGGTTCTTGTATTGAGGGGGCCTAACTCTCAAATTATAACCTTACAGGTTCTTAAAAACCAGGTTCTTAGTCGTGGGTTTTTACTGTATCTAACTTCCATTTTCACCCATTAAATCTGGTTTCACTGGCGACTGCATTAAAGTAATCCCCGCGGACTAATAAGTGACCATGATATGATTGGCTGTTTTTCGGAAATTGTATAACCATAGATATCAACCTAGAACAATCACGTGCCGAAATTTTGCAAATTATTATCTAACATCCTTGAATGATCTACAGTCAAACAACTTCGAGCCGGTCTTTAATTCCTCGCTCCAGTGTCAATGAAGCTTGGTCTTTTTTGAAGTCCATCCTAAAAAAATGCATTGATGGCCACGCTCCTATCATTAGAGACTGCCTCGCACCCAGACCTCTCTCTTTCGATGAAAATGTGCGCGCAAAGGAAGGCGGGAAGGAGACAACGGGCGAGACGTGCTTCGCCTGCCATCTGTACCCTTCCCATGGTCCCTTGCGGTTCATCACCAGTCACTCGCATTTCGCGCTCGCCTCTGCCATGCGAAAAACGAAGCGCCTGAAGAGGAGGCTGAATTAGAGACCTTTAGATTCTAAGACGAGTACGACAACGAGTATGAAATTTTCACGTAGTACTTGCTCGTGAACCAGCGCATTTTGGCGGGAAAACGTGGTAGCCGTCGTCACTCAACAGTTTTAGCGAGAATAGAGACCCTAAGATCCCAGGACAGCGACGGCAGTGAAAACGTCTCTGAAAAAGTGAATTCGTGTTCTTTTAATCTTCATCGCGATTACTCCAGGTCACCAACTTTGCTAAATGTAGGCGATCCCTCCTAAAGTTGAATTTCTAAGAACCATATCCAAGTTCAGAAAGAGAGAGGAAATCTCGTCTTCGCTTGTGTACTTCCTCTGTACATCGTGTAATTAGGCATTTTCACGTCGTAGTCGTGCAGTGACGGCAAAGAAATGTACAAAAAAGCGTGATGCACGTGCAAAATTGTTGTTTTTCTAATTAAACCTATTGCTTTTGTGGCGTCCCCGTTGCCGTCGCCGTCGCCGGATCTTAAGGTCCCTAGTGGCGGAAACAGTTTTTCAAATGTTAGAAGGTTTATCATTTTGCGATCGAGAGCTGAGGGTTTAAACTCCTTCACTAAAAACGGTAAAATGAACCTTTCCCGGGTGTCTATATTTTCAGAATACGCGAGAAAACTTAAAGTCAAATCTCGTACTCGTAGTCGTCCTCGTTGTTGAATCTAAAGGTCTCTATTAAGAAAAAGATTAAAGGAAAACTGTGCCCATGGCTAACAAAGAGTGTTAAACAGGAAATGAAAATAAGAGATCAGCTCCTTAGAAAGGCGAAACAAAACAAACGGGGCAAATGACTGATTGGTATTCCTACAAACGTCAACGAAACAAAGTTAATGGTATGATCAAGAAATGTCAAAACAAATAAAAACAAAATATCATCGTGATTTTCTACAAGAAAATGCGGCCTCTCCTAGTGAGTTCAGGAAAACTATCAAAACCTTATTCCCAACAAAGCCCAAGAAATCACAGGCTGTTCATTACAAAGGTGTGTTATCAGAAACTCATTTACAGGTGTGCCTCAGGGGAGTATTTTGGGCCATATTTTATTCATAATGTACATGCCGTTGCAGTTTTCAAAGATAATCACCTATGCCGATGACTCTGTAAGAAGACCTCAGTGAAGAAATAAACAAATTATGCCATTGCCGGATTAGTTTGCTAATGGCAATAAATTGTTATAATGGACCTTGTCACGGTTTTCGACGCCATCTTAACGAGTAGACCAACGTGTAAGAAATTACGGTGTTTGTATGAGAATCTAATGTCGAATAATTTCCGTAGAACGGCTGTTGTGAAAAAAATATAAATTGTAAACTAAAGCTACAAAGCAAAGGATTGTACTAAGAAATTTTAGGGGCGTATCTGTGCTTAAATTTCACCAGAAACTTGCTTTAGATTTTCCCCGGCATATATTTGTCTATAATTTTTCCCGGGACTTTCTTACAGACAAATGTATAGATAATTTTAAAAAGTGGCTCTTGGTCTTCTAGCGCATGAAACGCTCTAATTTTTTTCAGTAGAATCCTTAGGAGTGAAGCTTTAGTTTACAGTTCATATTTTCTTCACAACAGCCGTTCTACGGAAATTATTCGACATTAGATTCTCATACGAACACTGTAATTTCTCACGCGTAAGATGGCGTCGAAAACCACGACAAGGTCTATTCAAGTAAAGCTAATTCCACAAGTCTTTACCAGCCTAGATATTGCTTGTAAAATCTCAAGTTTTTCACATCACAGAATAATAATACAAAGAATACTGATTGGGTATATCGATCCGACTCAGTGAAATTTCAAACGAGAGGTAATTGGGCTTCGACCTTTCAGTCCTATATGTACACTGTTGACCACGAACGTAGTCAACCGCGAGGTCAAAAAATCTTTTAAACGCATTTCACAAATAAACTGGCAGAAGTACAGCATTGTTGGAAGGGATAGTCTCCACTGGATCCCTGCTCAACAAAATTTGTTAATATTGATATGAACCAGTAATCAGTAGCGCAAGGTAAAAACTGTGGAAACTTGTCTTCAAAAGTTTCTGGGAAAAGACTCCTGTTGTGAAAGTCGACAGTCTTCCCCTTAGTATAAACGGAGAAAATCTTTATCAATTCCCTTACCAAAAGGACAAGAGATTGAAGGCTGTTGCCGATGGGCGTCCCTGGGATAGGGATATGTCAGTCAAGTGGAAAGGGGCGGAAAACGACTCAGTACGCGCCCAGCACTGTAAAGGATCTTACAAGTGCAAGAACCCAAAATGTTCTTTCAAGCAGCAACATGGCAAAGCCAATAAAATCCAGTTCGAGAAAAACAGGGATGGTGATGTGGTCTATAAAGGTTGTGGAAGATGCTCCATCTTTGTTCCCTGTGTTGCTCGAAGTACATGGAGTTCCTGCCCGACCTTCCAGAGGCTCGTGTTTACTACGTCGATATACGCATACTTGCCAAACGAAAAGAAGAGTTCCCCTACCCTCCGTTGTCGAACAATCTCTTCAAAGGAACCCAAATTTAAAACCATCTGAAGTAGTGAGGCAGTCGATTTTGGAAGGCCTGAAGACAGACGTTGTAAACTGGCATGAGCTGGAGAAAACAACCGACTCTCTCCTCGACACGAATATAAAATTTCAAATCTGAAAGCTAAAATCAGCAAGCAATCCAGCTGGTCATAGCTTCGAGATAGTGGCCCACCTTAAGCAAAAGTCAAGGCGAGAAGATGAGTTTTATGTGTACAAAATGAATGACAGACATATAAACCCCGACAAGCCGTGCCTTACTTGATATTATAATAACTGTGTACATAGTGACTTAAAATTACGTAGGGATTCTACTTGGCCTTAAAGTTTCAGGAAGCCGGACTATTCCACAGAACAGCACCGCTGTAGCGAAAACTATTACGGAGATAATTTGTGCGTGGCTGTGGAATAGTTAATATATTTACAGAATCTCGAAAAGTGTATGGGGTGGTATAATTACATCGAGCAATAAAATTCAAGCTTAGTCCTCAGGAGCAAGGCCATTAAAGGATTTAAAAACCATTAAGGCTTTTTGGATATCACGCTGAGTCCTAATTTACAGTGAAATTCGTTGAAATTCCAATTTACAGTGAAATTCGTTGTATCGCGCTGCGAGTTTTGCAAACTTCGAAGGTATATTTGAGGTTTTTCTGTTCCGTCAATCATTTTAGTAAAGGCGGGGTTAATGCAAATCACATTGTAACGTGCACGTCCTGCTTGGCTAAGAATGACTTTAGACGGCTCAAGAATAGCGAAGGAAATCACGATGGTGGGTGGATTTTTTGTCGCAGGAAGGAGGCAGACGTTGCTTTATTCTTGCAAGTAACAAGAATGAGAAAGATTATAAAAATCTGCAAACTTAACTAACCCGAAACAGGACGATCACAACGGCAACGAACGTTGAAACATGAAACAAACAAAACGGATCGAAATCCACCAATCACGAATCAAAAACATTAGGGCCATTTATACGAGGAAAAATAGGACGCGTCTTAAATAAGACGCGAACTTTTCGAATAAACGGCACATTTCGTCTAAAATAAGACGCGGCCTAGCTAAGACGCGTCTTATTTTAGAATAGACCTTAACACCTGTTCTTAGATAAGACGCGTCTTAGCTAAGACGAGAAAAACTTCGTATAAATGACCTTCGTGCCTTACATAAGACACGAACGCATAGTACGCATGCGTTAATTTTTGGCTCGCCACCTTGGATTGCCGTTGCTACGGGCAACATTCACATGAAAACGAGTCAAGAACAGAAATAAGACGCGAACCATTTATACGAGCGGTTCTCGTCTTAGATAAGACATGCTCGTATAAATGGTACAGTTCGCGTCTTATCTAAGACGTGTCTTATTTTTCCTCGTATAAATGGCCCTAATGACCTTTGAGCTCGTGCAAGTAAATATATGTTTCCTAAGAGGTCCGCTTAGATGAGTGAAGAAACAGAAAAACCCAAAATATGTAAAACGCACAGCGTGATACAACGAACTTCGCTATAAATTTTGGAATAGCTGCGATACATTTGTACCCTGGGTGCCACAGGGTTTGTTTTCCTGTTCAAGTTTGCGGCGAAAATTGAGCAGTGAAGCCGCGATCGTGAAGAGCGGGAAAGAGCGGTTTTTTTTCCCGCTCGTCACGATCGCAGCTTCGCCGCTCAATTTTCGCCACAAACAACAGCAAAAACCCTCTGGCACCCAGGGGAATGCATTTGCGTCGTAGACTTAGCTTGAGAAAGTTAGAGCTCGCGCTGCACGATTTTTAGAGTTTTTGAAGTTTGTCTGCGCGTTTTATGCCACAGTTTGCCCAAACAACATTACAATAGTCGAAATGCGGCTGAATCAAGGCTTTGTAGATAAGATGCAATGTTGCTGGGGGAACAAATTGCCTGACCCGTTTAATAGCTCTGCTGCAATCCCAGAGGCAATTTTTTTAGCCAACTTCTTGATATGACTGCCCCAGGTAAGGTTTGCATCAATGAGTACACCTAGAGATTTTGACGTTGATACCTGGTTTACGGGCGGGCCGGGAGTACCATTGATGCTCAGAACGGGAGAGGTAGTTACGATGTTTAGCTTTTGTCTCGATCCGATTAGCATAAACTCAGTCTTAGTCAATATTAATTGTGAGTTTGTTAGCGATCAGCCATTTGCTGATATTTAGCAACTAGTCTTCATTCAAACAGGACTGAATAATATTCACATCTTTATCAGTGTAAGTAAGAAGCGTATCATCCGCATACATTCTAGGATAAGAGTTAGTTAAGCAATTTGGTAAGCCTCTTTCCTCCTTCCTCTTTCCTCTTTCCCCTTTCCTCCTGCCGGTCATTTAGTGGTTTGAAAATCTTGACCGTCAGTCGACCTGAAAAAGTTCTAGGTGTCACTGTACTGTCGCAATTTGTAATAATCATCGCACTTTGTAATACCTGTCGCAATTTGTAATAAATCCATCGCACCTTGTAATACTTGTCGCAATTTGTAATAAACCATGTCGCACTTTGTAATAAAAAAGGTGTCGCAATTTGTAATAACAGTCCATCGCACTTTGTAATAAACTAAGCTGTCGCAATTTGTAATAATTCCATCGCACTTTGTAATAATTTTTTGGGAGTGATTCAACTTACTTTGTCAACATTAATATAATGCCAAAATATGCATGGTACTTCATAAACAAAGATGATGACGTCTGCTAGCATGTAACATGTCCGTAACATTTTCTTTGGTCAAACATGCATGTCTTCCGCTATAAATTTTTCTGCCTTGATTAATCACATGACTAACTAGAAACGCTTTTATGAAAGACATGAAACTTCCAGTGACATATCACCAAAAAGATATGAATCACGTTTAAATTCAAAAATATTTAAATAAGAAAGGCAACATTTAACAACAGAAAATTCATGAAGAACCTGGCATTCGTCGTCCAAATCCATGTTTGCTTGCCACGTGACACGTGAAGTCTCCGGCGGGGGGCGGGGGGGGAATAATTCCATATATGGATGGGCTATAGATAGGTAAGTACCGCCAGATAGGGTATGGTTTTTGAGAATCTCGAGCCTTTAATAGGGTATCAGTTTTTACGTTGTTGGCCTTGTGTCTTTGGTTTGATCCTTAGATAGGGTAACTCAAGTAGTAATGGATGGTTTATTCCATCCTTTCCATTTTGTAGAAAAACAGTAATCCAGAACACGCTCGGAAGAATTGCAAGGTCTTATGAGTTGTATATACGCAGGGAAGGATAATTTTTTACCATCCCCATGGTATTTGCTTTAGAGGACTCCTTACAGAAAACAAGTGTTTTAAGATGGAATGAGTACTCCTTTTGTTCCTATATGGGACCAAATCAAGTGAGAATAATGGACCAAATGCCCAGCCGGGTCAGTGTAAGACCCCAAGTGAGTGTTATAAAAACAGGTACATACGAAGGTATTGGCCAGCGACTAATTGGATTTTGTGTTTAAGTTTCTGTTGTGGTTCGAAGGTTTGCCACTGGTGACGTTTTTTTTATTTGCAGTAAACATTTTGAATCTTTCCAGGCCTCGTTTGATTACGTTGGCCAAAATATGGAAGCCACTATTACTTCTTTAAGATTGCTCGTTAGACAAGAACGGTGTACCACATGTTGTGTCAACCTGTTATAAGATCTAACAAGGAAAGCTTCAACTCTCATGGTGTCCTTATTCGAATGATGTAGGATGGATGTTACGATTAGCGGAAATTAATTAATGGCTTGTTTGTGTCTAGTGTGTCTAGCTCTGTCTAGATCCTCTACTCTGGCAATGCTCTGTCCAGAGGCACATCCCCGTATTGGCCATATAAGGAAGTATACCCGCCGGGTAACCATTGAATGCAAGCCACCTAGTACGGCATAGTATAAAAGCTGGACTGGACTCTGGACTCTGGACTCCAGATTTTTTGCCAAGATTTTTAAATGAAAAAAAAAAGAGAGAAAATTCAACTGTTTTTAAAAAAGGAAAATAAAATGAAAATAAAAAATGTTAAAACTTTCAAAAAATAGCGAGCGCCGAAGTACTCTTTAATGTATTTTCTTGTATTAAATCTCGCTATATTTATGCGAAGGAGAAAAAGTTTATTTTGGGCGAGACGAGGAGTGTGCGACGAATTCTTCTATTCATGCCGTCAAACGAACGGCAAAGCATTATTCATCGCGCGTAAATACCATGTGTGCCATTGTTAATCGAAAGGAACTAGAAGGATTTTAAAATTCGTCTGTCAATTCAAAAGTTCTGTTACGAAAACTGAACAGCGCGAACTGTGTCGAACTGTGTCAAGTGTCGAGCGTCTGGCAAATAATAATGGAAATCCGACTGTCTGCGGCATTTAACATTATACCATCTCGCGAGGCAGTCTAACTTGGCTTCGCCAGAATTTCCGGTCATAAACCCTCGTTTTTTATTTAACTCGCTAGGTGTTTTCTCTGAATTTCTGGAATTTACCGGCTTTATCTAGAACCTGGCGTACACAACCTTTCAATTATAACTCCTGCGTAACTAAATTCAAAACTAAACTCCAGAAAGTGACACGAACAATAATGAAACCCAAAGTGCCTTGCATAATGTTATCTTTTTATCGGGCGGCATGTCATCTAATTATCGCGCGGTCTCAGTCCTTCTGCACTACACTCTTGCCGCGCACACTTGTTCACTTTGTAGTCGGCACTGCTCAAAGCGTGTCTTGACTTTCGTTTCTCCTCTGAGTTATGGATTCTTCTCCTAAACCGAGCACCAGTAGTTTTTTTTGTCAGTATGAGGAAGAGGAAGAGGCCATGCGAAAGGCACTGGAGGAGTCTTTGCTTGATTCTCGCCAGGTAATTGAGTTTACTGTTACATGTTTTACGCTAATAAAGGAACCAAAGAAATGAAAATAAAGTAACCCTGACGGTCTCGAATTTATTACCCATGGGTTCGATGTTGATATATAGGCTACCGACGGAAATGTATGTTAAGAAATAATAAAACCTGGAAAACGGGTCGTGAAAAATTGGTACACACGGAAAAGGCGAGTGCTATTTGAGAACTTTCAAAACATGTCTTGTACCCGTTTTTTAAGAATATAATACGCGAAGGTCGCGCACACTCGACAAAATTAATCATGTATTTTTGAACTGCAAATCATGACCATTCGGAACGGTTCGCTTTTAATGGGGCGGTACACTTAAGGTTTGCGTCCATTCCCCCCCCCCCCCCCCCCCCCGCGGACTAACCCCGGGGATAAGCATTTTTTATTATTATTTTCATTTTTTTTCCCTTTTTTTAAAAACAATTGAATTTTCTCTTTTTTTGTCATTGAAAAAAGAAAAAATCTGGAGGAAAAATCTGAAGTCCAGAGTCCAGAGTCCAGAGTCCAGTCCTGGTTTTATACTATGCCACCTAGTCCAATAGCAAGGTTCAAGAATACAGCATTTCGTAAGTCAGATAACTAATCAACATTAATCTAAAAAAATGTTTAGGACTGTGAATAAAGTTAAATGTTTGAATGAGCGGAGATGTTACGTGCTAGCAGACGTCATCTCCATCTTTGTTTATGAAGTACCATACATATTTTAACGCTATATTAATGTTGACGAAGTAAGTTTAATTACTCTCAAAAAGTTATTACAAAGTGCGATGGAATTATTACAAATTGCGACAGCTTAGTTTATTACAAAGTGCGATGGACAGTTGTTACAAATTGCGACAGCTTTTTTATTACAAAGTGCGACACGGTTTATTACAAATTGCGACAGGTATTACAAAGTGCGATGGATTTATTACAAATTGCGACAGTACAGTCACAAAAGATGGTTCCGTTTTAGCGTTTTAAATTAGCGTTCCGAAGCAAACGTACATATTCTCGCTGGATACGTCTTGCCTTCGGTATTCTATAAAATACCAGACCAGGGGAGTTCCTGAAGTTATTTGTGCACAAAGGCACACAGCAACTTGCATGTCTCGTCATAATTCAAGGTGGCTGCTCGACTTGTCCCCCCGAGCAATCCCATAAATGCGCGCGCGCTTAGTTTGGGTCCCAGTGAGTGAGCTATAGTCTGTCTGCAGTCTGCATTTTACACTGCCCCATTATATCGGAACTATTAGAGTAGATGTTGTGTCGGTGACGTGCGTAGGCAAGTTAATCAGCTGGTTAAGGCCATATCGGTTAGTGATGTCTCACAACAAGCCAGAATTAGTGTCAGCCATTGAAGCCATGTTGCAATTCATATCCCCCATTAAATAGAATTCCACATTTTCGGAATCAAGACGTTCAACAAGATTTTCTAGAGATCAGGGTCGGCTATGGGGTAGTGGAATACCAAAATACCCGAAATAAACCTTCCAATATACCAAAAATTATACTAAAACTCGTGTAAAATACCATAATTAAGAAAACCACGGTATATTTTATACCCAAAATTAGTTGTGAGTGAATACTTTATATCTAATTTACTGCATAAAAATACTGTATACCTGAAATTAAATACCCTATTATACTGTATACCCAAAACCATGAGCAAACCAGAGAGATGAGAATACTTTATTGGAGAATTAGGTAGCCTGTACTACGTGACAATAACAAATGGTTTTGAATTCGGTTTCCTGATTGCAAGACACAAATTTTCTAGATTGTTTATATTTAGATGTGTGCGTACAGAACAGTTAATGGCGGTTTTGCAATAGAAGCAAACATCCTCGCCATTTCTATTTCTGTCGCGTCGTACTATCTCATATCCTGGTATATAGATGTCAGAATTCAGTATACCTTCATCGAGTCTCGTTTCGCCCTGTGTAAGGGAGTTCGGGTTCCGGAATCTGGAAAATTTTGGCTCGTTGAATCCGGAATCCTAGGCTTTGGAATCCAGAATACAGCTCAAGGAATCCGGAATCCTACTGAGGAGTGGAATCCAGAATCCGAGTTCCACTGAAAAAGACTAGAATCCAGCGCTCGGAGTCCGGAATCCATAGAAAGGGATCCAGAATGCAAGATTGGTTGGTAAGATGTTAATAAGATGTTTATAAGTTGTTGGTAAGATGTGGTGGGGTATCTTTAGTAACAACATTTATCATGTGTAATGCCGATGATTCTTTCGGAAGACACAGCAATAGGCCATTTGCACTAAGAGGTCATATGACATCGTTTTTATGAAAATGAAAGTTATATGATTTTTCCTTCGGAAAACGATTAGAGGGTCATATCTTCAATAAAATAATGGTGATTTGGTTTTTCAAACCCGCACCATTTTCTTAAAATAAGTAAGTTCGTATCTGGTCACGTCACCAAAATGTGATTTTTAAAATCATGAATTACCTCTTTCTGAACACAAATTTTTCACTTAAACTTCAAGAAAAATGTTGAAAAGATGATGTGGTAACGTTTACAGCGCATCTGAGCGTAACTATCAAATGTTTAACAAGATATAAGCAAAAACTAGGTTTGGCCGTCATGTTGGAGGGCAAGAGTATGCCCTCCAACATGGCGGCCAATACAAGTCATACTAAATTGTTGAAAATCAAAGTGCTATAAAATATCTCCCTTAAATGCGTTTCCTCTCAAATTTCGGGTGTAAGATAATTTTTATGTGCTCTGTCCATTTTTGGCATCAGCAAGATTCCAACTCATTTCTGAAAGGAAGCATTTGTCACG
>OZ037779.1:23523916-23531416 GCA_964035525.1 Porites cylindrica | reverse complement strand
AACAGAGTGTAAAAAGGGGGCTGGTAGGCAACACACGACTTTACCTCGTGCCAAAATGCTGCTTGTTCCAAAAATTGTTTTCTCTGGTGGGTATATTATATTCTGGGTTCTACTCTTTGAATGAGTAAATGTGAATTTTGCCGCTTGTTTCATACTGAGAGGTCATGACACGCATATTGATTTTCTGCGGTTATTGTTTCTGGTCGGCGTGATTTGTCCTCTGATGCAAGAGCACTTTCTTCGACCTCTTTTGAAACGTAAATCTCTTCCTTTGCGGCTAAATAAGAGTTTTAGGTTGTTTAGTCTTCTCCAAAGTGCCTCCTGGATCTGAATAGCTAAAGGCGATATTCTTTTGTCCGAGAATGTGTTGGTTTCCTTCAGTTTATGTCACGCTGGGCCCAGCTCGTTTAGTATTTTCTGCACGATGTTAAATTTTCACCGAAAGTGATTTACAGATCCAAATTTCGAGGAATGGATTATAGGAACGCATTTTGTGAAGAGAGATTTTTTAAGTAAAAAGAACTCGGATCCTTAAATCGATCGTGTTTTAGCTAGCCAATTGCAATTTTCATATCCTGTATTAGTTCGGATAATTCAGTAGGTTATTCTCTCCTCTCCCTCTTAGCTTACAGGCGGCGCGCCCAAGTTTAAGAGGTGAAGAGAGATTTTTTTCAAGGGTAAAAAACTCGTAGCTTGAATCGATCATGTTTTACTATCTAGCCAGTTGCAGTTTTCATGAGCTATGTTAGTTTGGATAATTCAGTAAATTTTTCTCTCCTCTCCCTCTTAGCTTACAGGCGACACGCCCAAGTTTAAGAGGTGAAGAGAGATTTTTTAAGGTAAAAAACTCGTAGATTAAATCGTCATGTTTTAGCTAGCTAGCCAATCGCAGTTTTCGTGCGCTGTGTTAGTTTAGATAATTCAGTAAATTTTTGTCTCCTCTCCCTCTTAGCTTACAGGCGGCGCGCCCAAGTTTAAGAGGTGAAGAGAGATTTTTTTCAAGGGCAAAAGGCTCGTAGCCTGAATAGACCATGTTTTACTATCTAGCCAATTGCAGTTTTCATGCGCTGTGTTAGTTTAGATAATTCAGTAAATTTTTCTCTCCTCTCCCTCTTAGCTTACAGGCGGCGCGCCCAAGTTTAAGAGGTGAAGAGAGATTTTTTTCAAGGTCAAAAGGCTCGTAGCCTGAATAGACCATGTTTTACTAGCTAGCCAATTGCAGTTTTCTTACGCTGTGTTAGTTTGGTTACTCTCTCCTCTCCCTCTTGGCTTCCACGCGGCACGCCCAAGTTTAAGAGGTGAAGAGAGATTTGTTTAAATTGAAACATTCGTAGCTTGAGTCGATCATGTTTTACTAGCTAGCCTATTGCAGTTTTTTACGCTGTGTTAGTTCGGATAATTCATTAGGTTATTCTCTCCTCTCCCTCTTAGCTTACAGGCGGCACGCCCAAGTTTAAGAGGTGAAGAGAGACTTTTTTCAAGGGTAAAAAACTCGTAGCTTGAATCGATCATGTCTTACTACCTAGCCAATTGCAGTTGTCATGAGCTATGTTAGTTTGGATAATTCAGTGGATTATTCTCTCCTCTCTCTCTTGGCTTACAGGCGGCGCGCCCAAGTTTAAGAGGTGAAGAGAGATTTTTTTCAAGGGTAAAAAACTCGTAGCTTGAATCGATCATGTTCTACTATCTAGCCAGTTGCAGTTTTCATGAGCTATGTTAGTTTGGATAATTCAGTAAATTTTTCTCTCCTGCCCAAGTTTAAGAGGTGAAGAGAGATTTTTTAAGGTAAAAAACTCGCAGATTGAATCGTCATGTTTTAGCTAGCTAGCTAGCCAATTGCAGTTTTCATGCGCTGTGTTAGTTTAGATAATTCAGTAAATTTTTCTCTCCTCTCCCTCTTAGCTTACAGGCGGCGCGCCCAAGTTTAAGAGGTGAAGAGAGATTTTTTTCAAGGTCAAAAGGCTCGTAGCCTGAATAGACCATGTTTTACTAGCTAGCCAATTGCAGTCTTCTTACGCTGTGTTAGTTGAGTTACTCTCTCCTCTCCCCCTTGGCTTCCAGGCGGCACGCCCAAGTTTAAGAGGTGAAGAGAGATTTGTTTAAATTGAAACACTCGTAGCTTGAGTCGATCATGTTTTACTAGCTAGCCTATTGCAGTTTTTATACGCTGTGTTAGTTCGGATAATTCAGTAGGTTATTCTCTCCTCTCCCTCTTAGCTTACAGGCGGCACGCCCAAGTTTAAGAGGTGAAGAGAGATTTTTTTCAAGGGTAAAAAACTCGTAGCTTGAATCGATCATGTTTTACTACCTAGCCAATTGCAGTTTTCATGCGCTATGTTAGTTTGGATAATTCAGTGGATTATTCTCTCCTCTCCCCCTTGGCTTCCAGGCGGCGCGCCCAAGTTTAAGAGGTGAAGAGAGATTTTTTTAAATTGAAACATTCGTAGTTTGAGTCTATCATGTTTTACTACCTAGCCAATTGCAGTTTTTATACGCTGTGTTAGTTTGGTAAATCAGTAGATTATTCTCTCCTCTCCCTTTTGGCTTACAGGCGGCGCGCCCAAGTTTAGCTAGCTAAAATCGATCGTGTTTTAGCTAGTAAATGCAGCTTTTTTACTTTGCTTTAGTTTGTATAATTCGGTAGATTTTTCTCTCCTCTTCCTAATGGCTTACAGGCGCGGCAGCGCGCCCATTCTTAAGAAGCTGTGATAAAGTATAAAGTGAGTCACAGCTTGAACCGATCGTGTTTTAGCTAGTCGTTACAGAGTTGTTGTTTTTGTTCATATTTTGTTTTTGTTAGTGTACATAATTCAGTACATTTTTATTTTCTCTTCCTCTTAAGTCGTTAGCTCTTATGCGATGCGCCCAATCTTACGACAAGTGGTGTTGGTTTCAACAGCGAAATTTAGTAATTGTGATTTTTTTTCTGATCTACTCCTCTTAGTCTGGATAATATTCAGCGTGATGCCTGTGTTTGATGTACACCGGAAACCGGAAAAAAGCTAGTTTTGTCCGCGGGCGGCAATACTTTAATTTCGACAGTTTAAGGTAAAATATTAAGATAATGTCTAAATCATTTGTGAACTGTGATAGTTTTTTTTTTTTGGGTAAATATCTCTCTTCGATCAAATGTGACAATTAGGCCAGATTTATACTAGCGATGTTGAAACCGAACAAACCCCGCGGGTATCCGCTTTGGCGGGTGATCTCCCTGAGAGATAATTGAGTTGTTGTTTTCATTGTTTATTCATCAAGTTCTCAGTTGTAATTATTTTTCGGTAATATTGTTCTTATTTATTGTTTATTGAGTGGGTCGGCTAAAATTAAAGACGAAGAGTGAAGCTCCAATGCAGAATTTTTGAAGTCTATTTGATATTATGCTTTCGACAGTGCACGTGAATAGCAACTAGGTTGGGTGTCCACTTAAGATAAACTGGATTAAGTGTCGAAGATGAAAGATTGCTCAATAAAACGAACATTGTTGACAGCTTTAAGATAGGCTCAAGGTCTCTTGATGTAATATAACCCTTGGTTCAAAACAATAGACTTGGCGCCTCGCCCTTCAGAAATATGCGAAGATTGCGACGTTGAACGTCGCAATCCCCCGAAAATCGAGCCTGCGGCTTGTAATGCTATGGCCGTTTTCACACTAGAGACGGATTATTCGTGTGAGATGGGTTATCCGTTTGATGATTCGCGTCAGATAGTTTGAAGACGGGATTATCCTTCCCAGATAGCTTGTGTACAGCCGCCCCTTCCCTCAGAAAAAATCGGAGAAGGGGTGTCTGTGGGGAGGACGCGACTGTACACAAGCTAGTCTCAGACGGATAATCCATTTCTAGCTCTAGCGTGAAAACCGTTAATAACAAAATTGCCGTGTCCAGTGTTTTTAATAATAGCGAAGGACTGTACGGAACGACTGTCTGCCGTTGTCTTGTCCGTAGGCCACATTATTCCGCGCGGCTAATGCGTTTCAGGTCACGTGGTCCTAGCGAGTTCGCTACCGAAATTCCTTGACCGAGATTGCGTGGGAAGACCCCGTACAGGGACTAGGCATGGCAATGTCTACCGTAACGTCAGAGAAATACAGGGAAATGTTGTTTATCGGCAACGTGTTTTACAAACAGTGACATCTCTGCGTGTTGTTTCACTAGTGTTTCGAGGGCACGACCTCCTGAAAATCGCAAATATTAATCCCCAGCAAGAGTCCCATTATGGCTCTTGTTCCCAGCAAGAAGCCACACTTTCCCTATGGAAAAAATTAGTTCCACGAGAGAGTGGCGGAAATGGATCCTCGGTCTTGGTCAACACCTAAAACGCGCTTCGCCTAACGTGCGTACGGAATCACACTAGCCGGGAAATAAAAAACGCAACCATAAGTGAGTTTTGGACCGGCTTAAAAGTAGCAACTTTAGGGAACAGTTTATTTTACGGTTAACTCTTTTTTACCCTGTTTACGGCTAACGGTTAAAATTTTTCAATTTTTACGGCTCCTTGAGCCTTGAAAAATCCGCTTGCATCGTGCTTGGCCGAGTTCGATGCTACACTAAAACTTCTCAGAATTACAAATCAATGCTTTCGATTTGGGCGAAATCGGGATTTTTTGACGTTACTTTCATTGCCGTTGGCTCATTGAGATTTGAGAATGTAATGTAAACAAACAAATCTCTGTCGCTGGTGCGGATATTGTCTTTTTTAGAAAAAAAAAACAGATGACGCTCGCGCGTGCGCATAATCGGGACACTGTCCCAATAATTTGTACTTGAAAAGATGAGGATTTACGTGTCTTGAGTCAAGCACAAGGCGTTTCTTCCCCTCGGCCCGGACGGACACGGTTAGAGAGTTCACTCCCTATGGTTAACTGTGGACGACTGAAATACAGTTGGTAACTATGAGATCCTCTAAAGCCTTGGTGAAAACTGACTGCACTGGATAGAAACCGAGCGTAAAGCAAGAATCAGTCCCCGTTTATTTATACCAGTAATAGTCGTAATACACTCTTTTTTTTTTATAAGAATATATTTTATAAGAATATCGAGGCTGAAATTTGCGAAATTTTAAGAATATTTTAAAGGGAACCTCCACTTCAACAAAAAGATAACTTTAAATCACAGGAAATAACTGGTACAGTCAAGTCAATCTAAAATATTTTTAAAGAAATGTTTGTATCCAAAAATAATAACTTTTAGATTCGCCTATTTTTGTTTTCAAATTTTGCGGGCGTCGCCGTCTTGAATAATTGTGAAGTGTTACGGTTGCCCTATTGTTATTAAACAAAAGCTCTTTGTGTCAGAACAATAGAGCAACCGTAACACGTCACAATTATTCAAGATGGCGGCTCCCGCGAAATTTGAAAGTGAAAATAAGCGATTTTAAAATTCACTTTTCCTGATATAAACACTTTTTTTAAGGACAAATTTCGAACAAATTTGTTTATCAACACAATTTTATTCGATTTAAACTTATTCTGTAGTAAGAGTGGAGGTTCCCTTTAAGAATAAAGCCGAGGCTGAGATTTTGAAAAGGATAGATATAATTTTGTGTGTTGAAACATCTGTAAATACAATACAATTTTATGTTTTTAACTTAACCGTATAAAATTATCCCTTTCTCTGAACGGCGAAACTAGCCAACAAAAAGAAAAAACCTGCACTAGCCTATAACAAAATGTTCAACGCTAATGACAGTTCGATGAACGGTACATGTAATACATATACATACATACGTCAGAACTAACCTTGGAAGAAAATTTCTGCACATCGTCGACAAATGCTTTCCAAAAAACCACCCACTCCACAAGATTTTCAACAGACACACGCTAAAACTAAGCTACTAACATGAAATCTGTCATCTCGTCACACAACAAGTACGTTCTTTCAAATTTCAACTCACCAACGCAACAACCTGACACCTGCAATTGCAGAAAGAAACCAGATTGTCCACTCGAAGGAAAATGCCTCCAATCAAATGTAATCTACCAAGCCACTGTAACTACAGCGACGACAACTGAAACTTACGTCGGACTGGCAACAAACTTTAAGGAACCTTACAGAAACCATCAGTCCTCCTTTCGACGCTCAAACAGAAGAAATGAAACGGAACTATCAAAATATATTTGGACTTTACAAGACTCTAACAAACCTTTCCAGATAAAATGGAAAGTTTTAAAGAAATGTAAAGCTTATAGCAACATTAGCAAAAAATGTAATCTTTGTCTTTATGAAAAGTTTATCATCATTTGTAAAAAAGAGCTTTGTAGCCTAAACAGGCGAAACGAACTAGCAAGTTCATGCCCCCACAGAAACAGATATGTACTTCAGAACTCTAGAGTAACGTAACTAAGACACAATCCATCTGTTACCTAGATACTATCTCTTAACGCATCCCTATATTTACTGCCAGCTTTTAATTTTAACGGTCAATCGTTGAAGTTGCCTGATGAGTGTGGTCCTACAATTTCGGACCATACGAAACAGCACTGTCGCAATAAACGATCAATGATTACTCCTGAAGCCTGAACTCCTGTGATTATTAATATGTACAGTATTCAGTACAGATCTAGATACCAAACACTTGTAATTGATACCCCAATAAATTCTAAAACGGAAATGTCATAAGCTATATTTAAGAATAATACAAGAATATTTTCAGCCTAAAATTGGCAAAAAATAAGAATATTCAGCCTGGGCCTGAAAAACAACATTCTTATAAAAAAAAAGAGTTTAGATAACACTACAGCTGCCCCCGCTCTCGATATCGTCGGCCAATAGTATTCTTGAATCTTGGTCGTTGTGTAGCTCTTTGAAATATACGGATTCACAATGAAGATTTTCACGATATTCCATACAATAGGTCTGATAGGTGAGAGTAAAAACACATGAAAAACAGGAAACGCAAGGTTCCCTGCACTGCTTCAGTTCGATTTATACAGCTTTGGTCTGAACACATTCTCAATTTCGAGAACATTTTATTCTAAACCATAAGAAAATATTTAATTAGAAGTTGGAATTTTACGCTATTTCTCTTTCACTTTTTACATACAGTTCATGTTAATTGCCGGAAAGTAAACCTTAGAAATTAAAAGGTTTAATTAATTCACGCTCGCACGTTCTAGTCTTTTTTTAAACTTTATAGAAAAACATCTGTGGGCAGAGAACAAGTCGGCACAGAATTTGATTGTCGGCGAATTTCTATAATCGTCTGGACAATGTTTTGCTAGTGATAAGCTAACCTTTGATTCACTCGTCTTGTTTGTTTGCCGGTGACGTAGGTGACTGAAACGAGTGTAAAGTATTAATGAGTCAAATGAGTCAGTGAGTCATGAGTCAATGAGTCAGATCTGAAAAAAATAAAAGTTTCGGTAGAAACAATAAAACTAAGCATTACTTTTACTTATTTTGTCTACCTCCTTCATTGTTGCCTGCACAAGGCCTATTTCTGACATGAAATCTCAACCCAGGCTGTTTGTTAGCAATTCCGAGGCGCATAGCAGAAGCGAAA
>OZ037779.1:23363916-23513916 GCA_964035525.1 Porites cylindrica | reverse complement strand
TGAATGTCCGAAAATCTACCCAAGCGGTCCCTTCGGGATGTTCTATTTTTCGTCATCCTAACCATCTCTAATTACTT
Organism: Porites cylindrica; assembly: GCA_964035525.1. Taxonomy (NCBI): domain Eukaryota; kingdom Metazoa; phylum Cnidaria; class Anthozoa; order Scleractinia; family Poritidae; genus Porites; species Porites cylindrica. The sequence goes on along the minus strand of OZ037779.1, from coordinate 23,513,839 downwards.
ACTAGCCTGAGTATCAGGCGTTTCCCCTCCCCTATCCCCTTAGGAAGGCCTGTTGCTCAGGCTACGGTTATAGCAAATCGAGATTTTTTCCGGCATACTGACTGTATATTTCAACTGTAAATAATTTCCTTATCTGATACGCACCAGTTACCAGAGTGTTTCCTCGGGATTTCGCTGTAAGCACGATTTATTTCATATTACGGTATTTTGAGAACGGACCCCTGGAGCCAGGGTATCTGCCGTCCTGTTGCGTAAACTCACTTTGTCTCTCTTGACAGAAAAAACAGATGACGCTCGCGTGTGCGTATAATTAACTCTTTCCACGTGAACGTCACATGAAAATATTAATGCTTTAACTGAGGTGACGTAGGCGCATTCTTGTTATGCATATCCGTCTGTTGGTCTTGCTACATTAACTTCGTGAATCGCGCCAACTCCAAAGTTAGACTACATTTTGGTGACTGATTTAATATGAAGAGCGAAATTTTTAAAGAAATCGCAATTCCCCTTTTGTTTTTATTCACGCTCTTTGCCGGTCTTCTTCCGATAAAAATTGGAGGATCACAAAGGAAAACCAGCACAAAGTTAATGAGCTTATTCCATTGCTTCGCCGGAGGGATTTTCTTCGCAACGTCCTTGCTCGACATGTTCCCAATGATCAGAGAAGAATATCAACAAGCTTTTCAACTGGCTGGCATTAACACCGATTTTCCTGTGGCAGAGTTCACAACATGTTTTGGCTTTCTTTTGATCTTAACAATAGAGATGATTGTTCACAAGTTCCATTCTGCAGGCATTGATCTGCACATGTCACACCATCGCGAACGAGAACCGCTATTGCTTTCTTCGGGGCGTGATCCTTCAAGGGAAACACCGGAACATGCCGTCACAGTCTACATTTTGATCTTTGCGTTATCATTACATTCCCTTCTGGAAGGAATTGCAATCGGATTGATTGGAGACTTCGATCAGTTGGTTCAGATAGCAGGAGCCGTAACGGTCCATAAAACAATTATGGCATTTTCACTTGGTATCATTTTGAAAGAAAACAACATGAAGGCAAAGACTATAGCAAAATCATCCGTTCTCTTCTCCGTCACTGGCCCAGCTGGCATAGGGATTGGCATGGCTGTCTTTCACATCTCAGCCAATCTCCCCGGGAAGCTTTCTACAGCGATTCTGCAAGGGATGGCGAATGGTACATTTTTGTTTGTCACGTTTTTTGAAATATTTCAGCGAGAGCTTGCCGGAAATAATGATCAGCTTTTTAAGGTACTGGCCATAATCTTCGGCTGTTCAGTTGTAACGATCTTGGTTAATTTCGCATGAAACGATATAATCTAGCCAATAATAAGCGTGCCCATTAGATTCCCCTTTCCCACTTCTCGCGATACTTTTTTCTCTCAGACTGTGAACGCCCCATAACCAAGGTCGGATGAGCAGATTCACTCAATACAATTGAACAAATTCCCACAAGTGAGCAAAGCAAAATATTTTTTCTTTAAAGAAGCTAAATATCGCAAATCCATGCTGCAGGTGAATAAATGAATGAAAAAATATGACTCGATAACGGAAACTGAGCGGACTAAAGACAGTACCCGGCCGGTATCATGGGGTATAGTGTAGTATAGTGTAGTTAAATAGTGTATCTTTATTGCGGCTTACTCTTCAAAGGGAGATATTGGTCTAGTTATAATAAAGATTTTATATTCGCTACTACAACAAATTATCTAAAACATGAACAGAAACAACAAAATTACACAATAGGTCAGTGTAACACGCAGACTGCAGACTATTGTTTTCACCGTGCAAATGATAACGTGACAACAATAGTCCCATTGTTTTCTGACCCTAAAAACAATAGTCCGCAGTCAGTCCGCAGTCTGCATTTTACACTGCCCCATTACACAATTGGTGGTTTTCACTGTCACGCCATCGAAAACTAAAATCAAAACCTTGGAATGTCTGAAGTCAAGAATTTCAGATAGTATAGAATATCGATAAATTAACAACCTGGCCAGGTCTCACGTCTGTGCGGTTTTCCGCTGCTGAGTTGTTCTTCAAAATGTGTAACAGAAATTTATAGCTCTCATCATGGAGACGCCATATTTGTGCTCCTCCGAGGAACACAAATATGGCGGCCGGAAATGATGTAAACACGCCACAAATTTGATTAGTTGTTCACTGCAAACAGGCAAATTATTCCCCTAAACACATTTTGTAATACTTTCACCATTCAAAGGGCATTATATCATGCGATAAAATTATTTTTTAGCATATGAGATAGCCTGCGTAGCTAGCCTCCCACGCAGACGTTCTAAGGGGTTCGTCACGCGTTCCTGTTAGTGGGGCAGGAACGCGTGACGAACCCCTAAAAAAACTATTACGATTATAAATTTAGATTCTTGGCTCAAAATTTGTTTTCTTTTTTGAAACATTAGAAGGAAATATTTGGCAATCTTAGTAAATATCAAGTTCTATCATGATCTGTTAAGTTGACCAAGTTTGTATCAAAGTTTGTATCATTTTCTGAAATATGTAAATAAAGTTTCTGTCTAAGATTATCGTATTATAAGAAGCATTAAGAAGTGTTTTTCGTTTTCTATGTAGTTTCTTCTGCAAACTAAACAAAGCTTTTCCTCTACTGGTATGGTTGCCCCTTTATTTTCATATTTCCCTGTTTGTATGCGTAAACTATGAACTCCTAATCGCAGTTTAGTCATACTGATTTTATGATCTGGATTTCTAACTCTCTTAAGATATTCTTCTAAATGGTAATCTTTTTTAATTTCCTTGTTTGTATATTTTTCTCTGTAGCTATCTGATATGTACGTTGCTTCGAGCTTTTAACCAATCTTGAAAATTTTTTTTGTTAACTATTGTTTATATATTATTATTATTATATAAACACCAATAAAATACCAGGTGAGCTTTCGCGGGAAAACTTGATATCTTCAGAAAATATCACCGTTGCTATGGCTTCATAATAAATCGCGCCTTTCACACCAAAAAACTATTAAAGTGAAATGGTTTTGTATTTCATTGGTGTTTTTTATAATAACTAGAACATTACATGGCCGCTTGGAGATACGAAATTTCTCTTCTCGTGTTGAAAAAACACTCGAAGACAAATTTCGTATCCACGCGCGGCCAAGTAATATCCTCTATTTAATTAATGCTAGAATTAGTGTTCTTAACAGTCTTAACACGTTGCTGATTTATTACCTGGGTTTTGTGGTGCATTTGTATTGTTTCGCCACTATGTAATAAAGCAAAAAACTGGCGCGCGGCTGTAGTTTCTTGTATAAACAAAAGCTTCATTTAAGATAGGGTTGTCCGATTTTTGCGCTAATCTTTGTCTGCAAAATACAAGGAAAGCCTTTATTTCTATAGATAGAGGGTATCGGCCAAGTTCTGCTCTACAGGCTGTGTTTTCTGTGTACCATACTTCTCCTCTCTCTAACCCGTGGTGGGCGCGGGTGAGGGAGTGGAGACGTGTGACATTTCAGACTGAACGAGGGGTCCGTATTAAACTGGATCGTGACTATCGTGCGGCCGACAACGAAGCATCCTTCCGCACGCAAGAGAAAAACCTCTCTACGATCGTGTCAAAATCAAACATGAATACGGAGTACACGAATAATTTACTGGAACAAAATATTAGGCATCAATAAACTAAATGTTTCTCTCAGCTTACAAATTGCCTGATTTATAAATTCAGTGGACTAAGGCCCGTGTCGAAACGTCGAACTCTGAGCCTAGCCTGTGTGGCAGGCCGCATTCGAAAGGTAAGGCGTGAAGGGAATTTGGGCTCGAGACCGTTCGCCCATCGCACTTCTCTCTCTCCAAAGTCCCCTTTCGCTTCCCTTTCGAACGCCGGCCACGAAGGCTAAACTCAGCTGGACAAATGTGATGAACCCGAGGGTGGTCGCGTGTTAAATACGACGTTACTTTTCTCTCGGCCCTCTCTTGTTTTAAAAGAACTCGTTAGATTCGCTCACAACTGACCACTAGAAATAATGTTCACTCTTACTACTTTGTAGTATGCACGCTATTTTGTACATTTCTTTGCCGTTTGTTGCACGACTACGACATGAAATTTCCTATTTTTACGCGCCCGTTTTACGGAGTAGGTGAACGAAACACAAAAAGTTTCTTTTTTCTCTTTCCAAACTCAGATACGGTCCTTTCGAATTCAATCCAGAAAATTTCGCCAACATTTGACAAAACAAATGAAACTGAATAAGGTCGATGAGGTTTGAAACAGTGCAAAGTTACTTTTTTTTTTAGTGAATTTTGGGTTTGTTGTCATCCTAAAATTTTGCTACCATGGCAACGTGACGTAACGACTTACCGATTCGTAATACAGATTTTCACACATATTATATATACAGGTGAGATATTATATTATATATAGGTGAGATAAAAACTTGAAATACAAGGTTCCATGCACTAATTCAGTTCGATTTACAAAGCTTCGATCAAAACATTCTCTGTTTCGAGAACATTTAGTACAGTGAAACCTCTATTAAGTGGACCCCCGAATAAGCGGACACCCTCTTTTAAGCGGACACTAAGCCGGGTCATGGTAGTATTGGATTACGTCCTTGAAATACGTACTGTCATCTGACGAAAGGAAAGCGCGCGGAAAGGACTAAACTCGACTTCCGGTGCCCAATTTGCCTCACAGCCATTGGTCAAGCCAGTTGTTTGATTTGCGCTCGCCGTCTTCAACTGACGTTCCCGTTCTGTTGCTAAATCAGTCTATTAAATGTTTTCCTCCTTCGTTCAGTTTCCAGAGGGTTCACAATAGGTTTGGTGGGATGACGGATTTGGCTATTTTCTGGCGTGGTGATACTCGGAATGCGAGCTGAAAACAGGAGTGGGATGTGGGAATTTTAAATAATAACCAGCGGGATTTCCTATTTTTATGGGGAGGAGATGCGAGAATCGTAAGGGAAAAGTAGCGGGATAAGGGAATTTAGTTTTGTCTTTACTAATAATTTATTGAAGTTATGAATACATGAAAATCATATATGTGAACTGAGGAGTGAAGTATTAAATGAAGGATAATCATCATTTAACTCTTCATTTAATTCAGTATCTTATATATAGAGAGAAAACCGTTTACCTAAAAACCCATAAAACGGCCATTAATGGGGCCGTGGACTACACAGGATGGAGAAGCAAACTTCCTGCTTGGAAGGGTTGGAAACTGCAAAGCAGTCGAATCATCGTGAGACAGACAGATAACATCAATCTACCTAACTTCAAAAAAACAGGACTTAAAATATCCAAGTAAACATGTCATGATGCGCAGACGAACAAGTAAGCAAAACAGAAAATAAAGTTACGGTCGCTAATTGTGTTGTTGATAACCTTGACGATCAAACTGACAATTGTTAGAAGGTAGGTCTTATATAACGTCTATTTCAATAATCAAGCAAAAAATCTCGTCAAAAAATTGGGACGGGATCAGGATTCGGGCGTAAAATAGGGTGGGATGGCGGGATTGAGAAGAAAAAAAGGCGGGAAAGCGGGATTTGAGAACCCCTATTGTGGATCCTCTTTCCATGTGTAAAAGCAAAACCGGTTTCCCCTCTGGTGGCACTCAAATGAGAAAGTTCTTTTCACGGAGCAATCTGGGAGCGGATTATTCCTTCCGTGAGAGACACTAAGAATAGTGTAACTTTCCACACCTTACTTGAGACGTTCGCAGTTGCAGGACCTACACTGGGGTACGTGATTTCACACCTTGGGAAAGAAAAACCAGCTGGGCTTGTAACGCATGTACTGAGAAGAGCATCAGATTCCCGGTAACCCTCTTACGTAACTCCATCCCTTTGCAGGAACTAGTTTGGGTTTGTGAAACGTGTTTTAATACGTTAGCCCTTTAGAAAGGGCTTTAAATTCCTGGTGTTAAACAAACCACACTCTTCAAGAGATGTTAAAACGGTTGCTTTTTAACGCATCAAAAGCCATGACAGTAAAATCTGTACCAAAGTTCAGACCAAAATGATGAGGGGCCAAGGAACCGAGGCTTAAAAGGAGCATATGTCTGACTCTAAGGCTCTGACTCTGTACATATCGTGCATGGTTAGAGAGTGAAGATTCCCAATAGTTCTCCCTATCGGCCGACCCTATCTACGTAAGCTGAATCATAATGACGTACGGTAATGCACGATCCTTTTTGAACACTAGTGGCTTTGGCAACCCTTCAACATCAACTGAAACTAGTCGGACATCTTGTCCCTTAACAGAGAGAAGTTTCATCGCGTGTCATCACGTCAGTCTTAGGTTGAGAGATCTGCAATCTCTTCCTTTTGTGTTATTTTGTTTTTTCGGCGTTCATTTTACATCTGTTTGTTATCTTTCTTTTTCTTTTCTTTTCAATAAGAAGTTGTTAACAAGAGATAACAGATACTTGAAAAAAAAAGTGTACAGCCATAGATTTGTGTAACTGGACTGTCTTTGTGCATTTGGAAGGACCGACTATGCGATACGTTGTGTTGCAGTATGACTTTGAGTTTCAATGCAGCAGAAGACCTTGAGCAGTCAAGAGATCATTCAAAAAATTGCAAGTGATGATCGGTTGTCTTAGGTTGCCCTCGATTCCCCTGTTTTGCTTTCGCTATCGATAGTTTTTTTTCCTCATTACTGACTGACACTTCACGTGAATCATGTGTGACTTGGACGGATGACATGTTTACATTTGTTAGAACGCGGAAGGTGCTAAAAAAAAATACATACGATTCACAATGCACGATGTTTTATCTTTTGGCCAGATATTCATGTTTGCCTCCCCAAAAGAGCGGAATTTAATCGCGTGTCAGCACGTTTTACGTAGATATGTAAATACTTCCTCTTGACTTATTTCCTTCATTGTATCTTTGTTTGTTTGATCTTTTGGTTCTTATCAATTCAGTTATTTCAATGTAAGTTGTTTAAAAGATTAAAAGGTGAGCATGTATGTGCGTGTTTATTCCTCTTACAACTTTTTTCATTGAGTATTTATGTTTCCTTATTTTTCCGCTTGTTATGAAACCTAGAAACCTATAGATAGCTAACATTTTAAAAATCTTAGTTATTCAAAACTGTCCTATTTTTAAAAACAATACAAGGAATTTTTTTTTATCATAAGAAATGTATAATTCTGCAGACCCTTGCTGCTGAATCGCTATCAAAACTGTCTACTGCCATCATCGTTCCTCTTAGATCTTGCCACTGTGTAAGAAAGTCAGCGCTTAAAGTAGAGCCTGCAAACTAACACGATTGCAAACTGCGGTAACACTGAGTCATTCACTCGTGACGTACTTTACGGTAACCTGATTGGTTACTTTTCATCTAATTTGACATTCAAGCATTCCCCGGTGTTCCCGGTGACACGGCAGTATCAAAAGCAAACACAAGGAAGCTTATTTTCACAGTAAATCACAAGACACACCGCTAGTTGAAGCTGGAAAGGTCTCGTTACCTTAAATTTACGAAGCTTTCAGGTGACAGCGTTTAAAAACAGGGATTGTGAGTCAGTATGGAGCACGAAATCATCAAAGCAATCGCGATCGCCATTTTGTTTTCACTGACTCTCTTGGCCGGTCTTCTTCCGTTGAAATTTCGGGGATCGCATACGGGGGCAAGGCAACGATTCTTGAGCTGCTGCAACTGCTTCGCTGGAGGAGTTTTCTTTGCAACGTGCCTGTTAGACTTGCTACCGATGATCAGAGAGAAATACCAGCAAGCTTTCAACTTGGCCGATGTGCACACGGTTTTTCCCGTAGCAGAGTTTACTACCTGCATTGGATTCTTCCTAGTCTTGACCGTTGAGCAGATCGTTCACACATTACACGATTCTCCACTGCTACTCGATTCGCATGGGAGCCATGATCAACGGCAACCACTTTTGGGCAAGGGTTTTAAAGAGCAAGAAGGGTTTCTGATCAGGTCGAGCTCTTCAGCGGCGAGCAGCGCCCCCGTCCAAGGTCGTTCTGCTGGAGAATCAAGTTTGAGAGTTTACATTCTGATTGTCGCTTTATCACTGCACTCAGTATTCGAAGGTATTGCCCTTGGATTGATCACCGACGTGGAGCGTTTAGCGCAGATAGCTGGAGCTATCGTGATCCACAAATCGATTATTGCATTTTCGCTAGGGGTGAGCCTAGTTCAACACGTGATGCCGTCGAAAACCGTCGTCAAATCTGCAATTCTCTTTTCCATCATGGGACCTTTAGGTGTGGGCATTGGCATGGCTGTACTAAATAACTCTACACAGCTTTCAAGCAGTTTATCGTCGGGGATTTTGCAAGGGATCGCTAACGGAACATTTCTGTTCGTAACTTTCTTTGAAATCTTTCAGCGAGAGCTTGAAGCTCACGGCAATCGACTTCTAAAAGTACTATTCACGGTCATGGGTTATTCAGTGGTAACTGCTCTCTTGTATTACGCAAATGTTTTAGAGCATAACAGCCCCAACATAAAGCCTCATGTAGAAACGGCTATTAATTCTACTGCAACACCGAAACATTTCATCTGATAGCTCCTGATGAGAATTATTTGTTCCAAACGAACAAATTTTGAACTTTTATCAGCCTTTAATAAAATAATTATTACATAAATAAAGGATAAGCCATTTGATGATAGGGCTTTTAGAAAAGATGGTAAGATATTAAAATATCTTACTATCTTTATAAATATATTTTTATACATATAGTATTTATAAATGTTGATTATATATAAATATTTTTTATTGTTAGCTTAAATAATCAAACTTCAAGAATGTTGAATTTTTGCTAATTTATTAAATAGTGTAAACACAAGTGGGGACCAAAATCATGAGAGATTCATCTAATTGTCACTTTCGTCGTACTCAGTCAACCAGTGGTTCAGGTCTACAGTCTAGACACAGTGCAAGATTGCACCCAACAGAAATTTTTGTTACATATTATGACATGCAACTTTTGGATTAAAATCATTTAATGCAACAACACTAGAGCCTGCTTCTGGGTGCCGACCTACCAGCAACGTAGCCTGAAAAAGCAGCAAACTTTCAACCAATCAGAAGAACTACTCTGATTTGGGAAGTGACATTTGGAATTTCTGAACTTGTTGCTCAGATGTCATTTGGCAGGGAAAACAGTAGCCTGCGTGGCAGATGTCGTAAGGGGAGGAGAAGGAAGGGGAAAAAGGGAGAGGGGATTGGGTAGAGAAAAGAGGGACCTTTCTTTGCACTCTCTGCCCCAACCCTCTCCCTGTCCTTTTGTGCACCTGCAGGCTAGGAAACCAAGGGTGATGACATAGTCACCAGTACCGCCTGGGATACTTTGCTGATGTGATAACAAACATCACGGGCAACATTCCAGTCTTTAGTGCTGGCATGCCTGTGGAGTTGACTCAATTTTAACTTTGCAGGCGTCTTGTTGCGCGTGAGGTATGTTCTCATGTCGTGAAACAGTGTGGCAGGCAGTACCAGTCGTTCTGTTGCTAGTAGGTCTGCAAAATATAAGGACCAAGGAGGTTACATAGTAATCTTTCTTACAGACAACCAAAGACAGCTGTAACAATGTTATTTTTGCTTTTGGAGGCTGAGGAAAAAGCCATTTTGAAATATAACTCGTGCCTACAGTGTTGCCCCTGGGAGATGCAAGCAGTTTCAAAGAATGTTAATTGAGAATATTCATGGACAGTGCCAATTTTACATAGCAATGCTCATTTTCCTTTTTGAGTTGTGTTTTATCTATCATCAATGTATCTGCCCCTTTGATCACATAGCATGTCTCTTAATGGAGTTAAATATTTATTTGTAATTATGGTATTATTAACATCTATCTGCACTGGGGTGGATAATATTACTTATAGTATATTGTACGAAACCGGTAACTGATGGATGAGTTTATTCTAAAGATTACAAACAGGAATTAAGAAACGCATGAAATGTATTGGTTCTGCTTCATAATAAAGAATAATACTGATTGTCTCGTATATAAAACAGATTTACAGAGTTACAATAAATACTACTGCTCAAGTGTCCAAAAATATGGAACAAATTTGATGAATTCTGACAGAGGGTAGGTTAGAACCTTTTAATGGTACCAATAATTTTATAAAGAAATTGACTGCAAATTGTTTATATTTTTTGGATGGTAAGCTAGTATGTTACATGTTTTTGTTACTACCGTTTCACCATACAACTGGTTCTGATTTTCCACTGAATGGTGGTTATTCTTTCCACTTTTGTTGAGAAAATTTTCTTTTTCTAGGCATGTTGTTGTTCCATAAAATGATTTCTATTTTTAGTTATGTTACAGATTGCATCATTCAATTTTTGAAAACTGAGAGAAAATACAACTATTAGGACTTGAGCAACAACAGTCTCAATAGTTTTATTTTGCTTCCTTTTTCATAAAACCCACTATCGACCCACTATCACTTAACATGTGTGAAGGCTTTGTAATATTAAAATTTTAGTGGCTAACACAACAGATCTGGAGGATGAGGTCATAATCTGACATAATAATAAGTAATTTTATTGGCATTTTTCTATTTTGAACTGAGTACCAGTATATAATCATTCTTTGAAAAACAGTCTGTTAATACAGCTTTTAAGAAAATCTACTCTTAGGTAAAACTTCACTTAATGACTAACTGATTTACTATGTTTTTTGGTCTTACATGTTTGAAACAAAATCTCACGCCCCCAATAAAAAAAAAATGTCCCCTCCAAATAGAAGGGGACATAAGCCCACAATAGTGAGCGTTTTCGTGTGAACTCTTCAACTAGAGATTATTAGAAATGGAGAAATAGTAGTGTACATGTATAACATTCAGCAATACCTTTTTACACGCATGTTGAGTGCATTATTACTTCGATCTTTACCTTAGTTGCCTCTGATAAATTTATTGCTAAATGCCTGGAGGGTCGTGGCAGATGAAAAGGGGTTTGTACTGGGAAAGATTTTTATCTTAAACTTCTGAGGGAAAAGCTGTTAGTAGCCTCCAACATGACCCCACCCAAATGGATCCTATCCTTCACCTTTCTCTTTCTCAGTTTGCAGTTCATACCGCGCCCTGATGTTCCCTGAAACAATCTGGCCAGGAGAGCTGACCTGTCTGTGAAGTAATAAGTTAACTTTATATACTATTTTCGTGAGAAATCAACTATTGCTTATTGCTTAGATGTCAGTCTCCATTTGAGAGTCATCAGGTTGACTCTGAGGGTTGTCCCCCTTGGTCTGGGAGTTGGCATCTACGTCATCGGCACCGGAATCCTTCTTGTTTTCTGATGGTTTTTCATCAGGATCTACAGAAGCATCCATGTTGTTAGCAGAAGTTTTTTCTGGATCTTCAGCAGAGTCCATATTATTCTGTGAGCTGGCATCTCCCTCTTGTTCACTATCTTCTGAGGCATCTGACCCAGTATTTGCGGCTAATTTTATCTTCTCGTCAAAGAACTTGAAGACCGAATCAAAAGCAAAATGTGAAGTGAGCTCATGCCTTACTGTGCCTGGAAAGAGAGTGAGATAGAAATCACAACATGATCATTCAAGTCCAAGCCTGTACCCTAACTTACAAACAAGCACATTAAGCATAGTATGAACAGGCTATCATTGACTATTAAATTATCAAGAAAATTAAAAAGGTTTTACCATCTCCTATAGGATATGGGTAAAATATTAATTTGACATGTAATCACTAATCCTTTTGTTCATTCAACTTTTTATTTATTCTTTCACTTATTCATTCAATCATTCATTCATTCATTTTTTAAAATGTACTTTTCTTTCTTTCTTTTTTTTTTGCTGGCTTTCTTTTTACTCCTACTCCTCCTTGTACTGGCATTTTCTACTCCATTTGATTTCTTTTGGTGTACAAAGTTTTATCGTAATAACTCATGTAGGAGTATGGGGGATACTATTGCCAATATACCTGAAATCTAGTTTCTATTGTAATCTAGGGGAGGCCCGCAAGTTTGTCAGTGTTCAAGTTTAAAGTGGTACCCTTACTACATAAATGTCTTAGTTTTCACTTGTTTGTTCATTGATTAGTCGACTTATTTGTTTATTAATAAACACTTAATTTATTTATTTATGAAATAGTTTTTGCAAAAGCATTCTGATCAAATCTTACCAGCTGACACCAAATCACAATCTGCTCCTTTATACAAGGACTGAATAGGAGTATCCAAAGGACGATCAGAAGACACCCAGTTACAAGAATTCTGCATAGTAAATAGGACAATAATATCTAGGATGAATCACATGGTGCAATTCACTGTTCCAATGACATTTTGAGTGACTAGGTCAAGCCAAAAAAAGAATTCAAAACCTTCTATTTTGAGTTGAATGAGTAAAATGTGAAGCTTCCTGTCAATCTTATTTAAACAAGAGGAAAAAAAAAAAATTAAAAAACAAGTAGAAAGTGGTAAGCTAACAATTGAATATTCTCCATTTGTTCAACTCATAAAAATCAAATTTTGGTATTTTATTGGTGTTTATAATAATAAATATAACATCACATATGGCCGCTTGGAGATACGAAAATTCTCATCTTGTGTTGACAAATATTTCCCCCATTTGCCTATTGTTCAACATTTGAAGAGAAATTTCGTATCTCTGCGTCGCCATGAAATATACTCTATATCTCTTAGTGGTATAGCAAACCCCTAAGAAACTTCAATCATGCTCTCCTAACTGTTTTGTAACATCCAACTACACATGACTAAACCTGGGAAAATAACCAAACCTTATATAAAGATCATGGTGATGTTACTATTACTTACCTAACACTTTTTACAACATAACCTAGAGTCTCAATAAAATAATCATTAACCTTAACATGGCCAATGGTATAATCATTCAAAAGAAACCTATGTAGTACTTTCACAAGTTACTACCTTTTACATTCACAAAAAGGAATTTTGAAGTAAAGAGTCACAAATAAAATGCACTTTATCTGTTGTTCTGACCTTTCTCATCCACTTGATAAACTTCTTGTTTGCCTTCTGGTGTACCAGACTGTGCACAGAATCTGTAAATGCAACAGCTTTCACCTTTCCTTGTAGTCCTTTACATTGTTGCAGCTGGAGTAGAAAAGAAGTTCCTAATTGATGCATGCTTCAAATGCAGTGCCGCTCAATCATGTATAACACCTTTGAAAGGAAGAACCTCGGGGGGGGGGGGGGGGGGGAGGGAGGGATGCTCTAATGGACACCTGGGTAGGGAGGTGCTACAGACGCCTTTAAATCTTCACCATCTTTAAGACGCTGTATATAAACTGTCCATTTTATTCCTACCCTGTTCATTTCAAGACAAGATTAAGACTGCTTATTTTGTGGCCTTGTTTAGGAGGAAAGATAAACAATCACCACAAGTTCAAGATTGAGTATTTGTCTTTCAAATTAGCCAGTGAATCATAAAATTCTTTTTGTTTTTCACTCATGGTCTAGTAAAGTGCTTCAGACAGAAACAATGTTCGAAATGCTGAAAAGTGAAATTGTGTGCCCTTTGATGAACAACCCAATGGTGTGTCCAATATTTCTTTTGTGCCTCACTGCATGGCCTGGAGATTTTGCTGAAAAACACATTTCAAAGCTAGTTGAGTGGTTTTCTGGTCACTGTCGAGCTATAAAGAGCTAAAACTTACACAAACCCATTTACAGGTCGTACACTTCACAGCTTCCTCTGATCCAGATGCAAAATATCAGCTTGCGAAGTTCGGGCATGCACAGAAAGCAAAATTTCAAGATAGTTTTTGGGTTTAAAAGTGACACAGCAGTCTTGACTTTTACTTTTCGCTTTCTCTCGTCCCCTCTTTTTTCGCTTTTCGTGCCTCTCGCTGGGCATTTAATAGTCTTCATTTTGGTGGGAAGAGTTTTTAGGAAAGCTTTTAGGATCTTAGGATTAGGTGAAAGGAAAGGTAGGTGGGCAATGGAACAAGATTTTCATGGAGATTTTCAGGCCAATGTTACATGGTTTTTTTGCCTTTTTCTCCTGTGTCCTTGACTGAATTGTGCTCATTCTGGTATGGTTTGAAAGATCTCTTCACTCTGCACAAGTTAGCGGACAAAGTTGTCCTTGACCGTTAAAACTGATGACGTCACAAGGGGTAGAAAGGACGTGGATCCGCACGGACGGTTAAGGGTGGTTCAGGGGCGAATTAGTTAAATTATTTGTTTCAGGAACTTGAGTGGCCCCACCAGCATTAGTGCTATAAATACTGTCACGGAAAAAATAACAGACCCTTATTTTAATCAGTCATTGCTCCCACATCAAATAAACTTTGGCAAGCTGATAAGATGAAACTTTAAAACTGTTACCATATGAAAGAAAATTTAAAGTTACCATTCACTTACTCCTTCAACGATGACAACTCCTCCATAACTATGAGCCACAACAACTATTTTTTGGGCTGCTGCTTTTGAAATAAAGTGCTCACAAACATAGACAAAGTGGCTTTCAGGAGATTCACTTCCCTTTAAAAAACAAATGGAATAACAAAAATAATAATTATTTGCTTTTTGTTAGGTAAGGAAATGCAGTCAAATAGAGGATCTCAAGAGCGGTATTTTAAGAGTCACTGCACTTCTTTTTATGGTAAATTTATCTTTTAGAATCACTCATGAGGTCACTTTTACTTTTACACAATATCAACCATAAAAAACACACACACAATAGAACTTGATCTGTTCAACATGTTTTAAGAGTAATCAATAATAAAATTGAAAGCAGCAGCGAGGTTTAATTATTATTAAATTATTTTAATGGCAAAACTGCAGGGGTATCTACTGTTTTCATGTTACATATAACATAACACTACTGACATGTTATGATAATGATAATTAATAATAATAACAATAACAATGATGATGATGATGATGATGATAATAATTTATTTATTCATTCATTTGCACTTACTCTAATGGTTGTTCTTTTCTTGTTTTTCCGCACATAATTTTCATTTCCATTTGTGATAAGCACTCCATATCCCTCCTTGGAGGTAAGGTTTAAGAAGAAAAGATTATCTATTAATACAATAATGATTAGATTAGATTAAACCAGTTGTCGTAACCTTCTCTGTAAGTCAAATCAACTTTATTTTTTATTGTATTTATCTCTATTATTTTAATGCTACCACTTCGCTCAGAGAGTTACTAGTGATATTATTATTTTCTATATAATTTTTTTCAACATGGTCTGTAATTTCTTAGGGGCACAAGGAGAGACAAAAAAACCTTTGAAATTGTATTTCCTTGTGATAGGTACTTCTCCTTGTCGCCACCAAGGCTGTTCAAACCTACTTCAACAGTAGTTCCCAAGGGAGACTAACTTATTTAAGGGACGCTATCACGCTTATGCACATGCGTGCCATTTGTCTCTTCAAAATAAATTTGTCGGGTCAACACTAAATTCGCAAATCGCCATTACTGGGATAATCATTGAAAATCCTTCACTTTATTCCGACATCGGTCACTTTGGCTAGCCTAGTTATACTTTGGTAGTGGTGATTAACGTGTGGTTGTGTTGTTTGACTGGTTATGTTTTAAGAAGAGGCAAAAAATAATGTTTTAATCATGGAGGTTCAGAAAAGCATTGTGGCCGTCCGGCAACAGGACGTTCTCAAGAGTCTTTGGAGATAGAGAAGCTTAGCCGATTGATCTGGTATGGTTCTAGGAGCAGTGTGTGGCTTATGAAAAGAATACACGACACTTGGAAAGTGGTTAAAGGCATGAGTTCGTTCAACTTTGATTTGATTTTTGACTCCCGCCTTCCTGTAATTATACCGCAACAGGCCACGCGATCTTCATTGATCTGGCACACTTGAAATGTTCCTTGTATCATTGCTTTACGATCGTATATGTTTAAGAATTGATGTTTTAAAATAAATTATTGCCTGAATATTCTGATTATAATCTAGTTTCTTTATGTGTTCTACTCGATAACATTTGTTTTCCAGAACACTGCCTCGATGCAACGCGAATGAATTTGTTCATTTGCTGATAAGCAATTGAAATTTATTCTCAATTAAGGATAATCTTTATGCTCATACGTTGTATGTTTTTGTCACCGGTCAGGCGCTATTTGTAGGTATATCTGGGTTTATATGAGGCGAACTGAGAGAACAGTAATAAAATGTTTTGTTTACAAATTTTGTTCGCCGATCGGTGACTGCTTTGTTAGCGTGGGTATGACCTCGTAAAAAATAATATACGTTGGTAAAAAGTTTGAAACAAAGCAGGACAGGGCTGTAAATCCTATTCTTATCGGCTGCAACATATATCTGAGGAGTAACAAAGAATAAAGTAACTTGAATTATGGGGATATATAAAATCAAACCAAATGCCCGGAAATACTCTCGCGTCCCGAACAATGAATTTGAATTTTGTAAATTTACTTGCGTGCATCTAACTCGCTTCTGATTGGTTTAAAAACAATAAGCTACTGTCAGAACTCACACATGCGCATTATTGTGAACCAGTCCCTTTAACTGCACTTAACTGCCTATGACATTTGCATTTCAATAGGCAGAAAGGATTGTGGGAGATATCAACATGGTAATTTTGCCTGTCCCTCCCAGAATAATAGAGACCTTAAGATCAAGGTTGGGTCATTTTACTGCAAACAACAAACTACAGTTGGCTGTTAACAGTTTTACGTTACCCGTCTGCCCATATTTGGGACTTAAAATTTGCGGGTGGTTGCTCGTGGCTGCCATGTTTGTTTTCATTCATGAATCCACTTTGTTCTATTTTAGCTGAGAAATTGTCTTCAAAATTACATTTTTTTAAAATAAAATTTGATAATCAATAAGCAGAAGAGTTGTAAAAGTCGTATTTCATCTCAAATTTGAGATTACCATGCGGTAAATTACTTACCTAATGGTCAAGCTGTACAAACATGAACCTCAAACCGCAATTAACCTGACGGCAATGCTCTGGTCACATGACTTCTTGACATTTGCACTTCATGGAAAAAAGCCGAAAACTTCAATCTTAAGGTCTCTAATAATGACTTAATTCCCTCAACAGAACAAAACAGCAACATCAAATATTTTGGAAATATTATCATTAAAGAGTGATAAAGATGATGAAGACTGCTAAACCGTGTCCTTTTTATTAGCCACAGTAGAAAGCTTCAGTGTTTCTCAGTTCAAACTTATAGGAGTTTCAACAGTATATAAAGGATTAATAGTTCAAAGATTTAGCCTGACCTCACTAGCTCTCTTGATGTATGGCAACATTGTTCCACAACTCAAATCGTCGTTGATAATTAACCTACACAGAAAAAGTATTGAACACCCTGGTTAATAATAATTATTTATAATAACAAGTTACAACAATAATTATAACAGTTCAAAATTGGTTATTCAACAGGAGTTGCAGCTCTTATTCAACAAAATGTTGAACAGTTACTTGTTATATCTTGAAAGTTTAAGGCCATTCAATATTGTGTTGATAATGTTATTGACAGAACAGAGAAACATTACCATTAAGAAAGTTGCAACTTTTTGAACAATGAAAATCAAACTTTTAAAAACGCTGAATTTTGCTTTCTACTCGCATTCAACATGCTTATAACCACTTTGCTTGTCATTTGTTGAGCTTGCAAAATGTTGAACAATTTTGAAACCTGTGCCACTACAGTAGCTTTAAGTTAATTATAGTTTATCATATACCTTACTTAACATTTTAACTATAGCAATGGGGTTGTCATCATATGACAAATTTATACCATATTTCCTCAAATAATAGCCAGGGGCAGTGAGTTGTGTTATGCTTTATTTTCTTGATCAACTCATAGGTTTACCAACCCTGTACTAAACTGTCAACCTGTATCAAGCGGACAGTGGGCCACTCCCTGAGGGTGACCGCCTAATGCACGTTTGGCTGTAAGGGCGGCACTACAGTGGAACCTCAACATAACAAACCTCTACATAACGAAGTCCCAAGTATAACCTACAATTTTCTTACCCCAGTAATAGTAAAATAATCATATATAAAAGAACTTGATACAACAAAAACGTCTGTGTCGCAAACAAATTTGGCAAGTCCCTTGGGCCTTCATTTCATCAAGGTTCCACTGTACAAAGCAGCTGAAGGAAATATTAAGCATGCATAATATCATGTTAATAACCTTCTGGCCCACTGTCCTGCCCTCACAACGCCACTCCCGTGAATAAGAATCATCAACTTGTCACATGTCAAAGCATCATCACTCATGAAGAAGAAACTCTTGTCTTCATTTTCCTCTGCATCAACCTGAAGAAAATGAACTAAATTATTCAGAACAATTAAGCCAGACTTTATGATTTCAAAAGGATAACTACAGGGGCAATACATGGAGGTACAGTGCAACATGCACACACAAAAGGTGCAAAATTCAGTATGCAGACAGGTTTGTGTGGGTTAGGACACAGTGTGAGCCATAGAAAGAAAAATTTAAAAAATCGAAAAAGCAGTAATATGAAAAAATAACCAAAAGCTGTGCTTATATGAATAAGTGATTTGATTGAGGGGGTTAGTTTAGAAAGAAACTGACTGGGGTGCTGGGTCAGTGGGGAAATAAAAGACAAAATAACTTTTTAGAATCCCCTAGTGAGTTGCTGAAGTCAAAATTTTTTTTCCTCTGCCATAAAAAAGGTTGGGAAGCTGGGCAGGCATTTTAAAGGAGCTCTATCACAAAACTTTTCTAAATTCTAATAGCTGGAGCTGCTTGAACTGACTGAAACAAAACAATAACGTCCGCTCAGAGCGTGAAAAGAAGGTACCAATAACACAGCAAATTGAAGAGGATGGAAAAACTTGAAGAAGATTGAAATGGATTGTGTTGTGATTTTGAGAAAACTTGTCAGCCTAATATATAGTTTTTCACGGTTCATTTTTGTGGTTTTGGTAACACTTGATATACTGATTGGGAGAGATAATGTTATATGTTTGACATGAAAACTGTGATTTTGAAATTTACAAGAAATTTCTTAAGTTCCATAGGGAATAAAGACAGGCAATATAACTGGCATTATTAACAAATTGAACTAAACAACCATGACAGCCCCTTTTAAAAGCACTGACCCTTCGTCACAGGGAACCTTCCTAGGTTAGCCTGTGTAGCCGGCAGATTTTTTGGCATGTTTTTTCTTTTCTGGTTTGTAGGGTAAGAGATTCAGCCGCGTTAAAGCTGAGCTGAGGGAGAAAAAGAAAACAATGGGGGAGGGGGTGAGGGGAGAAGGCAGTGAGAAAAACTGCCTGCAATCAACCCCCTGAGATTTTTGAAATGCCCATTCCAGTGTTTTGAAAGGAGGTATTTGGCTTACACGTGACATGTTTTGAGGTCTAACGCCAGCCAAAAACTGTCAGGCCATAGGTTTGTTGTTTATGACCGTTTAATTTTTCATCAGCATTTAGGAAATAATTTTGTTTGTCAGAATTGGATTGTTGAACTGTTTCACTATCAGATAAAAATATTGAATATTAAACAAAAGTCTCATTTGAAGTAACAAATGTTGACTACTGACACATCATAGGACAAAAGCAAAAGTTCACACAAAGCGACTGATGGCTGCAGAACTTCTACTTGATGCGTCAAATACTGATGATGAATATTTTTCTTTAAGCGAACACAAATCAGGTTAGATGCAGCAAGCTGCATTACAACCGACAGTACTCCTTTAAAGTTTGTATCCACTGGGAATCTGACAACCGCTGACAGGTTGACATTCTGTTGGCCAATCAGGAATGCCGTTTGCTATGTCTACTTTTTGGACATAGTTTCAAAACTCTCAAGGGGTTGAATGCAAGTGATTCTTCTCACTGCCCTTTCCCCTCACCCCCTACCCCATCGTTTTCTGTTTTGACCTTGGTTCAGCTTTCTGCGCTGTGTACTTCATGCCCCCATGATTGGCTATAATAAGAGCCTACTGAGCCACAGATCCAACACAGCTGCATGTATTATCTTATAAGGCACTCTCATTTCACTTACAGGAACAAAATGCTTCTTTAGCTTGACCTCTTCCTCCAGTAATTTGTAAACATACTCAGTAATCACCTACAAAACACAGGTCAAGAAACATCACATCAACAAAGTGATCAGTCAGTCAGCTGAAATACATTATACACACAATAAATATGTACATAAGAGGGGGGGGAGGTTGGGGGTTTGAAGTACCTACAACATTTCAATATATGGCAAATTTCTAGGATGACTAAGGCCTTCTTATATCCAGGGCTCAAAGTTAGCGACTGACTAGCCGCATATGCGACTGGATTTTTGGTTGTGCGCCTAAAAATTCATGTGTAATTGCACCTATGCGCTGTAAAACCCAAAGCACAGTGCGACTGACCTACTTTCGACTAGAAAGACGGTGTATGTTTAATTGGTCTTTTCTCCCAATGGATTCTACAAACTCGAATGTTCTTTTTCGTTTCGATGTTTTACTCCATCCCAGACTCTTCTGTTTTGTAATAAACACCGCGGACACATGCAAATATATGCTACGAACGAAACACGTACTTTTTGCGCATTGGACGATCATGTCGAACGTTCAGTTTTAACGTCAATCAAAACAAAAACAGTGCGGATTAAGAGCCTTTTTTTCCAGGTAAGAAAGTTTTTTAAGTCGTATTCCAGTTACAAGTAAGTCATTGCGCATTTAACAAATTCATTAAAGATTAATTTTCATTCTCGTTTGACACACTCATTCTTGTCAGTTTTGAATTGTTTTTCAAGTGTAAGGTTTCTTTAGTCACAACTGTACTGTCAAAAAGAGAAATTAGTATTAAAACTCACAACGGTATTACTGCGTAGCAAATCGGCTGTGTTTTATCAATCACAGGACTGAAGTAAAAGCAACAAACTGAAGATGACAAATAAGCGTGGCAATGTTAAGCTTTTTACTTTTTCTTTTGAAATAGATGCTCCCAAAATTATAAGCTGTGCTCCTAAAATTTTCAGCTGTGCACCTGAAATTTCAGCAGTACGCCTAAAAATTTACACCTGATAGCACAAGTGCTCCCAAACTCAAATTTAAACTTTGAGCCCTGATATAACAGGTAAAAACATTTGACCGAAATGTTTCATTGGGTCCTAAGCTACAGGGGTTTGAGAGTACTTGTAGATTTGTTCATGAAAGTGCTGGACAGTCTTGGAAATGAAGTTTCCAGCATTCTGAGAGTGGAGTCTGTTTCTGTTGTGAAACATCTGCTACTTTGCCCTTATCTTCAACTATATGCTTACTTGTCAAGAATGGTCTTAAAAGCTACCTTCTTTGCTCCTACCTATCTAAAACCTACATGAACTTAAAATTTATCAAAACCCCAGAACTATGACTTAACCTTATCCTGTAAAGCCTCTAAAGAATAAATCGTCAGTGAAGATGCCAATGAATGATGTTTAATTCATCTGAACTATCCAAGATCCTACCTCTCCAAGTGCTTCATAATGTTTTTGATTATAGGCTCTGTCACCTTCTTTGACTTCAAATTTGAATGGCTCACCAGTTTCTAGGTTCCGCATCTGTCCTTCTGTGAAAAAAGTACAAAATTTGCACTTGTTCCTTGACTCATAAAATAACTATTTACTAACAACCTTGCTATCTTCATCTGCAAACACGAACACAGATGGAATTGCCAATGGCACAGGGAGTTTGACCCTGTGGTCTCAGACAATTATCGTCTGGAAACAGAAACTCGGGACTGACACTCAGATTTCAAGTTGTTGGGTGTAAATGTATGCAATTAGTGGACAGGGAAATGAACAGCTAGGAAGTTCTTCTTGTTTCATTATCCTTTGGTTTTCTAGAAAGTGTCAAGGAATCAAGCTCGGGGGTAGGGGGAATTGCTGGTTCCCAGCCTTTAGTGACAGCTCTGCAAATAACTCGATATTTACCAACCTGCATTGAACTCATACCCAAAGCCCTCTAATGTTTCTGGAAAAGAAGTTTCCTTCTTGCTTGAACAAATATCTATAGAGGGAAACATTACAAAACATAAACTCCACATATTGTTAAAATTTCACTGAAGAGTGGTGATGGATGTTCATCATTATTTGTAACAACAACAAACAGACTTGTGAGGGTTTGAAAAGATGGTGAGTTAGTAATGATAAGTTTACCAGTGGAAGGCGGATGGTTGAGAGTAGATCTTTGAAAAAGGAAATGTTTTACTCCCGGACCAACAGGGCTCTTAGAAACCTATATTTTCTTTGGACTTTGAAAACCCTCATGCTTTTGTTTTTTAGCCTGTGCTGCATATATAATCTAAACCTACATATATAGTTAGCAATGTCTGCAAAGCAGTGCCAATAGCTTTGTTCTCGGCCCCCAACGGACTCAATGAATTACTGGAAATGCATTCCTAATTTGCCAATCATGGTGTGTAATAAAAACCTTGTATGCAGGTGGGGTCCCAGAACAAGGATATTGCCAAGTCTCTTTCATAGATTATTAGGCTGATTTAGCAACAGAACGGGAACATCAGTTGACGACAGCACGTGGAAATCAAACGACTGGCTTGACAAATGGTACAGCGGCAAATTGGGCACCGGAAGTCGAGTTTAGTCCTAACTGGGCATTTTCCCGTCGTCAAATGACGTTCCCATTCTGTTGCTAAATCTGCCTATTATTCATCAAAGTGGAGGTGGCTAGTGGTGTGGCTATTTACCAAGCTGCAAAGCGGTGAGGTAAATATTGATCCATCACTAGCCACCTCCATTTTGGTGAAGTGTTTTAGTATATGATAAAACAGTGACATAATTGAGCACAAAAATGATGATTTTTAACTCATTTACTGTTGCCAACACTTTGAAAAATTTGGCACGCAATGACTGAGCGGCCGTCATGTTTCCTTGCTGACAAATAAAACTTTTGAAGGCATTTGTTTAGTTCTTGCGGGGAAATTTCTTCAAAAAGAGTTATGACTTCTTTTTGCATTTGAAACCATTCTGTAAAAAAAAGACTATTAAATCTAGTTTTAAGCTTATTTATGAACATGTCAGTTAAATAAAGTAATGCGAGACCTTATTTGCATTTGTAAACAAAAAACTTTTTCACCAGTTTCATCAATAAATTCAAGTCAAGCAGACAAAGCTTTACCTGTTAAAACATCAAACCAAATTCCGTCACCTTCTTCATGTATTTTGGGAACAACTTGTTTGATTATTTGTGAAATTTAATTTCTTAGTTCGTTACAGCAGCTAAATGGGAAGCCATTTTGCTCGTAACTTACGCAAGCTGGAGGTGAATCAATGAATAGCACTGAATATCCAGAGTTTAAGCAGCCAATAAAAGTGCCTAAAAAACACTACCAGTGACTGTTCTGGAATATATACTAAACAGGCTTAACCAGAAGTTTAGTTCCATCTGTGGTGCAGGCTCTTGTTTTTGGGACATTGTTTGGATCATTTATCTAGCATTTTGTTAGCTAAGGGGGTGTTTACATGAGAAAACTCGTGCCCACACAAGTTTCATACTGGGATGACTTTTTGATGACATGATGACTGGGTCATTTCATATCTTGTTATTTAAAGGTACGGTACATTTCATGCTGATAAAATACACATGTGGTTCAAAATCGCAAACATTATGCATGTGCTACCTGTTCCAGTCTGCCGGCAGACCGATTTCACACCGAAATGGGTGGTCGTTTCGCGTTTACATGATACCGTTGCGAGATTTCGTACCGGACTGAAATTCTCGCCCCGGTACAACAACTGGAACTCACGCCGGAGTGATTTGTGCTGGCATAACACATTACAGAAACGCGCCCATTGAAAAACGTCGCCCGTGAAAAGTGGGGTACCCATTAGGCTTTGTGAGCAAAAACGAAGTTTCAAAGACTACCGTCGTTTTCGGTCTCTTATGAACTTCATAGCGGTTAACTATTCTCACACTTTCAAGAGACAATGCAGAAACAATAGAAGTAGGTTGCCATTGTTTTAAGTGTTGGAATGTCTTTGTCAGTGCTTCAAGTTTATGCAAAGAGAAGCATTTTTCTTCCTTGTGCACTAACATAAAACCCTCGCGAATTCGGCAGTCTCGTGCGAATCATTTTGATGACAAAACAGTTAAAGCTAATCAGAAACCAAAGTATTCTTCACTTAAAAACTCATCTTCACGAAACTCACTCGATAAGATTGAATAAAAATGTTTGCAGCGTTTATAAATATTATTATCAGAAGCGGTATTGTAGTTATTTTCAAGAGATGGATTAGATCGCTGTTTAGGTTTGGCCATTAAATATGTAGTTATAGCGTTCTTAAAGAAAGTATCGCTCCTAATTTTGCCTTATACTTTGCTAAAATCAATATCTTAAATGAAGAATGTTAGTGAGAGTGCTTTTTTGTCGAATTTGCCCGTAAATTTTAAGGTTTATAATATTATCCAAAACCCGTGACAAAATGTAAACAAACTATTAACG
The DNA here is from genome assembly GCA_964035525.1 of Porites cylindrica. NCBI lineage: Eukaryota > Metazoa > Cnidaria > Anthozoa > Scleractinia > Poritidae > Porites > Porites cylindrica. The sequence goes on along the minus strand of OZ037779.1, from coordinate 23,489,442 downwards.
CATCGGTTGCGCTCATATTTCATCGATCGATTCGAACACCAAGAAGTTTGTAAAAGGTAAAAATTAATTTTAAGTCAGTGCATTGAATTATTTACGGCAAAATCAACAACAGTCATCGAGGACGTTTCAATTTTGAAGCTTTTAACAACAAAAAGTCACATGCTAATTCGGAGTAAATTTAGACAGTTTTTAAACAGACTGAGCTATTGTTAGCCGCGTAAAGTTCTATTCTTCATCGAAGAATAGGCAAATGTTGCGGATGTCTGAGCAGGAACAATAACCAGGAAAGGGATATACCCAGGGGATTTCTTGATTGACACTAAATTAACGTCATTTTTTACTTATTTGCATTTTCACGATCGACGTTTTTGAATGGGCGCGTTTCTGTAATGTTTCGTGGTGGTATCATGTAAACAATAGAGCCATGAGAGGGAACTGGAGTGAACTTGCTTGGGACGAAAGTCGCCCCGGTGTCATGTAAACACCCCCTAATTAAACAACTCATTTTGAAAGCGTTATGGTGCATCCTTTTACTCTCCCCTTCTCCAGCACCTACACAGGGAAAAACTGGTGATGGTCACAATATTATCTTCTAGATGCACAATTTATAGGAGTTGTATATGCACAGCATTTGATAAGGTCCTCTAACTAACTAGAACCACTCAAATGCTTGTTATCCCTAATGGTAAGCAACTTTGTTGGGAAGGGGCAAGCAGTTTTTCTTGCAAGGCAAGTAACTGTTAGCTCAGTTGTCAGATGGTCAAGGCTGCTGGCAAGTCATCCTCCAACTAAATTATTAGCTAAAACAAGCAAGTAGTTGCACCAGGCAAGCAAAACATAAGAGATGCTTGCCCCAAGGAGGTGCTGAAATTTAAGTTTTTTCGAGCGTTGCCTCATCTTATTTCACCCACATGAATCACACTTCCACTACTTGAATGAATAACTACACAAATGTTTAACATTGTTTTACATCTTGCACTACTCATACAAAATACACCAGGCCACTTAATTCTTGACTCTCACTTTCCAGATTAGAGCAAGAAGTGAGAACTGAACTCTTCCTGGCAATCCAGAGGCAGTGGTGTACAGGTTTTACCTGGATTATATAGGAAGTGGGAGTTATAGCATTTGACTTCTTTCAGCAGAAAGATGGCACACCACCAAAAACTTGTTTTTTTGTGCCATTGGTGTACATCCGTAAGTGGAGGACTGATTATTGGGCCTTGGCGCTAGCCCTCTTCAGGCAGGCAGGTTTTGATCTCTGAGGGGAGCAGGGTGCAAAGAAAATCATTTTTACAGCTTGCCATTCAAGCAAGATGAAGCTAGCATTTACTAGATCAGACGTCATTTCAACTAGCCCCAAAACTTTTTTACTAGCAAAATGGATTTCACAGTTCTTCTGTTATTCGAATTCTTCAAAAGATATCACTTTCCCCTCAGGCAAGTTAAAAACAGAATTCACTAGCCCGATAACAAAATCCACTAGCCCCGGGCTATATCGGACACTAATTTAATTTCTTTGCACGCTGGGGAGGTTGTTTGTGTAAACACCAATACTCATGCAGTACTGATCCATCCATGAGGCAACAGTTATTTTGCAATGTACAATGAGGTACAGTATCTCATTTTATCTAGATGCATGCTGTAGTTTGATAAAGATTAAGCTTAACTGTTTTTATAATCTATAGTAAAAAGGAATAAAGGGATTTTCTCTGGCAACGAACATGAAAAACAATGAACCTTAATGCGTACAGATTGTCAAGAACTCACATTGTCCCATGCTGTCGTCGTTTTCCGAGGACTTCGTTGATTCTGACATTTGACAGTCTTTTCCACTTTTTGCATCACACGTGTCCTCCAAGCCTCTGATACAGGAAGTCTAAATACAGCAAGTTGATATGAAAACTATTACATCAAGAAAGGCATACAAGACTGTTTTACAATTACCTGAAATGTGGCAATCAAAATCAAAAGTACTTTATTATTCATATAAAATAGAAGTTCTTGGCTGCCATAGCACTTTCATTATCCTTCTCTCCCTTGTCCTGGTAACCGAGCCTCTGGCGGATTTCCCCAGGCCTTCGCAGCTTCTCGTTCTTCCAATTCTTTTCTTCACCAAGGTCATTGGCGTTCTCGGCAATATTACCAGTCTTGAGCTTGAGTACATTTTACGCTCGCATTTTTTCTAGCATTTTAGTGAGGTTAAAGAATGAAAGCATTATTCGAGCATTTTTAGTGGCATTTTCTCGGAATTTTTTTCCCCAGAGAAAATAAAATTTGAAACATTTTTAAGAAAAAAAAACCGACAACTTAACCTCGAAATTAAAAAAAATTCAAATTTCACCTTAATACAACTGAGCCATGTGGAGGATCATTTTTTGCTCTATTAAAACTATTCACTAGTAAACATCATGGTCGAACCACTTATAAATTTTTGTTAGCCCTAAGCCCTCTTAGTCCTCTTAAGACGTTTGAACGTTTAAGGAATTGATAAAGACCCTCGCTTTGTAATGTCTTGGCTTAACCTTATCATTGTATGTAAGACCCTGACGAAGGAAGGCACTGCCTTCCGAAATATTGGTTACCAATGAGTATATATTCCCGACTGTAAAATCACCCTTGCTTCGTTTGTTCGATATCCGAGCATTCTTATCTTATGACTTTTTGGGGGGAGGGGGGCGACCGAGCATTTTAGTGGGAGGAGGGGGAAGGGGGAACGCCAGGGGAACCGGAACATGAAAAATCGGTACAAAATAGAGAATTGGAAATGAATTCACTGATTGGGCTAGGGTTCAAGTCTTCGTTGCCATTCTTCATTTTCTCGTTCCCCGTTTTAGTAAGATCCCATTTTAGTTTGGAAACAAAAGCATAATGTACAAAAGCCTAAGGGGCCGACCATTTAACTCTTGAAGGGGGGAGGGGTGGGTCATTTCTGGTCATGAAGAATTTTTTTTCTAGCAATGTGGTGGGCAAGATATTTTTTTCCCCTTTTTTTCCCATAAGCTTTCTATTACATTTGTGCAGCATGCAATTTTTTCCTTCCGACAAGCGCTTGCGGGAATTTTTTTTTTCAAAATCACCCACCCCCCCTCCCCCTCAAGAGTTAAATGGTCGGCCCCTAATCGTTCTGAAAGGCAAGCACGTGCCGTACGTGCTTGTATTTTGCGAACGATGTTGTTGTTTTGGTATGTCAATATATTCGATTTTCCCTTCATGAACATACCCCCAAACGAGGAGACGCTTCTGCAACATTGAAAGAAGCGTATTTTTTCCAAATGCCGGAATTTGAGCTGGATAACTAGCTCCCCGCCAATTCGCCTTTCTCTTTTTGCGCCTTCCTGGCTGCTCGTCCATGGCCAACTGCTTAATAATCAGATCAGCCAATAACGTAAGGGGAACTCGCGAGTTTGACGAGAGATGGGGTAGGGCTGAAGTAACTCGTAACACATGTACGTGAACACTTTACACTTTTACACGTTTGTCGAAAAACCACAATAAAATGGAAGGCTGTGCACGTGAGGTAGGATTTACGGGGTTAAGGTATATTGGATCCAAACAATCGCTTGAGAATATTTGTTGATACTGTCCCTGATCCAAATCAGAAGTGGTTTATGATCACTCAGCTACCTGAGCCTGTTCGGCCATGTGATACACACGTACGCAGAACGGAGAATTTCTTTATGCAACAGTTCAAGGTTCATCCTATCGGCTGCGATGTCTGCGTTCGCGTGCCGATGAGTGAGTAACTTTTCACTATGACCATTGGTAAAATAGTATCGTCAGTTTGAGAAGAAAAACGAAACAGATCGTTCAGTAATGGTTACGATATATGAAGGTATAGTTCATCTTTCACCAGCAAAAGTTTGAAAAGCTCTACTGCTTGTTATAATTTTTCTACCTTCACGCGTCAAGGTCACGTTTTGTCTCGCGTGGCTTGACACTTACTGGGCAGTAGCAAGGGAAATGTAAACAAGGTAGTGTATCCAAGACAACTAAGGCCCCTCATTGGCATGCAGACCCCTTCAGCGAAAACTTTACCAAAACTATTCCAGGGGGTTCTTTTAGCGCGATTGCCGCTCGCGCATCGCTCGCATACACGTTATTAACCTGCAATTAGCCGGTCGTTAATCCCTTTTTGCCGACTTTCGCGCTATCCCCGAAAAAAGAACGCCTGATCGCAGGTTAAAGGGCCTCTACCGACACATCAACACTTGACCGAATTTGCTGTATTTTGACTGTAGCCTCGGAAAAAGAGAATATATGTGGTGTAGCGTTGTCACCTCTGTAGTAAATAGAATATTGTTTTGGTTGCCTCGGTCTAGGGCCTTCTTTAGTGACAAATTTTGGTCTACTAAGGTATACTAGCCTGCGAACAAGTCCTCTCCTTCTAGTCGGCGAGCGAGGCGGGCCGCGGGTCTCGCGTGACATCTCACGATATCCGATCCCCCTAGATGGAGAGCTCGCTTGAAAAGGTAAAGGCTACTGCCTGTAATAAATAGAAGTTTGCCTGCGTTTTTTTGCACTTGCCATCTGCACACTTTGTTTGCCCCCCAAATTTTGGATCTCTCTGGCCAACTTCGCTCGATTCCACGCATGTATGCGCATTAACACATGCAAATCGCATATCGTAAAAGTCATACAAAGAAAATATTTTTTCTCTTTAAGCTGTGTTGGCTGTTCGATTTGCTTGTATTTATTTATTCTTACTCGATGGCGCCCTCAAGCTTTTGCAGGAAATACAATAACAAAGCCGTTTATTAGGTGTCTCCCACAAAGATTTTTTCGGGAAATCTTGGCATAGTTTGCGTGGCAGGCGTTTCAAAGGGATCTGCATTTCGGGCAGGCCAGTGAGAAACGTGAAAGGTGCCAAGGTTCCCTTTCCCTTTCGAATGCCTGCAACTGCGGCTGGCCGGGCTCTACCGCAGATATTCAATGCAAGCCATTCCAACTGTCTAAAAGTTATAAGTCAAATTACAAGCGGTCGTTTTAGCTTTATAAATTAGAACACTATTTTTCTTATATAAATATTCTTTATTTGTCGATTATTCATGATTCTTCTTTTTTTTTTTCAGTAATTCCAGACCTGGTGGAAGAATTTGTGGGATGAATCTGATAATCCTGTTTTAAGGCAACTGGGTTAACGCACCAAATCCCCGTTTTATCTAAATACCGGTAAAGGAGTCATTTCCGTTCGTTTTAGAGTCAAAGATACTATGAGTATTCTTTAAAGAATTCTTTTTAAAGTTTTTAGCCTCTCCAAATGGGAATTGTTGAATTTGTTTGCGACCTTAAATGGTATTTTAATCAGGATCACTGGCTTAGTGTCCGAACACTGCTAAGAACCGTAGTGAAAAGGTAAAAAGATAAAAAAGATCCAAAAAAAGTTTAACCGATTAACGAGGAGACGGCTGTTCTTGCTTAATGCTTTAACTCCGGCACTGAAACCACAGCCAGATTTACAGTAATGCCCCATGATCTGAAGTTACATGTAACTGCCTTTCAACAGCTGGATTATAAATGATTCGGACTGAATAGCGCTCTCGAGGAGGAGTATTCAGACTGAACTCTACTTGGGCGGAATGACTAGATTCTACTCTTGGACTGAGTCGAGTCTATGCGGATAGGATATAAAAATTCAAATTTAAAAACACATCAGACACGCGGTGCGTTTTTCATTAACTGAGAAACCGAACTATTCATACACTTAAATAGCATGATTTTACAAAGCCAGAATATAATCAAGCTGGCTTAATGTTAACTTCGAGCCTTTTATCCCGGTGCCTGCTAAGGGGTATGTCTATTTTTTACCAGTTAATCTGTCTGACACTCCCTTCATTTTTTCACGAATGACCTTGAAACAATGCTGAGTGGAGAAGCCTCTACTACGCTGAGTGCGGGTTATAAGTAAAATCAAAAGGTAGTATACTCTTCTTTTCACAGCGTTTCAGTTGCATGTTGCTTAACCCCCCACTGCAAAGCAGTGCGAACTGATGATGCTATGTCGGGACAATAATGCTCTCCTGTTAACTTTGACGTTGCCGTCCCTCGAGGGAAAGGTTGACTGCTTTCAAGATGGCGGCCGCCATCAGTGCAACAATATACCTCCGAGAGTTTCGTTTAAAAAACGCCTTCTCGGCAGGCTACCTGCCTTTTTCATCTGGATTGTTCCTTATTAAGTTTACCTTTTGTTTTGTACACCCCGGGCCGTTACCTCACAGGGATTTTAGGGATGTTCCCTGGCCCCATTGCTCCGGTCCCAGACCCCCTGCGGACCCCTTAAATGTACTTATGCCTGTTGGTCGTCGAACAGAGTTTCGACTTTGCGACCCCAGAACGTTATGAAACATACGTGATTTAACTTTGACCTGTGCAGTATCGGTGTTGCCAAAGCAGGATATATAAAAAAACATTCAACATCTCCTGAAGTGCTCAACTTGTTTGTTGGCGCCGATATATATCAGATACACCACCGGAAAAAAATACTTCTTAACTAATACAAAGTTCAGTATATAGGATTGACCACCTGGCGTGTTGGCAGTTTATATTGGTTCTCTTCATGGTATCTGAAGAAGACGAGTGGCACACTTTGTACATAGTTTGTTCCTATATTATAGATTGGCTTTTACTAGCCAAATTATATAATTTGATGTTGCTTGATGACCGTTAAGTGCCACCTCCTGTCTCTTTTTGATGTTTATCTGTGAAAAAAAAAGAACCTCTTTTTGACCGCAATAGGCACTGAAAAACTAGATTGGACCCCATAAGAAAATATAACTTGTAAATTTCTGTTGGACAAGCATTACTTTAATCCTGTTGTTAAGATCAACCTACAGAAACGGTGACGGCCAGACAGGGAAACAATTATAGGATACTGAGAAAGATAGACCCTAATATTTTTCAGTAGAGAAGACTATTTAAGACTGCCTTGCGAATTTAAGTGAAAGTTTGACCGCAAACCAAAATGCGATATTGATCTTAGTGTCACAAGAGTAAACCACTTTGCCAAGCTTAGAGCCAGGGACCGATGACGCTTGTAGTCAAAACGTCTCCAGAGCTCTTGAGTTCAAATATATACTGAGCACGAGCAATACGCCAAGAAAGTAATTTTGTCTTAACCAGCACCAACCAAGAGTGACTGTCCACTAAACAATACTGTCTCTTTCCTTTCTCGGACCCCGCGAAGAAGGAAGACTGGTTTGACTATAAACATCCATATTTTAGGAGGATGGAAAATAAGTTTCGTATTCATGAAGTTTCCTTAATAAACCTTCAGTCCTTGACTAGTTATATACTTGGCCTAGTTGTTTTTAAGCAGACATAAACCTTCGATAGGACCGTATGTTAGACCCCTTTAAGAAAATTCTATAATTCTTTTCCACCTAAAAACCGGTTTTAGCAAGGGCTTGTTAAACGGGCTTTTTTTTTCAATTCACACACTCTTCAGGTCATCTTTTCTTCGTTAACTGTTTATTTAACCACGCCCTCAATAAAACGTTCGGGGTTTTAGGGACAGATGTGACGATTGTTTGAGTTTTGTAATTTTCACGAAGACAATTTGGGCAACAGCTTGAGGTTCAGCTGAGATTTGAATGACGTCTTTGACGAGTTCATTTTAGGAAATATTATTGTAAAACTGGCTCATTTCTTCAACAAAAAACATCCCGCCATGAATTTCTGCGTTATTTTTCAATAGTGAAGTGGAACTTAAAAGACTGTAATTTTTCTGTTTTCCTCGCTAAGAATATATTTACTATTGTGTAATCATAGTCATAAGCTACAGTTTTTTTACTAGAGTTGGCTATATTTATATTAATAATATATTTCAAATACAATTAATAATACCATCAGTGATATCAATATTCATGACTAGAGTCTGTTCATTAATCTTAGAATCTTTTTAAATCTTACAGTCATTTCTCACGGCATGTACTTTTTAAACTACAGCCAAATATCCAGCAAAATGAATAAAGGTACTCATAATTAACGTCAATACAGCAGACTGAAGCCAATTTCTTTTACCTGATATCTTTGCGGCTTTGATATGATGACAAACGGAGCGAGCGGGGTGGTTTCAATAATACATGCGGTTAAGCCGCCAATTTTATTTAATTCATTTTGGTTTTTGGTCTGTCTAGCTTTCGAATCCAGACTCTTGTCAGTCAAAGCAGTACCAAACGAAAACATCACGCTGAACCGTTCGTTGTTCAAAAGGTTATAGCGCTCAAAACATAAAAGGGTATATCCACTGGAAGATAGCCGTGTAAACCCACTCCCTTCTCTCAAACTTGAGGGGAAAGGGGACGGGTGCGGCTGTACACGGGCTACTGGAAGATAAACAGAAAGTCGGGTTTTGATATCCCTCCGCAGCTTGACTCGCCACCTTTTACATCAAGGAATGCGACTGTTGTGTTGTAATAAGTAGGAACCTAGCCCGCGAGCAGGCAAGGTCACTTGTGCGAGTTTCAAAGAAAACTTTGGCGAAGGCCGCTAATGGCGACCAGCCATAGAGTTGTAAAAATCACGGTGCATATTTTTTAATTTTACTTTTTGCGCATTTTTACTATCGATGAAAAAGTAGTGATGTTGGAGTCTCAGTCCTAAAAGTTTAAGTGATAAATTTAGTGAATATCCTGATATTTTATGTTGTTGCAGAGTCATTCGTCATTTTATAAGTCAGTCACTTTGAGTCATCATGATCGTGTTTAATTTGTTCATAACTTACGTCAAAGAACTAAAATTATATTTTCGGTAGGTTTGAGAGTAATCAACGACCCTTGGCGCGTAGATGCAGTCTCGAGATGAATATTGAAAGTCTTGAAGCGAGCCGTTTAAAAACAATGAACAAAGTATCGCTGGGCGACATGTGACTAGTAATTGAATGTTGGTGGCGTGGCACAGTAATTGCCGCACACGAAGGAGATGACATGTTTTGCGGAAATATGATTATCTCATCTTCAGAGAAAACTAAACCGCCCACATGCGTATTATTTCTCATGTTTTACTGGAAGCTTAATTTACTTTTTAAAGATATTGTAGCACTCAGCTCTCTAGTTAAGCTCGATGTGACTGTCGAACATATTTAAAATCTGAAGTATTATCCAGAAAAACCGACAGCCATCTCACTATTGTTTAGTGGCTATGCGGTCTCAAAGTCATTCCTGTGGCTAGCTTCTAAAATTAAAACATTTCGCTTTGCGGTAAGAGAGCTGGGAACGTACATTCGCGTTGAAAATTTTGGCTATTCTCGCGATTTGCGACTAGGTACTGCCTTAGGGCTGAGTCGTGGCCGTGGCCCAAGTTTTCATTATCAGTGCGTATTTTCAGGTCGTTTTTATTACTTTTTTGTTTTTATTTGACTTCTTTTTTAGAAATACCGGTAAATTTTTAATCACTTGTGCTAAATTTGAATACAGTCACTTCGACAGGTGATATTTTCCACCTCGAGTTTATACAACGTATTTATCAGACTTCTTACTAGGTCTTTACTCGACTTTCCTTCCTTCACATTACTTTGTAGTGATTAATGCGATTCTTGGCCAAAACAGACGGGAAGCTGTAAGGTATTCCTGAGTCGGTTAGTAGACTACGTCATTCGTTAAGTACGATAGATTCTGTAGAAAAACTGCCTTTAATTTTTCATGCTTTTATGCAAATCTACTTTCATTCGTCGTCACTCGCGTTCGTCACTCGCGCTCCCACGCATCTCAAACGGAACTCTAAAGACCTTTTTAAAGTGCAAGTTTTCGATGGAAAATCGTGACAAATTTACAGTTTAATATTCCAGCGAAAAAAAAAATTGTCAAAGATTAAGAAAATGGCTCCCTTCTGAGTGATATTGAAATAATAAGATAGAGCAAACCAAGTACCGGTATAAACTAATAAAGAGAGTTGCCCTGCGTGTGTCAAAACAAAAATTTCCTACAGCTTCATGACGTTGCACGATTGTTGCGTGCGTTCGTATGTTGACCATTCTTTGCACGGACAGATAATTTTGCCTTACTCACGAAGTATTTCTCCTTAGAAAAATAAATACAGTATATTACAACACATTTAAAGTGGTGCACGTTTGACACCGATACTGCGTTGCACGCGCCGTAAGTTGTAGTTTCAGTTATGTAATAGAAAGGTGTCGCGAGTCAAAGGCAGAAGTTTACTATTCCGAGCACCTGATGCAACCCACTGCCCTGTCATGTGAAAGAGCATGTGATATGATTGATTTTGAAGTAAATTAAGCGTGACCCGACCAATCACAGGCCTTCTTTCATTGACCATAAAAACTGTAATAGCCAATCACCCGTGGTGTAATATTTCCGTCGCAACTGCGTTTATCGTAAAATAACTTGGTCAACCGATGTCAAGGTAAAACATTTTTGGCGGGGGCACAGGAAAGAGCTATCCCTTGCCTCACATGTGACGATGTCACCCTTTTGAAATAAGTATTTCCTTTTAACCCTAAATCATTTCGCCCTGAAGTTTTGGTGAACACAATTCATAGATCGAGACTGCTACAATGTCAGAAGAAGCGAACTCCGATTTTCTTGGTCCTAATTTCACGAACACGAAACTTGTGGGAACCGGTGGCAGCGGCGCTGTCTATTCAGCGATCGATGTGGAAACAGACCAACGCGTTGCCCTGAAAAGACTTCTTGTTCGAGACCGAATGAGTTGTAAAGCAGCTCTGAGGGAAGTTAAAATCTTGAAGAAACTAGACCACGAAAATGTATTGAAATTAACAAAAGTTGTGGACTCCGAGGGCTATGCGTTTCAAGACGGCGCGGCAGAAAATTTCAAAGAGGCAACGGAACTCTTTCTTGTAGAAGAACTGCTCGATAACGATCTTCATCGCATTCTGGAAAGCAAAGGAAAGCTACGAGAAGACTACGTTAAACTGTTTTTGTATCAACTGCTCCGAGGACTTAAATACATTCATTCTAGTAATGTAGTTCACAGAGACATTAAACCAAGCAATATTTTAGTAGACTCGGAGACTCTTCTGCTGACCATAGGCGACTTTGGCCGTTCTCGAATTCTAGACCCGGCTTATTCGCATAACGGCTATCTCACTCACGGTATATCCACATTATGGTATAAATCTCCTGAACTGCTGTTGAATTCTTCGATTTACGATGGTTCGGTGGACATTTGGGCCGCTGGTTGTGTTTTTGCCGAGATGCTGTTGGGTAAACCCTTGTTCGAAGGGCAGCATGAAATTGACCAACTCGAACTGATCCTCGACTCTGTTTGCCTCACTCAGGAAGAGTGGTTAAAACTTAGACCTCAAATTCCTGAAAAGACGGCAATGGCGAAGACAGAAAATCAAGGATCGCCCTTAGGAAGCAAGTTTTCCTACGTAGATATTCAAGGTAAAGGTGGTTTTGTTGTTGGTTGAAATCCATGTAAACATTGAGTTCATTATTATGCGCGCAAAACGAACGCGGGACACCCGCAACGCCCTTGTTTTCTAACGATAATCTATTTCTCAATTTTAGCTTTTTTCTTCCCTCTGTTTCACAGACCCGTGTAATAAACCTTTTTTTTGTGGTCAAACTGCAATATTGGGTAATTCTTGAATTTTACTAAAATTTAGGTTGTGCGAGTTAGCATGTGCCGAATCGAGAGTTGTACTTTGGTACCCTATTAATATTTCATAAGAATTGTCAAGCACTTTGTAAACAAAAGAATATCGTGAGCTAAAATTGTCTTATGTCGTGATATATCTTCTTTCAGTCGTTTTCGACTCTTATATGTTCCGTTGGGAAAGAAATAGAAAGGATTTTCTTGACTTCTCTAAATTTCAGTTTCATGTGATTGTTTCTAAATTTAGCTATTAGTTAAAAATTCAACGAACCGCAGCGAAATCTACATATTACCGCAATAAGTGGAATTCTAGCGTAGCGGTGTGATTTTGTACCATACGAAACGGATAAAACAATTTTCCTCTTACAGATCGCTTTGCGCGTGAGAGCCGTGTTTATGCCTTACGTTGACGTGTATTTCTTCATTCGTGCTTTTACGCGATGGATAGCAGATCGATCCATTATTAGGGAATCTGTGACGTTATCGGTTGATTCAAAAGTAAGGAAAAAGTATGTTTCGAATTCTGTTTCAAGGTGTTAATCGAAATTATTATTATTAACAAGTAAGACCCAGTGTCAAAAGACGCTAAAAGCTACTGTTGCGTTCTGCATAACGATTAGTGGAATAACAAAGATTCATACAATTAATTCGTTGAATTTTTTTGACCGACCTCTTCTGAGACAAGAATGCTCGCAACTGAAACGAACACATTTGGCGTGACGCATTGCTTAAATAGCAGGGATTGTTCTAGATGTGGTTCTTTCATGCAAGATATCATGCATTGGCCAAACAATGACAGGATTAATATAAACATCCACTTACGAAAGCTGTCGGTTGAAGTTCTCCAAGCTTCAACAGGAACATCTCTTAAAAATATTGTCAAGCCTGCGCAACATTTGCGATATTTTTAGTATTTTGTATCATGGCACTCTCGCTAACATAAAAGACGCAGTAATTCTTTGTTTTGCACACAGCAAGTCAGATGTAATGTTCTTGCCCTTACGTAATAACCTTAAAACTAGAAGGGGAGGACCAGCAATTTATTACAACAGCAACACCAAGGAAATGGGCACTTGTATACACAACAAACCCTCTTTACCTTGAAATAAATGAACTAAATTCCTAGGTAGTGAATTTCTAGAGAAAGTGTTCGAGTTCAAAACATTGAAAATTAAACACTGCTTTCAGTTCTCGTAAAACGTCGCATTGGGTAGTTTGACTTTGATAATTTGTGGTGAACAGCAGAGAAATGTACCAATCTGGTAAACTAGTCTAGAGGCATTGTTTTGTTATTATGAATGATCTTAAATTTTTGTGCCTCCCTTTCTTCTATTTCTGGTTGCTTGAACTCCCTCTTCTTGAATTTTACCCTTTATTGTATTCCTATGTGGAAGTGATGCAACATTTGATTGACGTTATATTTCTATTTTCCCTACAGCTCTTGATCTGCTGGTTAAAATGTTGAAGTTCAACCCAGACAAAAGAATCAGTGCTGAAGAGGCTCTGTCACATCCGTACCTACACCAGTATTCATTTCCTTGTGATGAACCAATCTGTTTGGAACCCCTGCATATAGAGGATGAGATAGGAGATTATGAGGAATGCATGCTGAAAGGCTGGATATTTGAAGAGTGTCTTTCCATGGACAATTCTGTAGACACCACAGAACATGCCCCAGTGCCTAAAGAAGTAGTTGTAGAAACCGACAGTTCAAGTGAAGTTATGTCCTTAAAAGACTTTATGGCAGATTCTGGAGAATCAGATCCCATTATACTCGATCATGTTGAGGCGCGGTCGTTCAGTGGGGAGCGTTATGAACAGAAGTACAGAGATGATGTAGTGGAACGATTAGGATTAGAAAGCAAGAAAGAAGGACTTGAGACTCTGTCTGCTGCATTTAAAATCCAAGCATCCTTAAACGGAACTGCAGAAATTTTAGATCCAGCAAAGACTGTTATTGATCTGCAACATGCCCGCATACCATCCTCAGTGTTTTTAGACAGTGTGTTTGGAAAGGCATATCTTCAAGAAAATGTCAATTTTACTTGTAAGAAAAATGTCTTTAATGGTCCATTTGGTCTGTGTTATTTTTAACAGTAGCATAGTGGTGTATTGGTTTATTATTTATTTTTTTCTATCCATGTTATTCAGGTTTTATAGGTTCAGTTCAAAGCATTTTTTTTACAGGGTAGGGGGGATTGGAAAAATATTTTCCAAAAAAATGTACAGTATTTTGATAGTACAGTATGTCACTTTGCTTTATCTGTAGATCTCTGACTCTTCTTGGGTACTTTGGTTTGATATTTGGTGGGTTTTAGTCAGATGTATTTTATTTTTTTTAGTTAGGTTTCATTCCCATTTTTTTACTAGTGTTGTGTTCATTTTTTTACTAGTGTTGTTACAGTTTTTAAAAGTTATAGGAGAAATTCACAAAGTAATTCTCGCAATTATTTTTATTTCTTTTAAAACTTTTAAGCTACCCATTTTAATTTTGTTTTGGCACTAATGAGCACTTTGAAAGTAGATTTATATTGAAGTAAGGGATGTGATTTTTATGACGTGATTGAAATATTAGTTGTGTGGACAGCTAAAATGACTTAATTGCAATCAATTATTGATTTGCAAGGCTAAAATATTAAATCTATGTTTTATTATTGAAGCCTTCCCAATTCAGATTGTTTTTAATTTCTTATATTAACTACATATATTGCAATAAGGGAAGTGTATGTATGGAAAAAAGGAATATGAAACAGGAGACAAATATTTATAAGGAGAAATTCAAAATTAATTTATTTGGGAAAGAGGTGGGCGGAAATTTAATGCTATTCTGTACAGAAAATTTGCTTACGCTTGTGTAACTATTTTTGCAAAATCTTGTTAATATGATATTGTAAGCCTTGGATTCTATTTAACATTGCTGGTAATAAGTAAATTATTTTCTAGCCCTGACTTAAAGGCATTGTCTTGTGCTTGTTGTAAAGTGATGTTTTTTAATTGGTGAAAAATTTATTCAGCTGTGCATTGGTAATAATTTGAAGAGCTTAGTGTATAGACACTGTCCATTATTTGCTGTAATGCTGCAGTTTTTTTAAAAAATAAAAGTATTTATATCAGACTTATGAGAGTCTCATTACTGACTGTCTTGCCACCATTCCTTGGTGGGTCCTGACTTAATCACCGTTTGGTTCGATTTCAGTGTAACCTTGCCACTAAGCACCGGTTTTGTGACGGTCAAGAACAAGAGACTTAAGAAACGAAGGGCTCTGGGAACGAGAATGTGTTAGCCTGGGAGCAGGGGCACTATTTTGCAAAAATAAGGGAGAATGTTGTTCTAACGACACCTTTGGACCTTTCACTTCAACTTACAGTGTTCAAAAAAACGTTTTTACAAAGACAGTCACACCCAGAGGGGGAGGTAGTACTCCTATAGGGGGACGAATGGGGAGGCTCTCCCCGAAAGGCACTGGCACCCAGAGGGGGAGGTAGTACTCATATAGGGGGACATACGGGGAGGCTCCACCTAAAAGGGGTAGCTTTTCAGACTTCACAGTATGCGTGAGTTGAAGCGTATACAAGGGTAAAGAAATTTCGAGCAGACTACCCTTACGTCTGTCGGTCTTCCCGCAATGACGTTCATTGACCTAATGCCAAGCACTTAAAAAAAGAGATCCAGTATTCTTTAAAGGTAGGTTACGGAAAAGCAGTACTATTTTTCGCTGGAGAGGATGCGAAAGAGGGCGCCTTTTCTTTGTTTCTTCGTGAGAAATGGTATATCAAACGATCAGGAGTTAGTCTTAAAGGCGGAAACTTTATTGAGTAATCCCTGTCCCGGCGCTAGCGTGATTGACATTTATTTTTGTATTTATTTTTAACCCTAAGTCCTAGAAAAAGACGAAATGAGCAAAACCACAGATTGCCAATACCATAATCAAAACAATAGCCTTATTCGGGGAGAAATTAACGCTCGCATGAGCGATGACTTAATACCAAAGAATATATTATCATAAATAATGTGCCCTCGTACTGAATTTTATTTCATAGCAAGGGGTTGTGAATTTGTTTTTAACTATCTCAGTTTCATTAACTTAATTTCACATACTGGGCATCTATTTTTGTATTTCATTGAATGAAACACGCAAAAAAATGCGTTTTTTACATTAAAAGTCAGATTTAAGTAATAACCATGCATTACCTTTGGAAAGTGGACGACAAAAAGTTTCATAAACTTGAAGTACTTTATATAAGTTAGGAGTTCAAGTAGTTAAAAAAAAGTAGTTCACGATTCATCCTTCCGATGACTCAGAACTTACTAAAAAAGAAAAACAACAACAAAAACAATTAAGTCAAGACTGAAAATAGAAATCAGTGCACGCAAATAGTTCCTAACGGTATTTATAGAAAACCTGTGGTATTTCTAGACTAATATAAAATTAATACTGCTTGTTTACCATCAGGGTTTTCCACTCATTACCCTAGCCTGACCATATGCTGTCCTTTTAAAAACAACTGTAGTTTACCGTGCACTTCGCAGTTCTTTCGCATCCCATGAATAGTAATTCTCTCATTTTTGATCTCTTTGCATTTTTTTCCAGGTAAACTATATTTTTGGCAGGATTAGGAGTATTGAAATTGATCAACTACAGAAGGTTTTTCTAGTTTAAAAATGTCTTTAAATAATCTTCACAAAGCCCTGTGGCAACCGGAAAGTAAAATTTCCCATTTTTCGTAGACTTTCCTTTCCTTTCTGCCTTATTGCAGAATTCTCTAAGTTGTCCTTCCCTAGAATTTTTTTCGTTTTTCCATGACTGAATTGTCTAATTACGTGACCATCGCTCCGGATTGGAAACAAACTATTCTATATTTAATAAAATCGCACCTAAACCAATGCTTGGTTTACTATTTACATTCCCTTTTTTTTGTTTATTCTAGCCAGTTACCTCTTGAATGTTCCATATACAGACTATCAAGACTGGGTCTCACTGGTTAGCACCCCTGGGGCCATTAAAAATGGTGACACCCTTATAATTTAAAATTAATTACAGTTTGTACTGTCTGATGATCATAAAATATACTAACTAATTAATAAAAAATACCGTAAAATTCCGAAAATAAGCCCCGGGGCTTATATTTTTCAAAGGCCCTTTTTGAGGGCTTATTTATGTTCGGAGGGGCTTATCTACGGAGGGGAATTTGCGTTTCAAAATCGATTGGCCTAGCCTTATAGTTGGAAGTAAATTTACCGTTTTTGCTTTGTTTTACTTTGTATTCGAGGGCAATTTTCCAAGTACAAGCCCCCGGGGGGCTTGTATTTGGAGGGGCGATTTAACGGAGGGTTTTTTGCGTTACCGGTTTGGGGGGCTTATATTTGGAGGGGCTTGTACATGGAAGGGCTTGTTTTCTGAATTTTACGGTATTTACAAGAAAACTAACAAATCCAAACTTACTTTACAAATTTTGCATTGATACGCTAAATGACTACACAAAAATTAGTTTGGAGAACAGGCGCTTTTTTTCACGTTTTTCTGGCGAGCTAGACACGGCAGACACGGGACACGCGCGCGCACCTTTCCCAGTCGGGCGTGTCTGGCGCTCCTCGCTTGCTTCGCGCTTGCCTTCACTGGCCTGAAAAATGCGAAGAAACAACGCCTGCAGGCTACACAAAAATGTCCCCAAAAAAGTTCCACTGTACGGTTTCTTATTCTCACGTTTGTTTGTGAGTCCTGAAACCAAACTCACGTTATCTAGAGGGTGACATTTGTCAGTTCCAAGAACTGATAAGCAAGAGCATGCAAATTACATTACGGCTTACTGCTTAGTAACCCTGTTTCTGTGGCATGCCCAACTGTAAGTGAATATGGGACAGTCGCCATCCCCTCCCCAGATCCTTTTCCTGGAGTAAATTGCTGTCATCTTAGGTATTTCTAGTGCCCACCTACCCCTCCCCTACGCCAATATTTTGCCCTAAGTGAGAAGTTAGTGATAACGATGGTTTAGGGGAGGGGTAGGTGGGCAGTTTCCCAAACACCTAAATTGATCCGCTTCTATTACCTAATACTTTCTATATACTAGTGTACTGATCGAATACTAAGCGTTTGGCCGCTACTAATGATCTATCAAAGTACAGATGAATAGCTCATGTCCTAGAGAACTATTGTTGTCTTTCCAGCATGCTGTACAGTTAACAAAACGCTAAGGAGATTTACCCAGATTAAGCAAGTATTGCTCTTGATGTAAAACGTCTCACAGAAACGTTTTAAGAGTAAAAACAAGAGAAAACTAAGAATGACTTGAACTAAAATCTCCCTGAACTGATGAATATAAAACGTTTGAGTTTCTAGATTTCCTATTCTGTTATTAATAACAGAAAATGAGTCTATTTTTCCACGGTCTACTCAATTACAGATAACAGAAGAGGTATGTGGCAAAAATATCAGTGGCCAACTATCCTCACATCAAAAGAAATCACAGACGGCTTCAGATTCCAGGACCAGGACGACTACAAGGACGAGAGGTAACAAAGTTTTTTAACGTACAGTTCAGCTCCCGATAGCTCGAACCTCGCGCTAACTCGAACCAGAGTAGCCTCCCTCGCAAACGTTCTTAGGGGGCTCGTCATTGCGTGACGAACCCGTAAGAACGTCTGCGTGGGAGGCTAGAACCAAAGTCGATTTCCCCTGGATTTCCTTCTTCCATTTACCGTAATTTTACCCTCGGTAACTTGAACCCTAGATACCTCGAACCTCCCGCTAACTCGAACCAAAGTCGATTTCCCCTGGATTTCCTTCTTACATTTACTGTAATTTTAGCCTCGGTAACTCGAACCCTCGATAACTCGAACCTCCCGCAAACTCGAAGTAATTTTTGTTTCCGTTCTGATCACTTCTATACAATTTTTCCCTCGATAACTGGAACCATGTTATAAGCACGTGACAAGTTGGGAAGAAGACCGTGTATTGAAGTCCGAAACATTGAATTTATTTTAAAACCACCGAGTCAATTCTTTGTCTTTCCTTTTTTGTCACTCCAGTTCAAACTCAGTGTCCATCTCTGTATACTTTGTTGCTTAATTGCATTCCCTCAGCATCCATTTGCTCATTTCCCTACTTCCGGTTATTTGCTTCAAACTCCCGATAAATGTAGATGTAGATTTCCCTTGAAGGTTCGAGTCAGCGGGAGTCGACTGTATTCTCAAAAAATAGGCACCCCAGAAAGCTCCGTTGTACTTTTTTCCACCAGAAAAGTTGGCACCATTATTTCTAATGAAGGAGGATAAGCCCTCCCCTGATCCTAAAATGATAAGTCTTCTAACATTTGATCACTTGTTTCGACGACTACGGGCGCTTTCCATTTACCAAAAACTTTGAGAAACTTCCATGGAGAGGTCCAACGAGCTAAGAACGTGTTCCATTTGACACAAGTTCCTTTCATGCTCTCATCACCAAAATTAAAAATGGTGACACAGATATCTCCTTGAATAGCCTGGAACTGGTGATTCCTCGTAAAAACTTGTAACTGGAACATGCATTTCCACCGGAAAGTTTCCAGCCGGAAAACAGGACTACCTTTTCAAAATCCCACTAATCCCCGGGAATTTTCAGTGGAACGCACGGAAAATTCCGAACCGGAATTTCTTGGTAAATGGAAAGCGCACTACGATATTCTCGCTATAACTCGTGGTAGAATAACGACGGCTACGTTTTCCCACCAAAATGACGCTGGTTCACGCGCGTGCACTACTTTGTATCAAGAAAATCTCGTACTCGTAGTCGTACTCGTCTTAGAATCTAAAGGTCTCTAATGAGTGGAGCATGTATTGTTATCTAAGGATACACTATGACTACAGAGACCAGGGGGTACATCAGGAGCCCGGCTTCACACCGCAAACATCAACTATCCACTTATCAGTCGGTTGAGTCCCTAAGTTGCATTTTCCAGCCTTCTAAGAAGTCTCTGATCGCCTCTTTTTCTTCTTGCATTGTACTTGGCATGTTAAGGGCATGCTCTAAAATGGCCAGGTGACAAAACTCGTACTGTTCAACTGTTTGAATAGTCAAGGCCCTTTGAGCCCGAAAATGCTTCACTGTGTTGAATATCTCGCATTTGCCCACGTCGCTCAAACGAGCCACGTTGACATCAATCGTGCAGAAGGTCCCTGTGCGACCGATGCCTGCACTACAGTGCACTAAAATGGGAGGGCCTCTGGGGTGTCCCTTCCATCTTGACCCTAAGGCCTGCACTGCATCTGTTTGGGCCTCACGAACAAGGCCAATCACATGGAGGCAGGATTCTGCTGAAGAGGGCACTCCATAATCTGGCCACGAAGTCATTTGAAAATGAGTTATCCTTCGCGTTTCTCCAGACTAAGGTTAAAAAATGGATATGGATATGTACATAAGAAAATTTGCATTTTTATCGTGACATTAATTCCAAGTATTTTTGCTCTGGGACGTTTTGTTATAATGACACACTTTGTTACAAGTGTTGCGGCACTTTGTAATAACTTACACATTCTGTAATAAACGGAAGCAATGCATCGTGAAATCAAGGTTGTAGTATTTTGTAAATATCGTCGGTCTACGCAATTTTGACCTGATACAAATTGAAATAATTTTATTTTTATTATTTATTTATTATCAATTATTTATACTGCGCATAGTCTATAAAATAATCATATTTTTGAATTTAGGACATACAAACAAGCGAGAAGAACGAATTCATAATGATATATAATTACTGGCAGGCCAAGGAGGCCTAAAAACCATATAACATTCGCGACAACGTTCTGATGCAAACTGTTACACATTTCCATGGCCCACGGGGGGTGGGGGAAGGGGGTAGCAACAGTTTCATGAAACCACCACGGCCACCGATGGGGCTTAGAAGTGTGTGCAAATGACCCACTCGCGGACAATGCAAAATTTATTTTCTTTACTTAAGCTAAAAACCGCGGATCTACGTATTATGTGAAACAGACCTTGTGCTACGAATGTCTAAAGGGACAACTGAACACAGTGGCGGAGACAAGGCTAGTCTCCTTTGCGGTCGCTCGGGCCGGAGTCACGCAGTGCTCCCCGTCCTTGCGTGACGAGTGGTGCGAAGGTGTAAAAAATCTGAGGGCCTAACAGCCTGTGTGGCAGACGCTTATAAGGGAATGAATATCAGCCTTGCCGCTACGGATGTAACCACCCTACTGTACTGACTAGCTACAGATATGTCCAGGATTGGTGTAGTTCATTTGTTTGACGTCCATTGCATTACTACGATGTAAAACCAACTAATGCGACGTTTTATACAGGAGGTGAACATACGACGAGGAATTGTCCTTCCCTTTTTTGAACCTGCAAAAAGTCCTTAAGAATTCAACTCCAGGAAAAATCGCCTACATTTGTATATTTGATAAATTGAGCGGATTCAAATAGACGCGATAAAGTTTTTAAAGACGCAAATTCATTTTTTTAGCGACGTTTTCACTGCGGTCGTCGTCGTCACTGCTTACTATAAGCTCCCTCTGAATAAGATTCATCCTTTTATGATAGATATCACGAAGTGTCCCATAGCCCTAATCCCCAGCTAAACGCAAGCAATTTTGTCAAGCATGAAGCGACATGGACACTACAAATAACAACTGTGTCTAATATGAAGTACCTAAATTCCAAGCTGCTAGTATTTCTGGACGTAAGTGTCCAACTAGACAACTGTGTGCTGTCTCTGCAGTAAAATATGCCATGATTACCTTTTTGTGTCTCAGGGAAAATGTCCTCTCAACGTGATCTTCAAATTCTAGAGTTTCTTGATGAGTCACATCAACTGTTTCAAACTGGTTTGTTTCACTGTTTTCTGGCCAATACTGAATGCATTTCATTCGACTTCTCTCGAAGCACCTTGAGAAATTAAAAAGACAACAACCTATGAGTAACAAGTAGTGAGAGGCCTAGACTGCAAAACAGTCCGTATTTTTGCGTATTCAAGTACGCGCGAGCCAAGACTCTTACGTCACGCTTTATCGATTTCTTTACTGATCTTGAGGAAAAAACCGACTGTTTTGCAGTCTATGAGAGGCCATGTACATACATAGTAATTAATTTACTACTGTAAGAAAGTTATTTTGATCAAAAACGTATTCTTTTTCCTAGTTAAGGCAAAATAATTTTATGGCATGGCGCTCCAAGTAAAACATTTTCCCATGCATTTTCCACTGCACTTCATTAGGTCGATGTTCTACTGTATCTAGGATGTCAAAGGTTTGCCTTCCACTAATAATACCAGGTCTGCCAATACACCCTTGCACAGTTCTTTCAACTTCTGACAGGGTACTGCCAGAGTAATTCTATGAATGCTGTTAGAAAGATCACCATAAAATTAGCGAACTTGCCAAGTGTTTAGAAACGAGCGAAGACAGTGTTCCTCCGGCAAAGTCGTGAAAGTTTTACAAAAGCCTTTCAAATTTTGTGAAAAGCAGAGTCAAATATTCATTAGTCTTTATCCTATCACTCTCAAACTTGGCAACTTTACAGATTTTAAAGGGACAGGTTCACGGTTCAGCGCATGCTCGTTAATCAAAATGCTATTTTTCTGCCGAGACATGCTGTATCGTCTATGAAAGCAATATGATCATGTCACCTGAGAACTTCATGCTTCCACCAGAGACAATTTATTTCTGTTAATAGACTTCCCACTTGTTTTGAAAATTAATGTTCCACAATGTATTTCTGTACATGAGGCCTAGACTGCAAAACAGTCCGTATTTTTGCGTATTCAAGTACGCGCGAGCCAAGACTCTTACGTCACGCTTTATCGATTTCTTTACTGATCTTGAGGAAAAAACCGACTGTTTTGCAGTCTATGAGAGGCCATGTACATACATAGTAATTAATTTACTACTGTAAGAAAGTTATTTTGATCAAAAACGTATTCTTTTTCCTAGTTAAGGCAAAATAATTTTATGGCATGGCGCTGCAAGTAAAACATTTTCCCATGCATTTTCCACTGCACTTCATTAGGTCGATGTTCTACTGTATCTAGGATGTCAAAGGTTTGCCTTCCACTAATAATACCAGGTCTGCCAATACACCCTTGCACAGTTCTTTCAACTTCTGACAGGGTACTGCCAGAGTAATTCTATGAATGCTGTTAGAAAGATCACCATAAAATTAGCGAACTTGCCAAGTGTTTAGAAACGAGCGAAGACAGTGCTCCTCCGGCAAAGTCGTGAAAGTTTTACAAAAGCCTTTCAAATTTTGTGAAAAGCAGAGTCAAATATTCATTAGTCTTTATCCTATCACTCTCAAACTTGGCAACTTTACAGATTTTAAAGGGACAGGTTCACGGTTCAGCGCATGCTCGTTAATCAAAATGCTTTTTTTCTGCCGAGACATGCTGTATCGTCTATGAAAGCAATATGATCATGTCATAATCTTGTCAAAGAACCAATCTGCACTCTCCCCTGGCAGTCACTTGACCAACTTAGGTGCAAATAGCTGTAAATTAATCAACCATGGAATAAAACCCTAGGGTCAACAATAAATTAAACGTTGGCAGCGTTGGCATAATTCCCTAATTTTTCTGCAATTTTAGTACTCCTCCATCCCACTTCAAGTTACTCTAAAATACACTTTTACTTTGAAATACACTCTGAGATCGCTGAGATACATGTGAGTGGGATTATAACCCATAGAATTAATAATAAATTGGAAAAAAAGTAATTTAATTAATGAGCATACGCTGAACCGTGAACCTGTCCCTTTAAGACGCTCTTCTCAGCGATGGCAATAGATTTATGCTAACTCATCCACATTAAAATTTGCAAAAAAAAAGAATAGTTTATTAACAGGTGCCTCATCAGTTAATAGATTAAACCAAAAATCTCTTGGTAGCAAAAAAGGGGATTAGGCAGGGCTAACGTGGCTTCCTCGTGAAGTAAGTTTCATCTTGAAAGGGCTTTGTTATTGATTAATATAAATCAAAGCCCATGTGTATATTTTTCTTTCCCTTCAGTTTGAAGAGAAAACATCAAGTGGGATCAATAAAAATTCTGATAATTAATATCATAATTTATTATAATGTGATAAATAAACAATTATTATTGTGCAAAATTGTACTTGAAGGCCTGACCTCGTTACCATGACAATGACATAGACTTGTTGCTCCCACAGCATTTGCCAGAAGTCACTTTTAGTGTTGGGAAGTGGTCCTTGTAAATAAAGATAGATAAATAAATAAATAAATAAATAAATAAATAAATAACGAAAAGCATTCAAAACTATTGTTTTATACACTGTAAGTGAGCACTGAATGCACAAAAATTTAATTGAAACTTTGTTTTACTAACAGAGAAAGAAAACTGTGAGCACCACATCTCATAAACATTAATTTTATTATGTGATGACCAATCAAAAAGGCCTCGCAAGCAAGCCACAAAACCATAAACCAATTAACTGTTGTTGACTACTGTTTGGAGCCTAATTTTCTCACACCATATTGGTATAATTCCCTGCAACACAAAGGCCTTCCAGAAAAAAAATTCTGGCGTTTTACAATAATATGTAAATTGAAAACCCACTACTCTCCACTCATGAGTTAAATCCCCAAGTTATAATGCACTGTTTCAGTAATATTTTATCAAGTTGAATATAGTAATACAAACCCTGAGTAGCTATGTATGCTTTTGGTTGCTTGTACCCATCCATGTAGTTTGCGTGTATATAGTTTGATTTCTGCAGAAATACAACATACATGTAGTTTATTGTATGGAAGTTGCTACCCTTTTGTAAATAATAATAATAGTAATAATAATAATAATAATAATAATAATAATTTCATAATAATAATAACAATAATAATAATGTCTGAGCTCCAAGTAAATTGTAGAAACTCTTAAAATTAACGATTCAATAAAATAATTATTGAATGAGAATGACAGGAACTTGATGTACTGTCCATAAATTAATGCTTTTGCTTGTGTTTTGATATAAACCATTTACACCTGAGAACTTCATGCTTCCACCAGAGACAATTTATTTCTGTTAACAGACTTCCCACTTGTTTTGAAAATTAATGTTCCACAATGTATTTCTGTACATGAGGCCGAAAGGCTGCAAAGATGTAATGGTGGTAACCAGTCCCTGTACATTCTTGGGACTCTTCAGTTTAAAGAAGGGAGAATCCCTTATGGTTTTTGCACATAAGATATGCACATGTGTGCATTCATAGGAACCCTGTGTTACTGCGCTTTTCACAAACATGCGAATTGTGAAGTTCAAAAGCCAACTGATGATTGCGTTTTTCGCTGCCGTCAATCATCTTAAGGTGACTCGACCCAGTTTTTTTGGGGGGTACCATCCTACTTTGAAGCTCTCTGGTATCCCCATCTTTACTTTTATCGTAAGTCTAACACATAGAATGGATAACATATAGACCAATCTACAATACAACATAAAATTTTTAGCTATCGGAGTAAATGTCACGTGGTTATAATGCCAATCCCCTTTGAGGTCTGAGTCGCAAATAGGCTGTTGCCGGCATTTTTTCGTGAAAATCTCTCGGCTACACGTAGTGCGCATTAGTGCCTTGCGCTGAACAGAGTTTCACCAAAATCGCAAAGACCCAATTCGAGAAATTCAGCGGTTTCCAAATTTAGGTCATAATTTATGCGAAAATGATACGCAAACTTTACACGGATTATATATAATAAACTACGAGATTCATGTCTTTATTTTGGGCATCGTTATAACAGATGGGTCCTTGCAAGTCAGCAAAACGCTTTAGGGCCTTGTAAATGTGCGCGATTTCGAGCAAAGCAAACATATAGAAATTATAGTTTTCGCTATTTGTTGACGTTTGTCAGCGTTTGAGAGTCCTTCTCACGAAAAAAGCATTTTCTTAAAAATTCGTAGTTTTTTTTCCTTCAAATTTTTTCAGGGCCACAATTGATTAACTAACTACCCGGACTCTGAATTTCATGGTCATTGAAAAACTGTGACATTATCTTCTATAAGCCCAAACTTGAGTAAACATTGACGATTTTTAGCGTTTTGGCTGAGTTTGTGCTTTGGGAGTTGTCTATTGTTTCTAGTCTGTCATGATACAGCATTCTTGTTCAGCACGCGTGCAATGACCGCGCTTGGCTGACTTCCGAATGCTCACCGAGATATTATAAATTTGGTACAGTGAGACAGGCCATCGCGTGATACATAGAGGTTTAACTAACAATTTTTAATCAATTCTCGTGCTTCTTGTGTCTTTGCAAAAAAATCAAGAAGTGCTACACACTAAGTCTACTTACTATTACAAAAATATCATTTTTTCATAGGTTTAATGCAAGCCAATAATTAAACCAACTCGTGACGGGAATATCTCGGTGAGCATTCGGTAAATGGTTAAAGAGTAAATGGTTACAACAAGTACAGTGATGCCAATGGCAGTAAATTTTCATGCAAATTGTCAAAGACAATGGGTTTGGGATATCTCAAGATTCTAATAAATAAATAATTTGAAAACACTGTTTTGACACAACATTAGCAAAATACAGTGCAAAAATTACAACAACAAAAACAAAGATTGAAATACATGTAGCTTACTGTATTCCCATCCAAGTCGGTAAGCTTCACCCTTGATTCTTCAAGACATAAAACATCAAGGTACCTATTTTTCGTCTTATTTTCTGGTAATCTGCAAATGACATAGCTCTCTTCAAATAACATCATATCATTTTATTATTTTTTTTAATTTCAGTCAATAAAAAATGGTGTAATGTAAGTATTTGAAATGAAAGATTCCCAGTTCTTCTCAGTGAACACCCCATAGTCTCATGTACACTTAATAAGGAAGGTGGCTGGTACCACGGGAAAGTACTGCACTTTTATGAGAATGGTATTAAAAATACTAGTCGCTTTTCATTCACAGATTCAAAAGTTGTATCCAGTTCTGTAATTTGCACGGCTTTATTGCCTTTAAGTTTAATAGCTTCTACATGCAGAGTGTGTCTAGTAGTTTGGGATAAATAATTTTGCATTCTTTTCTTTTTCTTTTTTTCGTCAAGCCCAACAGAAATAGCTACTATACACTTTTGTACGTTAAGGTTTTCAAGCATTGTGTGGATTTTTTAAAAATATGTTAATAAGGTTAATTTTTATTGGTTCATCAATAAGTGGTTGGTGGGTCCTACTGGTATCTGGAAGGGGGTGGCTTCGATTCCCGCTGAGCATTCTTAGTTGTACTTAACAACTATTTTTAATTTCCCGTAAATGTAATTAATGGAAGCTGATGGCATCATCACTGCATGTCAACATTGATCACTAGCATTAGAACTACTGTGCTTGCAAAGGAAATAAAGTAACATGACATCCACTTACTTTGCAGAGTAAAAGTTGCCATTGCCTGATCGTCTCTTTAAATCAACAAACTCATTTTTAATTCCCTTGGGTGTCAGCTTCATTAAATGCTCCATGAATTCCATAACAGACAATGCACCTTCGTCTGTCACCCCAGCGCCAACACCAGTTGTGGAGGATTCAGTGTAAATCAAATCTCTGTTACCTTGTCTTGCATTTACTACTCCATTTTCTTTCATCGATTCAGAAAATGACATTAGACATGTGTTTAACCAGGCAAAATGGTCCACTTTTAGCATCCCTCCCAAGCTTTCAGGAACTGAGGCCTGTGGAAGTCTCTGTACCAGTGACTCTCTAGGTACTATTTCAATTCTATCTCGGAGTTTTTGTTGAAGAAAGCTTGTGAGCAATGTTAGAACTGCTTTAAACCAAAGTGGTGGTGATATGATGAAAACATTCTTAAGCCTTGCAGGATAGCCACCCTGGGTAAAATATACAAATTAAAGAAAAAATTGTCATTAAAGTTCAGTTCTACTTCGTTATCTTACAGTACATGGAAAAAAGTTTTTTTCAGCTTGGGTCATATGTTTACTCATGTCAGATTATGTGTCAGATTATGTAATGATACTGTAGAGAACTTGTAACTTCTGGTATCCTGTCCAGGGGATTTCCCCTTGTTTTATTAGGAGCATGCGCACAGGCCTCATCATTGGCATGCATGAGGCCACTGTGAAATAACCTCAAGTTTTCTTCAAGTTTCCCTAGTGTTTTTGTAAACTATTTGTTTCAGTTTTTTCTTGTGCTATGGATTTCCAGTGGATATGTGTGATGACCGTTTTGTAAGATACTTGTGAGTCATTCAGCCTCACGTATGATCAACCCTTTAAGCCCCAATATCCACATACAAATTCTCCAAACTGATCTCCATACATTTCCTTAAAGAATGTGTTGAGAGAATTTGATAAAAGATCAATGCATTTTTACTTGGGTGATTATTTTATTAATTCTCATAACTTATCTGTTGACAATGTATGGATATTGTTAGGAGAAAATTGATCTTGGTCACTATTGGGACTTAAAGGGTTAAATGTTTTGTTGTTGTTTTTATTGTCACGGATATCATGTGCCGCCATTTGCCGTTACAGAACTGTTTATTCAAATTTTACACAATGTCCACTGGTATTTTCTATGTTTTCAGCAACATTAACAGTGACAAATTATAGGTTAACCAGAAAAGACATGACAGGTGAATAAAAAAAAAATTATTATTAATCACAGTTACATTAAAAACATAAGGCACCTTTAGTAAGTCCAAAATTTTTCGAGCAAGACCGTAATCAAAATTATGATACCCAGATTCTGTCATGTCATACAGTAGAATCAGTCCATTCTTCTGTGTTTCATTACTGGAAAAAAAATGGTGAGCAACAATTTTTTTACTCAAAGGATTTCACAAAAAGAAATTTATAATAATAATGATTTTTTTCAGAGGGAACTGTGTGTAATGGTGCTGAGAATGAATCACCACCTCACATCCACCCAATAGGGAGTTTTAGCATCAACGGCAGTGAAAATGTCACTTTTAAAATGAATTAGTGTTTTTTCAAACTTTGTTGTGTTTATTCCAATTCGCTGAAAATGTCTAATAATGCAGGCAAATTTTCCTGAAGTCGATTTCTTGGGGAATGCACTCAAGTTTAGAAAGAGAAAGAAAATTTCATCGTCACTCGTGTACGTCCTCCATAAAACGTGAAATGAGGCATTTTAATGTCATAGTCGTGCAGTAAAGGCAAAGAAATGTACAAAAAAGCGTGATGCAAAAGCAAACTTGTTGTTTTGCTTAATAAACCTATTGCTGTTTTGATGTTCTTGTTGCCGTCGCCATCGTTGTTGCTAAAACCCCTATGGCCTTCACTGGGTTTCAGAAGGGAAAAGGAAGCAAGATGGATCACTAGAGACATTCAGAATGACAGTGGAATGGAGGGTTAAGGTCATGGGCAGGGGCAGTGATGGCAGGAAAGGACAGAGAAACCTGAAAGGAGAGAGCATATGGCTGCATTTTCCAATTTGGGACTCATGGACAATGATGAATTTTTTTGTGAATTTCACTTTGGCATCTAGTAGGAATGAAAGAGCGTTATGCTTCTTATTTAACCACATGACACACCTTTTCAGGCACTCATCTAGCTGAAATGCTATCCCCTGGATGACGGTCCTGTGAGTTGTTGCAGCAGGAAAGTGTTCTCTAGCTGTAAAAACTGCTACAGCCGCACCCCCTGCATCACGTGCATTCTATTAAAGCAATCAATGCAATCCATAATCCATAATAATTTTATTACTAAGGATCACCAATTTTTTGAAATATTAATAAATTACTGGTTAGGGCTGTCATTTAGGACTGTAACCCACAACGTGTGATGGGAGATTTTGTTTTTCAATTCATTTATTTGCTTCTTACACACATTACATATTAAACATAGACACTTAAATACTGAAGAAACAAAATCAGGAGTTTCAATAAGCACCCCATGAAACGCGTTGGCTACTTTGCTCATGAGGTTGGCTACTTTTTTTCTAGAAAGAAGAAGCAACTAGTTTGAATAACGTTGTTAACAAAAACGTATCAAGGCCCAAAAAAACAAAAACAAAAACGTATAAAGGCCCACTGGTTTTACGTTATGCTTTGGTGATGTGAATGCTACATTTCATTCATTTTTTTGATAGGTTTCTTTATAGGTTTACGCAGAATTTGTTTACGTGCAAAAGTACGTAATTTAGTTTTCATCATTTTGTTCATTGCTCATAGGAATTGATTGTGTGACTGATAAATTGAAAGCTACATTTTCTTGAATGAAAACCACGCTCTTTTGTCCTGAAATTTAGTCCCCAGATTACTGAAACTTGTATTTTAGGGCTTTGAAATTTCAAAATTTTCTGAGGCAGAACACGCCCAGACCCTCTCCCTCCCCCCTACAAAAAAGGGGACCAACAGCGCCTTGTTGATACAGTCAGTTACTCTATTCAAACCTGCTGGCTACTTCAACTTTTATTGAAACCCCTTTACACTTAATACAAAAAAAGCAAAATTAATTAACAAATTGATAGTAAGGTTGCCAGACAGGATATTGCGTAGAATAACTTTTTTCTTTTGTCTTTTGGATCTGCTCATATTAGATTTAAAAAAAAAAAAAAACAGGGGAAAAAAGGAGAGTTCACCCAAATAAATGCCTTTTCTGAATAATTTTTTCCACTTTTCTTCAAAACATTTTTCCATTCCTTTAATAATTGAAATTTGTTTTTCATTATTATAAAGTTGTCTGTAACTTGATATTAAATATATCCTACAATAGCTGGCTTTGAACTTTTGTATTTGCAACTAAAAGATATAAACCTAGCCAAGAGTAGACAATGACTAAAGTCTATAAAAATCTCTCCTTCTTTCCCTGGGTGATGGTAACGGTAGTTAAACTTAAATGTTACATATCAAAATATATGCAGGTTAAAATTTTTTAAGCTAAGTTGATGTTTTATCTCCTTTGTCTCCTAACCCTAATTATGAGAAAAAGAAAATAGAGAATCAATCTAGGTTAAGAAATTTTAACAGTGTTCCAGATAAGAGATGGGTCTCGGCTCAATGACCTGACAAAGAAGGCTTCCTGATCCGACAAATGACATACGAGTGTTAAGTTAAATATAACGAAAAAAATCAGGTCTTGGTGACCCCTCTTGTCAGTGTCAAATATTTAAGTGGCAAACTGAAAATTCAATCAATGCCGATGACTGAAACCCCTGCTACCTTGAACTGTTTTTGTGATTTTTAAAACTTGCATTTTGGAATTATATAGATCAAAAGTTTTTTAGTTACTTGTCAAGTTTTTGTATTAGTTTAGCTTTTAAATGCATCTTAATTGCTGTTTTTTAGCTTTTTTAAACAATTTTTTAATCTTGTTGTATTTTTAACTTTTAGTGTATTTTTAGTTACTGTAATTTAGGCTAGTTTTATATAGATATATAGATATATTTTATTTATTTATTTATTTTTCCAGGGCCCTCATTGATAGCAGCATTTTATGCTGAAGAGATAATCCTGGCTAAATAACATTTATTATTATTTATTATTATTTAAGAGTTTGAATTACTGGGGTTCTACTGTATAAGCAAACTCATTGATGAAATACTGCCACTCACCAAAATTGTAAACTTTCCACTAAGTAATTCAGATCTCAGAGGCTCATCATAAGGAGCAATTTCTTGTAAAAAATACAAACGGCGTTCATACTGAAGAAGAAATCACACAAAAACTTTAGTTGCAGAGTCAGTACTGGAGACAAGAAATGGAACAGGGTACTACTAACTCTTGCTGCGACCAATCACGTGGAAAGTCTTCAGTACTCCACTCACACACAATTCCACTTCATAGTTTTAACAAATAAAATTGATGGAAGTTGTTTTTTTACCTTTGCTTTTGCAAAGACTGAAAAATAGAGGGCTTTCTTTTCTATTGAGAAAATTGACACTATCTGGAAAATTTACTGTCAAACTAAGAAAACTGTGAACACCTGGAAATTTTCTGAAGGAAAGTTGATTGTATCTAGTGACCAGTCACAATAAAGTTCAGGTACTAAGGTGTATGGCTTGAATAGTCCACTTCCCGTGCACCTAATTTGGTAGCAATTGGAAGTAAGGCAAATTTTTGAGAATTTTTTTTTTACTTTGATCTCTAGACATTGATATTTATTGGGTCCAAGGGGAAATGAATCAAGTAATGACAAATTAAAAGGGACACAGTCAACTGATGCACATAGACATTAGAAACCATTTCTTAGCTGATTTGCATATCACAAGATATGCCATCAAAACTGTTTTTAACCTAATCAAATGGTGATGAGTTTATTATTATTCCCTAATTTCACTCGTCACCATTTGATTACACAAATTTGCCATTTGCACATCTCGGGCCATAATACACCTTATTTACCCCTCCAAACTTTGCATAACCTTTGTTTTTCATTTCTCTTGAGTATTACAGCCTTCCCAAGAGAAAATGGAAACATTGCTTACACAAAATTTTGGGGGACAAAAAAGTTGCATTTTTGGAGATGTACAAGTGGCAAAATGTGATAAAATAATACTATAGGATGAGTAAAAGAAGAAAAGATTTTCAGTAAAAGATCAAAGTTCCAATGAAACACTAGGCAAAATTAAAGTGGAATTTTACATGTACCTTTGATTTAAGGTCCTCTTAAATGCTTTTCAAAAGTGGTTAGCCTAATGTCCAGGTCAGCATGGTCCCAAGTCTAACTGTGTCCCTCTAAGCCCAAAGAAATTTCAGGGCTTCAATGCCCGCGGGGGGGGGGGGGGCACTTGGGTATTTTTTGGGTGGGTATGTGCTGCCCAGGACTCCAAATTTGATACCCCATTCTAGCAATGGGCCAATTTTTTATACCCCGTTCTAGAATTCACCCTAAAACTGATACCCCATTCTAGAAATGGGCCAATTTTTTATACTCCATTCTAGAAAGGTTTTTAAATTGAAATAGCCTTGTTTTTTAAAAAAGATATTTCTTTATTTGTTTGACTTATACATGAAATAAACGCTTCTTCATAATCATCCGGAGTACATTTCCTGTACACGTGGATACAATGCTGTTAATTATTATGCAAAATCTCTCATCATGCACAGAACCATGTTCGTAAGCTAATGATTTTCCTTCTCCTCCCCCGTCCCTTTCTTTTGAGCCCGTCTCCATCTCCCTCGGGTACATTATGGACTTGTTCCAGACTAGTGCGCGCCTATTTATCCAAGATGGCGGAGTCAGCGCTCGCGGCTCGCGCCAAAATACGCCCGCCCTGCATGCTAAAACACAGGGTGCAACAAGAGCACAACAGTTTGCTTGTGAACCCATTGAACTGTATTTTTAAAAGCAATCTGTCCTTGAATAATAAATGGCTGCTTACAAAACCGGAGCTTTTATGCATTCGAAATATTATACCCCGTTCTAGAAAACGCCTCTTAAATGGATACCCCGTTCTAAATCAGGAGCTTCAAAATCACAACCTGTCGGACAGCACATACCCATATAGGTAATGTATGGGAGTACCCGCCCCCCCCGGGCTTCAATGGGATTTGAATCCATGACCTCTGCATTGGTGTTGCAGTGCTCTATCCTCTACATTTTGAAGAACCATACATTGGCAGCAGGACAATCAATGTTGTTGAGCTATCATTTAAAAATCAGAGACTTAGTGGACATTGAAAGTGATGTATAAACAATGTTTTGCTCTGAGGGCTCCATACAGATCCTCCTAAATTTGTCAAGGATCATGAATGCTATGATCCAAGCCACTGGTAGTGGGATTTGTACAGGTTTAGGAGAGCATAGCAGTGCCAATATCTCACCACCAATTTCCACAAAGACTCTGATTTTTGGCAAGCAGGCATTTTCATCTTGCCCTTTCGGAGTATTTCAACCAATCCCAAAGATTCATAACATCAAACTTTTGTGATTTCACACTTCTTTTCTCCATGACACACATATTTGACCATAAAGAATACTCAATAAAAATAACAGATGAGAAATACTTTGTTTTTCTTTCCTTTTCTAAATTCGTACTAGTCCAGTATAAGAAAAGGCGATTATCAGAACTTTAAGAGCATTGATCAAAGCATTTCGAAGTCGCTAGAATAAGTGATTTCACAGGTCGTACCCAGGAAAAAATTATTAAAATTAATTTTGTTCTTTTTTCCATGATTTCCACGGGTGAATTCAGCCTAAACTCGTGGTTAAAATTCGCTGTTGCATCTATAGCTGTGCTAAGTAAATTAAAACTAAATGCAACAGAGACTACAGAACTGAATAGATCAATTGGGCAGGATTTACGACGGTTGTCAAAAACTCTTTGCAGCAAACAACATAAGACTTACATTGATGCTTCGATGCGCGTTTTTAAATTCCAAGGCGGGAAAACCCTTTTTGTTAAACTAAATAAAATAATATCACGTCGCAGCTTTTTTTTTCAAACTCACCTGGTACTGTCGATACAAGTTAACCGCTCTTTCAGTGT
Source organism: Porites cylindrica (assembly GCA_964035525.1). Classification (NCBI taxonomy): domain Eukaryota; kingdom Metazoa; phylum Cnidaria; class Anthozoa; order Scleractinia; family Poritidae; genus Porites; species Porites cylindrica. Next base: position 23,455,471 of record OZ037779.1, on the reverse strand, counting down.
CAAATTTACGGGCCGTGAGAAACAACAACGCTGTGGAAGTTCCTACGGGACTCAATCCATTTTCGGAACGATCTTTGTTAACTTCTCGCAAGAAAATGGCGATTGCCTGTGATAGACGACGAAAAAAACAAGACATTTTGTTTTAGAATGAAATAATAAGAAGGGATTACAGGGTATTGGCCTGCATAAGATTAACTCACTTCTTGTTCCTGTTCAGAACGCACGAGTTCCGCCATCTTTGCAAATCGTTGAAGGAACCTTCATGTATGTACACACTTAGTGCACACCTGGTCCCTTCTTTCACACCTTATAGCGAAACTCCTTGCGCGCACGAAGCGCGCGCGAGCGAAGCACCATAACTAAGATAATTTGGTAAACTATCCTTCCGAGAAATTTTGGTTATGACGTCAGCGTACGTCCGTCCGTACGGACTTTCCGGGTAGTGCAAAGTAGTCCGCATGGATTCTTGGGGTAGGGGAAAGTAGAGATTTTTTGGCGGGAAATCGCATGGCGCGTTGAACGTCGCGCAATTATATCGCGCAACTGGTTTTGAAAAACGAAATTTCAAAGCAACTTAGCAAAAAGATTTTTCGACAGAGCCTTTATAACTTTTTATTTCAACTTACGAAAGCCATTATGTCAACCGAACAAAAGCAGAGAGATTTTAGCGTGTAGACGACAGGTTTTAAGCAGAGAGCAAAGAGAAGGTGAACGACAGAGAGCAAGAGTCAACACACGTCGAGCAAGCGAAGACGATCGCCAAAGAGAGTGCGTTAGTAGTAGTAGAAGAAGAAAAAATTTTAGCGAAGAAAGTCGGCAAGTAGAAAGAGTCAGGGCGAGAAGAAGGAGAGAAAATTATAGTGAAAAACGCCGGCAAGCAGAACGAGACAGAGTTAGAATGAATAGACAAAGGCAACGCGAAAGAGAAATACAAAGGCAAAGAGAACGGCAGCAAAATAATGACGTGATAACAGAAAGTGTTGTGTTAATGTCACTATGGCCCCGCGCTATTAACATTTTGATTTCAAATTGATTTCGGACTCGAAAGTTCAGCCAGTCATTTAAAAATACACGCAGGGAAGACAGAGGCTTTTCACTTTTCTCACCATAGTCACGCGTTGATCACGCTCTACGACCGTCCAATTTTTATGCTCTGATTGGTCAAAATTTGACAGGTGAGGTCATGCAGAAAATTCATACAGCATCTTGAAACTTGTTTACTTTGACAGCTGAAGCTGACAGAGTTTTTTGTCAACTTGTGATGTTTTTTACTGTCTTTTTCCACTGGATGCATATGGATGAATATCTGTTATTCATGGCTGGTTTGTTTATTGAATTTTTGGTTGAGAAATGCGCCGCATGTCAAAGTTGGAAATCCGGTTTCGGATGACATCGTTTTCGTTTTACACCTTCCTGGATGCGGGTTGAAAAGTCCCTCAATAGCTGATAGCTTTCAGGGCCTAGTACTGCATCTCGAATGGTAAGCCTGAGTAATTATTGTATAAAGTGTATGTGTTTGTTTTTTTTTTATATCTTATTTCATGAGGTCGAGCGCAGGTTATGAGGCTAGTTTATGCACGTTTACGTTTGTATTAAGATCTGAGACAATAGGGCCATTTATACGAGGAAAAATAAGACGCGTCTTACATAGGACTAGCCTGCGAACCGCAGACGCATTTCCGGTCGTCGCTTCGCAGGGAGAGAAGCGACGACCAGAAATGCGTCTGCGGTTCGCAGGCTAACATAGGACGCGCCTCATATCTTGTTTAAAAAATAATGCGTCACAAAACAAACTTTCTGTTTCTTTTCTTCATGATCTCAATAAGCTAAGCACAACGTATACCGCGGGATCAAACTAACAATACGGAAATCAATTTTATTGATGCAGATGTCGATGTTGGTACTAATGCTATTACCCGGGCACTACTCAAGGACAGTGACGTAAGACCAGTATATATACAGTTTTGTTGAGTTGTACATATTCAGTGATTTGTGACAATTCAGAAACTCGGCAGTTTTCAAATAGCCGTTCTTCCTGATCCTGGGCTGTAGGAAATAACCTTTTAAGATGAACGATAAACGGAACGTTTTGTTACTCTATCTGCTGGATAGGCATATTCAATTGTAAATAGGTGACTTTTTCGGTACGAAAATACCTTCGACTTTGCTGAAGGGATTAGTAGGGGGGGGGGGGAGGGGGTTGACTTCGTTGTTTTAAGCATCTTTTGGAATACACATATTTTTCGAGATTGGTAAAGGTCATTATTAGGATATTACACTATTTTTATGTTTTTTCTATCATTAAGATTTATTTATTCATATTTTAAACCTCTCGAATTTTTATCCCGTTACTCGTTTTCTCGTTACTCCGTTACTCGTTACTCGTTACTGCGTTACTCTGTTTAGTAACACCCGGACCGGGGGGCGGTCCCTTCGTAATCCTGATCGTACAGGTCAGTACACAATAACAACTTGTATAAAAATAAAACGGCCAACTGATCCTTACGGCATCGACAAGACGATGAACAAGTAAACATTGATCATTTCACTCCATTTCTGGTACAAGGACATCCATCTTAAATGATTTAGCATATGGCTTTGATTGCTTGTACATGTTGTAGTGTAACTGACAATTACATCCCCAACACCAATTTTGGGAACGAGGTTGCAATTTTGGGAGGAAAATTGTGATTTAAGGTAATCAGGATTCCCGACTTGGGAAAATTTTTGTACAGGTAATAGCATGATTGGTAGTGATATTTGGCATAAATACCACGGGTGATTTCGAAATTGTTATACGTAATTTCATGAGCCGTTAGGCGAGTGAAATTTGAGACAATTTTGAAATATCACGAGTGGTATTTATGCCAAATATCACGTACAAATCATGCTTTTATTTGTTTATACTACTACCCGCAAAAGGTTTGTAATTTTCACATGTAGGTACTTCAAATGAAGCTGAAATACCACTTCTCTCAGCCAATCAAATTGCAGAAATTTCTCATGAAATAGCATAATAGTGTGGAATCCTGATTCCTGGGCTTTGGGATACGGAATTCAATTTAAGAAATCAGGAATTCCGCCAACGATTGAAATCTGGGATCCAAGCTCCACTGACAATGCGAAATCCGGAATCCAGTTCCCAAAGGTCAGAATCCACAGCATGGAATTCAGAATCCAAGACTGTTGTTAGTATGAAGTAAATTGGTTGCCCATAGCAATGCGTCCCCTACTTCCCCAAAGGTTAGGTTTAAAAGCGAGCGCGAGATTTAAAACTCAGTTTTTCCTAGCAGTTGAGATGAAGCCCTGAAGATTTGTGAATAGAACTGAAAATGGACAGACAATTCATGCTAAGTGTAAGTAGGTGTTTTTCAAGATCTTTTCATCTTTTGTGAGAATTTCTTTGAATTTTTTGTTGAAATGTGAGTATTCGAAATGTGGTAGCCCGTACTACAAAATGAGATCAAAATTGAAATTTATTTTTTATTAAATAATAAATCGCATGTTTATATTCTTGCCCTGTGGGGAAACAAAAGCATAATGTGCAAAAGCCTACCTCCAGTCCGGTCCTTTCCTGATATCATCAATTGATATATCAGTTGAACTAGGGGCCTATCCTTCTAAGCTAAACTGAAATATCAAAAATTGTCCCAATGTTTAAAAGTGATAATGTATGTAATGCCTTGAAGTATCGACCAATATCTTTACTGTCAAACTTTAATAGAATATCATTGACACCCAATGTCTTATTTCTTAGGGAAACGCCTGTAAAACGTATCTCGACAACTCAAGGAAATTAAGGCATGGGCGTTTTTTCAATTTCCCTCAAAAAGTCGAGGGTGGTCTATATTAAAACTGATACTTTTCCTTCAGAAACGTGCACTACACAGTTAATATATTCTGCAAACAGACAAGATCATGTTATTCCTTTATTCGTAAAAGCTAAAGTACTGTCATTAAATATCTTGTATTATGAATCCATCTTAAACTTTATACACCACATAGACGAAAGAAATGCACCCATAACTATTTGGAACTTGTTTTCTAGGACATCAAATTCACATCACTATTTTACACTCTCGCCAACTTCACAAGACTTCCACTTAAAATAACCTAGACTTAATACACAAAAGAATGCGTTCTTTCGTGTTGGCGCAGATGTGGCACGAGATGCCAAATATATAGCTTAAAAACATACCAAAGACGACCTTCAGCAAAAACCTTTTAAACAGGGTCATCATTAAATATTTTGAAAACCAAAGAGAACCATATAGATAATGGCAAGATCATGGCCAATCTTGAAAAATATTAACTTATATCTCTTCTCTCTATGTATACCTAGGTACTTATCATATCAAATATTTTTTTTTTTGGTCCTTTTATTAGTTTGAAACCTTTTTTCATTTAATGTGGAACCATATTACTTATACTTTTCTCTATGCTGTGGTTTGCAAAACTATTTGTAAACAGTTGTTATACATAATAAATAAACTTGAAACTTGAAACTTGGTCAGTCCAGTGAAGTTAATTCTGAGGAAGGCATGGGGCCACAGGTTTATTAGCCTTGGGCTATTTAGTGTTACCCTCGTTAAATAAAGGCATCATTTATTATTATTTATTTATATATGGGGCGTGCGTAGATAATTTCTCCGTTTTATTTTCTTATACCGCTCTTTTATATATTGCACGATATTCAGTTAGGCCCGAGAAAACCCATCATTTGTGCCTACCTGGTCTACAACTAAAACAAGGCAATACCTTTTGAAATATTGGAAGTTCCTTCACTATCAAGAGAGAATCTCTTATTTATCAATTCTACTGCACACTATGTTTAATTAATAGTTCGCAAATATGCTACATCTACATCTACATCTACGACCATACTTGACACGTGTTGCCCATCACTCCATAGAAAGATTAAAACCTCTTCCTATCCCACGATTTCGTTGAAAAACAGACGATTTGATTTGAAAAACACGCCACGAAAACGACGTTCGGAGAGTTAGCCATACTGAGAGGCTCACAATTATTGACTAAATAACTCAGTTTTGCAAAAGCAGTGTTGTTTTGCGGTTTTCTTAGCTTTTTTCCAAGCCTGATTCTGGCGGTCAGATCATGAGCAGGGTGCCAGCACCAAACAAATTGACGAGGGAAAAATTGAGCGTTTTTTCCCCTCTTGTTGCTTTTGGGTTCACCGCGTACTATCTAACTCGCTCCCCAGCACCCGAACGCCTGGAGCAGGCTATATACTTTTCCCCCTATTAATAATTAGGGCTAACCCGGTGCAAAGGAAATTCTGAATCAAGCTAGATTGAATAAATTTGGTTGACTACTGATTTAACCTGAAATCGATTTGATCTACCACATACACACCTCATGCACTTTATCATCACTGAATGGGCTTCTTTTCACAAACAGTGCTCTTATGGTATATTCAAAACTTCCCCCTCCGGTTAAGAATAGGTGTTTCCCTGAAACAAGGACAGCCATTTCAACAATGGCTACGGCTCCTCTGTCTTTAATATTATAGAAATGCGGCTGTAAAAAGACCATATTGTCGAACAGTTCATTTAAATGCTTTAAGAGTAAAGAGGCTTCTCTACGTGCTTCTCTGGCCCATTTAGACCGCGAACCAAAAGCTGTGAAATCTACAGCAACAAAAAGTTTATGGTAATTAGGATGACGCGCTCGAATGTTCTTTATCAGTGATGCCTGTTTCTTGATACAATTGACCAAAGTGGTAAAATTACCATTTGAACGTTTCAAAATCTGTTCCGTGCGAATGTGAAGGGAAATGTAGTTTGAACCTAGAGTCTTATTTATAAAGTCATCAACAATTTCCAAAAGTTTGGCATTGAAAAATGCTACATCGGACGTTGAAAGGGAAGAATGGATATCTATTGGAAGTGGAAAGAAAGCTCGATATGGGACCTCCTTGTTTCCTCTCCACTGTTTGATCCCAATACACTTACTTCCTTTGACCACTTTGTCGAGAAAAGATTCAACCGATCGAAGCATTCCGGAATCCACGTGAACAGTTTTCGATATATTGAAGCCAAATCTAGTTTGAAAACCTTGAATTTCCTTGGTTTGTTGTCGGCGTGAAGCTTCTTCACCATAACTAAATCGTATCATTAAGTTCAACTTGTCTCGGCAAACACTCTGAAATGTTTCCCAGCTCACTAAAGTGCTGTATCCATGCGAACGAAGCGTGTTGTTAAATGCGTTCAGATTGTAGTACAAGCCCAGCGTTTCACTATTCTTCATTTTATTACCAAAAAACTGTGAGTCAATTACAAAAGGTACAACAACTTGGTGTCCACTGTAGCTTGCTAAAGCCGTAAGGGCGATCAGATTGTTAGTGGCCTGTGTAAGTTGCTCCCAATATCGAAATGCGATGTAAAACTTCAAGTTCCTTCTTTGCATTGAGCTGTTCTCGTGTTGTGCAAAATTGCCTCCATTCAATAGCGCATTACTTTTTCTTGCAAAGTTAAATTGCCATGCTTTTTGAGGTACCTTAAACAGATAAACTATTACTATTACATGTAAAAGGACTATGACAAGTATCCCCATATAAAACACTCGCCGCAGGGAACAATTCATCACGACCGCTTTCCGTCGCGTACTGTTTTGCCACGTCAAAATAAAGCTGTTTGCGCGCTTTGTAGTCATATCACTGACTGGGGAGCACAAGCGTTCCCCAACTGATTATTCAAAAAATACACAAGTATTAGTGACGCGATGGGCAAGCTTTGTCAAGTATAAATATCACGAAATATAGAAATAGAAATAGTAGTCTCGAGTAGTCGCTACTCGCACTGGAATACAATTAAGTCCACGTTCGATATATCAAAATTATAACATGGTGGTTTTCTTTGTGCTCAAGCCCTCTTCTGGCAATTGCGAGACAAAGGCTTCGTGAAAAGTTTGGAATTTTGTCCCTAAAGCGCTGCAGTCGTGTTAGAATTTTAACATATCGAACGTGGGCTATTCAAATCTGCATTCCTGCATTTATAATGAGCAGTAAATTTTCACGATAACTTCTCTGTATTCGCTAGACTGAAAAATCTTTGAAGGGATAAAATTTCCTTGAACACATGTTTATCAAAATCAAGAAAACTAGTCTGTCAAAAATTGCATAACTACCTCGTGTGTATTCATGCTGCTCCTCACGCATGCAGAAACACAAACCGGTCAATGCATAAATAAAACTAAAGTCCAGATTCAAAATTCCAGTATGCCTAGTTCCGTTTCCATGTGGCCAATGAGGTCACGTTGTCCGAACGAGTTTCCCCGCGTCTCGGATACATTGGCCGAGAAGGCCTGGGAAGGCGCCGCACAGGGAATAGGCAAGATTCTAGTGCACGTGACGTTTTTGAAGACGAAACTGATATTTGCATCGAGCGTCAAACGCAAGGAGGTTAGGGGAGATGGCGTGTAAGGGTCGTTACGGACGAAGGAGCTCTTGAGTGGAACTTCCTTCTCGTCTACTCTACATCGATTTTTCTTCTTTATTTAATAATACTTCCACAAAAAAAAATTATTCAAAAGAATGTGTTCTCTCGTATTGGCGCAATGATATGGAACAAGATGCCAAATGGCTTAAGACAAAGGTTCTTCATTAAATATTTTGAAAACCAAAGACATCTATATATATAATGACAAAACCATGGCTAATCTTAAAAAATATTAACTTATATCTCGTCTCTCTATATATATCTGGATGAAAATCACATCATTATTTCATTTTTTTGTCCTTTTGTTAGTTTTTGTTTTTAGAGTTAATGTGGAACCATATTACTTAACATACGTTTTTCTCTGTTTTGCAACACTGTTCGACTTTGTTAATTTTTTTTTTGTTACACTCTTCTTTTCGGAAATCTGTCATATTAAGAACTTGTAAGACAGACCTGCCTCGATTAGTTTAGCTACCTGCTGGTCAGTCGGATTAATTATAAACAGTTGTTATATATAATAAATAAACTTGAAACTTGATCAGTCCAATGAAGTTAACTCCAAAGCAGGCCTGGGGCGTGCGTAAAAAAATTTCTCCGTTTTATTTTCTTATACCGCTCTTTTATACATTCCACGATATTCAGTTAGACCCGAGAAAACCCATCATTTGTGCCTACCTGGTCTAAAACTAAAACAAGGTAGTACCTTTTGAAATATTGGAAGTTCCTTCGCTATCAAGAGAGAATCTCTCTTGTTCAATATTAAAACATCCTTACTTTTTTACAACTTTTTTTTTATAAATTTTAGCGCATACTCTGTTTAATTAATAGTTAGCAAATATGCTACATCTTTATCTACGGCCATAGTTGACACGTGTTGCCCATAACACCCAAGAAAGATTTAAACCTCTTCCTATCCCACGACTTCGTTGAAAAACAGACGATTTGATCTGAAAAACGCGCCACGAAAACGACGTTCGCAGAGTTACCCACACTGACAGGCTTACAATTATTGACTAAATAACTCAGTTTTGCAAAAGCAGTGTTATTTTGCTGTTTTCTTAGCTTTTTTCCAGGCCTATTCCAGGCGTTAAGATCATGAGTAGGGCGCAGGCGCCAAAAAAATTGACGAGGGAAAAATTGAGCGTTTTTCCCCTCTTGTTGCTTTTGGGCTCACCGCGTACGATTCAACTCGCTCCCCACCACCTGAACGCTTGGAACAGGCTACTTTTGCGTTTATTAATAATTAGGGCCCGCCCAGTACAAAGGAAATTCTGAATCAAGCTTGGTTGAATAAATTTCGTTGAATACTGATTTAACCTGAAATCGATTTGATCTACGGCATCATGTAGAGAGGGTCTCAATGTCCGTAGGCCTCATTATCCCGCGCGGCTAATGCGTTTCGGGTCACGTGGTCCTAGCGAGTTCGCGACGGAAATGGCTTGACCGGGATTGCGTGGGAAGACGCCGTACAGGGACTAGGCAAGGCAATGTCTACCGTAGCGTCAGAGAAAAACAGGGAAATGTTGTTTATCGGCAACGTGTTTTACAAACAGTGACATGTCTGCGACGGTTGTTTCACTAGTGTTTCTAGGGCACGACCTCCTGAAAATATTAATCCCCAACAAGAAGCCACACTTTCGCTATGGAAAAAATCAGTTCCTCGAGAGAGTGCACGCAGGCGGAAAAGGAGCCTAGGTCTTGGTCGACACCTAAACGGCGCTTCGCCTAACGTGCGTAGGGAGTCACACTAGCCGGGAAATAAAAAACGCAACCATAAGTGAGTTTAGTACGTCCCTTAAAAGTAGCAAATCTAGGGAACAGTTTCTTTTACGGTTAACTCTTTTTTACTCTACTTACGGCTGATGGTTAAAATTTTTCAATTTTTACGGCTATCGACTAAATTTTTGCCCGTTTTACGACTATCGGTTAACCTCATTGAGGTTATTGAAGCAATAGTAACATCCCTCCCATAGCAAGTGCTTCATTGTCGCGCGGACGCGGTCGCTAAGCTTGAATATTCACGTCGCGGCGGTCATATCGAAGCGTAAAGGTCAACAGTGTTTGTTGATGAGCGAGCGATTATTGTGCAGTTGCGATGGGATTTGTGTAACAAGCGAGCAAGAAACCGGAGCACACGTTACCTGAAGATTAGCCGATGGCAATTGGGAGCGGATTCGTCTATTATTCTGGAATTTATAGCCCTTCGCGTGAAGGCGAGTGGAGATGGTCCGTTTGTTTTGTAACCTACAATTGCAAAACTCAACAAAATGCCACTTTAACCGGCCAGGAAAGACAAAGATACGTTCAGTTAAAGATATCTTAGCTTTGTTTTGTTATATTTTGACTTTTGGACTATTTTAGTTCATGGGAGTTTCGACGACTCGTCCTATTTTGTTCATGTGAATATTAATATATTCATTCAGTGACACATACTACGTCTGGGTGGCCTGTGCGTTGTCGAGAAAAGATTCAACCGATCGAAGCATTCCGGAATCCACGCGAACAGTTTTCGATATATTGAAGCCAAATCTAGTTTGAAAACCTTGAATTTCCTTGGTTTGTTGTCGGCGTGAAGCTTCTTCACCATAACTAAATCGTATCATTAAGTCCAACTTGTCTCGGCAAACACTCTGAAATGTTTCCCAGCTCACTAAAGTGCTGTATTCATGTGAACGAAGCGTGTTGTTAAATGCGCTCAGATTGTAGTACTGTACAATGCCGGTGTTTGAGTGTCATCACTGCTCATTTTATAACCAAAAAACTGTGAATCATTTACAAAAGGTACAACAACTTGCAGCCCACTGTAGCTTGCTAAAGCTGTGAGGGCGATCAGATTGTTAGTCGCCATTGAAAGCCGTTCGCAATATCGAAATGCGATGTACAATTTCATGTTCCTACTTTGTCGTGAGCTGTCGTCTTGTTGTACAAAATTACCTCCATTCAATACCTTATTAATTTTTCTTGCACAGTTAAACTGCCATGATTTTTGAGGTGGCTTCCACAGATAAACTATGACATGTAAAAGGGCTATGACAACTATCCCCATACACAAAGATTTCAACGCTCGCTGCGCGGAAAAATTATCACCGGTTTCCGTCGTTTACGCGTATTTTACCACGTCAAAATACATATGGCTGTTTGCGCCCCTTGCAGTCATATCAGTAGTCATATCAAGCGTTTCCCAATTGATTATTTAAAAAATACGTAAGTAGTAGTCTCGAGTAACCGCTACTTTAGTGGAATAAAACTCAATTCTCCATTCCTGCAATCATAATGAGCAGTAAATATTTCACGATAACTTCTCTGTATTCGCAAGATTGAAAGATCTTTGAAGGGATAAAATGGCTGTGGACACATGAACATCAATTTAAGAAAACTGTCAAAAATTTCATAACTACCGCGCGTGTAAATTAACTGCTTATTACGCATGCAGAAACACAGATCAGCCAATACAGGCATGAATCAGAATTCTACAACTTCATGAATAGTCTCCAACGCAGCCGTTTTTACGCGAAGATTCCAATTTGCCTTGTCCCTAGGGATCATTTGTGAACAGCTTGTTAATTACTTGGAAAAGCATAAAATCCTATATGAGTTCCAATTCGGCTTTAGAAAGGGACATTCAACCTCACAAGCCATTGCAGAAATTGCTGATAATTTACGTAATGCAATAGATAACAATTTGTATTCCTGTGGCGTGTTTTTGGACTTTTCCAAGGCGTTTGATACGGTGAACCACACAATTTTACTTACAAAAATGGAACTCTACGGGATACGCGGCGTGCCTCTCCAACTTTTTGCAAGCTATCTCACAAATAGACAGCAATATGTACAGATGGGAAATACAGTTTCGTCAAAGTGAAGTGCGGTATTCCACAAGGGAGTTCCCTAGGCCCAGTATTATTTTTAATCTACATAAACGGTTTACCAAACTGTTCAAATGCTCTAACATTTAGAATATTTGCAGACGATACAAACGTTTTTGCCTCAGCCCGCAACCTGAAAGATCTTGAGGAAATAGTTAACTCTGAACTTAAAAAAGTGAAAATATGGTGTGATGTAAATAGAGTGTCAATTAATTTCACTAAAACAAACTTCATGATCATTAAATCGTCAAAGAAAAAAGATGACCAAGTAAGTATCAAGATTGAAAGTGCAGACGGTACAATAAATGTGCTGCAAAGGAAGCAAAAAATAAAGTATCTAGGTGTCTTGCTTGATGAAACGATGTCTTTCAATCACCATATTTCATACATCTGTACAAGAATTGCGCGAAACAATGGTATTATATCTAAGCTGAGACATTATCTAACTCTTCTACAAATGAAACAAATCTACTAGAGCTTAATATACCCATATATCTCTTATGCAATATTAGCATGGGGGAGTGCATACAAAACACATATTGATAAGATACAAGCTAAGCAAAACCATTCTACTATGCTTATTTTCTTTGCCACCACTTATGGTGAACACACAGAAATTAAAGTGCACTTCCCCTACTAAATTTATTAGACGTTCTTACGGTACATAATGTTTATCGATTTCAGATTCTAAAATTCACGTACCTCTGGCATAAAGGCCTCCTGCCAAAGCTGTTCTCAAACTATTTTTGCCAGCAATGTCCACAAATACAATACCAGATATGCATCGAAACAGAATCTTTACGTAAAAAAAGTGCGAACTAATACGGGGAAACTAACAATCGGATATGCTGCACGTACCATCTGGGACAAATTTCCCATAACTCTTAAAGAACTAAACACATACCAATTCCAAAAACAATTGAAACCTTATTTGCTGTCAGAACAACATAGTTAACATAACTTAAGCATATACTCTTTCTTTCTTAATACATTGTATTTTAAAACTGCTTCTTTGGAAATAAATTCTATCTCAATTCTCTAAAACTTTAAATTCTGGAGAACTGGCTAGAAAATCTTAGGATTATTTCAGCTCCAGGCCTTATTAAGTACAAATAAGTATATATATATATTTTTCTCTTTCATGTGTGTATGTAATTCAGTTAAGTACAAGTCGAATAAGGGTATTGTTGTTGTTGCGCTGTCAATGCGTTTCGGGTCACGTGGTCCGAGCAGGTCTCTCCTATAGAGGATCTCTGAGGAAACAGAAATTTGTATCGGGCGTGAAAACGCAAGGAGGTTAAAATCAATTTGTGGTGAGCGTGGCTCGTTTTTTTTAAAATGATTTTAGTGTACTTATCTGTTGTATGGTAGAATTGCGGGGGAACGAGCGCAGAAATTCCATTCTGATGATTTCTCACCACCAAGATCTGAGTAGTGCTTCTGATAGGTTAAAGAAAGTTTTCCTCGAGGCACAATTAATCAGAAGCACTACGCAGATCATCAGCATGGTATTTTAACCTCGTTCCCAGGTTCTCTCTCATGGTATTTCTGAGCTTGTCCCTCAGACGTCATTTCGCTGGGAACCAAGTGGTGGCGTCGAGAAATGTCGGCAATTTTTTCAGTCTACAATCAACCCGAACTGCTCTTCTCATATTTTTTTGTAGAAGCAAACGTTCGTTTATGTCAGCTTAATACAGTTTTCACTGCTAAAAAGCTCGTTTGATTAATAGTCGGACGCACACGTAAACTCATACCCCCACCGTAGTACATGGGGGGGAGATGGAACCCCTCCCAAGAGTTTTTGATATGTTACAGTATTTCGACACTTTTTTATCTTGAGTGGAAAGTCTTAAGATGAGGTATATTTTACGGGTGGTGGCGCTGCTGGAGGCCTGTGACGTCACCAGGAATGGTCGCCATCTTGGCTGCCATCTTGGATTTCACCAAGAATTAGAATTCAGGTTAAAACCGCGAGAAATGGTAATTTTTTTGCTTTACATGAAAAATATCACATAAATATGCACTTTGCATGTTTTTAGCCAGAGGATTTACTTTTATTGTTGAAAGAAGTTGAAAAAACATGTATTTTTACCCAAAAATGGCTTGACCACCTGCTATTAATGACGTCATATCTCATAGCCATAGCAACTGACCATCACTAAACTTGACTCAAAATGTGTGCAAGGGATGAACGAACAGCTGCTGAAAACGTCAGGTGCTGATGTTTTATCCTCTAGGAAAAAACACAGAAAAACCTTGCGGATGTGGCATCCACTGTAAATTTGTCAGTGTTTTGTCACTCAATCCAAACTTATTTGCTTATCTTCAAGTTAATTAGGAAAAAAAAAGATCAATAAATTGTTGTCAACGAAAGATTATGTTGGTTGCTGTTGTTAATGTAAATTAACAATTGAAAGATATTTATGCTTAGATTTTGCAAATTCAGTGGAAGCTGACGGACACTCTCGTAAGCTGCGGACAACTCCAGTTACGGACATTTTTTTCGTTTCCCGAGGGTGTCCGCTTACGAGAGCTTCCACGGTATAATTGTCTTAATAAAATTACGGACCGTTTCAGTCCTAACCTTTCACTCCGCAATATGATGGAAAGTTTAGTTGACGTTAGTTGCTCCACAGGTAGCCCAAGCTCGAAATATGAGTATCGGCGAGCATCGGCATTGTTGCGTAACATTCAAAATATAAGAATTTGTATGGGAAAAAAAACCTATCGTTTCTGTAACCGACGAAAATGAAAGGATTTCAATAAAAAACAGCTTACCTTACTTAAAATGTGTGTTACGTCTCTCCTGTGTGATCTACGGGCCGATTTATGGTCGGGGGGCCAAATAGTGATTTCGTTTTTATTTTTCACTTTTCCATTTTTGTTTTTCACTTTTTGATTTTCACTTCGCCATTTAGCTTTTCGGTTGAGAATTCGGTTTTTATTTTTTACTTTTCCGTTTTCGTTTATAACATTTTGATTTTCATTTTGCCATTTAGCCGTTTCGGTCTTTTATTTTTTACTTTTCCGTTTCCGTTTTTAACGTTTTGATTTTCAATTCTCCATTTTGCTTTTCGGTTGAGATTTCGGTTTTTATTTTTTTTACTTTTCCATTTTTGTTTCTTACTTTTTTATTTTTACCGATCGATTTCGTTTTACTTTTCAGTTTTTGTTTTTGCTTTTAAATTATATAATGAAAACCAAAACTAAAACCTAATTGTAAACATTAAAAAAACCTAAACCAAAAAACCAAAACCGACAGAGTAGACCATCATGCTTTGCTGGACAATCAATCTGGCGGATCAAGGTGTCCATCCGGCGCAGTGCGGCTTTGTTGACGATGTTAGCCCAGGTAAATTTTCTAATTTTACCTCCATTGATCGCTCTAAATCATAAACTGTATTTCTTTTCAACGTACCTTTTAATTCTTCTATTTAAGCCAGGGCGTAAGAAGCTTACGCGCTCTCTGGTTCAGCTGTGATGTTGAGTAGGACTGGAACTAGTTCGCTTTCCGCTCTCTATCCCCTGTCAGGGCAAGAAAAATGGCGCCGTCGAGTCTAGCTGGAGGGGTTCGGATTTGTTGCTTTACATCTCTAGATCGCTGCAATCTATAATTAGATTTGATATTTGGCTTATTTCTATGCGATATACAGAAAATGTTTTGGTGATATTTTATCGTTAGTCTTATAAGTTAAGGTGTTTTTTCGCCTTTTATGTTTATATGTAGTGTCCAAATGGCCTATCGAATATTACAGGTTGAAGGTCGCGTTTTATCTTGCCAGTCAAAACCAAATGATAATAGACGGCTACAAAAAAAAATATATGTGATGGTTTTATAAATTTTGTTTATACATGCAAATTTTTAGAGTGAACTTATATGAACCTTTAAGGTTTTTTTACTTCTGAAGTGACGACTTCATAATGGCGATAGCAAGGTTTTTGTTTTGCACGTTGGCGTTTAGTTTGTTAGTCGAATAAAAGATTTCATTTGCCCAATTTAGCGATTTTTCTTTTTGTGATATATACTAAGATGGTAAATATTTTTTTTTAGTTACAGAACCGCGATCCAAGAAGTTTCTGACTATTTTGAAACTTCTGCTAGAAAATTACATTCGAATGATCTCGTGTGACAGTCGTTACATAAACAACAACAAATTCTTCTTTACTGCGGTATAAATCTAAAGGTTGTATTGCACAGAAACAGAATGAAGCCTATGGAGAAATTTGCTTTCAAATCCCCACAAAGATTCCAAAGTAAAATTAAATCATAGAATGTGTTTGTTATTATGATTTTTTGCAGGACAACAGTCAGAGTGCCCGGCCTGAAAAGAATACTGGAAAACACACTGAAAAATAAACGAGTTCATAATACCGTGAATATGAAGAAGAACATGAAGAGGTCTCAATTTGATTGCAAGTAGAATAAATTAAGACTGAGTAGCATTGTCTTTTTGTCGTCAGAGGCTTAAGTGTGGTGTTGCACAAACTACAGTCAGCTCTCAGATGGAAACTATTGGGACTGGCACAAAATGTCTGGATTAATGGACAGGTGTAACTCTTATAGAGAGTAAAAGAAAATGACTAAAGAATAGTAGAGACCAATTCGATTTCCTGGAGGTGCCTTATCTTTTGATTGTACTATTGTATAATATTTCTAGCATTATATCCTCTCTCTTAATATGATATATTGTAGTTACGAGGAAACAGGAAAGTATTTTTTGAATTAAGTTTGATTAAGCCTGGCTGCAGTTAATAAATCTAACCAAGAATGAAATTGAATCATACTGTACATGAAGTATACAAGTGTGCTAGGGTTGCAGGTCACACTAAAAAGTTTGTTTTTCAATGGTTTAGTAGCTGTTACAGGCCCTTTGTATTTCATTTATGCAAACCTCTTTTTAATTTTTCTTGTTTGCAATATACTCAGTTTGAATTTGTATGTTATATAAATGTTTTATGTTGTATCTGTAAGATATATATTAATATATAGCAATGTCTGGTTTCAAAAGACTAGTGAATGTTTCGTTTCTTTTAAGTTCCTTAGTATGTCTTGAATGGGTAGTTTTCAGTGACCATTTCATCACAAAAAGCTGTTATTATCAAACAAAAATATTTGCTGGGCTACTTATTTGTGTTCTTGCGACCTCTTTGTTATTTTTTCAAGGGCAGGGAGTTATATTTTTTTCACATACTTATTGTTCATTGCACAGTATTATTAGTGTACAAGATAAAAAATAATGATGATTTTATTATATTTTAAATTTACCCGGACTTTAGTTTTCGCAATCTGTCCAACTGTAATGCTCAATATTGCAGATAGCTCAATAAGGTGTTTAGAGAAGAGTACTGATGTACACCAACAAATCCAAACTTTAATAGTGAAAACAGATCATCTGGCCTTGAAACTGGGCAGCAAAAAATAAATACCATAGCAGATGATGAATTACACAACTTGATATTAAACTGAAGTAGAGAACCGATAATATTAGTCAAAAAATGATGTCAGTGCTATCATTTGAGTTGTGATACCATTTTCTTACCAAGTCACGAAATTTTAATACAGGTCACGAGGGGTGGAACTATGAATACAGATATTTGTTCGCGGGGGAAAAATTGAACAGAACAGAAAACAAACGTGATAAAAAATAATTTGTTCCTTCGCTATTGCTTGCGGCAAATGAATACCACGGGATAATAGCTAACGTTCGCTGGATAATGTCTCTGACGACCCGGTATAGCGTCCGCCATCTTGTTTTGTCTCTTTGGTAGTACCCAGACCCTTGCATCAAAGCTAGATCGCTGGACCCCGCTCGTTATCGCGTTAACCGAAGATCAGAAGGCTTGGATTGGAGGTACTAATGTGCTGTAAGCTACCGCTCATTTGTTAAGCTTTCATTTACACTGGATCGTAATCGCGTCGACTGTGAACATAAGGGGGAATGTATTCTTTGAACATAATGGAACGATCAAAGTGTGGGCAGGCTGAGTTTTTAACCCGTATCGGCTCTCAAAATCAGATAGATTTGAAGTCACGTTTAAAACTGACTGCAAACGTCAGATTCACCTAACGTCTGTCTTCTAAGATATCTCAGTGTTCGAATAAGCAAAAATGGAATAGGAAATGAGCCGTTAACAACCACTCAAAACAATTCTTGCGGATAAAACCTGCGTGAAACTGCTAAGTTTTATGTGGAAGTAATGAACAGTAAGCGACAAAAAGAGGGGAAATTTGGTCACGCGGTATACAAATTTACGTTTACCGTTTGTCGTAGAGGTGACTCTACATGTGTTATTGTTGTTCTTGTAACTCGTGTTCCATCGAAGCACTTACATTTCTTATGTTCGTGCGTTCCATAGATGAACCGAAACCTAGCACAAAGTCAAACAACTAATACAAGAACTACATGAGAATAAACACATTGATGACATGACAAACAAATGGCTGTTTCAAACACCTAGCCCGCCTAGAATTCCAATTTTCTAGACTAGAAGAATTTCAAAAGCACCTTAGAAAGAGAGAGAGAGAGAGCGAGGGAGAGAGGGAGAAAGAGAGAGAGAGAGGATATCCACAGACTTTAACAACTCTAACTCTCTCTGAATTACACTTTGAAACCAGGGAAGCGGCACTCCAACAAAAACCTGACAAAGGGCAAAACGGTTTTTCCTCTTGGAAGCAATATCAACCATCAGTTCCGAGCCTGGCAACTGATAGAGAACCAACCTCTTCTTAGACAGATCTACAAAGAACCTCCAATTGTATGGTACAAACGAGGAAGGTCTCAGAAGGATATACTCCCGAAAGCTAGACTCTGAGATTAAAAGGCTATAAACATCTGCCGGGGTATAGGCTTCCACGACAAACGGTAAACAAACTTGTATACTGCCCGCGTTACCAAATTTCCCCTCTTTTTGTTGCTTACTGTTCATTACTTCTACATAAAACTTTGCAGTTTCACTCAGGTTTGTGCGTGTCACAACAAAGTAGTAAATACACCGAAAGACACGAACCTTAACTGACCAGGTTAGTCCAGTTTTTACCAGTTGGCTGAATCTGTTTTACGTACATATAATATTCGAGGGTGTGCTAATAATTTTTCGAAAGAAATCGAGTAGAGGTGAAAGTGAGAACGCACTGACTGAGTGTGGTGTGCGTGCAAACTCTATGACGAAAAATCTCTATTGTCCTCTAACCAATAATACGCTCTGCTACGCTTGCTACACATTAAACTGTTTCGGCCAATTATAGAGCCGCTTCAGCGAGGTACTGGAGTAACTCCTACACACGTTTTCGATGTGAACGGTTTTTTAGTAAAACACTTTTAGTTAAACCAGTGTTTATCTAAACTGTGTTTAGACATGTTTAGTTGGTGTGAATGGGGTATAAAGTAATTATGCTTAGAATTTACACTTGTATCTAACTAGTAATAGTTGACAGTACAGCTGCCCCCACACCGTAGGCTGTTGAAGGCCTAAATGTAATAAACGGTCCTAAATGTAATAAAGTCCTAACTGTAATAACATTTTGTCCTAAATGTAATAAAGTCCTAAATGTAATAACAATTTGCTCTAAATGTAATAAACTCTTAAGCTGCCAATTACAGTAATTACTCGAATAAGCCCCGCCCTCAAATAAGCGCCGCATTTGGGGCGTGGGGGAGTTAATTAGCGCCGCGGCGCTTATTCGAGTAAATACGGTACTAAGCGGTATTGCTATGGTATTAAGCTCCGCTCTCAAATAAGCGCCGCGGCGCTAATTCGCGTAAATTCTGTACATTTCCTTATGCACTGTGAATATTAACGTTTACAAATAATTTGCTTGTAAACGGCAAAGTAACAGTATTTTTGTAAAAAAGCAATATTTAAGGAATAGAAAACTTTTTTTCCTGTGTTTCCATAGCCTGATGTAAACACTAGAACACTAGAGGGGTTGGGAGAATTCGAGACAGTTATGCAAACCCTCGACGTCGTCTCAGGTTTGCATAACTGTCAAGATCGAATAAAGAATAAAGTCCTAAATGTAATAAACTCTTAAGATACCAATTACCGTATTTATGCGAATAAGCATCGCTCTAAAACAAGCGCAGCAATTGGTAAAGACGGTACATTACCAATTACCATATTTACACGCATAAGGGCCGCCCTCAAATAAGCACCACCATTGGGAGAAAAAAGTAAATGAGCGTCGCGGCCCTTATTCGAGGAAAACAGTACTGATATATTTTCTTAATATGCAACGCTGAACTTCTCGTTTATGAATAAATTTCTTCAAAGCGAAACATAACAGTTTCTTGTCTATTAAGTATACTTATACATTCATTCATTCATTTTCTTAGTTAATCCATATTGTTTACAATTATGTAAAACATAACAAGTAACAAAAATGAACTATTGTACCTTTCCACAACGGCCACCTTGAGGACAGGAAGAAAGTGGCCGCGGGGAAAGTAGGGAAAAAATAGGAAAAATAGGAAAAAAGGAAAGGAAAGGAATAGCAACATTAACGAGCTCCACTGTAAGTCTCACTGTAAGAGAATCAAAAGAGCTGTTAATGCTTTTATACAGATATGATGTTGACCTTGTGTCGTTACATAAGTTTTTAAGGAAGCCCTACCTTCGTTTGCGTTTGTTGCTGTTGAAAAAAGATGACAACAGTGACAAGGCAGAAGAGGAAATAGAAGAAGAATTGAAGAGAACTTCTGAAATAAGAAGCCTTGCTATAAAGGAATCAACGGAATTGTTTTTGATGTTGGAATGCTTATTCGCAACAGGCTCCTGACTTAATAATTACATAGTTTTTAAGTTTCACAGTTCATAAGAAAATGTACAGAATTTACGCGAATTAGCGCCGCGGCGCTTATTAACTTTTTCTCCAAAAATGCGGCGCTTATTTGAGAGCGGAGCTTAATACCATAACAATACCGCTTGGTACCGTATTTACTCGAATAAGCGCCGCGGCGCTAATTAACTCCCCCACGCCCCAAATGCGGCGCTTATTTGAGGGCGGGGCTTATTCGAGTAATTACTGTGATTGGCAGCTTAAGAGTTTATTACATTTAGGGCAAATTGTCATTACATTTAGGACTTAATTACATCTAGGACCGTTTATTACATTTAGGCCTTCTACATACGCACTATATGTTGTCGGTCAATAGTATTCTTGCTCGTTGTGAAGCTCTTTGAAATATACCTATTCATAATGAAGATTTTTACACATATTCCATACCCAGTAGGTGAGATAAAAGCAGGAAACGCAAGGTTCCATGCACTCATGCAGCTCGATTTACACAGCTTTGATCAAAACAATCTGAGTTTCGCCTGGGTGCGCCTTCCTCCCACCCCACCAGTTTAGATCAGATGGCCTGCTGCTTTCTAATACAACTTTGTACTCTGCATAACAAAACTATATGGTTTATTGTTGTTGAAATAGAACATGAGACGAGGTTAAAGAAGTTATGTTTAATGTCGTAATAATGGTTGTTTGGCACGTCACGTCAGCAGTCAGTTACGCCTTTCCTTAGTGTGGCAACCACTCAATTCCAAAGAAAAATCCGGTATCCGCCCCTGAAAGATTTGATTAGAAGTTGGAATTAGAGTAGAATTTAACTGGCGGCGAATTTTTGTAATCGTCCATCGTTCTGCTAGATTTAAGCTAGCCGTTGATTCACTCGTCTTCCGTGTCTGTTGACCGAGTTTTATTCCCCCTAAGAACGAGAAAGAGTATCTCGCAAATTGTTTCCAGTCAAAGATTCAGTGAATAAACTCGTTTCTGGCAAAACTCTCCAGGTATTTGTACATACAAAGTTATACGCACCTTGTAGCTACATCTGTGCTTCACGAGTGTCTTTTGTTCCATAACTTTCTAAAGAGCTGCTCCACAGATTGTCACTGATCAGAACACGCGAACGCAAAAGAGTAACAAGGAATGACTGTACAATACGCGTCACAAAATCAACTTAAGCGGTCCCTTTGGGGCTGTATGACATCATCCTAACCATCTCTTGCTTGCAGGCGTAAACAGTAGAAACGTCATCATTACCCAACTATTCCATGTGGCCTCTGATCAAGCAAATCGAGAGTTTTTTTGGCATACTGACTGTATATTTTAACTGTAAGTACTCTTCTATAGTAACTCGTGAGCTACTTGGATGCCTCCTCGGGATTTTGCCTTCTGGATGAAATCCTGCGGGAGTTGCGGGGGCGATAAGGATCATCCCCGTCACCTGAAATAGCCGGAACTTGTGAGACTAACCTGCCTGGATTAGTTTAGCTACCTGTTGGTCAGTCGGATTGATTGTAAACAGTTGTTATATTTTGTTAATAAACTTGAGACTTGATCAGTCCAACGACGAAGCGGTTATATAATTCTGAAGCAGGCATCGGTCCGTCGTAGATAATTACTCCGTTTAATTTTCTTATACTCTTTTATACATTGCACGATATTGTAAAGCCCGAGAAAACCCATCATTAGTACATGTACCTGGTCTGCAACTAAAACAAGGTAGTACCTTTTAAAATGTTGGCTGTTCCTTCAATAATAAACCAGACTTACTTTTTTTAAAAATTATCAGTATAACTTTTACTGCATATTCTGTTTAGTTCGCAAATATTCAGCTACCTCTACATCTACGGCCATACTTGACAAGGGTTGCCCAAAGCGCCCTAGAAAGATTGAAACCTCTTCTATAACCCAAGATTTAGTTGAAAAAAATACGATTTGATTTGAAAAACGGGCCACGAAAACGACGTTCCCAGAGTTAGCCATACTGGGAGGCCCAGAATTTTTTACTAAATAACTCAGTTTTTCAAAAGAAGTGTTGTTTTGTGGTTTTCTTAGCTTTTATCCTAGTTTTTCAAAAGAAGTGTTGTTTTGCGGTTTCCTTAGTTAGCTTTTTCCCTAGCCTGTTCCTAGTGGTTAGATAGTAGGGCGCGGGCGAAAAATTGAAGAGGGAAAATTTGAGCGTTTTTCCCCTCTTGTTCCTTTTGGCCTCACCGCCTACGATTTAACTTGCTCTCAACCATCTAAACACCTGGAGCAGGTTACGTTTTCCCCTATATTAACAATTAGGGCTGGCCCAGTACAAAGGAAATCCTGAATCAAACTAGGTTGAATACTGATTTAACCTGGAATCGATTTGACCTACGACATACACACCCCATGCACTTTTTCATAACCGTTTGGGTTTCTTTTCATAAACTGTGTTCTTATGAAATATTCAAAACTCCCCCCTCCGGTTAAGAATAACTGTTTCCCTGAAGCAAGGACAGCCATTTCAACAATGGCTACGGCTCCGTTGTCTCTAAGATTATAGAAATGCGGCCGAAAAAATACAGTTTTATGGAACAGTTCATTTAAGTGGTTTAAGAGCAAAGAGGCTCTACTACGTGCTTCTCTGGCCCATTTAGACTGCGAACCAAACGCTGTAAAATCTGCAGCAACAAAAAGTTTATCGTAATTGGGATGACGGGCTCCAATGTTCTTAACCAGTGATACCTGTTTCTTGATACAATTGACTAAAGTGGTAAAATTACCATCGGAACGCTTTAAAATCCCTTCCGTGCGAATATGAAGGGAAATATAGTTCGAACCTAGAGTCTTATTCATAAAGTCATCGGCGATTTCTAAAAGTTTCTCATTGAATGATAAATGCGACTTTGAAAGGGAAGAATAAATATTGTTTGGAAGTGCAAAGAAGACTCGATCTAATCCTGTTCCGTTTCCTCTCCACTGCTGGATCCCAGTACATGTGCTTCCTTTGACCACTTTGTCAAGAAAAGATTCAACCGATCGAAGCATTCCGGAATCCACGCGAACAGTTTTCGATATATTGAAGCCAAATCTAGTTTGAAAACCTTGAATTTCCGTTGTTTGTTGTCGGCGTGGGCCATAACTAAATTGTATCAGTAAGTCTAACTTGTCTCGGCAAACATTCTGAAATCTTTCCCAGCTCACCAAAGTGCTGTATCCGTGTGAACGAAGCTTGTTGTTAAATGCGCTCAGATTGTAGTACAATGCCAGTGTTTGAGTGTCATCACTGCTCACTTTATAACCAAAAAACTTTGAATTATTTACAAAAGGTACAACAACTTGGTGTCCACTGTAGCTTGCTAAAGCTGTGAGGGCGATCAGATTGTTAGTGGCCATTGAAAGTTGTTCAAAATATCGAAATGCGATATAAAACTTTGCGTTTTTCGTCTCGAGGTGACTTACATTGTTTTGCCTTGTAAAATTCTCTTGATTCATGAGCTCGTCACTTTTTTCAGTGAAGTTTAGTTGCCATTCTTTCTGGGTTAGCTTCCAGTTGAGATAAATTAGAAACAAAGTTATGACAAATATTGCCTTAAAATGAATAAACGTTCGCCTCGCGGAAGACATTACTCGGCTCGTTCCTTAGTTCAGCGTCTCTGTCAGTGGCAGTTGGATAAAGAATTCGACAGTGGTTTCCGGGCATTTTACTGACACGTCACTGGAATCCAGTGGTGCCATAACGTTTTCAAATGAAAATGTAATTATTAACAAACACATTGTGTTCAAAATTTAACCCGAGGATATGTATTCTGTTTTATTTTTTATCTGAGAACCACAACAAAATGTGACCAAGAAATCTGAAAGTGTTCCGATTGTTAGTTAAAAAGTGTTACAAGAAGCAAGCTAAGATTTACCAAAAGAGTTTAGAAGCTTGTTACCTGTTGCTGTTCGGTCCTTAATTAAAAATACAACAAAGACAAGGTCAATTTAGTTATTTGCAAGTAAAAGAAAAGTAAATTCTGTCCAATGGTCAAAAGTTCGCTTAAGATTCACTTCTTGAGGGAGAACATTGCATGAGTGGCCAATTAGCACACGTTACATTTAGCCAAGAAAAGTTAGAAGATAACAGTTTACACGTTTTTAGACGCAGAGATTTTGAAAAGAATATAATTAAATTTTTGTGAGGAAAATTTAAAAATACAATACAATAATTATTTTTTTGATAAGCCGTAAGAAATGGCTTCCTTTTAATCAGTAATGGCAAAACTAGTCAGTAAAACGTTAATTTACCAGCGCTAGCCAAAAGTTTGATGAACAGCATGTATCACAGCTAAAAACATTCCGGGCCATAACCATTTCTGAATATCGGTTTCGTGATTGCGATTGGTTCAGAAGCCAAAAGCAAAGCAAAATAACCTTGGCCGAAGAATACTAAAATGAGAAGAGGTTGGATTTTTTTTGAGATGGCAGTCATTTGCGGCAATTGGCTGAATAGGCCCTTTGCATGACTGTGATCACGTGATCAACTTTCGGTAAACACGAAAACACTTCACGTTTAAAAAATTTTGTTAACTCAAGCTGAGGGTACGTTTCTTTACTAAAATTCGAGATGGACCGGATCAAAAATCTGGATCATAAGGATTTTTCTCTAAGAAAAGAAACGATGTATCCAAAAAGGGATTATTTTCCGTTCACTTCCATAGAAACGACCCAGAATATCGATGGCATCCTGACGAAAGAATAACACGGCTGCTCATGATGTTGCAAATTTGCTTATCTTTTATTGGATTCTGTCTTCTAATAAGAAAACGTCGTTTTGTAAGTATTAGTTTATAAAGAATTCCGTTAGGTTTGATCCTAATTTTTGTATCATCAATTCCTCTTTTTATACCACTAAACTGTTTGTTTTTAACATAAGTTTATTTACAAAATACAGCCAACTCTCGCCAACTCCCGATATACGCGGACTCTCGTACTATTAAAGACATTAGGTCGCCGTCCCTACTAAGATATCCACACTAAGTGGCGTTAACTGTAACTTTACCGACACAAGCCAGCTGTCGTTTATTTGTTGCTTGGATTCGCTCTTTTCATAATGAGAAGGTTAGAAGGCTCTACCAGCGCCGTAGCTAGTATGAGGCCAACCGAGGCACTCGCCTCGGTAAAATTTTGACGAATTTCGCCGATCATTTTTATTTTACATAAGCGATCATCGGATATTTTTAACGCATCATGATATTACAAAGAATTCAGCAATTCAGTCAATATACTATGAAAAAATTACCATATCATCGATCTCAAGGGGCTACGTACGTTAACTCAAATTTTTTTTGAACAAATACTGATCAAAACCATTGGCGAGGTTAACGGTCACCCAGATTATGTAGCTTGTTTCTGATTATTGCTTTTTAAATTCCACTTAAATTAACTCGAAAAAAAGTTACCAAAAGGCCCAGAAAACGCTGCAAATCGCATTTCCGAGAGACTAAAGTTCAAAATTTCTCGGGGGGGGGGGGGCATGCCCCCGAACCCCCTAGCAACTCCCGCCTGCCTCGGTTGGCCGTTTGGTCTGGCTACGGCACTGTCTACACTGAGTTGAAGTACACTTTACTGACCCGTGGTCCAGTAACTCGTTCACGGAGGACCGTTCGTTACCGGAGGTTTCTTTAAATTTACTTGGCTTTGAAACTGCAATAATTATGGTACAACTTTTGCCGCGTAGAAGCTAAATCCTTTATTTAATTGCTCGTTTGGAGTGTCGTAAGTCAAAACAATTCCAGCCTGTAAAATACGGACACTTCTGTGACGCGGACAGTTGTGTATTCTTATCTTCAATATTGCATTTTAGTATGGGGTTCGACATACCCTACCCACCTTAGGCGCCTCGTCTTGTTGCAAAAGCGCATTTGTTCGAATTATCAGCAAGAAGGGCTTTGACGCTCAAACTGATCCACTATTTAAGAATCTTATGATCCTTAAGTTAGAAGACATCTGGTCTTTGCATCTCGGGAAATTTATGTTTTCTTTCAAAAATAACTCAGTTCCTTACAGTTTTTCCAGATCCATTTTACGTACTAATCAAGTTCACGGTTATAACACGCGTAGTTCAAATAGATTTCACATTCCTTTCTGCTGTTCCAACATAAGAGAGTTTTCTATTTTTTATCAAGGTCCTGTCTTCTTCAAGCTGAATGCTTTCATTTGGGATGCCCCCTCCTTATATTCGTTCCAATCCAGAGTACCTGAGTTCAGGCTGATTGGCTGTTAGAAGAATGCCACAAGATCTGATTGGCTGTTGGAATAAACGGAAGTTAAAAGCGCTTATTCCTCCGGTGGTTGTTTTCGCGAGTGATCAGCCGTCGGCCGAGAAAAGGATCGATTTTGCTGTCCTTTTTAGTGTTTTATGGTCTTATGGTAGCAAAATATGCTTTAATATGTGCCTTGGAAATCTAGAAAATTCAAATGGTTGTTCACATGTAAATGTATAAAGGCATCGGAAAAATAGAAAATTCAGTATTTTAAATTCGAGTGCGCCTAGCCAAAATATTAAAACTAGAATATCGTCTCGCCGTCTTTTCGAAAACGTTTTACCTTCTACGCGAACAGAAGTAACCTTTGAGATCTCCTTTAATCTCGTAAGAAGTTAAATGTGATTGTGCTGAGTGTTTTATTTTTAGTTTAAAAAATTAAAAGGTAAAAGCTATTTTTTAAGTCAGCGAGTCTGCAGTTTTCCCACGTATGAAAAAATTTGCATACTAAAAAAACAAGCAACGGAAGTAATTTTGGTTGGCTGATTCAGCAAATGTCAATCAATCAAAAAGGTGGGCGGCAGACCATCATCGGCGTACGGGCAATTTTCGGCCAGGGGGGGCGGTAAACCATTTGCCCAAAAAATTCTTGCAAGTTGCCCAAATTTTTACAAAACAGTAGAAACGAAACGAGGCTCATATGATGCAACAACATAGGCCGTACTAGCATATGAAAGTGCCTCGATACAGTTTTTCAGGGTCAATACCTAACAAACATTTGGAAAAATTGCCACCACAGTTGCATTAGATAAAAGATGAAAATTTGTCATAATCAGGGCGTACTAAAAAAAATCTATAATGCAATCTTATTTCTTAGTTTTGTGTTAAGCCAATGGTTGATGATACAAGGGACCAAGGAGAGTAAGATTTTAGCGGGAAGTGGATGTTTTGTCCGATTCTCGTATTTCATGTACGTGACATGTTGTCGTCTCGCCTTATTTCAGACATTTATACCTTGTTTTAGATGGTTTTAGATTGTTTACGAGTGGTTGTAGATGTTTTTGAGGTGGTTGTAGATGGTTGTAGGTGGTTGTTGAATTTTTTGAGGTGGTTGTAGGTGGTTGTAGATGGTTTTAGGTGGTTTTAGGTCGTTCCATGTTTTAGTAACTACGGAGGTTAATCAGGGTTGCAATGACATCAGAGTTGTCATAGCAACGAAATGACGCCATTACCTATTATACTTGTAGCATTATTTCTCACTATGAAATCGTTCTTGGGAGCTTTTTCCTCCAATAGTCGCCTAGATGTTCGTGAAATTAAAACGGAATCTGTAAGAGCGTTATCGGGATATTTCAGGATAAAGTTTTTATAGTTAGAAATACAGTAAAAAAAGGAAAATCTTGATGTTTAGCCGTTATCTGTAGAAAACGAAGGGCTTTTGACATGCAATTTCACCTCATAGTAGCTTCAATCTTTTTAAAAATGTGTGTGAATTATGTTAGAGATAATTCTGGTCAATTGCTACAAAGAAGGATTTCATTAGTATGTATCATGGCTCTCTTGTTAGCGGTTTCGTAAACATTTCGGTCTACTTTAACAAATTAGTGAATAATTTGAACCACTTGATATATTTTTTTAAAAAAATTAAGATTCTTCTCGTAATTCAAAGCGAGAATTAGTCAGCCACTTCTTCACTTTCAGATCAATCGCTGATGCTATCTGTCATACACTGTTCTACGAGCGGAGATGATTCTAGAAAGTTAGGCGGGAGTTTATTCTAACCAATTCACGATTGGAAATAGCCCATTGCAGTACAGTGCCCAACGATAAAAAAAACCAGCATATGATACCCTTCCCGTATAAAAAGAAACTCATCACGTGCTTGGCAACCACTGTCTCGTGCGAATGTAACTAGATTATTACGCCGACTTCAGGTTAAAATAGAAAATATTTATCTCTTCAAAATACTAATAAAAAAAACATGAAAACGTCTTTAAAAGCTGGCTTTGCGCAAATTTTCTCTTGCTGCCCAAAAAATCTGAGTTGCCCAAAATTTGAGGGGGGCTGCAACCCCCCTCGCTCCCCCGGCCCGTACGCCTATGCGGCAGACGCTTCGCAGAAGGTTTGTGTCAGGCTCTCTTTTCGTTTCGCCTTGCCCGCCGGAACGTTATTTACAAAGCCAAACAAAAATTGAGCCTAATCTGAGGCTAGTCCAGAGTTAAAAACTTTCTTCTTTCATGTTACTGAATTCTTTGTTTAGTTTTTCGTTACTTCATGTATTTTTAATGCGTTACTATACGAATTTCATTTTACTTATGTCCCTCCTGAGAAAGGCAGCTGATTTGATCCAACATAGGTCGTTATCGAAGGCGGAGCGAAACGAAGCGTCAGTTTGCTAGAAAACACACCCCAACATAGATTTCTGATATCATGATAACTTGCTTTAGATATATTTGCTACTAAAAGTTCGAACAACTCAACAAAACTTCACTTACCTCAGGGTAAGCTGCAAAAAGAGGCTTCGAGGTAAACTGCGAAAAGATGTACTTCAAAGCTGCGAAACCAACAATTACTAAGCGAAAACAACGCTGCACAACGCTGCAGGAAGGAAAAAAAACGGCGTTTGCGCTGTAGTTTCACTCACGTGTAAATACCAGATCCCGGCAGCCGAGCATGCGATTTAGGACAAATGTGCCAGGCCGGTCCAAGACGGCGTCCAAACCATGATTATAGCGTCCAAACCATGATTATAGTGTATTTATCTGTAGTTTGGTAGAATTGCGGAGGAACGAGCGCAGAAATTCCATTTCAGCTGATGATTTGTCAATACCTAGATCTGAGTAGTGCTTCTGATAGGTTAAAGAAAGTTTCCCTCGCGGCACAACTAATCAGAAGGACTACGCAGATCTTCAGTATGGTATTTCAACCTCGTTTTCAGGTTCTGTCTCATGGTATTTCTGAGCTTGTCCCTCAGACGTCATTTCGCTGGGAACCAAGTGGTGGCGTCGCGAAATGTCGGCATTTTTTTCAGCCTACTATAAACCCGAACTGCTCTTCTCATATTTTTGTGTAGAAACAAACCTTCGTGGATGTCAGCTTAATACAGTTTTCATTCCTAAAAAGCTTGCTTGATTAATTCTCGGACGTACACGCAAACTCATACCCCCATCGTAGTACATGGGGGGGGGGAGTTGGATGGAACTCCTCGCCGGAGTTTTTGATATGTTACAGTATCTCGAAACGATTTTCTCTTGAGTGGAAAGTCTTAAGATGAGGTATATTTTACGGGTGGTGACGCTGCTGGAGGCCTGTTACGTCACCAGAAATGGTCGCCATCTTGGCTGCCATCTTGGATTTCACCAAGAATTAGAAATCAGGGTAAAAACGCGAGAAATGGCAATTTTTTTGTGCTTTACATGAAAAATAACACATGAATAAGCACTTTGCATGTTTTTAGCCACAATATTTACTTAAATTGTTGAAAGAAGTTGAAAAAACATGCATTTTCACCCGAAAAATGGCTTGACCACCTGCTATTTATGACGTCATATCTCGTAACCATAGCAACTGACCATCACTAAACTTGTCTCAAAATGTGCGCAAGGGATGAACAAACAGCTACTGAAAACGTCAGGTGCGATGTTTTATCCTCTAGGAAAAAACACAGAAAAATCTTGGAGGCGAGTCAGTGTTTGGTCACTCAATCCCAACTTATATGCTCGTCTTCAAGTTAATTAGGAAAAAAAAAGATCAATAAATTGTTGTCAACGAAAGATTATGTGGGTGGCTGTAGTTAATGTAAATTAACAATTGAAAGGTATTTATGCTTAGAATTTACAAATTCAGTGGAAGCTTTCCTGACGGACACTCTCGTAAGCTGCCGACAACTCCAATTACGGACATTTTTTTCGTTTTCCGAGGGTGTCCGCTTACGAGAGCTTCCACGGTATAATTGTCTTAATAAAATTGCGGACCGTTTCAGTCCTAACCTTTCACTCCGCAATATGATGGAAAGTTTAGTTATTCCGTAAAGGTGATCGACAAAACGGGTTTCTCTTGTGCCAAATCTATCTTGGCGCGAAATATATTTAGCCCCATACGGCAAATATGTAATTAGACCAAGTCACAAAACTAAAAACAGGTGAAAACTTAGCTTACAAGGTTACATTATCTCATTGGTTAGAAATTGACTTCCTCGTATCGTTCTCGCTATAAATATTTTACCTAATTCTCATTATTTTAAGGAGGCTATGTGACCAAGATATTGCTGTTTTTAGGTCAAGGCTGCGCTGAAGTCATACTGAGTACCTTTTCATTTCCTCATAGACAAAATGCTCCTGTAGATCAGAGTTATAATGGCGATATCAGACAAATTTCATCAGAGGGCAATAACCATAACACTTTTTGGGTGATTTTTGCAGACATGGCACTTAATTGCCATCTCGCCTGCGTGGCAGGCGTTAAAAGGGGAAGGGGGAATTTGGGCGCGCGAGAGCGCGCGAGGGTGAAAGGAAAGGAACCCCTCCTCCCTCCTCCCTTGCGCCCTCGATTCCCTTCCCCTTCCCTTTCTAATGCCTACCCCGCAGACTATTGCTATCCGTTGCAACAGACGACAGGACAGTTTCGCCGCCTAAATACAGTCTTAAAAAACCGAAACTGGACCTCTATCTTTAAAACTCAATTGATGCGAAGACACATTTCATCTATTTTTTTTAAAAAGACGGCCAATATCAATAGAATGACATAGGCCCTTTAGGCTTCCTACTGCACATTCATATTACTACAAGGATCTGAACTAAAAGAAAATTGAAAATGTTACTAAGCTGATAGTAGTAATTAGAGTAATACAGACACCAATAAACGTCAGTGGAACGTGTGGTCAGTGTGTTCTACTATTTATTTACTGTTGAGTTAAAATTGAAAGGTTTTTATACACGTGTATTTCAAATTGGTTACAGACCGTTTCAGTTCTAACCTGTTACGCCTCAACATGATGAAACTTTGCGTTAATTCACAAAACTGGAAAATCTAATTCCGATCTACTAACGCCGAGGTATGCTCCGATATACGCCAGCTAACGACAAATAGGGTCTACCCAAGTTAATAAAAGGGATATTGTAGTCGCTTATTTTGGTTTTCATAGAAAATGAAGATTCTTCCTTTAAAAATTGGTTCCAGTTTTGTGAGTCAACTTTGTCATGTATGACAGTATGGGAAATGCTAACATTGATTTACAAATGATTCAAAAAGCAATGCCAAAAAAAACTAAGCATAATCCCTGCTCAGTATGATCACTCCAACTTGATTGGCATGGTAATGAACATAAAACTGATAATTAAGAAATGCTTTCTATTCCTGAAACTCGGAACCGGAGACGTTTTGAGCGCCCGGAACTGAGATCTAGCCAATATATTTTTTTTGTGCGAACATTTCACTTACGATTCTTTACGCATCTATTACCTAATAAGTCGTCTTCTTCCACATGAAAAACTGGAAAAAATAGATGACATCAAAGATTCTTAAAACTGACCACTTACAAGTCGCAAAAGATCTTCGCTGGTATAAACAGCCAGGGGAATTACATTTACTATCGCCACTAATATATGTCTTTTCCATCGTCTTCGCAAAACAGCCATGACTGCCAAATTCTGATAACGAGTCTCGATTGCTAAAGAAACGCTAGTGAAAAACCATTCAATCACTAGCTGAACTGAAGTGCACTTGGCAAATAACTGTAGTACCTCGAAAAGGGAATTATCTTTCAGGCAAAGAAACTTGTGCAAGTAAATAAACCCGTTCACAGACACTATAGCAGTCGATTCAGACAACATACTCATGATAGCAATATCAGCCATGAGTCTCTCACGGCGAGGGGTACGGAAACTTCCCCAAGGAGCTGATTTTTTTTTCCACAACATATGACAAATGTGATCTATGAAAACCATTGTACTTCGTTCTATAACTTCCGCAGCGCCGTGAATGATTCCCAAAATAGCAATGTATTCTAGAGTGTCCAGATCGGCTTGCAAAGCGCGGAAGATGACAGCTGATCCGTAAAACAACGGCCCAAGTAAAACATAAGAATATCCCGGATGGGAAATATTGTATAACCTCTGAACACAAACTCGTGCGATTACCTTCAAGATGGGGACAATCAGAGGAAAAAAGAGTGCAATTAAGAGTTTGTCTTGGTTGTTATTCTTCGGGTCAGCATATGCTGGATATATAAAGTACTGACCAATCTGTCCAATGAAGAACGTAAGAAAGACGGGTACAATCATTTGAAAGAACAAGGTCAGTTTGCTTTTGGACCTTGAACGTGGGCAGAAATGATTGGCCACCACGTACATTTCCAAGCAGATGCTAATGATAAACATGGCGTTCAGGGGAAACCAGGTTAAGAAGCTGGAAATACTCACATGAGATAAAGTTAAAGCTCCGCAAGCAACGCGATAAAGTGCATCCAAACAGTAGCAAAGAAAAGGAACTAGAAATAGTGTCCTTTTGATCCCAATTAACTGAAATGGACGGAAAAGTAAAAGAAGAAAAGTAAAGGGCCAGATATAAAAGAAACCACAGCCAATCACACCAGAAATTGTTATTTTCCATTGCATTTGAACTGAGGTTGAGTTATGTGAATGATGGCAGCTCAAATATAAACTCTTAAATCGCGCGTAACAGATTAGCGTGTATAGTGTACCCATTACTGTAGCAGCAAGAACCGAGATCAAAGCTCCAATACACATTGATTTGCCAACTGTACAGAGAGCGGATGGCCTTAGACGTTTCCAAGCCATTGCTCTATCATCTTCTTGATGTTCATCAGTTACTTCATCTGGTAAGCATGCGTTAATAACTTTAATATCAAGAACGCTCGACCCGGGATAATCCCATGTGGTAGCTTCTCTGTCACTGTATTCTTGGTAAATAAGCTCATCGACCGGTTGGTAATACCATTCTCGACCAGTGCTTTCTAGAGGACTGTAGCCAAAAGCTTCTGCTGTGAATTCAGGTTCCTCTGGATTGTAATGTTCTGTTACACCTCGCGTAAAACTGAACAAGATTTGACCAACTACCTCTGCCAGTACAATCATTTTATACGAGTGAACGTCAAACGTCCTCTTATTTTGTTGTGATCTGCGATTGAAAAGCTCCACCTTTATTTATTCGCATGGCCATCTGACGTGTTGCTTTCTTACTGCTGTTTATTTGTTGAAGCACGCATTTTTTCACTTTACTCATTTGTGCCCATCTGTTCATTTTTATTTAAATTGCCATTGGATGAAGCCTATAAAGAACTATGAAAACGGATTATACCAATCATAAGGCAAACTTAAAAGCGGTCTCAAGGGGTGAGTATTTGAGTTTTGTAAAAAATATTATGAATGGGGGAGAATCATGTGGTGTCTACGCTGTAGGCTATGCTGTATAAAAATTGCCATAAGCTCATATCCTGATAAGATGAAAGGTAACATTTCTTTTCCATCCGGGGATCGGACTATTTCAATTTTATACATTTCAGGTGGTGTAATGAGTTTAGAAAAGTTCTTTTTCTCAAACCAGTCTAGGATATCTTGTATCGACTAATTTTTACATAAAACACACCTAAGATCGTATCAGAAAGGCTTATAAAACTATTTTTGAAATTTAAAGGCGGGAGTTTTCCGGAATTGAACTGAAGCGCCCAAATACTCATACGCTGAGCTGAAGGTCATATATATATGGCTGGATTTGCTGAAAAGTGGCTAAAGAAATTTCGAGTGCCTTTAAACAATTTGACATCTAAGTCGAATGGAAAGCAGTTAAAAGTCATTAGCTAAGGCTTATTGCTGGCAACAGACGTCAAATTTCACTCGCAGAAGAAACAGGATTTTTGCGATGAAAAAAACAACTAGTTTGAAACGTCGGGAAAGTATAACTTTTTAGTCAGTTAAACCATCGGGCCCATAGCTAAGTCTCTGCGGAGACGGCTAGATTTAAAATCCACAAAATTCATTGATCACAGAATAGGCTTTCTAAGACAAAATCACCTACACTAAAGACTCACGAAGCGTTTTTATGCTTGGCACAAAGGTTTCTGGTAACACGAGCTCAACCACATACCTGAGTTTTGCCTATCAACACTTTTGGTAAATCACACAATAAATGACTTTGACGGGCAATCACAACACTTCCGAAAACCACTCATAATACTTCCACACTTAACGCGGGCGAAACATCATCAAATTACTCCGTAAAACTCTCGCTTTCTCCACATAAATCGTCACATGGAACTTTTCTCGACTCACACAGTCGATTTATTCAAGATCCAGGATGTAAACCAGCGGTTGAAAAGAAGACATAGAGCCCTGCACGCAGAACAATGTTTAACTAAGTCTTTGGCCTGGTCCAAAATCAGCATTAACTTCCACCTCGCAGAATAGATTTCATCCCTAAAACCTATACTACTCTGTGAAGCTAAAGACTTGTTACTGCCAAAAACAAAGCTCGCGAATATCCAAGCTTTCCGTCTCGAGCCTGGGATCAGTCTTTCGTCCGTGTAGCCAAACTCGGAGACGAAATAAGAGAAGATATTGGATTCAGCAGACTTTGCCAATCTTGAGACTTGTTCCTTCATAAGGCTTAATGATGCCTTCCGGAAAACTTTGCTCAAGGCAACCATAAAAACTCTAAGACAACCCATTACGAGAGCCGAGTTCAGTCTAATATGCGCGCTGATTTCAAACTGACATTTACTGAGAGAATTATGGGAAGTGATAAAAAGCGTTTTTTGGGGGGAAGGAGGGGGGTAGGTTAATAGCCAGTGAGAAACTCGTGAAAGTCTACCTATTGCAGCGTATTCAGTAAATATTCTGTAAAAATTAAATAAATAAAAAGTGACAATCGAAAGAAAAAAGAACGAAAGAAACAAAACAACATATGCTCCACCACAAGACTCAGTAAAGGTATCAGTATTGGAAAGATTTCTACAGCCATGTTTTAGCAAATCCAAAATGAAATGAAGCTGCTTACCCTTCAATGTGGCTTTCGTAAGGGTTATCTCTTTCAGCGACACAATTGGCCGAAATATCGATGAGGGGTGTTTGAAAGGAGCGGTATTTATAAACCTGAGGAAAGCGTTTGACATTGTCGATCATAAGTTTCTCCAAGAGACTATAAAGGGTCCCCTTTATAGTCTTTTGGTTTCTCTTAGAGAAGCTGCGAGGATATGGCCTGGAAGATGTTGAGTTAGTCTAGTTTAAAGACTACCTCTTGTGATATTTGGAACGGACGTCAGGATATTCTCTCAAGTTTCCAGCTTTAAGGTTTACATAGGAAATTATGAACTAACTACGGTCAGTGAATCATTAAGTACTTGGGCGTTGTTCTAAACGAAAATTTATCTTGTTGCTAAAGGAGGTAAAAGAGTTGGAATGTTGGGACGACTCCGGAAGAACTTGACAGAAGGTGCGGCCAACATTCTGTATAAGTCGCTTATAGTTCCGATTTTCGATTACTGTGATAGTATTTGGTTCTGCTTTAACAAGTGCGACGTGCGTAAGCAGACTGTCTTGAACGCCTCAAACGCAGAGCAGCCAAAATTTTATCTATGTCCAGTTCAAGTAACATTGCTATGCATATTTTAAAATGGGTACCTCTAGAGACCCACAGATATAAATATGTCTGTAAGTTAGTTAAGAAATGCCTGGCTAATAACGTCCCTCAGTTCCTTTGTAATTATTTCACCTTTCACCGGGATGTCGTTCAGGGGCACCCAACGGCAATTTTCGGGAAAATATCTGTTCGGAAGACGATTTGAGATCTAGAATTTTCGGAGCATTTGTTGTAAAATTTGTTGCTTGCCTGCCGCTCCTAGGATTTTCGAACATCCACAAAATGGTATAATTACCCATTTTTAAGGGATTTTGACCTTAAAAAAGGCCACCTAGAATTTTCGGGAGCCTTTTCCTGGTTGAAATTTTCGAGAAGGTAAGTTTTTATCCCTATAATTTTCGGATCAATAGACTTTCAGCTAGGAAATCCGAACAGATGAAAAGTTTTTAGGGGATAAAAATATGGCAATATCTACCGTTTGAATACTAAAATACGTTCAACAATGCTATGTTAAGTGGTTTTGAACTATATCCTCGTTGGGTGCCCCTGGTCGTTCCCGGGATTACACGTCAGAGTAACTGTCCTTGTATCCAGCAAGTTAGGACTGAAGCTTCCAAGATAGCCTTCTGGCTGGAGAAGTAATTTGTAATAAATTTTTAAATAAATAAATTTTTAAACTAGATCCTTTTATGTCGACAACGCAATTTTCTCTTTGTTTTTCGTATATTTTTATTCTTATTGATTGTAAGAGGTTTTAGAAACATCCGAGTTTAGTGCTTTTTATATTTTTATCAATTAGGTTAAGTTTTTTTTTTTGTGATAATTTTAGGCTGTTAATATAGTCCTTTTGTATTGTAAATAATTTATTTTTCAGGGCTCCTGTTGATAACAGAATATCCTGTCACTCTGATGGGATTCCCCTGATTAAACAAAGGCGTTATTTGCAACGCGCAGTTCGCCAAAGTCAGGCGCACCCAACGCGTCAATTTTCGGAAAATATCTGTTCGGAAAACGATTTGAGATCTAGTATTTTCGGAACATTTGTTGTAAAAGTTTTTGCTTGCCTGTTTCTCCTAGGATTTTCGAACATCTAAAAAATGGTATAATTGCCTACTTTTAACGGATTTTTACCCTGAAAAGGTCAACTAGAATTTTCGGGAGCCTTTTTGCTCTTTGAAGTTTTCGAAAAGGTAAGTTTTGATCCCTATAATTTTTGGATCACTAGACTTTCAGCTAGGAAATCCGAACAGATGAAAAGTTTTTAGGGGATAAAAATATGCCTATGTCTACCGTTTAAATACCAAAATACGTTTAAGAATGCTATGTTTAAGTGGTTTTGAACTGTGTTCTCGTTGGGTGCCCCTGCAAAGTGAATTCGTAATGTCCAATCCCTTGCTGATTACTTGTCTTAGTTCTGCGGCACAACAGTATGTCCAGCTGATTTTTGCTGTCGTTTCAACTGTAAACTATCCGAAGTGATATAACCCCCGTAGCATTTCTAGCATGTTTTTTACTCAGAAGCGCTCGTGATCCGAAGAAGCGACGGGTCCTGGAAACGAGAAGCCTAACTCGAGCTTCTCGCAGGTTGATCATGAGTTAGGGTTGCGTTCTCACCTGACGCCGAACGCAATATGACCTGTCACTACCCGGATCTGGTTGATCTGATTGGTTGAAGCAATTTTCCCCCGCGGCACCAATCAAAGAGCGTTATCAGTATTATTAAGCTAAGCCTCCGTCTTATACAAGGAAAAATGAAGAGATTTCGGCGTCTTCTCCAGTGCGATCCACGTCCAAGGTCCTATAGTTTCCTCCCGACTTTCTTAAGAGGCACGTCAAGTTTCCTCAGATCTACTCGCTAGTCCCCGAAGGTTTCCGCTGATATATACAGCTAGCGGCACCACATTAACACCCGCCAACAAAAAGTGTCTTTTCCATCTTCTTCGCCAAACAGCGATGACCGCCAAATTCTGATAACGAGTCTCGATTGCCAAAGAAACACTAGTGAAAAACCATTCAATCACTAGCTGAACTGAAGTGTACTTGGCAAATGACTGTAGTACGCCCAAAAGGGAATTATCATGCAGGCAAAAAAACTTGTACAAGTAAATGAACCCATTAACAGACACTATAGCAGTCGATTCAGACAACATACTAATGATAGCAGTATCAGCCATGAGTCTCTCACGGCGAGGAGTACGGAAACTTCCCCAAGGAGCTGATTTTCTTTTCCACAACACATGACAAATATGATCAATGAAAACCATTGTACTTCGTTCTATAACTTCTGCAGCGCCGTGAATGATTCCTATCACAGCAATGTACTGAAGACTTTGAAGCTCTGCCTGCAAAACTCGAAACAAAACCGCTGAACCATAATACAACGGCACAAGCAATGCATAAGAATATCCCGGATGAGTAATGTTATATAACCGCTGAACGCAGATTCGAGAGATTACCTTCACAAGCACTCCAAAGAGTGGCGCAAAGAGTGCAGTTAAAAATTTACCTTCTTTGTCTTGCGCAATGTATACTGGGTAAATAAATCTATACAATATCTGGCCTGCGATGAAGAAAAGACAGCTTGGTACTGCTATTTGGAAGAAAAAAGTCACCTTCTGTTTCTTTGAACTGTTGCTACAGCAATGTCTCGTCAGCAGAAAATGCTGGAAACACAAGCTGCTGATAAAAAATACATAGAGTGGAAACCATGTTGAAACACTGGGAACTTTGTAATGAGATCTGCTTAAGGCTTCAAGAGCACCTCGATAAAATCCATTCAAACAAAAAAACACGAAACAAACCAGCAGAAGCTTTCTTTTCACCCCCACTAACTGATACGGGCGAAAAAGGAAAAGTAAAACAGTAAAGGGCCAAATATACAGAAAAGCAGTGGCGATTAGCCAAGAACCGGTCATGATCCACGGTGTTTGAGATGAATTTGTCATATTTGCTCGCAAAGAGCAACCAGTGCGGTATAAAGTTTTGAGATATAGGGGACCAGAACAGATTAACGTGAATTGTGTACCAAGAAAGGTGGCAGCGAGAAGAGAGATCAAAGCTCCAATGTACATTGATTTGCCAACCGTATTGAGAGCGGGTGGCCTGAGGCGTTTCCAAGCCATTGCCCTGTCATCTTCTTGATGTCCATCTGTTTCTTCATCTGGTGAGCACGCATTGACAACCTGGATATTAAGACTGTTAGACGGTAGATAATCCCATGTGGTAGCTTCTCTGTCACTGTATTCTTGGTAAATAAGCTCATCTACTGGTTGATAATACCACTCTCGACCTGTGCTTTCTAAAGGATTGTATCCAAAAGCTTCTACAGTGAAATCAGCTTCCTCTGGATTGTAATGTTCTGTTACGCTCCGGGTAAACCTGAAAAAGATGTCGCCAAATACCTCTGCCAAGATTCTGATACCCATTTTACTGAAAGAGTAAACTTTGAACTTAAACTTTCTTCTGATATCGGATAAGTCTTCTTCACTTGATTAGTTGGCGACCAGTTTTCAACAACCTCTGATTAACCCCGGCGCACTTTTCAGTTTCTTAAAGCAAAACTAACAGAATACTAGAAGGGGTTCGAAACTACAGAGTACACCGTCATCTAATAAGAATAAAGCTCGATGCATTCATGATTGCTTTTAAGATATTTATTTATTTATTTATTTATTTTTATTTTGACTCCATCCTATAGATGATACATTAGTTGTACAATATCAATTGGTACAAAGTTGCTTAAACTACGTGTACATAATAATAATAATAATAATAATAATAATAAAAGAAGAAAATTAGAATGGAGAAGGGCACATTATAGTGAAACTAATCATGGCCCTTTAACAAGATTGACTTTGTTCTTTTGTAGTTTTGTTATTCATTAAAACACAAACACGCACGCACACACACACACAAGCACACAAGTCACTATTGAGCAAGATAATATTTTTTAAGTGTCTTTTTGAACAGGATTTTCGTTGATCTATTGCGAATAGAAAGGAGGAGATCGTTCAAATAGTATTTTCCAATGACGATAGGGCAAAACTTTCGAATATTAATTCTTGAGTGGGGAATGTGTAATTGCTGAGCAGATGCACGTATGAGCTGTGATAATGGATTATCATAATTATTTCCCCACGATAAGCAACCATATACGAGACATGGGTAAACAAGAGAATAGTAAATACTAGTTAAACATTGTTTTCCTAAATAACTTTTTATCTTTGTCATAATATTAATACTCTTACTGACTTTATCACAAACATAGTCGATATGGTCATGCCAGGATCGGGTGGCTGTCAATATAGATACCTAAGTATTTAATTTTGGATACTTGCTCTAAGCCGATTGGCCAGCTATCGATAGCGGAGGTAATAAATTATAATCTACTTTCTGACGAGGTTGAAAGATAAGATATTTAGTTTTTCTTAGATTTAAGGTTAATTTATTTGCACTTAGCCAGTCATAAATATTAGGTAGTTCTTTATTTATCTTTAATAAGAGTTCATCTATATTTTTAGCTGAAGCTGTCAAAGAGGTATCGTCTGCAAATAGTCTCATGGAGAAGAAATCAGAAGATTGAGTAAAGTCGTTTATATATATCAAGAATAACAACGGTCCTAAAATTGATCCTTGAGGTACACCAGAAGAAATTGGCATGGTGTCAGAAATGTTACCATTTGCAAAAACTCTCTGCTTCCTTTTATTAAGATACGATTTGAACCAGTCGATATGAGGTTTTTGAATGCCATATTATAGAACGATAGCTTTGATAATAAAATCGAACGATTGACGGTATCGAATGCTTTACTCAAATCTAATAATATTGATACAGCATAATCTCCTTGATCTAGAGAGGTAGATATTTCTTCAATGAGATCAACAAGACAGTCCACAGTGGTACTGCCTGGCTTAAACCCGTATTGAGTAGGAATGATAATATTTTGAGACCATAATCAAACATTTCTTCTTGGAGAGGTAAATTGTATGTAAATTTTCCTCAAGCTTATCTAAGAAATCACGATTAGATAAACTGGGCGGTTTATATATAACACCAATAATTAAGTCTTGTGTTTCTATCCACACATTTTCTATAGTATCTATTCTCAAGTCATCCCGTAAATGAAAGTTGCGATCAGATTTTATATACTAACCCTACTCCGCCACAAGACGAATAAGTACGATTATCATTTATTAAGACGTAACCTGGGATTGAAAAACAATCTAAATAACTATGAGGTGAGAGCCAAGTCTCCGAACATCCAATAAAATCAAAAGTAAAAGGAGTAGAATCTAATAAGTTGCATAAATCAGCAAAGTGTTGATTTAAACTTCTGATATTTAAATGTAACGCAGAAAAGTATGGCTTGACAACGGGAAATAATTCATTCAATTCATCAATAGTAAAAATTCCGTGGTCATTAAAAGATTGTAAATTCAAGTCAGGATCATTTTCGTTTCGAGTCATTTGCATAAAATTTATCACAAACGATACATACAGGCAATATTGAAAGTCTAGCCACTTTATATAGAACCCCATCAATATACAAATTACCGTTGTGGGGCTTCTTTCCCTGCTCATACGCTTGTTTCATGATTTCTTTTAACTTCTTCTTTTTTTGTCGGTCCTCCCAGATTAAATCGTCAGATATTCTCACGTCATTCTTTAGACTTCTCTTTATTCTGGATTACCTGAAGACGTTCCGGTCGATAAAGAAACTTGGCAATGACAGGTCTCGGGTCATTTGAAGCGCCAGTCCTGTGTCCCCCAATCCTATGCGCGCTCTCTATCACGGGTTTGTTTAAGATATCCCCCCGGTTTGGCTCGCATGCATCATCTCTTTTTAATGTGATGAAACTGAATACAATGGTAAAAAAGACGAAAACAGAAAGCTAACTAATCGAAACTAAGGCATGAAACTATAGATATCATCAGCGGGCCAACATAACTTCCCAAAACCGCAAAAAACAGGAACGGAAACCGCAATTTATAATACGAAACGCCACGTGAAGAATTCTGATTTCCCTACTGGTAGAGCATGTTTCGTAAAACTCCTCACCCTATTTCTCACCCAGTTGGTTTTTTAATTAAATCTTTACACAATTTTAGATCCAAAGGTGTCAAAGCTACGTTAAGGCCTATATAGTTTCTAAAAGGGATATCATTAAACTCAGTAGAGGAACCGAACTAAATGATCATTCGCATAAATAACAAAACAAACTGGTCGAGTGTAAAGTATTAATGAGTCAAATGAGTCAGTGAGTCATGAGTCATGACCAGTGATGACTCAATGAGTCAATGAGTCAGGTCTGAAAAAATAAAAGTTTCGGTAGGAACAATAAAATTAAGCATTACTTTTACTTATTTTGTCTACTTGCTTCACCGCTGCCTGCATAAGGCCTATTTCTGACATGAAATCTCGACCTCGACCTGGGCTGTTTGTTAGCAGTATCCCATGTATC
The DNA here is from genome assembly GCA_964035525.1 of Porites cylindrica. Lineage (NCBI taxonomy): Eukaryota > Metazoa > Cnidaria > Anthozoa > Scleractinia > Poritidae > Porites > Porites cylindrica. Next base: position 23,413,098 of record OZ037779.1, on the reverse strand, counting down.
CTTGCTCGTGAAGAACCACCATCCATGTGCTAACAAGTTTTGACGTCATCACATCCTCAGAGACCCAGCTAAAGCTCTACTGCCATTGCTTGAAAAGCTTTCGTCGCGCCTTAACTCTCTACCCAAGTACTGACTGCTCCTAATGGAATGTCCGTTAAACAGGACAAATACGCACGCAAAAATCATCCAATTTTGGCTAGTAAATTTGAGTGAAAACCTTGTCTCCCCACCCTACAGTAGTTCCTTTATAAATTTACATTTTTCAACAGGAAAATAAGAGCAGAGTACGAAAACTACAAATCCCGAGAGAAAAAGGAAAAATCCAAAATTTTGTTTTTTGGGCATGCTGGCACTAGCTGCTAAATAAGGCAGTGGATGAGGAGACACCTTACGAGCAGCTGCTATATATACTGTGCTGAAGGCAATTCCATCGCATTCGCACCAGGCGTAGCTAGGCTAGCGTAGTTATGACTTGCAAATAGCGATCTTGAGATAGTTTGGCTCGGCCTGTTGTCTAAGGTTATGTAAACACTAGACTGCAAAACAGTCCGTATTTTTGCGTATTCAAGTACGCGCGAGCAGTCACACATCTCGCCTCACACGCCCTACGGCCGTGTGAGGCTCGCACGCTTCGCGCGTGTAAAACTCTTACGCCACGCTTTACCGATTTCTTTACTGATTTTGAGAAAAAAACCGACTGTTTTGCAGTCTATGTACACACCGAATACCGGATAGCAGTTTTCGTGGCGCCAGGAGAAGCTATCCGTTAGAGTACAAACAGCAACTGACCGGGGAGGCACAAGTTGTTCACACATATCGAACATTGTGGGCGCGGTTGGCCGAGAGGCTTTGGTGCACTAAATCCCAGTCCCCACTTCTGAATATTTATTTCCGTCTCAGTGGCTTCTAGTCCTCACTCCTCCTTATTTACTTCCGCGGAGTGGGCGGAATAGCTGCTCACACCGAACCAGTGTGAACACCTCGGCGATATGTGATGCTTCACTTTGAGGTCGGCGTGGCGAATCTTCGCTCCGTCACAGAAATCGCGCCCCCAAAAACGTTCTTGTGTGTAAACAGATGTCCCATCCGGTATGATTTTCGAGGCGGTGCAAAATTAAGTTATCAAGTGAAGTGTGAACATCATGCCTAAAAGGGCCTTTAAAACTAGCTTCAATGAGCGAGTTTTTGGCGAAAAATCAAGGGTCAAAAACAGTTATGCTTTTTTAAATTAAAATCAAAATTTGGTTACGAACCTTATCAGCTCTAAGCTTGAACCAAAACGTCTGAAACGTGGAACGTTTAGTCACTTTATTGCGACAAAGTGTCCTTAATTACAACTCATCCAGGTTTAATAAAACTTTAAAAAAGATTAATATTTTGTTCATTACCTAAAAGTCGCAAAAGATTTTCGCTTGTATAAAGAGTTAAGGGAACCACATTCACAATTGCCACTAAAAGGTGTCTTTTCCATCGTTTTTGCCAAACAGCCATGACCGCCAAATTCTGATAACGAGTCTCGATTGCCAGAGAAACACTAGTGAAAAACCATTCAATCACTAGCTGAAATAAAGTGCTCTTGACAGATAACTGTAATGCCCCTAAAAGAGAGTTTTCTCGCAGGCAAAGAAACTTGTACAAGAAAATAAAACCGTTAACTGACACTATAGCAGTTGATTCAGACAACATGCTCATAATAGCAATGTCAGCCATGAGTCTCTCGCGGCGAGGAGTACGGAAACTTCCCCAAGGAGCTGATTTCCTTCTCCACAGCACATAACAAATGTGATCAATTAAAACCATTGTACTTCGTTCTATAACTTCCGCAGCACCGTGGACGATTCCTATTATAATGATGAATTGAAGATTGTCAAGATCCGCCTGCAAAACTCGAAACATTATAGCTGTTCCGTAAAACAACGGCACAAGTGTGACATAAGAATATCCTGGATGAGTAATGTTATATAGCCGCTGAGCACAGATGCGAGAGAACGTCTTCAAAACGACTCCAATGATAGGCGCAAAAAGAGCGAATAAAAATTTGTGATTGCTTTCGACGTAATATGGATAAAGAAAATAGTGAAGAATCTGTCCAAGTAGGAAAGTAAAACAGACAGGTACCATCATTTGAAGGAATAAGCAAAGTTTCTTTACTTTCATTGAACGGGGGCAAAAATGGTTCGTCACCACGTACAGTTCCAAGGAAACGCAGATGATAAATAATGCATTTAGTGGAAACCCTGTTAAAAAGCTGGAAATGCTCACATGAGATAAAGTGAAGGCTCGAAGAGCAACGCGATAAAGTGAATCTAAACAGTAGCAAAGAAAAGAAATTAGACACAATCGTCTTTTTACCCCAATCAATTGAAATGGGCGAAAAAGAAAAAGCAAAACACAAAAAGGCCAAAAATAGAGCAAACCATTTCCAATTATACCAGAAGTTGTTATTTGCCATTGCATTTGAGTTGATAAGGAGTTGTCTGAGTGATTATGGCAGCTTAAATATGAACTCCTAAAACGCGCGTAAGAGAATAGGGTGTGTATTATACCCAAAAAAATGGCAACAAGAAGCGAGATCAAAGCTCCAATGTACATTGATTTGCCAACTGTACAGAGAGCGGATGGCCTCAGCAGTTTCCAAGCCATTGCCCTGTCATCTTCGTGATGTTCATCTGTTTCTTCATCTGGTGAGCACGCATTAATAACTTCAATATCAAGACCGCTCGACCCGAGATAATCCCATGTGGTAGCTTCTCTGTCACTGTATTCTTGGTAAATAAGCTCATCTACTGGTTGATAATACCATTCTCGACCAGTGCTTTCCAGAGGATCGTAGCCAAAAGCTTCGGCAGTGAATTCGGGTTCCTCTGGATTGTAATGCTCTGTTACGCCTCGTGTAAAACTGAACAAAAATTGACCAACTACCTCTGTCAGTATACTCATTTTAGCATTAAAGCGATCTTCAAACGGCGACTCGAATTAGTTTTTCTTTGACCCGTTTAGATCAGATGTACTGAAGGACTGTTCTACCTTTATACCTGTGGCCAATTGACATGTTCCGTTCTTGCTGCAGGTTTTTTGGTCGTGATATTTTTAGCTCCAGCTGATGGGTTCCTGAAAAGTGACATTATTTGCTCACGCACCTATTCCTTCACGTATTCAGTTTTGTTCTATTATTTAATTATTGTGAATATCTTTTTTATGGAAGCTGTTTTCACAGGTAACCCAGTATATTATGTAGGAAAGATAAGGAGCCTATTTTCCCCGAAACTTCGAGTCCATATTAAGGACAACAACAACTCGCCACATGGTAAGTTTCATCGATTTTTATTTCGGGATCCATTTTCTGACAAATTTCCAGACCTAAACTTCGCCCCATACGTTCTCTATATTAACCGTAAATGATCTAATAAGCGCCCACTCTCAAGTAAACGACTCTTATCTAATAAACGCTCCCTCTACGCTGCTAAGGTTTTAGCCCCTGTCTAATAAACGCCCCCCGTGAAAATTGCTCCAAAATACTGGGAAATGGCAAATAGAGCAAAATCAGTCAATTCATTAATTTCATTGCTTGATTAAGATCGGTTTGTGTATTAAATCATGTTCATGATTCAAGTTCAAATTAAGGATAGCGCTTTGACCTTCTTGATCTCGGTGCGCGCTCGTTAAAGCGATTCTCTTGATTGTAGCAAAAGAGAAGAAAATACATTAAAAACCTTGGAGTGCAAAAGCCGTCAGCCCACAGTCTAAATTCTGTTAACACACAAACGCTTTTGACCGAAAGCATATTGTATCCAGTTTTGTTGAGTTCGTTCAAATAAGTTACGAGAATAAACACTCTTATCTATTAAACGCCCCCTCGTGGACCCCAAAAATTTATTAAACGCCCCTGGCGTTTAATAGATGATTTATGGTACTCATGTTATATGAAACCAGTACGTGACACAAATAGTGAGCCTGGGTTACCTGTGCTGTTTCAGGATGTAATTGTGAAAGATATTTACACACGTGTTACTTAAAAGAAACCTCAGGCGTGGAGCGGTTTCAGTTTCATCTGACATAAATTTAGTTCCAAGTTTATACTTTCGAGTTAATAACACGTACAGTGGCATGGAATTCCGATTTTTCGAACCAACTAGGGAAAAACAGTGGTTCGAATTACTGGGAATATTTAAATATTGGGGGTAAAATTACAGTGTTCGACTGGTGAAGGGAAGTCAAGTTTGGTTCGTTCGAAAGTTTGGTTCGGGAATTTCGAAAACCTGACGGTTCAAGAAATCGTGATTGTACTGTACCTAACCCGCCCGGTTAGCTCAATGGGATAAGCGCCGGTCTGCTAAGCGCGGGAGGCCGTAGGTTCAAACCTCGGCGGGACCAACACTCAGGGTCTTTAAATAACTGAGGAGAAAGTGCAGCCTTTGTAATAAAATCTGCAAACGGTTTGACTTTCTAGTCTTCTCGGATAAGGACGATAAACCGTAGGCCTCGTCTCACAAGCCCTTGCACATGTAATAAAAAAATCTGTGGGACGTTAAAGAACCCACACACTCTTCGTAAAGAGTAGGGCACGTAGTGCCCGGTGTAGTGGTCTATCTCACTTTCATACTCATGTATGGGGGCATCATTACTCATTCCTTCATTACTCGTAAACTGCACCTTAAGCAGTCTGGCAAAGTCCCCCAACCAGTGTTGTCAATTATCCCTGAAAAGCCCTGAGGGGAGTGGATAATATGATATTTACACATATTTACATTTACTATTGTTTTACTACTCACTATAAATCAAAGCCTGTATTTTTAGGTTCATGCTGATATCAGTTCTATTTAACACATGGGAGTTAATGGTTGTTTACCATTTACACGGGCAAACCGGTCTGTTCATGGTGTGGGTAAATGGTTCGCAAAGTTCAGGACTGATAAATTTCGTCCCGCAATCGCGTTTACCATCAGTACCATTAGCACAAATCAGTTCCATTTACCGGAAAACGGCCGCGAAGGCCTGAAACTGGTATCAAGGATGGCTTTGAAGAAATGGACCACGAATTTCCGTTTGAAATATTCCATACGGGAAAACAGAACTACCTTTTCAGATGTTCCGTTTCTCCCAGAATTTTCCGTCGGGAAGACACAAAAAGTCGTTTTCCATTTACTTTCCAACCGGATTTCCCGGAAAATTACTCGGTAAACAACCAATGAGAACCGAGCAATCACGGCCATGAAAGGGAATCCGTATTACGGAATCCGGGAAAATTTTGCTTATGGAATCCGGAATCCTAGGTATTGGAATCCGGAATACAACTCAAGAAATTAGGAATCCCACTAACGATTGGCATCCAGAATCCAAGTTCTACTGACAAATAGTGAAATCCTGACCAGTACCTGGAATCCAGAATCCAAGACTGTCCTGGATTCCCACTTACATGGGGCGAGAGCAACACTGGACTTTTGATCTGTCTTACGCTTTTCTTCCACGCGATCAAACGAGAAATATTTTGCAGAACATTGTAAACTCTGAGAATATAAGGATGTTTCCCTTTAGTTCATCTGTACAGAGCTAAGGAAGTCGCAAACAGTCAGCAGAAAACTAACTTTTAATAGGAAATCCGAATGGAGAGAATAAGATAATTTAAGAACTTCAGTGAGTACAGGAGTTAGAATGTATTCCAGTTCTGTTATGGGTTTTAGAACTATAAAACCCATAATATAATAAAACGTTAAAAGTACAAGTACATTTAATTCATTTCCCCCATGAAAGGTAAGGGTTAGCTCAGTTGGTGGAGCGTTCAGTCGTATGGCCGGTCATTTTCAAGGCCAAAATTTGGTCTGCTATGTTCTAGGCTCCATAATACTTTAAAAGTAACGGTCGAGTGCCTTCATTTCAAACGTAGAAAGTACAATACAATTAATCTTTATCAGAAACGCCAATGTATTTAATGATACACAGTAAATTTTTGATCACGTAACATGACGCGTCACCATGATTATAGTTTTTGACACGAGATGAACTCAAGATGTGAGTGCTTGAAGAAAGATATGAATAACATTCACGTGGAAGTTTCAAAATTTTAAAGCGGAAGCCGTTTCCGGAATTGAACTGAAGCCTCCAAATACTCATATGCTGAGCTGAAAGTCATATATGTAATCACCAGTTATTATTGTAATAGTGAAGAAAGTTGCACCACACTAGTGCAAGTCCCTGAAATGTGTATTGGATTAATATATCTGTCCTTGTGACTGAAGATATTTTATGCCTATTGGAATACAGCTGATACAGTATGTGTTTATCTTCTGTTTCCTTTAGTTTCACAATCCCCATGCATAAGTCCATCTTTTCATAGGAAATGAATGGACACAAGTCAAAGTGTGTCTCAAGAATGTTATGGGTTTCATTGTCTTTAGACTAGTACTGTATTGGCGAGCATACCATCCCCAAAACATCAAGTAAACACATATACGTTTGTTATGTGATTTTATAGTAGTCTTTTGATGGTGACACCCATAACATTCTCGTGAGATAGATGAGGAACTAAAAGCACTAGTCACTGAAGCGTGACTAGTATACAGAAATTGTTCTTTTAGCAGAACATGTATTCACTAAGTAATATAACGAAACTGAGATTTCTCACATTTTGCTGTCTGATGCGCAGTTCGCCAAAGTAAATTTGCTACGTCCAACGGCATGCTCATTGTTAGTTCTGCAGCCCAACATTATGTCCAGCTGATTTTTGTTGTCGTTTCAACTGTAAATTATCCGAAGTGAAATATCCCCCGCAGCATTTCTAAGCATGTTTTTTCTGAAGGGCTCGTGACCCAAAGAAATGACGACTCCTAGAAACGACACGCCTAACTCGAGCTTTTTTCTGCTAAATGTTCGCGTCCAGGCTTCTCGCGGGTTGAGTTTGGGATGCGCTCTCCTGATGCCGAACACAATATGACGTGTCACTACCCGGATATCGTTGATCTGATTGGTTGAAGCAATTTTCCGCCGCGGCACCAATCAAAGAGTGTTATTGCGTTCGACGAAGGAGAACGCAGTCTATTCCTCCTCTACCGAGCATGTTGAGGCGCTTTCTGCCAGATTCTTCACATTCCTTTGGCTGGTCACATATTTGTGCCGTTTTCGTCGCCATTTTGAATTTCACGCTATGAGGTAATACCCACTCACGCATTCATTGTCACGTGCTTCTCCAAAGCAAAGTGTGACGAGGATCAAGCCTGCGCCAGAGGTTATCAGAGGCTGTTGAAAACTGGTCCGATATCAGAAGAAAATTTAAGTTCAAAGTTTAATCTTTCAGCAAAATGGGCACCAGGGGTATAAAAGGTGGAACAGGCCTTCAGCACATCTGGTCTAAACGGGATAAAGAAATACTAACTCGAGTCGCCGTTTGAAGATCGCTACGACGCTAAAATGAGTATACTGACAGAGGTAGTTGGTCAATTCTTGTTCAGGTTTACACGAGGCGTAACAGAGCATTGCAATCCAGAGGAACCTGAACTTTTGGCTACAATCCTCTAGAAAGCACTCGTCGAGAGTGGTATTATCAACCAGTCGATGAGCTCATTTACCACTGAAAAATACAGTGACAGAGAAGCTACCACATGGGATTATCTCGGGTCGACCGATCTTGATATTAAAGTTACAGTCGACTCCCGGTAATTCGGACCCTCTATAACTCGAACCTTCCGTTAACTCGTAGCAATTTTTATTTCCCTTCAGAACATTTTCTATATAATTTTATCCTCGATAACTCGAACTCCCGATAACTCGAACTTTTTTCTGTTTCCCTTGAAGGTTCGAATTATTGAGAGTCGACTATATTAATGCGTGTTCACCAGATGAAGAAACAGATGAACATCAAAAAGATGACCGAGCAATAGTTTGGAAACGGCTGAGGCCATCCGCTTTCTGTACAATAGGCAAATCAATTTGTCATATTTGCTCGGAAAGAGCAACCAGTGCGGCATAAAGTTTTGAGATATAGGGGTCCGGAACAGATTAACGTGAATTGTGTGCCGAGAAAGGTGGCAGTGAGAAGAGAGATCAAAGCTCCAATGTACATTGATTTGCCAACCATATTGAGAGCGGGTGGCCTCAGGCATTTCCAAGCCATTGCTCTGTCATCTTCTTGATGTTCACAAGGTAAAAAGAAAAAACCTAAGGCGCAGAGAAGACGAGAGAAAAACCCACCCAAGGGATAGCAGCCTGAGCGTCAGTAATCCTACTAGGGCATTAGACACCCTTTCAGGCTACCATGGAAGGGCAGGAAGAAAAACATATGAAATGATGGAAGAAAAGGCGAGTAACGAAAAATCAAACACAGGCGTGCAACAAACCGTATGGGAGCCGAGGGAAAAGAACCGCAGAAACCCAGTGTTTGTGAGGCAAAGCACGGAAAACATAAATTACTAACAAGAGCATGCAACAAACTACGGGAGCCGAGGGGAAAGCACTAAGACTTTACGGGGTGCTGAGGGATGAGCACTGCAAAAACCGCAGATAGCGAGGTAAAGTACGAATAACACCGCTATTGGATAAAACAAAAGCAAAACATTAACGTGTAAAAACCTTACGGGAGCCAAGGGAAGGGCAGTAAACAAACTGGGAGTAGAGCGCCAGCGAAACACATGCGAGGGAAAGTTCATCCGCACTGGCGATTGGTCTGTTTGAAGCAGAGCTGGAGCTTGTGTAACATTGGCCGGGGCAGGACCGGATCGTCAGCCATCTTAATAAAACAACAATCAGTCAACAGAGCGAATGGATTCTTACGCGACCTGGGAGAAATGAGATGCGGAGCTCTCATTTACTCTCGCGTTGCAAGGGACTGGCCCGAATAGTTTATACGCCACTTGCACATCTCCCACAATGCACCTTATTTGCCCCCCAAATTTTGCATGAACCTTCGTTTTTCATTTGTCCTGGATATTACAGCTGTCCCAAGAGAAATTGAAAACAATGATTATGCAAAATTTTGAGGGGCAAATAAGGTGCATTATGGGAGATGTACGAGTGGCGTGTAGCCGCAATGTTTTCAAGGAATTTTGAGCAAAAAAAACCCACAAAAGTTTTGGTGTTAAATTTGGTTAAAATTTCTAAAGATTTCCTTTTTCTTATTTCCATATTTTTAAAATTCACTGAAGCAAAGTTTGGCTTAGACCCCGTTTGTTACTTTTGAACAAACATTTTGGTCTGCGTTCCACACGCCGACGTGTACCCTTTAAATTATGCGCTCACCTTTTATCCAGTTATGAATATCTTGTAAACCTGTCGAAATCCGTCGTTGTACTTCGTAGCCCAAGTTGTCCCCTTCGACCTTTAGACTATATTTGGGCATGAATAGCTATGGATGGACATGGACCGAAACTTGAAAAGTAGGGTTTAATGCCTACGAAAAAAATTGTGCCGATGGGTAAAGGCACGCACTGGGTAATGACCACTACAGAACTGAACTAAAACAGCAATACAGCAAAGAAAGACTATCGCCAACCCGTGGGTACGTTGTTAAGGAAATAATCAATTAGTTATCACCTCTGGTTTTCCCACAGTAAATTTTAGGAAATGATAGAAACTCAGATTTTAAGTATGCTATCCTTGTTCTGGAAACACAATACTTTTCTTGCTGTTTATTGCACTTTATTTATTTAGGTATATATTTAAAAACAAACAAAAACAAAAAAAAGCAAAACAAATAAGCAAACAAAACAAAACAAAACAAAAAAGAAAAAAAAAAGGAAGAAGGGAAGAAGAAGGTCCATAGCAGAATATGAACCCGGTACCTTCGGGTTGACCCGAACTCTCATAGCCACTACGCCATTGAGGATGAACACGTGAAAGTTGGAAAAGTCTCAAATATAATGCCTTTTCCATGGAACTTCCGCCGGCAAACCATCGAGCCATACTGAGCCGATTGAAAAAAGGACTCGAAGAAATCGGATGAAATTAAGGCTAATTGAAACCAGGCTACTGACAGTAGAAAAACAATGTAAACGCATTTCATAGCAATGAAACAACATATGCGATACAAAGCCGACACAACTCCTCCGCGAAGTAGGACGCAAAACATAAGCTTACGTTTTCTTATCTCGATTTCCGCTGTTATTTTAAAGCTAATGCTCAAAATCACATCCCGTTTCGCCCCGTGATCTTGGAGAGTCCTTAAGAAGAAGAAGAAGAAGAAGAAGAAGAAGTGCCTTTATTTACCGTACTGTAGGTATTCATTCATACACATAACCTAGTACGTCACTACAAGGTAGGAGATCAAGCCAGCGTAGAAGTTGAAGGAGTCGAAGAGCAAATGCTCATCTTCCCGTCAAGTTTAACGCCTGGACGAGTCAAAGGCTCTTGAATCGTACTAATCTGAAAGATTCCTGCGTGTCTTGAATTTGTTAAGACCTCTATCCTCTAACCGTGCTGTAGCGCACGATGCACGCTCTCAGCGAGGATTTTGATGCCACCGAACTTCGGCGAGCGCGTGCTTCTTTGGAAGCGATAGATCTTCGCGCTCTCGAGTTCGGACCCGATTAATTACGAAGTGCGTCTACTACGTACGAGTGAGCGAGTGACTCATTTGCATATCCCTGTCCCTTCAATAACTCGTGGTACGCTCGCGCGTGACATATAGCCCCTTTTAACCGACAAATAACTGCGCGTGTTTGATTTTATCCCTTTTTTCAACGCCCGCCTCTTAGAGTATAACTGCAACAAAGAAGCGGAACGCTAATTAGTGCCCCCCTCTTCTTTTGCACTCGTTACATGTTGAAGGAAAGTGTTTATACAGGTGTATTTTAATTTGGTTACGAACCTTATTAACTCTATAAGCTTCAACCAAAACGTGGAACGTTCATTCAAACGTGGAACGGTTAGTCACTTTATTGGGATAAAGCGTCCTTACAACTCATCCAACGGTTTAATAAAAGTTAGCGACGTTTTGTTGATTAGTTATAAGTTCCAAAAGATATTCGCTTGTAAAAATAGTTAAGGGAACTACGTTCACAATTGCCACTGAAAGGTGTCTTTTCCATCGTTTTTGCCAAACAGCCATGACCGCCAAATTCTGATAACGAGTCTCGATTGCCAGAGAAACGCTAGTGAAAAACCATTCAATCACTAGCTGAAATGAGGTGCTCTTGGCAAATAACTGTAATAACGGTAAAAGTGAGTTTTCTCGCAGGCAAAGAAACTTGTGCAAGTAAATAAACCCGTTAACTGACACTATAGCAGTTGATTCAGACAACATGCTCATGACAGCAATATCAGCCATGAGTCTCTCACGGCGAGGGGTGCGAAAAGTCCCCCAAGAAGCTGATTTTCTTCTCCACAGCACATAACAAATGTGATCAATTAAAACCATTGTACTTCGTTCTATAACTTCTGCAGCACCGTGGACGATTCCTATTGTAATGATGAATTGTAGATTGTCAAGATCTGCCTGCAAAACTCGAAACATTATCGCTGTTCCGTAAAACAACGGCACAAGCGTGACATAAGAATATCCCGGATGAGTAATGTTATATAACCGCTGAGCACAGATGCGTGAGAACGTCTTCAAAACGACCCCGATGATAGGCGCAAAAAGAGCGAAGAAAAATTTGTGATTGCTTTCGACGTAATATGGATAAAGAGAATAGTAAGAAATTTGTGCCAGTAGGAAAGTAAAACAGACAGGTACCATCAGTTGAAGGAACAAGGAAAGTTTTTTTATTGTTCTTGAGCGTGGGCAGAAATGATTGGTCACCACGTACAGTTCCAAGGAAACGCAGATGATAAATATTGCATGCAGTGGAAACCGTGCTAAAAAGCTGGAAATTCTCACATGAGCCGATAAAGTTAAGGCTCGAAGAGAAACGCGATAAAGTGAATCCAAACAGTAGCAAAGAAAAGAAATTAGACACAAGAATCTTTTTACCCCAAACAATTGAAATGGACGAAAAAGAAAAATCAAAATAGTAAAAGGCCAAAAATATAAAAAGCCACTGCAAATCATTCCAGAAATGGTTATTTGCCATTGCATTTGAGTTGATAAGGAGTTGTCTGAGTGATTATAGCAGCTTAAAGTTAAACTCTTAAAACGCACGCAAGATATTACGGTGTGTATTGTACCCAAAAAGGTGGCAGCAAGAAGCGAGATCAAAGCTCCAATGTACATTGATTTGCCAACTGTACAGAGAGCGGATGGCCTCAGGCGTTTCCAAGCCATTGCCCTGTTTTCGTCTTGTTATTCTTCTGGTTCTTCATTTGGTGAGCGCGCATCGAGAACCTGGATATTAAGACTGTTAGAAGGTAGATAATCCCATGTGGTAGCTTCTCTGTCACTGTATTCTTGATAAATAAGCTCATCAACTGGTTCATAATACCATTCTCGACCAGTGCTTTCTAAAGGATCGTCGCCAAAAAATTCTGCAGTGAATTCAGGTTCCTCTGGATTGTAGTGCTCTGTTACGCTTCTCGTAAAACTGAACAAGATTTGACCAACTACCTCTGCTAGTACAGGGGCGGATCCAGGAGTTTTTTTAGGAGGGGGTGCACTCGTCTCTTGCTCTACTTCAACACCAATAAACCACATAGTTTTTTTTTTGCAGAATACCAGTTGTATTAGAAAACCGCAGGTCATCTCAGGGGGCGGGGGGTGCGCACCCCCTGCACCCTCCCCCTAGATCCGCCCCTGTAGTAGACCCATCTAAACGAGCGAACTTCAGACGACTGAGACCAAACATGAAGACTCCATTTACCTTTATATCCATGGCCAGTTGACATGTCCCGCCCTTTGACGTTCATATCAATCAACTTTGTTTACGAACGTTTTCTTTCCCTTGCTCATTTATTTTCAATCTAAATGAGATTGTATGCGCATCTTTTCATGATAGCTACTTTCGGTCTAATTGTAAGAGTTAAAAAGTGAAAGGCATTTGTAAACGTCTTTGTGATAGTTTACCTCAGGCACGGAGTTGTCTTTCACCTTATACTTGTGGCCAGTTGACATGTACTTATTTTTCTTTTAAGCGGTTCATGTTGTTTCTCTGCTACTGATCAGTAGCAATATAGTGAGGGACACTTCAACGACTAAGATAAAGTGTGACGAGTGATTATCTCAAGTGCACTGACTATACTTTTTAAAATTCTGAAAATTTCGGTTAGAAACATTCCGGTTTGGTATGAACGTTTCATACGAGACCACCTTCCGGTATAGTCCGCGTTGGTCGGTTTTGTGCAATAGGCCGAAAAGTATCGTTCCATTCCCTTCAGTGAAATGAATTAAAATATGAAGAGTAGTTTTTCCTTAAATGGAAAGTGACCCTGGGAATTCTGATCTGTGGATCGCAAATATTGATAAAAGTATATTTCTTTTATTGTATACAGTACCACAAGTGAAGAGTAAAACAATATGTTTTTCGTCTCTCACCTATATTTCGACCGTGTAAAACGGCCTTCATCAGGGTGAATGGCCGTTACAAGCATCACACACCATTATAGCATGATAACGAACAAATTTGTATAAATATAAAAAGTCTTCCTACATGCTGAATTAATTTATGACCTTGACATAATAATCCTTGACAAATGAAGGCATTTCTGAAATCGGAGTGCATATTTACAGACTAGATTTTTAACATTTCTGGAAAGTTCGGTTAGAAACCTTTCAGTGTGGTATAAACGTTTAAGCGTGCGGTCGCACAGCTTAAGATGGAACGCATAATGCTAGGCATTCTCCTTCGAGAACGAAAGCGAAACACCTGGATTCGTCAAGAAACTGGCGCAAGCGAGATCATCAACGCTATCAGGAAAGCAAAGCATAGATGGGCAGGGGTGGATCCAGGATTTTTTTTAGGAGGGGGTGCACTCGTCTCTTGCTCTACTTCAACACCAATAAACCACATAGTTTTCTTTTTTTTTTTGCAGAATACCAGTTGTATTAGAAAACCGCAGGTCATCTCGGGGAAGGGGGGGGGGGGGGTGGTGCGCACCCCCTGCACCCTCCCCCTAGATCCGCCCCTGATGGGCAGGTCACATTGCCCGGCTATCTGATAACCGTTGGACCATCAGAGCAACAAGAGTGGACCCCTAAAGAATGGACCAGCAAACAGGGTCGCCCAAAAACAAGATGGAGAAACGATCTCACGGGACAGTTTGGACCTGTAGGGTTAAGATTAGCCAAGCACTGCAAACACCTGTGGGATTAATCCACGGAGGGGTTCCTCTGTCAAGAGTCAATACAAACCAGACAAACCCTGATGATGACGATGAACGGTTCATACGAGACCACCTCCGGCGATTGTGCACGCTGGTCGGTTTGTACAAAAGGCTGTAGCCCGCGAAAACACCCGTTTCACGGCCTCGCTCTTCGCCGCTGGGGACGTTTCACGCGGAGGACGAAGAGCGAGGCGAAACTGATGTTTTCGCAGGCAAAAAAGGCTGGAAAGTATCGCTCCATTGTTATCATGAAATGAATTAAAATGGCTGACCGAACACTCGCGGTTTTCTGTTTCAGATACAAAATACCAGCTGCGAAAGTTCTGGCAAGCGTAGAAAGCAAAATTTCGAGATTTGGGTTCAAGGATGGCAAAGTAAACAACTGACCATGTACCACTGATTATTCAAGCTGTACAGTAGCTTGGACATCATGACACGCACAGCCTGTTTAAGCCCATTTCAAATACCATTTTACACAATGAACCTCCATACCAAAACACAAAATGAAGGAATTAATGTACAATTTCAAGTACATTTTTGTTTTGATTAAAGAATCTCACTGGAATCCATTTGAGTTGTGAAATCTAGAATCATGGGCTTTGGAGTCCGGGATACAGCTCAAGGAATCTGGAATCCCACTAACTACAGTCGACTCCTGATAACTTGAACCCTCACTAACTGGAACATCGCGATAACTTGAACGAACGACTTCCTTCATACACTTACAATAATTTCACTCTCGGTAACTCAACCCTCCCGCTAACTCGGAGGTAATTTTTGTTTCCCTTCAGATGATTTCTATATTTATACGACTACATGGGAAATTTCTGCAATTTGATTGGCTTAGAGCAGTGGTATTTCAGCTTATTTTGAAATACCTCCATTTGAAAATTACAAACCCTTTGCGGGTAGTAGTATAAACAAACAATAACATAATTTGTACGTGATATTTGGCATAGATACCACTCGTGATATTTCAAAATTGTCTAAAATTTAACTCGCCTAAAGGCTCGTGAAATTACGTAAAACAATTTCAAAATATCACTCGTGGTATTTATGTCAAACATCACTACAAATCATGCTATTACCTATACACATTTGCCTTCAATAACTCGAACCATGCTTCAAGCGCCTGACAAGACACGTAGTCTTTAAACACAGTGTCCAACACCTTGTATATATCAGACTTTGAAGTGTTCATGTTACTTGCACCCACTGTCCACCTCATTTCTGGCTATTTGCTTCGAACTGCCCATAACTCCAACCTTATTTTCAATTTCCCTTGAAGGTTCGAGTTATTGGGAGTCGATTGCATTGGAATCTGGGATCCAAGGTCCACTGACAGAGAATCCACAACCTGTAATCCAGAATCCACGGTGTAGAATCCAGAATCCAAGACTGTCTTGGATTTCCTTATGTGTGGCAAAGTGCTTTCAAGGTGAAATGACCTGGAACTAAGCAGGATGAATGATCTACCACTAAGACCCATACCCCCAAACACAGAAAATATTAACGGAAAAAGTATCCGAGAAAATGGGCTTTATTTTCAACAGTGGTGTAAATGTTAATGTTGTTGTTGCTTCCTCATGGCAGCAATAACACTTTGCATTTCTTCCCGCTTTCTCTTTCCACGGGTGTGACCTCCAAGCTAAAAATCAACATGCATCCAATTAGCTTCCTCTGGTAATAAAATACTGGTTTGAACTCTTTTACCACCCTTATCACAATTGCCTAAAAGCATTTTTTCTTTCAGTGACAAAAGTGCCTACAAGTTCACTGGATTTTAAATAACAGTTATTCACTGAAACGGAGTTGGCTCAAGGTAAATACCCACCACTAGCCACCGGCACTGATGTGAATAATTGTTTTAGTATACACTGAAACAGTGAGGTAACTGGGCACAAAAATGTTGATAATTTTTAACACATTTATTACTACCAAAGATTACAATAATTTTGACGTGCAATTGGCTAAATGGCGTTCATATTTTCTTGCCGACAAATAAAGCCTTTGAAGGCATTTGTTTAGCTCTTGCAAGGAGATTTATTCAACACCAGTTGTGAATACTTTCTGTGTTTGAAACCATTCTGTAATAAAAACCTTTAAATTCAATTTAAGCCTATTTTTGAACATGTCAGCTGAATAAAGTAACACAACATTAATTTTGCAAACAAAAAACTCTTTTACTAGTTTCATCAATTAATAAGCTTTACTTGTAAAAACTGCCAAACTGAATTTTGTTGCCTCCTTCGTGTTTTCGAGAACATCTTCTTTGTTAAATTTGTGAAATTTCTTTGTTTGTTGCAGTAACAAACCAGGAAGCCATTTTGCTCCTAACTTACGCGAGTTTGGCACTGCTTGTTGCTCAGAGGTGAATAGCACAGGATATCCCAAGTTTTTTTAGTATATTCTAAATAAGTCTATTCCCTTATATGAGTGGTCTATACACCTGTAATAATTGTGGTAGGAACCTTATTATCTTATTTGAGGAAAATTTGGTGGTATCAAATCAGCAAAGTCTTCCTGCGTGCATAAATCACTTGTGGTACAAGGTTAGTGAAGGACAACTATTCAAACAATATACAGTGTACTGATCTGAACTGGAGAGAAAGATCTCTTACCCTCTTTTTAACAAATTTCAAAGCTCTTTTGTCCTTGCCAATTCTGAGCAATTCCATGCAACGTTTCTCATAAGGTGCAAATCCAACAACCTCTCGTACAAGATCTCGGATAAATTTTACCCTTTTGTTACTTGCCTAAAAAAAGAAGCAAAACAAAAAATATCACAAAAATGACATAAAACCGTAAGCAGAATCCTATACCCACTGACCTTACTTGCCGACCAACCTCTACGGATCAGGCAACTTATTGTGATAAGCAATCTATGAGTAAGTTTACTAGTGTTTAAGAATTAATATGGGAGAGCCTCTGGGCACTAAGCACTCTTAATGAACTAGTTCCAGAAATCTGAAATCCCTGCTTCTCATAATGTAAGACAGAAAATGTGTCATCTGAGGTCAACAGACCCTTCCAATGTGATTTAAACTGTTGACATGGACTGTTTACAGAAAATCTGCCAACACTGCTGAAAAGAGAGCCTAAAATATAGTACAATATTATTGCCACGTTTGAGTGTGATTTGATAAAAAAGGAACACAGACATAGGTCTGCAAAGTCCCCAAATTTTATGGAGGCTGGTATGGTAGAAGCACCAACTTGCTCCCACGATTTAAATGACAGTAAAGTTAATGACTTTAGGGAGCTATATGTTCACCTGCTTTACACACATCACTTTCAAACTTAGCAAGTTCACTGACGTTAAGGCGTTCTTTTCAGCGACGTTAAAAAAATTTCCCTTTATAGTCAGGTCTCTTAGGGTCAGGATCGTTACAGAGTTGACAAAAGCACCAAACTTTGCACAGCGATAGCTTATTGCAGTACCATGAATATTAGAGGGGGTGCCCACTGCAAATATGCCACTGAAGCGTGCTAAACAGGATTTAATTATTGTAAATTTCACCTGCTGGGTCCCTGTGGTGTTTTGATTGAAAATTGTTATTTAATACCTTAAATCACTCTGACTTCTATTCTCAGGTTGTAAACAACAATTTCACTCGAACATGTGGCATTCCCATCCATTTTTGCTTATTGATTGTATAATTAAGTTGATTATTGTGCCCTTAAAGCAAGTCCACAGTCCGTCCACATTTTCATAAGTCATTTCTAAGATCGCCTCGTCTTTGCTTCATAACTTGCAAGTACTCAGCTTCTGGGGTCTCTTCTCCTTTTCTAATGTATTTCAATTAGAGGAGGCCTTATTGTGTGGCTTAAGCCTTATTTATCAAGTATTACTTGTCATTACATGTCACTTTAAGCTGAAGAAGGCAAACAAAATTTCAGATAAAAGAAATTGTCAAAGAGTCTGTTGTATCCCATATTATCAGGGATTTATGACAGCTATTCATGAAGAGCAAATAACGAAATGACAGAACCCAAAATACTTCTTTCCTAGGGAGGTAATTAATTTTTCAGCTTAACATAGGCCTGGATGCCTTTCAGTCTCTCTTTATCCAGTTATCTGCTGGACGCAAGTGCATGTTTTGACAGAGAAACAAGCACAAGTCATATCATTTACAATTTCCGCAGTTTGTCTAAGCTTTACAAAGCAAAAGCAAGCAAAAAAGAATCTGGTCTCATAAACGAAAAAAAGAAACAAGCTAGCACAAGCTTCAAAAAACAGCACAGTTTATCATGAAGCCTCTACACTTGGCACTGAAGCACTCATGTCCAAAAATAATAACAGCTTATCAAGTCGTAAAAGTGAGACTCAAGTGGTACAAGATTGACTCAAATGATAAATGTTTAACTGCTGAAACTGTAGAAAGGGGACCGGGCAAACTTTTAGGGCCTGTTTACATGGAGGAAGGGGACCCCAGGTAGGAATGGTAACCCACTTAGGTGGGGTTACATGACAGGTGGGGTCACCCTTCAAGGTGGGTAGCCCGGTCTGCCACACCAGGTAACCCTCTCAGCTGAGGTCAAATTTTGCCATGTAAACATTTCAAGGTGAGGAAACCCAGGCTAGTCGGGGTCGGATTCGAGATACATCAAATTCGCGCAAAATTCACTTTGGCGCTGAGTGGCTTCACATAATTATTAAAGGTAACAATAGAAAGCCACAACACTGAAGGTTGTAGCAAGAGCAGCAACTGAGCGTAGACGTGGTTTGCCAGCATTTTTCTTGTTTACATTGTTAGCGACCATTCATATAATCTTGAGAAACTGCACCCCAGGATGGCGGGGTTGTAAGATTGCATGTAAAGGAGGGTTATTTTTTTACCCCACCTAAGCAGGTTACCTCACCTACCTGGGGTCCCCCACCTTTATGTTAACAGGCCCTAAGTCTCAGGAACCGTGAAACTGGTAATAAACGGTATACCTAACCCGGGACTAGCTATGATACTACTGGCCATCTTCAAGAACGTCAGCATAGCAGCCAAAGAAGCCATTATATCGGTGTAAAACGAATATTAGATTGCGGTTGTTTCATGCGTCTTGTTTTGGGACTTTTTCTGTGTTTGTTTTTGTCACCATCTCTAAATATCAATCATGTTCAAAACACCCCTACTAACAAAATATTTCGTAAAGCTCTTTAGAATGATATTCAGCAATAAAAACAAGGTGTGACCAGGAGCCGATTTCTAGGCTCCCAATGTGGCAACATAGGCATAAGTGAATGCAAAGTTTTCCAGTATGTAATCTGTCAAAAATCTGTTTGAGTGGTCAAAGTTGGGGCTGATGGGTTTCTTTATCATGACCACTCCATTATTATAAGGGACCAGGCCATAATTATTGTTGACCCCTGCTTTTTTGGTATTTTATGTAATTTTCCACAGCATTATTTTGTGAAAAGTTTGTAACTGAATTGCTCGTGAGGAATTCATGATCGTAAGATTTCGTAACCACAGGGTATTCGCCGAATTGCATCAAACAAATTACATTCATTTTCATAAATGATGCATCATTGGTTGGCTAAAAGAGGCCTTGTTCCTCTAAATTTCAGCTCTTCTGAAGTTAGTTTGTTTGTAACTTGTAACGCACGCGACGACCTGCCTTTTTTTTGAAAGATCGTATAGACCTACCATTAACTCTCTGGTCCAAGGGCTCTGAAGTGAATGAGCCGCTTACAGGTGTATAGGCATGCAGGGACCTCACACACTTCTTTTTAAATGCAAATGTGCAAAAAATAAAGAGTGTTAAAAATTCCTGGAGAGGCATGTTTTACAACCTCGTCCCCAGGGCTTAATAAAAAGGTAGAAAAAGGTAAAGCGACCATATTTTGCGTCAATAACTCGTGACAGTAATAATAAGTGATAAACTTGAGGTCGATGGTGCGCTCCTTTTACCCCCCTCTCTCCATTAATTCTCCGTTTTAAAGGTATTTAAAGCTAGTGAAAGCTGTACAGAAAAAAGAGAAATTGAAATAAGGAGGTGTTGACACCGGGCTCGAACTCGGGACCTCTCGCCCCGAAGGCTGCGCACTAACCAACTGTGCCACCCTTGCTCCTCCTTTTCCCCCGGAGGACGAGGTTGACATGTTTTAATCATTATCTCTAGGAGAGGGTTACCAACGAAGCAAATTATAATCTAATCTTAGCTACACAATTACAAAGAGGGCGCGTTGTCAGTTACGGTTCATGAGGTCGTTCATGTGGCATGTCAAACTTTAACGATTCTATTGTTTAGGATGTGATACATTTGAGTTTTATGTTATTGTATGACTTCTTTGAAAGCTGGCTTTGTGATCTGTTTAAATTGATATGTAATGATATTATCACTGGCAAGTCTTAGCAGTGACACTAATAGCCGCACAGTCCGCACAATGAACATGGCCACACTTACCGTGTGGAGACTGGGCACTAGTCAGTATTATGTACATGTAAAACTATTTTGAATAGTGTAACAACAACTAAACGTTACCAAATTAAAAACTTAAAAATTTGCAACAAATGTTTTTGAGCCAAATCAAACAAGAAGATTACTCACCACAGGGCACCCAATCTGCTATTATAGGTGAAAGTTAACCCCCCCCCCCCTTTTATCTGTAATTAGGACCATTTGTAACGGGCACCCCCTCCAGTATTAATCGTTAGGTGCTAAGGAAGCTCTGTGCCAAATTTGACACTTTTGTCACGTCTGTAACGATCCGGCCCATATTTTGCACTAAGAGACCTGACTATTATTCGAGTTTCAATGTATTTAGCACATCCTGTCTCCCACTGGGGACTCAGACAGGATCACCATCAAAGCCATGCGAAGGTTTAGCTGTTTGCAGGGCAAAGGCAGTACATGTACATTCATTTCTCAGTTATTTTGAGACCCTGAATATTTGTTCGGCCCTGGGAATTGATCCCACAACCTGCTGCTCTGCGGTCAAGGTTAGTGCTCTACTGACTAAACTAATCTGTTTACAGACTTTGCCATATGATCCGCACCAAATCTTGTAAAAACCCTGGAAGGGTCTACTGTGGACACTGAACTGAACTTAGTGAATGATGCTATCTTATATGATGGAATAATAGCAAACCAGTCTGCAGAGTATGGCAGGTGCATGCACAAGTTTTTTTAAAAATATATAAGCAATGAGGGCCTTAAAACGGACTTGCATGTGCGAGATCTTGTCGAGTTCTGCCATACTCTGCAGACAGGATAGCACACATAGCTTCTTTCTCTAGCGGCATTTTCCCTTGTGCTTTTAGGTCTTATTCCGATGGTCACTCAAACTAAAGAAGCTGATAGGTCCATTAAACAATGGAACAACCTTCCCAAAACAATTCTTGAAGCTGCCAACACAAAGGCCTTTATGCTTGCCTTGGAAGGCCCAGGCCAGGCCCCATTGAACATTTGAACATTTTTTATTTTTATATCACCAGCACAAATTCACCGCACTGTTTTTTAGCGCACACAGCATGAGCACAGCACATATACATATCTGCTGAACATGGGCTGCACTGCCCTTTGCAGATCAGACATTAAGATTTGGATTTAAAAAAAGTTGCAATCACTGAATCTAGCCTCCTCACCCCTTTCCTCCTAGATGGTTTGGGCTTTTGCACTGTCTTCGTTGTTTTGTGGCCCTTGTGGAGCCCCACTGCCATTTCCAAGTTGCGAGCCATTTTTGGTTCCTAAGATAGCAGAGCGTTTGCAAACAGTCCAAGCATTAGTATGTTTCATAAGCATCAAACAAGCTTAAAAATGGCCATAATGTATAAAGCCGACATTTTATTACATACAAGTGTTATATAGGGGGGAAAACAACGTCTAGTTCGGGGAATGCGGACAAAAAACTTTACGTAAAGAGAAAAAAAGGTGTTTTAATAAATTTTGTATCTTGATGTTGGAAAATATTGGAGGATGACTGAGATGGAACACGATAAATTACCTTTGTCGAAGAACACAACTGTGGCCTAAACGAGAGAGAGTGAAGAGGATGAATAAGCAGTCACAAATAATTTTGACAGCGGCATATTGTAAAAGATATGCGCGATGAGTAGTGCGCGGAAGAGGTACAATCGCTGAAGGAAGACTGGAAACGAAGAATCGACGTGGCTTTGGAAAAATTAAAAGTTTGTAGGTTCTGGCTCCCGAATTCGACTTAAAACATGGAATCTCTTCTTCAAAGAGCGGCAGAGGTAAGCAAGGAGCATCCAAAACCTGATGTTACGTTCTCCTACGGAACGGCTGGATTCCGCATGCGAGCAGACCATCTCGACTCTGTGATGTACCGAATGGGTCTTCTCGCTGTTCTTCGCTCGAAGGCCAAAGACGGAAAAGTTATCGGCGTGGTTGTTACTGCTTCGCATAACCCTGTTCACGACAATGGAGTCAAGCTGGTGGATCCTCTTGGTGAAATGCTTCAGCCATCATGGGAGAAGCACGCATCGGAGCTCGCAAACGCGGAAGATATTGTCGAGGTTCTGAGGGGGGTGGTGGAAGAGCACAGAATCGATTGGAACGTTCCTGCCAAGGTTTTTATCGCTCGAGACACGAGACCTAGCGGAGTGGAATTTGTGAAGGCTTTGTTGGATGGAGTACAAGCTTTGGGTGGATCTGGTCGGGATTATGGTGAGAGGTTCTTGTTGTCATGCAAAGAGAACACACCCCTCCCCCGCCCCTTTTGATAATAAGGCATGAATAGTCTAGCAACGTGATCCTTCCGTGAGAAAATACAAGTGACATAGCTAAAGTAGATAGATCGATAGGCACTTAATCTAACCATGGTGCTTTTATCAGCTTCTGGCGCTGGTTTATGCATCAGTCAATTGCAATTCCAGCTGCGGCGAGCTCCCACTCCCCCCCTCCCCCGGGCAACTGCGGTGCATTTGCACGCCTTGTCAGTCCCGGGGGTGGGGCTTTGACACACAAGTGGTTAGCTATAAAACATGGAGAATTTCCGAGGTAAAGATCATCAGTTTGTGGCAGATTGGCTTGTCCAGGAAGGGCTAGGAAAAATTTTTGACTTTTTTAAGGGTATGTTTTTCTTAATTTTCAACATTTTCTTGCTCTTAAAAACCAGAATTTCAAAACAAATATCGAGATCAGGAGCTTTGATCGCATTTCGCAACAGGCCGCATTTGATTCGTTCTTTATGGTATTAAAATGCCGGGTTTTGGTAATATTAAAGGTTTGTAAATTTTAAACTGAGAACTATAACATGTATAATTAAAAAGGTTTATGCATTCCTCACACCAGGCCACAATTTTAGCGGTGTTTTGGTGGTTGAATGATTTTTATCATACAAGGATGGATCCAGGATTTTTCTTGGGAGCGGGTGCACCGCTAAGGAATGGCGTAACTGACTGGTGACGTAAAGCGCAGCTGGAATTGACTGTAGATGCATTACATAAGAGCCGTGCATTAAAATATTAATATAAATATCCATCAGAGTTCTTAGTTTCCAAATGTGAAAAAATATATGTGAAACTAAAAGTGTAAACGCTGTGAAAAAAATTCTGCATTGATACAGCTCAAACCTTTCTTTTCAAGTGGACATCTTTATTCAGCTGACAATCAGGCATCTACTTATACCTGCCAACTCTCACGCCTTAGGCATGAGTCTCATGCCTGCGGGTTGAAAACTTTGATCTCATGCCCGCTCACGCCTGTGCACCAATTTCTCACGCCTGATTGAAAAATGTGAGTTGTTGCCGTCTTGCTTGACACAATTTCCAAAAATATGTTAACTCAGACCCATGTAAGGAACAAAAACCATGTGTAAAATGAATAAATGACAATACCTTCCTCGCGATCTCTGATTTTGTGGATAAGCGTTTTCTCGATAACTTCGCCTTCGGCAGACTTCGGACTTCTTCGGGAATCTTCGGAAATGATTGTGTCATTTTCAAAAATCCCAGCACTCCCAGGATAAAAATCTCACGCCTACATCTCAGAAAAAGTTGGCAGGTATAATCTACTTACTGCTAATAATACAGTTATCGATTAAGACAATTAGTGCCAAATAGTAATGAGTAAGTTAAAGAAAACAATGAAATTAGAGTGTATTGTGTATATTGTGTATTAGTCTATGATCTCCATGTATTTCAAGGGTTAAGTAAAATCACTCCAATAATCCAGAACATACCCTATTTTATCATGATCATACAAACTCTCCAGACTATGACCTTCAGTACATTTCCTCAAAGAATTAGTAAGAGAATCTGATGAAAGATCAAAGCAATTTTCTCTATTTGATCATTTTATTTTATTCCCATGAGCTTTTCCTTTGTGTTTATATGGATAGTATTAGGAGAAAACTGATTATGGTCACGATTGGGACTTTAAGGGGTAATAGTGATTCACAATATTAACTGATCACCCTTTTGTGTCAGGTGTTTTATCCACCCCTCAGTTGCATTACATGGTCAGATGCCAAAACACTGAAGGTGAATATGGTGAAGCCACAGAAGAAGGTTACTTTAACAAAATCTCAAATGCCTTCCTGGATCTGAGGTCACTGTCTGGGAAAACAGGTGTCCCTGTGGTCAAGCTGGACGGTGCAAATGGTGTAGGAGCACTCAAAGTCAAGATGCTGGCCAAACAACTGAAGGGCACTTTGTCACTTGTAATTTGCAATGATGGTTCAAGTGGAAAGTTAAATGAGAAGTGTGGTGCTGATTATGTGAAGCTTTACCAGTGTGCTCCTGATGGCATGGACATCAACCCAGGTGATCGATGTGTTACATTCGATGGTGATGCTGATAGAGTGTTGTATTTTTACTACGATAAAGATCACAAGTTCCACTTGCTTGATGGGGATAGAATTGCAACCCTTGTAGTTGGATATTTGAAAGAAAAACTGGACAAAACAGGTGTTGTTCTTGATAGAGGCTTGGGAATTGTCCAAACAGCCTATGCCAATGGCAATTCCACATCCTATGCTGAGAGCACCCTTGGAGTGCCTGTGGCATGCACCAAAACAGGTGTGAAGCACGTTCACCACAAAGCTGAAGAATTTGACATTGGGGTATATTTTGAAGCAAATGGCCATGGAACTGCGTTGTTTACAAACGATGTTGTGAGGAAGATGAAGGCTGTTGTCCAAGACACAGATGCCAGCACAGAGAGGTGTAAAGCTGCCAAACAAGTCTTAAGCTTGATAGATTTAGTCAACCAAACTGTTGGTGATGCTATGAGTGACATGCTGGTAGTGGAAAGCATCCTTCATGAAAAAGGCTGGAGTTTGGAAGATTGGACTGCTGTGTACACAGATCTCCCTAACCGCCAACGCAAAGTCGCTATCAAGAATCGCAATGTGATTGAAACAACAGATGCTGAAAGGAAGGTTACAGCCCCGCAGGGTCTTCAAGATGAAATTGATAAGCTTGTTTCTGGGTACAAGAATGCAAGATCCTTTGTGCGACCATCTGGTACTGAGGATATAGTACGTGTATATGCTGAGGCTGATACGCGAGAAGCTGCTGATTCTTTGGCATTGGCTGTCAGCCAGAAAGTTTATGATTTAGCTGGTGGTATTGGGGATAGGCCGTAAAAATAAATTTTAATTGGAACCTAATATTTTTTCTATTTTTTTCTGTGATGTTAGCTCTGTCATGACCAGACAGGTTGAATATCAAATTATAACAGTTGAGAAATAATTATTGGAGGGCTCTTAATACATGACACTTTAAATAATATTTTAGTTATGGAATAATTTTGTTTATTTTTGTTCCATTAGTTTTTTATGAACTTATTGCCTGAAGAATAATAGAAAACAATTAAAATAATGACCCAAAAAAGTTGAATTTTTATAAAATATTTAATTACAAATTCAACTTTGATAAGATTTACTGTGTAATAGTTTCAAAACTTAGATAATACAATGTATAAAAAATACAATGCATATTTCTGGAGGAACCGTTTTTTTTTCCACTTTTGGCTTCTTTTTTTATTTTTTACTCTTGGTCCTAAATCTGAGCTCGTGAAGTTCTGCGATACTACTCGTATTTCTAGTTATATATGTTATGACTGTGCTGAACCTGTCCCTTCGCATTTGGCAGCTGTCTTGTGGCGCTATGTGCTCCCTATTTTCCTGGCTATGGGTTGAGACAGTATGTCAAAAAGCATGTCTGTTCGCAGCTAAGCCCGACTAGTTTCTCAAAGGGTGCCGGATAATGCTAACCGTGGGTTAATCTCTACCCCGTGGATAAGACAGTTGGTTATCCGACTTTTGAACAACTGGTCCCAACACCTATTTGATGTTGCTATTAGTTTGTGCGTAAAAGAAACCATTACTTGTACGGATTACGTATACGTTAAGAACTTGCCAGCAGCTCAGTTCTGTTCCCACAAAATATTTTTTCCATTTTAATGTTTGCCTGAACACAATCGTTTCAAGTTTGTGTAGATTTCGAAAGAAGGGTGTTAACATCAAGGTAAATGAAATATCATATAAAGTTATAAAATTCAAGGAGTCTCCGATGTAAACTTAGGTCCACAAACCCTCGCTTTGTCGACCTCGAGGACTGAACAGCCTAAAAATCATTGACAGAAATGGAATAAAAACACGACTGCACTTCCTTTAGATGGAACAGTTGCAATTTTATTTCATTTGAAGAAAGTTTATACTAGAAATACAAGTGTCTCGGGACTACAAGATAGTACTAAAACGAAATTTTCATTTTAATGACGAATCCAAGTTTGTCATGGACCCTGAATGACAAGTGCGTTACACGACAATGTGTATGCCAAAAATACCTGAACGACCAATTTCTAGCTTTACGTGGAGCGCACGGACATTACTGCTGTGTGCTCGCTTCCAAGTCGGTGTCGTGGCCGCTTGTTCCCTGAACTATAGACTAAGATTTCCGATTCAAATCTTCCAGAAAATGTTGACTGTCTTTTCATATCGTTCAAAATAATTTTGGCAAATTTTTGCGTAAAGTTCGTTTTCCTAAAAACACTGAGCAAAGTCGACTGTTGATAATCAGCTTTTGTATGACTTTGCTTGAAAACAGGTGCAAAATTCGTCCTTGATTTTTGTCCTTGAACTAGACATCAAAAAGAGTGTAAAAAGCATTTATTTACCGTCTGTTTGGACAGAAGGCTGGGGCCCGGGTCCTGAAAGACCGATCAGCGGAAACCCAGGATTAAAACTTTACTCCACTATTATAGTATCATATTATTTCGACAAAACTGGATCTTGTAATACAAGGCTCAATGGTATTTTATAATCTCAGGTTTCTGCACAGCAAACTTTGCTGATAATTCGTCCTATCCTGGGTTAAACTTGATCATCTTTCAAGTAACCGGGTGCTGAAGATTTCAATAAGGGTAGTAGGAAATACAACTGTTTAATTTCCTGGCGTAGTTCTAAGAACTGCCCTTACGAAATAACTCTAAGTTTATAAGAATTCTATAGCTAGAATTTTATTGGCTGGTTCCATACTGCATTTTATTGTGGGTAATGTAAATTAAATCGACTCCAGTGTGTTTTTATTTTTATGGTCGACATCTTCCGGTAAATCGTGGGTAAAGACACACGTCTCTGATGTGATCCCTGTTCAGTAACCAAGTCAAGAATCTCTCCAGTCCCAGTCCATAACCTCCGTGGGGACAAGAACCATACTTTCTCTGCAAACAAGGAGAGACTGTTACCCTCGCTGAGAAAATAAAAGTTAAAGAGAAAACACCCGGCATTTCAGGACCGCACCACTAGTTTCCCCTCGAAATAGGGAGCTTAAGCAACGAGAACGGCAAAGCAGCAATAGGTTTGCAGGGTCTATCGAAGATTACCCTGCGTAGCAGGCGAAAGAGAGAACGGGCGCGCGCGAGGGAGACACGCGTGTCGGCTCCTTCTCGCGCGCCTGTTTTTTCTTGTGCCCACTACTTCCAAGCGCCTGCTACGCAGGCTAATCTAGGATTTACCGTTTGGGGGAGAAGTCCTGAGCGAGTGGCCGAACGAAAGTCGTCGCCTTGTGTTCACGTCCTCCACAAAACGTGAAATTAGGCATTATCACGTCGGCGTGCAGTGACGGCAAAGAAATGTACCAAAAATGCACGATGCACGTGCAAAGTTGTTGTTTTGCCAATCTAATCCTATATAGAGTGTTTTCACTCACGTGGCCAGCAGCTATGCAAATTTATTGGAACAAAAGAAAGCATTTGCATAAGAAAAGAGTTCAACTCCCGAAGGACTGGTTTGGGACACCAACATGGCTGCCGTTTTATTGTTTTGGGACATCAATATGGCCGCCGTGATGTCATGTGAAAGATTTTATGCCCTTCTCGTTGACGTCGCCGTCGTCGTTAGTAGGAAGCTTTAGCATCGACGACGGCGACGGCAGCGAAAAAGTCACCTTTAAAATGAATTCGCGTTTTTCAAACTTTGTCGCCTTTATTCCAATTCACTGAAAATGTGAAATGTGGGCGAATTTCCCTGGAGTTGATTTCTTGGGGACCGGACTCAAGCTTAGAAAGAGAAAGGAAAATTCGTCGTCGCTTGTTTACGTTCAAGATAAATCGTGAAATTAGGCATTTTCACGTCGTAGTCGTGCAGTGACGGCAAAGAAATGTACAAAAAAGTGTGATGCACATGCAAAGTTGTTGTTTTGCTAATCTAAACCTATTGCTTTTTGGACGTCCTCGTTGCCGTCGCCGTCGTCGTTGCTAAAGCTCCCTAGTTACCAATGGTGGCATCGACTGTACAAAATGGCAAAGACCATTTACGAAAGGGAAATAGGCCCTGGCGATAGACGTCACCAATCGCACGCGGGAAATCAAATAAACTGAATGGTTTAACAGTGTTTTGGTATCGAATTGTTGCACCCTGTGATTGGCTGAACTATCACACGGCACTTCCCTGTAACCAATCCGCGATAAAACCAAAACAATTCTAACCAGGTTGCGTGCGTTTTCCCGCAACTAGCTCCCGCTGCTTGCATTTACTTAGCTCTGATTGGCTTACTAGATTGTCTACATCCACTATTGATCAGTGTATTTACTGCCAGTAAAAACCAAGGGTTATGGAGTGCAGGCGGGATAGATAGATCGAAGGTCAAAACGCCCACGACTTCTGTGGTGTGCTTTGCGAAAGTTTCATGTGATAGAAGAACAAAACGCGCGTAATCAGATTACGAATGATAGACAGTCCAAACGTACGCGGTTGATCAGATTGCGTACTATGCATTTCATTCATTCTTAGTCAAAGTCCAAACAAATGCTAGCTACATACGCTCCGCTCACGCGTAATAGCAACCTGTAGGTTAGGATTGCGGGCTCCTCTGGTCGCTCACAATAACTTCCTTACGTAACAAACACGAACAATGGTTGCTTGATTTAACAAAGACGTAGGTTCGTAACACACCTGGTCAGTGTACCAATAGTAAGGTGTTGGATCGATTCCTTCCCGTTCGTATCCTTGCATCAACTCATCCTGAAATAGCAATAGCGCAAAACATAATTGAAAAGATGAGAATTAGCACCCTTTCGAAAAGAAAAGGGCTGAAGGCCTTGAAAATCTACGCCCACGAGCAAATTATTCCAGTCAAATGCTAAAAAATTTCCCCACCCCGGGATGCACATTGAGCAATTAACTGAAATCTTTTATTGAAATGCGACAACAGTATCAAAATATTTTATTCCCGTACGGCATTGTATTCATTTAAAAAACTTAAGTATTAACCTTATGTCCCATGGATAAGATCATGTATAAGAATGTGATGTTAGGTTCTTTTGTGAATGGCACTAAAAAAAAATTATTTTTTAAAGTCTTAACAAATGGTTCTCGATTACTGACATTATCTACAAACATGGTTACGAAAATAAAACAAACCCAAAATCGTAGAGGTTTTATCTCTCTCATGTTAAAGGTCTCTTGAAAATTAACCCCTCCCCTGCTGGTTTTCAACCTGGTGGAGTTTTCCGTTTTGAAAGTAAAGTTTTCGTTTACTTTGATACCGCAATGTACAAGATCTTAACACGTTCAATTGATCCCAGTGTACGTCGGGCGAAGAAAGACTGAAATATCCTCTCCCCAAGGAGAACAAGAATAGATCAGTCAAATACCCCTCCCTAAGGCCAACAAAGACAATCAAATCCCCACCCCATACCCTGCCTCAACCCCCCCCCCCCCCACCCCCACGCCACCGCCGGCTTTACATTGATAGGTACATAAGTCTGGTTGTAAGACTGGGTTTCAGACACTGTAGTACTTTAGAATATTAGAGTGCTATAGATTTGAGGACAAGAACGATTTAACTTAAAGTTTTTTATGCGTGTTCTCAAAAAGGGAAAGTTTCATTTTCCCTTTTTTCGCCAAAAAAGTTAGTATTATGGGGAATGCGAAAGTGGGAATTACAAGGCTGCGCAGGAATTTTGGATTTAAATTCGAACTCCGTTAAAAGCCTTGAAGAGTAATTAGGCACAACTGTCAACACGGATCGAGTCTCAGATGAAACTTTAAAATGGACAATAAACAAGATATTGGCTAAAGAAACAACAAACTTACATAATGCCACATCCTCATTGACCCACCAACAATCTCCCCAACACCAGGCATCAATAGATCGACCTAGAAACAGGGAATCAACGTTTAGTAGCTACAATACAAATGAGAACGGTTTCTCAATTTGCCTAAAATTGGGATCAATCTTGGTTTGTTTGCAACCACGTGATAAGGTCCTAAAACAATATGTATATTTTTTCGCAGAATTTGCATGGGAAGAGTTTACTTCCCAGCAGAGGAAAAAGCTTTTGTTCTTGTCAACTACCATGGCCGCCATGACTTCAGCTACAAACCACAACCCATGACAAAAGTAGTTGGCAAGGTTATACAACTTAACAGTACAGTCGACTCCCGATAACTCGAATCCTCGATAACTCGAACCTCGTGCTAAATAGAACCAAAGTCGACTTCCCTTGGATTTCCTTTATACATTTACTATAATTTTACCCTCGGTAACTCGAACCTCCCGCAAACTCGAAGTAATTTTTGTTTCCCTTCAGATCATTTCTATATAACTTTACCCTTGATAACTCGAACCATATTTTAAGATCGTGACAAGTCGGAGAATAAACACTGTACTGAAGTCCGAAACATTGAATTTATTCCAAAACAACCGTGACAATTCTTTGTCTTCACTTTTTTGTTACTGCAGTTCAAATTCAGTGTCCATCCCTGTATATTAATCAAGCTTTGTTGCTTAATTCCTTTTCCAAAATTATAATCTATATCTCTTGCTGCCCCTGAAGTGAACTGTGTATGATACTTGCATTACCCCCCCCCCCCCCCCAACCCATTTGCTTATTTGCTTATTTCCGGTTATTTGCTTTGACCTCCCGATAACTCGAACTTTTTTCGATTTCCCTAGAAGGTTCGAGTTATCGGGAGCTGACTGTAGTTCATTGTAACGTTAAAAAAGATGGCTTTCCTTTGTGCTAAATATCCCCATCTCCCCTATTCAATTGTGAGATGGAACAGAACAATTACGCACACGACATTGGGCCAGGGGCGAGGGGAAGAAGCAAAAAAGAGAAAAAAATAGCAGCTTTCCCAACACTTTTGACGACGATTGTAGTATGGCGGGTGATGTACTTACCGATTCCGTGACACGCTTATCTTCTGGACATCTGAACATGTAGAAGGACTTAATTTCCGTAGGGAAACGACACAGCAGGATTGGCTAGGTTATGAAAAATAATATAATCAAGGATCAATAAGAAAGCCTATTAAAATGTCGTATTGAGAAACCGAAGTTCTTGTACCTCGTTGATTTGATCTGTCATTTTTCGCTCAGGCATCTCAGGAATGTCCTGCAAAGAGAAAAAGAAGAGTCCAAAATCAGCAGACAAAAATAGAGTATTGACATTAATTTTGTTCTCATTTGATTTTGCCCCCTCCCTTAACAAAAACAGCAACAGCAGGTGAAAATTAAGATTGGAAGTACTTTTACTGAAGACTAGTTGTATTTTGTATATTAAAATTGAAACAAAATTTTAATGTAGCAGATAAAAATTTTGGCTTTTTTCCCCATTTTGAATTTCCTGCATGCTGCCATGGTAACAAAATATGTGGTCAAAAATTCAAAATGGTGGTTCGCAGTAATTTTTTAAAAAAGATTCGCATTACAATTATTTTGTTCATACTGAAGTGGAATCCAAAGTTTCTTTCTTAAATTTTAAGATTAATTCGTTGTCACAGAGAATTTTCCATTTAATAGAGAGAGTGCAGTCGCAACACACGAAATCTGAAGACATATCTGTATTTGACATGTGTGGTAAGGACTAAGACGTGGTCAATGTAACATTACATCATACCTCTCCAAATTCATAGAACGTTCCATCGTCTTTTTTGATGTTGTGCTCCTTCAAGTACACGATAGCATCAGAATAGTTCATTCTCCTGTGACAGAATAAAATAAAT
Source organism: Porites cylindrica (assembly GCA_964035525.1). Lineage (NCBI taxonomy): Eukaryota > Metazoa > Cnidaria > Anthozoa > Scleractinia > Poritidae > Porites > Porites cylindrica. Next base: position 23,380,499 of record OZ037779.1, on the reverse strand, counting down.
GGTGGCCGTGAAGTGAGTTCTCTGAGAACTCCGAGTACAAAGAAACCTGGATATTCAATTGACAGCACTCGAGGAACTTACTTGAAAGGTCTCTTCGGAGGCTTGAAATTCTAGAAGACAGATTATAATGGTGGAAAAATACATAAATTATCATAATAGCGAATCGACAACTCGAAATTTGTACCAAATTACAGCAAATTTTTTAGAGGTAAAGTCATTACCAACAGCACTTTATTTTCCAACAAAGAAAAGTTAAGTTGACAAAAAAAAATGGAACAATTTTTCGATGTTCCAGCTGGCAGGACAATTAAGAATACTACAGACTCATATCATAGTATAACCTAATTATGAAAGTCTGTATTAAATAAGTTTTAGATTTTACCGACAAGATAATCAGCAATTGCTGGGCCAGAATTGGAGCGACAAGAAGAAACTGTATTTACCAAGCTAAGGTTCAATGGGGAATTGTAACACCCCAGCCCTCGACCAACTTTACTTTCTCTTACTTTCTTAGGAGGTTGCAGTTTGAGTAACGTAAAATTAACGAACACTTGGCCACTTTTACCAGAGATGAGTGTAGCTGATGTACATCTAAAATGATTATTTAAAACTTAACGAAGGTATATAGTAGATGTATAAGATAAATGTGAGCCACCATCTTTTCCTTTATTTGCTTACATAGTGATAAATTTAAGACAAATAATTACACTCTAAACGTAATAATAAGTCCTGGGTTTTACACACCGGATTCAGTTCCTTGAGTATTTCTGCATGGGGAGACTTCAGAACTCTATCAACAACGTCGCAAACCTGGAATGGAAAAAAAAAATGGATAAAGGGGTATACTTTGAACGTTTATTTCTATGGGAAATATAGGGCTTAGTCTGAGGGGAAGAAAAACATAATAAGTTTGGCGCTATTAACTCGGTTTATATCATGGTTTCTATAACTGAAGCTTTGAGCCTTGCTTAAGTTAGTTGATAAAACCTCATTCTCTATCATAATTTTATTAAACAAAGCTTTGATCAGCGCAACTATAATTATGCATTATTCATTGAACAGGAAATAAAAGCCACAGATCAGTAATTAAGGTGGAAAACTCAAAAGGAAAAAATAATAATAAAAACAGTAAATAAATAAAAATTTGTACCAAGTCTTCTATCCTGTCTAGGAGATCATCAAATGAAATGAAGGGGCATTCTGCTTCTACATGAGTATATCTGAAATCAGGAAAAAACACAGAATCCTGTATTGTATCCACTACCGCAATAGCTTGAAGTAAAATTAAGAAAGTTCAAAGACGCGTTGCAAGTTTTGTTATCAACCGTTACGCAAAAATGGCTGATGCTATTGGGTTTGGATGGATCCCTGTTAAGGAGAGAAACCAATTTCATCTATTAAGGACAACCCATACAGCCCTATATGATACTCGACTGGCCGAGCTATTTAACTATGGAGAGATGTCAAACTACCAGGAATCTACACGCAAAAGCTATATTGCAACTGGTCATGTCTCCTGAAAGAGGAACTTTTCGAGATCCAGCCTCCAAGTTATTCTACAGTCTGCCAAATGACATCAAACTTAAGACTAATCCTAAAACATTTGCGAGAAAAGTTTTTAAATTATTTAAAACTAAGGCCGAATCCAGATTAGATTGCATTTTTTTTATTGTGCTTTTGTTTGTTTGTTTGAATTATAGCTTTTGATATCATATACCAACTTGTACTTTCACTTTTCATCCATATTACACATGTATAAATATATTTCATTGATGAATGTAGAACCACTCCATATAGGAAAGTCATAGGCTTACTTTGGAGCTGTTGTGGCAGAAACGTTAGCCTGAGTGGCAGGCTCAAAAAGGAGAGGGGGGTGCCAGGGGAGAGAAAAAAAAAGAAGAAATGCGAAAGGGAAAAGAGAAAGGGAGCTTTTTCCTCTCTCCCTAATCCCCTATCCCTTTCCCCTCCTCCCATAACCCTTGGATGCCTTTCGTGCAGGCTTCAGTAAAGTAAGGACAACAGACATACTCTGATAGATGTCTCCTAGTGCGTGACTGCTCTGCCCTGTATGACTGTGCTATACAGAATACATCACCCAGTGATGGCAAGAGTGTTTCCAGGTACAGCTGGGAGGACTGCGTCAAGTAGGCCTTCAAAAAGAATAATACAGTCACAATGGTTGTAATGATTATTGGAAACTTAACAAAATGTCAGTACCAGTAAATTAAAAACAACACTAAAACTAACAACAACAACAAGAATAACAAACACGTACATGTAAAACTGAAATTCAAAAATTGCAAAATTACAAAGAGGGTTAGCCATATGAATCTCCACTTTGCTACAAAGATACCTTTCATGAACATACTCATTGCACTCACAAGCTTCTTAGAAGTGAGATGTTGGTACATGTACCCCAGAGAGGATTAGCAACTTACACCGCTTCCATAAAACTGTACTTACTTTTAAAAAAAAAAAAAAAAAATGAACACTTACTTTTTCACCAAAATAGTTAAATTCAAAGAGAGTAGAACCTCCTTCAACTTGTGTTTGGACCATTGTGGGTGGAGTGACCTGTGAATGAATAAAACAGTGCATTAAGAAAAATAATGATAAATGGCTCTGCAGACAGTGCTGAGTTGACTCCAGCAAGAATTTTAAGATATATGTGTATGAGAAATTTTCTCTCACCACCAGTTTACTGTAGTAACTTTAATAATATCATAAAATTAATGCTCAAATAAATGCCCCAGGCATCCATTTAATTTTAGAAGCCCAAGCAAGGGAGTTAAATAGATAAGATGAGTTTATACACGCAAAAGAGAGAGGAATTTATTCTCATAATATTATTGTAACAAATTCCACAAAACTGTAATAATATACTTTAGGTGAAAACCACAGTATATAAATAGCAGACTAACCACTCCATCCATTGATACCGCTATGTCATTTAAGATTCATTCTTTTTTTTAAATCTCAACTTCGATGTCTGAATCTTTAATTTGAACTTGACAGTGAACAAGATGCAATGCACAAAATCTTGTTAATCAAGGGAGAATCTAAATAAATTGAATGATTTTCCTTTATTTTACTATTTCCTAGCTAGCATTTTGGAGCAAGTGTCATGCAGAAGAGACGTTCATCTATGAGAGGGTTTACATTAGTCTTTAGATCATTTATGGTATTTAATTAAAAGTCACAATATTGTTACAGTCAAGCTCCTATTACTGCCAATGCTTTCAGGACCATATATGAGTTAGTGTCCTCAGTAAGGAGATTCTAATTCTGGAATAGCTGGAATTTATTTTAGTCAAAAAATGGTGAATCATTATTTTTGCTGGGAATTTGGCTGCTGTCCATATCATTAAGGTTTCTCTAGCAGCTGCAGGGGTATTGCAAGGCAAGAGTTAAATGTAATGTCATTTCTTACCTCAACATAACTGTGATCAAAGTAATGGTCTCTAAAACTAAAAGTCAATAAAAGAATAAAAAGAAAAAAGGAAAAGTCGGTCGGAGATTTGATTTTAGTCAAGGTCATGTGACCAAGAATCAACCAATGGAAGTCCCTGTTTAGTTGAGTGAAAGTCTAGGAATATAACAATATATTTTGTCCAGATTTCATAGATTCAAATACTGTACATGTATGCTCATTGGTTCAAAGAAATGTGCAACACAAGTTTCATTTTTAAGCTACAGATAAAGTTGTCATGCTACTGATCTTTGGTGCTACCTTTTTTCATTTTCACGGGAGTCAGACAAGTAATATATTTTTGGGATAAGGTAGATCAACAATATGAAAATGAGTATCTATTTTTGTAAGAGCAGGACAACTAACCACTGAGTAACAGTAGATCGCATTCTCAGGATTCTTGAAATCTAGAATAAATTACCACCAAGTGTTAATGAAAATTAAGTCACAGCTGCAGTGAAGGACAAGTGGAGTTGTGTTGCACAATTAATTATGGGGAACTACAGGTACATGTAACTTGACAAATACCCCACATCATCAAAATTCTATGATAGGTAGTAAAAAGAGCTGATAATATTTCTTGCCTCTGACCAGACAAATACATTAAAACATAATATTTTGGCTTAGCTTCTTGCTTGCTCGGTTTTTTGTGCAAAATTTTAGTCACAGCATTCAGGCCAGTGCAGTAACTGAAAGATCTGCACATCATTCTATAGTTGGAGCCATTTCCATTTAATTCTTGTTTTTTTTTTACCTACAGTTGTATACAAAGTGTACTAATGCATTTTAACCAATACTCAGGTTGTTATTATAATTCCTTGGGTCAATTAAAATACTAGTTACAAAGCAGTATAAGATTAAAAGGCAACGTAAACAGTCTTACTGTATCTCCCCTGAGCATGATGTGCCGGTTATCAAGCTGAGTATCTATAGCAGATTCCTTAAAAGAGCAGAAAAAATACTTTTTTATAACACTATCAGTTCTTATAACTAAAAAAAGCACAAATGAAGCTGAAATTGAGAAAAAAACTAAAAGAAAGACAGTGGAAAGTGGAGAAAAGTTGTTAAAATGTCATCTTACGTTCGATAAAACCCTTGTGATCCCTCTGCTGTTGACCACTCCAGAAAAGACCATAACAGACCGAAATGCTGTTTGTTTGTAACACCAAAATTTTGCATAAGCATTGTTTTCAGTTCCTCTTAGGGCCATTTTAACTCCCAAGAGAAACTGAAGACAATGTTTATGCAAAATTTTGGGGTGACAAACAAAGAGCACTATGGTACATGTATGTTATGGCATTTTCTGGAGTGGTCAATTTGAAGCACTGGTATTACATGTACATGGAGAAATTATTTTTATTCTCATGATCACTCTTAAGGCTTAAAGGGTGATATTGAAGGGGGCTGTTTATGTTATATTTCAGCGTGCCACAACAGAGTTTATCGCTTTCAGATTAACCAACCTCATTCACAAGATTGTCAACGCCACCAGCAGGGGATTCTCCCACTAGTTCCCAGTAGTCCACGGCCATTTCATGTCCTCCTGGAGCCTGGACAATAAAACATAATTATAATGCAAAAAGCTGACTTCTAATCTCTTGACAGAATTTACAACATAACTACCTCATTTTACTATATAAACCCCCTTTGAAATACCAGGTGAGCTTTCGCGTGTTTGCTGCGCTCACTCGTGACATATTTTTCAACACTCAAAGAGAAAGTTTGTATCTCCACGCGGCCATGTAATATCCTTTATATGCACCTCAACATTGTATCTACCAATAATATTATTCTTTTACAGCAAAACAGCCAGTGTAACCATCATTATCATAAACAACTACAATAGAAAACAAGAATGCTTACTGTTTTTCCTTCTGGAAGTGCTTTGATGACACCATAAAGACATACAGATGCTTCTGTAGATAGTGTTACACCTTCATAAGTCTGGCACTTAAAATTGAAAAAGAAAGGTAAACATGACTTATGCAATTTTTGCTAAATAAAAATCTGAGGTACATATGTTAATAACTAATTTTGCATTGTATTATAAGGGCCCCAGTTATAATATATTATCTTCAAAATTCTGTTTAGTAAAAAGAAAAAGTCTGATTTCCCACCTTTTATCCACCTTCCGCTGATTTCGTTCATCACACATTTCAAATTTTAACACCCATATCTCATGTATTATTTCATGGTTCATTTTCCCATTCCTGCTGCCCATTTTAAGCTACTGACCTGTTAAAATAAATTACGAATGCTTACCAGTTGATCTGACAGAACACATTGAAGGAAACCATTTCCATCTCTAAGAACTAAAAACATCAGATTTTTGCCTTGTCTTCTAAGCCTGTGCACCCAGCCAAACACCTTTACCCTCTGGTCACGATGTGTCACTGAATCTTTTATTCCTATCTGTGATACAACGCAAATGAGAATCAAGACCTGCCTTGAATTCAGTATAAGAGTCAGTTATATCAGTATGCACTAGATTACATCTACATTGTATTTTCTAGTTAGAACAAATAACAGGCAACTTCAACCTGGCCAAAGATACTGATCGGTGAAGAACTTACTCTCTGGGCAGGGGGCAAACTTGGGTCTTCTTTTATTGTAATTTTCTTAGCCTCTTCAAGATTCTTTTCCCTCTGTTGAGCCTTTTCAGCCTTAAAAAAAAACAAAACAAAAGAAATTAGGGCATAAATCATAATAGTGACAACCCAAATGTAGCACCCACGATGGTTGGCTAAAATAATCTGAAAGTAAGGGATGGACCATTAGAAAAGTAATGGGGGCAGGTGGGCGAAGGTAAAAAAGAAGTTATATAAGCAAGGAAAAATTAAACGAAATACAGCTGGGGGTAACCTTGTGACGGACTGTAACCCATCTAGGATTTTCCATGGTATTTTATGTTACTTATGAGAGCAAAAGATTCCAGATTACATGTATTTTAAAGCCCCAAATTTAATTTTGTAAAAAAATGTCAACTCAAAAGTAGCATCAAAGAAGTTTCACCTCAAAGCCATAACATTGTGATATTTGTCCAAAGGCTGGAACTACATCACACCTCTCCTAAACTGATTATCAGAGACAGAAAGGTCCACAACCTTGGTTTAATCTACACTAACCTCCTTTTTCTCCCTGTCTTCAGATTTCTTTTTCTCTTGAGCATAAAGTTTGCTCAGTTTCTTTAGCTGGGCCTTTGCAAGCTTTTCGTATCTCTGAAATAATAATCATGATTATATGACACAACTGACATGTACAAATTATGTAAGAAAAAATGGCTGGAGTTGGTGCATAATTTACTGTGCTACACTGACCACTTTACACTGCTCATACATGTACACATGTACGTAGGAGGGGTGGGGTGGGGGGGAGAATAATATGCTTTAACGGGAGGCAAATATGCATAATTTCAGCCATTAAATTAAAATTTATTTTAATAGTTTATGTAAAACTGGTAGGTCAAATTATGAAATTCAGGTAAAAATGGTATCAACTTACACTTTAGGTTGATTCTCAAGTTCCTTGGCTTCTTAACCCTAAGAATTGTTATTCATAGTCATGAATAATAATGGTTAGGAAGCAGTGAAACTTGAGAATCAAGCTGGGTTGAAACCATTTTAACCTGAATTTCATTTGTCAACTAAAACCTACAACAAAAAGGCTTTTTGGAACCTTGACTGCGACAAATACTGCCACTCAAAACTATTACAATTTGAAAATTCACCATCGTACCTCTCCTTCATCTTTGCCATCCACCATAATCTGAGGTAAAGGTTCCTTCCCTTCAGAGGTACGTAAGGCCTATGAAACAAAATCACAAAAACATATTCCTTAATTAATACTATGCTTTCTCCATACTCTTGATGTAAACTCTTTTCACCAAACTTGGCACTATGAATACCAAAACCTGCCACCCATAAACCCCCCAAATTTATAAGCCCCCTTGGTTATAGGCCCATCTAATTGACTATAGTGAACAAAAAATCATCTGATTATAAGCTGCCCTCTAGCTTTTCTTTTCTTGATTTGATTTGTCATGATTTTTTGAGGTTTAATTTAAAGACCAGTAAATGGAAAACTTTTTTTTTAAAATCAACAAACTCTACCATAGCTTGTTTTGAAGCACGTTTTCTATTCAGGATATAAGCCCCCTTGATTATAAGACCCTCTGTATAAAAGCCTTCCTAAAGCCCCTTACAAAGATATGTAAGCCCAGGGCTTATAAGCAGCAGTTTACAGTATTGTGAAAAATTCTTAAAGACTTCCCTGGAACATGTAAATGTTGTTGGTAAAACCTGTTGTCATGTTAACCTACCTTACTGGCACTTAATTTCGCGGGTCTTTAATTATTCGTGTTTTTTGCGATTATAAGAAAATCGCAAAATTAAAGATCAGCAAAAATAAATCCTCATGAAATTAAAAGCATGCAGAATTTAATACCCATATAGAAAATTCAAATAACAATTTACATGTAATAGCAATGGTAGGTCTCGACAAACACAAATTGCTTTCTAGTTTTACTGGTAAGATCCATTTTGTGTCTTCCATTGTGAAATAAGATTAGTTTCCAAAGATTTCACACATTGCTTGGTCCAGATTATCTAATTTTCTTAAAGGTTCAGACTTTTTAAAAAAAGGAAATGAAGTTGAGAACGTATAAATCCTGAAAATAAACCATGAAATACTGTCTACGCAGTCGCCACAGTTGCAAAATTAAGTATCCGCGAAATAAGGTACCAATAAGGTAGATTCTCATGGTCTCTGATGAAAAACAGGGCTAGCAACCAATTTTGTTTATCATTTCAGCATTACAATACCTGCATTACTGTTTTGAAAGGTTTCTGTAAAGAACCATCACCAGTTTCATCATTTCCCTCCTTTTCTGAGGTGTACATCAAAGGCCCATCAGCTGTTACAAGAGAGAAGTGTTAGTAGCCATGTTGTTTCTAAATGTAATAATAACAAGACCTAAATTAACTGGGATGTCACTAAGATCTCAAGTTGCCGGGTAAATACAACAACTCTAGGTGGGGAATCAAACAGCTAGAGATTTCTTTTGGTTCTATTTTTCTTCTATTTTCCTATGAAAGCAGCCGGTGGAAATCCCCAGCCCCGGGACCTTAATGACAACCCTGATGAAATTTAATGATGCTTATTCTTAATGCAAGTGAAAGTTTCAAGTTCTATCTTATTAATATTATTTAAAGAATTCAAGAAAATAAGAATGTTAAAAAAACTAACCTAGGCATCTAATGGGAGCATACATTCTAAGGGACCTTGTTAAGCTAGCTTGGCATGCACTGCCTTGTGTAGGGACCCATGGAAGTCTATCTGGTCTACAGCAATAAACTGAAAGGGAACGCTTTAGGGTGTAGAGCCAGGAAGCCCTTTGAAGATAAGAAAAGGAGACACAGCGCATCTCTAGCTAACTTGGCCCTACAAATTAAAACAGAAAGAGTTATCCTAATGAAAGTGTCTGACATAACTTAACTATCGCAAACAAAAGTTTTACTGTACAATTCATTTTATGTGTAAAGTACTTTTAACACTTGCTGATCCAAAAGTTTGATGCTTGTCGGCTTTTCACCGACACATTACACCTTTACAAAAAGAGATAGATGTGTATGTGTTACAGGTCAAAATTAAATTCAGGTTAAAATTTTTTAACCCAGGTTGATTCTTCATTTCATTAATTTGTCTCCTAGCCTTTATTATTCAAGAATTAGGGCTAGGAGAGGAAGGAAATAATTTCCTATGAAAATCAATGTAGGTTAAAAAAATTTAACCTGAATTTAGGTTGACCTGTAACATATGTGCATCAACTAAGACCCACATACACGCGAGACCTGATGCATGTACATGTATTTTCAGATACAATTATGCATATATTTTGGATCGTTTGGTTCTGGCTTGCACTGTAGCTCATAGAAATGACCTCAAAAAATGTTCAAAACTCAAATGAAATAGGCAAAGTTTTAACAAAAACTTTTTATGGGAAATTGCTATTGATTTGTTTCCTGTGATAATGTTGAAAGGTTTAAGTGTTCACTTCTCAGAAAATTGCATGCATGAGACAGAGGAAAAGAAATTGCACCACCATAACATCATTTACATTGTCGATAGTGTCATCTATAGACAATACCTCTCAACCAATTAGGGAGCATGAAAAGGGATATTTCATCATGAAACAGTAAAAATTAAGGTTTCACGGTGAATAAGCAACTTTCTGATTGCATCTTGTCTTAAAAATCACTGCTTTACAGTATGAAAAACGGATTAATTCTAGAAGGTGAAATGAGCCAATAACGTTCTAACACATGCAGTGTAAGTAAATCAATATCAATCAAGGCATATAAACAAAAACTTATATGCTTAACGATTTCTGATAACTTACGCTTACTCACTCTATGCGCGAAAATTGAATAGAAAAAAGATTTTTTTTGTTTTGATCCCACATGTGCATCGTTCTATAAGGAAGGACAGTGATCGTGTTCTCTGAGATGAAGTGTCCGAATGGAAAGTACAAAACCCGGCAAAATCACTGAACCAGTAAGGTTAGTGTGAGCTTTAGTAAGATTAAATAAGCACGAAAATTCAAATTCAAATTCCCAGTATAGTCAAATCTGTTTCGCTTTGAACGTCCCCTCTAGGCTAGAAAATTATTCACTGCGATATCGTGGTTTCCTTGCCATGAACTGATGAAAAAATGTAGGGCTTCGACCGCCTTTCAACACGTGCGTGCGCAAACAACTGTTGCTTTGCTTACCTTGAACATCCAACTTTTCCATCTCAGAAGTCAGGGATTCAGACATTGTTCTTCGCCTGTCCTAAGACGATAAATAACTTGAATTATTGAGAAAAGGGTTTAAATTTACAGAAATTTCCAGCAAATGGTGGATTGCGGGTGTGTTACATCAGGCAAAGACGAGCCTTTGATGAACAGGAAGTAAATTTCAGCGGTTTTTCAATGAACTTTTACTATACTACTTCATGTATTTGGCGTTAAGTGTAGTTACAGGTTTTCAGTGTGACAACGGGTTTGGAGCGGCGGGGGATGGGGGTGGGGAGAGGGTGTTGATCAGGAGAGTGAAAGGCTGCGTAACAAATATTGAAATAGTTTTTATGAAAACAATCTCATCGTGGATACTAAAAGTAGTTGATTTAGAAAAAAAAAAGAAAACCTAGTTTATTTCCTTTAGCACGATATTCCACTGTGAGTAGGTCTTCCCCCTCCCCTAGTGCGCAGTGGAATGGTTTCAAAGGCGCGAAAAATGGCCTCTGGAACTTCGAATCTTCATCACGTCGATTGCACCATATTGTTTGGCGCATTTCATTGTTCTTTCGTACACTTTTCATAGCTGCAAAGGATCTTAAATTCTTAACGATGTATCGCGCGATAAAAACGAGCTGGTATAGATGGCCTACAGGAATTCCGGCCAGATTTCTTTTGCCTCGTCTGCCGCGTAGCACGTGTTCATCATCAACAACATTTCATGAGATCGAGCCAAATGAAGAACAAAAGAGATTCAACCCTCTTGATATACAAATGCTGTCCAGTTCGCTACACGCTCAAGTGTTCCGTGGCAAAATGGATACCTACGATCCAACGACGATTAAAAAATGCCAAGAACATTTGACAGCACACAGCTTGTGGAAGAAAAGTGGGACAGTCTTACCTGAAGTGGAATTTGAGCTACCACCCCAGCTGGGCTCAAACATCGATGAACACTTTAGAAACATCGCAGAGCAACAAAGCAGGCCGTATTTTGAAAAGGCTAGGTTGTTAGCGGAATTAAGACTTCCTGCAATACCCAATGAGTGGTGTTTCTCTCCAGGCTGGACTAAGTATGTTTATGACGACAAGGATCTTGTTACATCATCAGTGGATGTTCCAGACGAGGATGCTTTAATCTTTGACGTTGAAGTTTCTGTTAATGAAGGTCCTTTTCCTGTTATTGCTGTAGCAGCATCACCTACTGCTTGGTAGGTGATCAACACAACTTACAGAATTACCTAGTAGGTTTTTCAGGATCTGGGATTGCCATTTAATACTTGAAGCCCTGGATTAGGGATATTATGCGTCAGTCAATTCCAGCTGTGCCCAACACCCCCGGGCACTAGCATTTTTTTTGCCTTGGATGGCAAATTCCTGGGGGTGGGGACTCTTGAGGCGGTCAAATCCCCCGAGGTGGTAATGAAAAAAGAGGGCAAATGCCCCATTCTCTGTCAACATTGCAACCTTTTTCATTGATCGCACAGTCGAATAGTGCTGTTTTAAACATTTTAATGTCCCATTTTTTGTTTCAAGTAACGTCTTCTTTGTAATAGCACTAGGATTCTTTATTAAGACTTCATGTGGCGACGACATGAACCAGTTTATGGTTTTAGTATTGATATAAAATTATTGACATTAAAATTAATAGAGCGCTGTAAAGTTACATGTTATGAATAGTTCTCTAAATATGAAAGGATGTTCTTCAAAAAATATCAACAGAAACTTGATTCACTAACCAAACAATGTTGATTCAGAGCGATAGCTCCTGAGTTTTGCTATGTAATTCTGGCATAATAAGCAATGAAAAAATGCACGCATAAAACCAAGAACATGCCTTTACAACCCCCTGTCTTGGACCGATGAGCCAATGTGCATTTTTCCAGTAATATCCTCTGTGTAGTTATATTCTGATATTCACCTCTACACAAACCACGATATACAAATGTGAACCCTCCATAGCAGTCTTTGTTAGCGGAGGCTTTGATGTGATACTGTCCATTAATTTTGTGGGACCAGTTTAATTAATTTCTTTAGCACCACTGTTCGAAAAGAGTAGGGGACGTAGACCCTGATGTTGTGTTCAACCTTCACTCATCATCACATCATTCACATCATGGGTTGGGTCACTGCCAGGACAGGGTGCAGTAAGCTCACAAATGGACTGAGAGTGGCTGCCAGTGGCGCTTTTATATGCTGACATCCGAGCTTACTGTTCACATGTTAAAATGTATGGTAAGAGGGCGCGTTTGTTGTCCTCTCATCCACAACTCTCCATTTCATTTCATTTCATACTCATGCCTGCTCAGGTACAGTTGGGTGAGTCCAAGACTTATAGAAGACAAGAGTTACCAGTGGTTGGTGCAGCCAACACCTAAGTTATACATACCGCTAGAGATTCCTGAGGGACAAGACTGGAGACAGGCAGAGTGGAAAGAGAAGCTTATTGTTGGTCACTCTATCGGATATGACAGATCCTTTATAAAAGAGCAGTATTATATTAAGGTATGATTGCTTAATCTGTTATGTTTTCAAATGGATAGGTTTTGCTGACTGTTTAACCATGAACTGTCATTACCACTCGGACTACCAAAAGTATCCATTATATTGAAAGGAAAGTGAAGACAGAAGCAGGATAAGAGAACTGCCATATACAGGGTTTTTAGTAAGAATTCTATTAGCAGAAGAAGGTGTAATGTTGCAGGAGAATATTTTGAAAGAGGCTCCCATGTCTGAATAAAAAATAGTCAGAGGCTACCAAACGTAGCTGGAGAATTCTGCGTAGTTAGCGGAGAATTCTCTGATCTCTGGTACCTAATGAACACCCTGCATAATTATATTGCCTTGTAATTAGTATTACATACAAAATGACCCTTTTTTGCCCTTTCATTCCCAGAATGAATAATTAGTATTGTCGCATTACCATAAGTTTTTGTTACAATATTATTTAAACTTATAAAATATCTTTAATTAGCATACCTAAGCCTTTGTAAGTTTGGGGCATGGTTATTGATGACAGAATCCTCTTTAATTCGTGCAGGACTGTATATTTTGGTTCAAGCAAGGTTCACTCACTTTAAGTGGATGTGTTGTCAATCACATTTCCATTTTCTTTTTAATTTGCCTATTTCAGGGACCTAAGACATATTTTCTGGATACTCTGAGTCTTCACATGTGCATTGCAGGCTTCACAAGTCTGCAGCGCAACCTTTGGGAGTCGGCAAATGCAGGTCGCATTGGAAAAGTGCCATGGATGTTGGGTGGCTCAGGGAATAAGCTGCAGGACCTTCAGTCTCTTTATTGTGGGAGAGATGATTTAGACAAGTCAATGGTGAAAATATTTGTGGAAGGGACGCTCGATGATGTTCGAGAACATTTCCAGGTATAAAGAAAAAAAAAGAAATTAAATAAGGTTCTCTAAAAGTAGAATATGAAAAAGTAAATGTTGGCATAATTGGTTTCACGTTGCTGGACTTAGTTTCTGTAAGTCATAAATCAAAACTTCCGCTTAACTTTTTTTTTTTCAGTCAATCTTTACTTAAAACACTTATATTACTAACATGTCATGTAACCTTCTGATGCTGATCAGCAACATTTCTCCTGTTGTTGACAGTTAATTTATTGATCTCTTGTGCAATAGTTCCCAGCACACTACAGTTTCCTAAAATAAAGCTATTGATGAAACCAATGCTCTGTTTTGGGCTCTTTAAGTGATTTATCTTCGGCTAATTATTTTTTTCAAAAGGAGTTGGTAACATATTGTGCTAAGGATACAGCTGCAACTCAGGAAGTATTTGCTGCCCTTTGGCCCAAGTTCCTGGATAGGTTTCCTCACCCTGTGTCTTTTGCTGGGATGTTAGAAATGGGATCAGCATATCTTCCCGTCAATCACTCTTGGGAAAATTACATCAGGGATGCTGACAATACCTATGATGACTTAGAAAATGAGATGAAGTGCTCACTGATGAAACTGGCAGATGATACTTGCAATTATCTTCATGGAAAAAGGTTTGGAAATAGTCGCCTCATGTTAGATAATCCAAGACGGTCTTGGATTCTGAATTTCACGCCATGGATTCCAGATACCAACTACTGGATTCTGGATTCCTTGTCGGTGGAATTTAGATTCTGGATTTGAATTGTTAGCAGGTTTCTGAACTCCTAGAGCTGAATTCCAGATTCCAAAGCCCATGACTTCGGATTCTATGAGCAAAAATTTCCTGTATTCCAGAATCCAGATTACTTTTTATGGATGAAAAGAGTTGTAATCATTACTTTTTAACCCAGCGTTTATTGATTTTTTCATTATTTTATTTGTTTGGTATTGTCTTCATAATAATTCCACGTTAGATGCTAGCCTGCGTAGCTGGCGGTATTTTGTGGGTGCGAGATTAAAGTTTTGGTGGCGGAGCTGAGTTCCAAAAAAAGGGAGTAGGGAAGAGGCGGTTGAAATACCACCTGCCAGAAAACCCTGGTATTTTGAATAGTCCGCTCACCAGTGTGCGGAGAAACGGATTGGTCGAGGGCCATACATATGTCAATCATGTTAGATGATCCTTCACATATATTTCCCAATTAAGGGAGCAGATGGCAAACTGGAAAAGACGTAAGTGATTGTGGTTTCCCCTTTAAAAAAAGCATAATTGATGACCAAATTGCCGAAATGGCATCTTTAAACTTCACAGCGCTGGAATTGTCTTTATTTAGCCGTAAGAAATAAAGGTAAAAAAAATTAAAACTCTTTACAACTGCATCTGAGATCAAATCCAATCAGGAACACCTACAGAACAATAAAACACGGGAAATGTTTACTCAGTATGCATGTAACAAACCAGCTTCATGACCTTTCAATGTTAAGCCTAGTGTGGCAAAAGAAGATTTACTCAGTCAAAGTTTAGAGTGATACATGCACTGTGTAGTGCTAGTAACCTTCACGCGAGAGCCGAGAAAATAAAAAAACCTCTGTTCAAGCAAACTCACAAGGTCACGTTTCACATTATCATGAGCTTAGGAGTCGTGTTTAGCCTGTCAACGCTTATTTCTAAACTGTTTCGCCCGAAAATAATCGGAAGTTTCAAATTGCAGGTTTCTCTTTGATTGGCTGATTTAATTGGAATCAGCTAAGGTGACAAAAATGATTTTCCAGGGTTCTCAATAGATTTTTAAGTAGGAGGTGATCACTGATAAAGTTGGAGGCTCTTCAGCAAAGCCAGAGGTGTCAAAACAAAGCAAAGAAAAGCGACTTAAACACAAAGTAAGCGGCTATAAATCCCAAAGTAAGCGGCGATCAATCGCGGGGTGCCGCCTTCTATTGAGAACCCTGTTCTCTGGCAGGTGGTATTTCTCGCAGCTTCGCCGCTCATGACGGCTCTGCCGTCAAATCTCACTCGACTTTATTACAGCGGTTCCGCTGCCAAATCTCACTCGACTACTACACAATACCGCCAGCTACACAGACTAGTTAGATGCCTGCCCCTGTTGGGGGTTACAATGTATGCATTATTGAACAACTGTTTGGTCTGGATATAAATATTTATGGACTGAGGAGAAGTCAAAGACGCAAGCTTGGTCAATAAAGGATTTATTATGTGGGCAGAAAGAAATCTTTTTCTAGTGGGATCATTGGGAAAATCCCGAGCGGCCAAGATAAGCTCGTTTTGCCCACTTGTGTAGCCAATCAGAACACAAGATTTGCTTGATCTTGCCCACATATAATATAACATGCTAAGACCTTAAACTGTGCCTTATAAGCCCTTAGTGGTCTTATACATCTACATAAGGGGTTTTAGGAGGGCTTATACATGTCTACGTGAAGGGGCTTATATCCTAAGAGGCTTATAACCAAAGTCGAAAAATTGCTTCTAAACAAGTTATAGAATGCTGATCAAAATACTGTCTGCATTGACTGGTTTTTCACTTTAATACAATTTTAGGGAGGCTTATACCGGGGGGGAGGGGAGGGGGGCTATAATCAGATATATTTTCTGTTTACAGTTAGGTAAGCCTATGACAGGGGGTGGGTGTGTGTGGGTGGGGTGGGGGGTTGTGGTTATAAGTGGTGGAGTTTACAAGCAGCACTTAAAGGGTATTTATGCAGCACATTCCTCTTCATTAAATGTGGTTAGGTATGCAGAGGATGCATGGCTCTGGGAATTAGACTGGTCGGTACAAGAAATAAGAACCAAAAAACTGAAACAGCCAAAGAAGAAAAGGCAATCCAAGGCGGAAAAAAACACTACTAATGTTATCAGAGCTGTTGAAGAAACGTCTGGCTTGTTTTCTGAAGATGAATTGATCGATGACAACAATGTGGAGGTAACTGAAGGATTAAAGAGCTCC
>OZ037779.1:23336416-23356416 GCA_964035525.1 Porites cylindrica | reverse complement strand
GCATACCTCATAAGGTTTGAAACAAAAACAGAAGAAACTATAAGTTGAAAGACATAGAGAGCCATAAACCAATTGGAAAAATGGTGTTGGCTGTGTCACGTGGTATTTTAGAGGGGCAACCAGATCAATAAGCGGCTTTAGTTAGGAATCACGGACGTTTTGCTTATTCTAGACAACAAATGTTTAAAAACTTGTAATTCAATATGGGTTGAGTTGATCGTTGTGTGTCGGTTATTGATGCAATATCAACCGACGGTACCCTGAGAAGTGAGCGCGTGCAATTCTTGTGCGAAACTTGACGACATTTGATCTAGACATTTTAGACTTGTGGAAGGAAATTACAAACTCGATACGTAACTGCTTGTTTTGGCAAGTTTTTTCGTTGGTTGACCCCCTAAGAGACCACATGATAGTGATCACTGACAAATCACGTTTCGTCGTGAAAGGAATTCAGTTTGCTGCCAAAGCCGCCAACACTAGGGTTGAACTGCGAATGAGCAGAGCATTTCGGCAAACGGCAAACCACTCTTTTCCCTACTGCGCATGAGCAGACTTGTTCGAAGCTTGTTATCAGCCGCTGATGTTCATTAATGGCTTTTGAGCAAGAAATAATCTATAATTGGATATTAAACCACCGAACTACGGGGGACTTGTGATAAGCAAGTTCCTACCTTTGGCTTTGCTGAGACTACTTCCATTTTAACTGGTTGATTAAAACGCTTAACTTTAATTTTAACTTTGTATATATTTAGCAATTATTGAATTTGGCTTTCGTAGGGGATAAAGAATTCTGCAGATCGGGGACCCTCCGAGATTGCTTTATTATTCATTCAAAATAATTCCAAGATTAAAAACAAGCTAAAACATTCTTACCTCGGTCGATGTTAAGTTCATATCGATAGTGCATCTTTATCGGGAAGTTTAGGAGATAAACGGCTGTTTGGGTCTGCAAATATTCTCCAAATGGCAGATGTCGTCCGTCGAGTTGTCTTCTTACTGTTCTTGCCATGTTTTTAGACAATAGTTCGCCGTGAAACGAGTAAAATGTTCGCACATTACTCACTTCGAAAACAATTAAAACTGGTCCCCAGGTTTTCTCGGTTAACGGTTCAATAATCTACAACTTTGCTGCACATTTGACGTCATCGGTTCAATATGGCAAATTGTTCCAAATTTGGTCAACAGTAGCTGGGCATGAGAATTATGCGTGTGATTTTAGCCGATCAGAAACGGAGAAATATTTTGAATAAATAGTGAAAAAAAATTGAAATTGTCCCAGTGATTGATGACAAAACTCTTTTAGTTAAAATTTTTTGGATCTGCTATATCAAGTGACTACAGCCTGAGACAGTCGAAAATTCAGGTTATCATTTCTGACCTTTTCCTGTTTTAGAATGGTGAAAACTACCGTTGCGGGAATCCCTTGGCAAAAGACTACATCAGTAAGATTGAGGATGGAACGTTGGTGGCTTCTGGAGACCACAGCGCTCATAAAACTCTGATCATTAACAAGATGATTTCGTCGTGGAGAAATGCTCAGAAGAGAATAAGGTTCGGATTTTTAGAAAACAGAGTATAGAGGATAAAACAGTGACTATTTATTTACTTAGGTTCGCAAAATTCTTGGCAGGATCACTGCATCTGCGCGTGGTGCTAATTACTGTTGCTCGTAACAGTTGCTTTCCCCATGAAAGATTGACCACAACACCAGGGACTACGTCCCCTACTCGTTACGAACAGTGCGTGGGTTCTTTAACATCCCACAGAATTAATTTGTGCACGGGCTGTGAGATGGGGCCTACGGTTTATCGTCCCCAGTTATTTAAGACCCTCAGTGTTGATCTTGTCGAGGTTTGAACCATCGGCCTCCCGCTTAGCAGACAGGCGCTTATCCATATTGTGGTTAGTGTTCCCTATGAATTTGTTTGATATCTTGTCCATAAATCTACGAGAGCATTTACTCTCATTTTAGTGTATGAGTAAAGGTACCAAGTAAAGATAATGACTTAAGCACAGAGTTGACCAAAACAGTAATATCCTGAGGACATAGCTCCTTTTAAGTCTTAAATCTTTTAAAAAAATCCTAAATTTCATTTTGTTAAGTATTGCCGTAAGAAAAGATAGAAAAAAAGGAGGAAGAAAATCGACAGGAAGTTGATTATTGTAGTAAAATGACGCATTCTATGTTCGTCTTCATTTTTCTCCAATCCTGTCCCTTCCAGTGTGAGTCTGACATCGTAGTGGTGTTTTTTTTTTTTATCTCACAGGTCTCAGTTGGCTGTTTGGTTTGACAGAGACGATCTGCCCGCTGAAATAACAGGGTATGAAAGAAATATCAGTCACTCAGACATGGGAGGCAGCGTGGCCGAGAGGTTAGAGCGCTGGACTTGTAATTCGGAGGCCTCGATTGTAAGTCCCGCTCCTACCGCTAGCTGGATTTGTTCGCGATGGTCCCGAGTTCGGATCCTCGGCCACATTTGTAAATAGCGTGCTGGTTTGCCTCCAGCCAGTTGGGTTTCTTAACCCGTTAAGTTTGATTTAGATTATTTGTTTCTGGCATTTGCTCTGCCCCTCCTTTGCTATAAATACTGCCGAGGGTAAATAACGGAATTGTTATTATTACTATTGTTATTATTATTATTATTACAAATCTTTCTAGTCTTCAATTTTCTCTTGTTAGCAACCTCGTTCCCCGGGCCCGCCTCTCCCATTTTTTAAGGAGAGGCCTGGGGACGGGATTGTCTTGTTAGGTACATTTTGGACATACTCGAGAAAGACTGTGCATGAATCGAGTTAGATCTTTGTTGAGCGTGCGCTGCATGTTGCTAGGATGTAATTTGGAACCCAGGCCTAACAGCCGCACGCTTGCTACAGGGGGCTCGTTTGTGACCATCGGTTTATCAATAAAGGGATGCTTGTACTCGAAAAAAAAAACAGTTTGACGAGAGAAAACAAGATTGACCAGTCCAGACGTTCGGGCTGCGGCGACCTCAGAGGTTTGACGTGACTCAGACACTAAGCCTCCTTTTTTCCTTATTTCTCAAGTAGACAAAAGCTAAGAAGCTCTGCTCGCAGGGTGCATTCTGGGTGACATAGCTAAAAAAGCTCCTCCTTTCTGATTGCAGATCCGATAAATATAGTGCTGATAACATGCTAGGCACCATCTTGCCGCGAGTTATCACTGCTGGAACGGTAACAAGAAGGGCAGTGGAACCGACATGGCTGACTGCTAGTAACCCCAGGGTAAGTGGCAAAGAATTTTATTAAACAAGAATTTAGGAGTAAGGATATGCTTACACTACACTGGTTAGCTCTTTGAGTGGAAGCAAAATGCTAAAGCGATTTTCGTATGACCTTGAAAACTGGTTTCGGTAAGTGTTCGTTATTTGTTTTATCAGCCAATGAATGAAAAGATCAAAACATGGACTCTTTGTTTTCCCGCCAAAGAAAACCCTAATATGGAGAAGGCATTGCGCGATTGGCCAGTCGTGTTGCAGTATGACGTCAAAGCGAAGTATCGATTGATTTCTAGAAAGTTCTCGGGCATGAAGTTTTTGCACCCGAGCGTTCGCTTAACCAATCAAAAGCCACGGACGTTTGTATCCGTTCGACAAACCAATCAAATCGCTCTATTTCCGTTAGTTTGTTGTTTCTGTTTTGTTCGCGCGTTTTCATTTCAAGGTTATACGAAAATCGCTCTATCTGGTGTAGTTTGACCAGCAACCGCACGGGACTGAAGCAAGTCGTTCACGCTCATCGAACATCGTGCCGGAGCAATTAGCCGAGAGTGCTTAGTGCTCTAAATCTCAGTCCTCACTACTGAATAATTACTTCCGTCTCGGTGGGTTCCAGTCCTCGCTCCTACTTATTCGCTTCCTCTGCGTTCCGAATAACTGTTCACTCGCCGCTTAAGTGTGGCACAGAGCCTGTCCGATATAGGACACTCCACTTTAGAGATCGGTGCGTTGCAGCTTCGCTCCGCCTCAGAAAGTAGAACAGTAGTGTAAGTTATTTTACGTCCCTCTTCTTCTCAGTCTTAAATGATAGACTAACACTGGCCAGGCGCTGTGACAGTAGTCGTTGCATAGGTTCATGTGAAATATACATGCGGGTTACTGTTTTGGTTGTACCTAGAATGGATACACCAAAATCAGATTGTCATCTTTACTCAAAATACGTGATAGGAGTCTTATAACTTAAGGCTGAACCCGCACCATTTGATGTGTAATCCATATCCGCATCCACTACACCATCAAGGGCTATTAAACCGCCGACACCGGTTAATTTTAACGTACTTTACATGAAGTTGATCACTACTTTATTGAAAGCTAACCGTTTTTAAACGAGTGCTTAACCCTCAACTCTTTCCTTGCACAACTGTCTCTTGCTCTGATTTCTTCAATTTTCTAAAAAATCTGCCCAGGCAATTGACTCGCATAAATGGTTCTCTACGAGGAGTATAGCGTTATGTAATAAACAAAAGGTGTCCAACCTGCTTTTAAGATATCCATTCTAGTCATAACCTTACTCTTTCATCGGTTTTCGCCTTCAGGAGGATCGTGTGGGGTCTGAGTTAAAGGCTATGGTGCGGGCTCCTCCTGGGTACTGTTTAGTAGGGGCTGATGTGGACAGTCAAGAACTGTGGATTGCTGCCATATTAGGAGATGCGCATTTCGCTGGGATTCATGGTAAGAGGGTTATAAAAAATGTATGTCAAACGTTGAAGAGAAGGGTGGTTTTAACAGAACCAATTAACCCTTAAGCCCCAATGGTGACCAACACCAATTTTCTCCTAAAGATATCCATACCTTGTCAAGAGATAAGGTTATGAGAATTAATGAAGTGATCACTAAAGGGAAGATGCTTTGATCTTTTATCAAATTCTCTCAACTTATTCTTTAAAGAAATGTATAGAGATCAGTTTGGAGAATTTGCTTGTGGATATTGGGGCTTAAAGGGTTAAAAGGCTGGGTTTTACCAGCCGTCACATTGGTAAAAGGAAGGACGTTTTTAAGAGATCAACCGGAAGTGGACGTTTTGTGTTTTTGGACAGCGATTTTGCCCAAATTTACGGGCAAACTGTGTCTAGACGAGCAAAGACACTTAGCCGCAATACAAATTTGGTAGCACTAAGGCATATTAAAATAATACAGGGCCCACCCCGGTTGACGTGCGCCGTCCACAGGCGTTTACTCGCGAAGGAAGAGGAAGAGAGTTTTCGTTTCTACTTCCCTCGTAGCTCGTACTTCCTTGCGTGAAACCAGCATAAAACGTGGGCTGAACAGCATTGGAACTCGCTATCCGGTAGTAATAACTGACTTCGTAAACTTGGCATGTTTGATTTAGGTTGTGATTCATTATTTTAGTGGAAGGCCTGTAAACTAGCTGAATCGGTTACAAATTTTATAAGCAAAGTTTTTACATTGTAACTAAGGTGAATTAAATACCCTGTTTTGGCGGATTTTCGCAGGTAGCACAGCGTTCGGTTGGATGACGCTACAAGGTAAGAAGTCAGAAGGAACAGATCTGCACAGCAAAACTGCCGAAACTATTGGAATAAGTCGAGATCATGCTAAGGTGAGATGTTAGTCGAGGTGAGATGGAATATATACGGCCATGTTTTCCGCCGGAAAAAAGAAAACAAAAATAACCCTCCAAAAACCACCGTCAGGAGAGAAAGCGGACCACAGTTAAAAGTAGTCTCTCTCTCTTCCCTCGCCCCCCTCCCCCCCCCCCCTCACTCACCTACCCGTGGGTTAAGGAATGACACGGCTGACATTTTACATTAAATCCTTTGCAAACGGCTTCCCTCTGTACAGGCTTCCCAAGGCTGAGCGATTGCGAGCGACTGGGAATGACACAGAACAACCAGCAAAGGTAACAATCGTTCCTTTTATTTTTTTTTTAGATTTTCAACTATGGTCGTATTTATGGCGCGGGGCAAAAATATGCTGAGAAGTTGCTTCTTCAGTTCAACCATCGTCTGACAGAAAGCGAAGCAAAGCAGAAGGCGGAAACTCTGTACGCAAACACCAAAGGAGTTGCCAAGTATGTTATTTCTTTTGTGTAAACTGGGGCTAATTTAGAGGCTATGACTGTTATTTTAGTCACGTTCACTTATGTCCTAATCCGACGTTCGTTTCCCCTCCATCACAAAAAAATAAATTAAGTAATGAATAGTAATAATGATAATTCATGGAAACTTTATTTGTGTTTTTAATGTACAATTGTAAATCTCGCTACGCATAGGCAATTTACTATTGGCTGCTTGAGATTGAATTGTTAAAAAAAAAACCAAAAACAAAAAAATCAAAATTGCATTAAGTCTGGGCTACCCCAATTCCTATGTCTACAACAAGAGATGTAATATGATGTAATAATAATAATAATAATAACAATAATGATAAATAAATAATTCTTTAATTTCCCCTCGGAAGTATTATAGCGCAAAGGCTTGTGGGGCCGAGCAAACAACAAAAACAAATAATTGTTTGATCATTCGATCACCGAGTTTGTTTTTTAATGATATATTCGGGAAGCCAAGCGATCTGCCATTTTTACGCAAGAGCGATCGCATGGAGGAGAAAAGCGTGGTTTCATTTACGCATGAGTAGTGTATTATTTGCAGCCAAACACAGTTGGATAACAGTGCGCATTGGCGACCGTTATTTGTAGGCAGTTATTTACAGGTCAAATGGTGGGCTGTCGGCCAATGAAAAGGAAGAAAAATTTGCATCGAATGATAATTCAAATAAACATAACAAGGTTAATAATCAGTCCAACCGGCCCAATGTAAACCAGTTGACTATTTACATGCTTGATCGTGAATTTGAACTTGGGCTCACTACCAAGAACAAATCCAGCTACCGCGGTCATGGGGGGTGGGGTGGGGGACTTGAACTCGGGGTCTCTGGAGTACAAGTCCAGCCATCTAACCGCTCGGCCATGCCGGCTCCCGTCACGTTCCATGCAAGTCAGAAATCCCTGCTTGTTACGCCCTTATGAGATTGTATCTGTACTTCGTCTTCCTTCAAACATTTTTCAAAATCACCCGACGTTTGTATACCATGCGCGACTGAGCTAAACTAGTTTATCGTTCAATTCAGTTGCACACTACATTTCGTGTCTAAGGACAAACTGAGAAGATTTGTGAGCACAATGGTGTGAGATCTGCTTGCGTCGTCTAAATCGGCCTCAGGTCTTCTTCAGTTCTTCTTTGCTTGTCTTGAAAGTCTTTATTAATTGTAGTTCGAAATGTTTTTGTTTGTTCAATCGTCTAATAGTCATCTACATCGCCATAGTAAAATGAAAAGTGAAGTCACTACAAAATAGAACCACAAAAGTGATGAATGTTTATATTAAAAAAAATTGGATAAATCATTTCTTGTTGATAGGCACTGTAATCAAATGCAAGCCAACCTGGTGCCTAAGGCATTTTTTAATGGCGCCGCTGAAAGGAATTCCTCAGAAGAGGCCGCAGAGATAAGGAGGAATTTTGGCCGGTTAACTTACTGAGTTATTATCTCCCGCTCAGTCAACAAGGGTTTTAAAGAGCGGAAAAAACTAACTACGTGAATTTCAATATGACTGCCAATATGGCAACCAGTGTAGCTGCCAATGTGGGTGCTAAGTGGCTGCCAGTGTTAGTGCTAACCACTTGGTCAGCGGCAACGTTTTCCGTAAGAAACACGACTTTTCTTTGTTAGAAAAATAAAATGATCCCAAACCGAAAAAAAAAACTGGAAGAAAACACGTTTCTCTCTCAGAAAAATCGAACGACATAAAAAAACAACAACAACAACAGCAGCAACCACTAAGGACTAGAAATATAAAAACTGCAAATGTCAAGAGCAAAGTCGAAAAATTGATTTCAAAAATGGTTGAATTCTCAGAAATGAAATTTTTAATGACACCCTTATTTTATTACAGTGGAAATTCACTTGATGTGTCTGAGCGACTTATATGGTCGAATTGACAGTGCACAATTCATGATGGCTTCAAAGACTATACTATAGGCAGAATACCCTGTCCCTTCCCCGCCGTCAAAGAAAAAGAATGGTTTGGAAAATGAGCAGAATAAAAAATAAGTTTTTTCAAGGCGTTCAGTGGACTCAGTTCGCGTCTTATTAAAAAAAAATTGAAAGAAAGAAAGAAAAAGCAGACACGGCTATACGTAGCACTGCATTTTAACCTTTTCACTGCTAGAACAATTTATGAAAGATTTGAAGGTGGAAATGATCCTCGCAGTTGAATAAACGACCTAAGCGGTTGAAAAAATAAAAAACTGAAAAATTCAGGCTTGATCGGGAATCGAACGCTGACCTTTGCGATGACCGCACGCAACGCTCTAGATCCATTAAGCTCATCAAGCCAACTGGAGACCGGGCCACTGTGAGGTAGTGATATACCCAGTGGTGAAAATGACATGAATGAAAATAGATGGAATGACTCATACTTTGAGTTGCGGATAACGAAATAAAAGTGGAAATGATCCTCGCAGTTGAATGAACAACCAAGCGGTTGTAAAATATGAGTTATTTCATAAATTTCAATTTGTGAAAGATTATCCATCACTCTAATTTTTAAAATTTGTGGACAAAATTGTATGTTCTTAAAATAAATCCTCTCTAGCAGCACATTTGCGTAATGTATGTCATAGCATTTTACAAAGACAAATTTCATTATTTTTGTGAATCCTTTCCTTGGGTCAATACTGTGGTTCACAAAAGGCTAATTTACGGCTCGATCAGAACTATTGATAGGAGATTCCATTTACGGATAAAGGTGTTAAAACGGCCACCTGTATTTTTGAACAACCGAACAACTGAATAAATGGCTGGTTATTTTTACTTTTATTTTCTCTACTTTACAGCCATTTTGATACAAAATCATTTGTACAAATACACTGCCTGGCCCTGTGTTAAACATTCGTTATAAATGGAAATTCACGAATGGAAAGTTCGCGACAAAATTCATCGTTGTTGCGTTGAAGGTGGATAAATCTCTTCGGCTGCGGCAAACGCGGTAATGGTGGGAAAAATGTTTCAGGCAACATTCGTTGGGGATTGGCACCTAATTCTCTCATAAGAAAAACATTCTTCAATAGAACGTAGCTTCAGGTTCAAGATGCCCCCTCGTGTGTGTTTCGTCAAATTCGCTTGGTCTCAAATTTCCAACAAGACAGTCAGAAATGTAAACTCGGTTGGCGTTGTTAATTTATTGTTTTCGCGTTTGATCGCAATATGCTGTTCAGGAACAGTGCAAGGTATAAAGCAAACGTTATTGTTATAAACATGCAAATTTCAAGAGCAGACTTAAAAGAAAGCTTATAGAACGTAAAGGATGCCGCGTGTGTGAAGAGTGTATTAATGGCAAAAGAAGCACTTCTTACCTTGCAAGTCAGGAAAATTCAATATAAGCTGCGACGGTCCGGCGTTTCAGGCTGCCAGCGAGATGCATAAAAAGTAAGCAGTGAGTTTCAGTTCTAACACGAGCTCTGCTGGTTGCGAGGCTTACCTTCTGTTTGGCAGAAGGCTACAATACCCTTCTTCGTCGGGCGTAGTTTTCCGCCCAAATCTTTTGTTAAAAATAACGAGTTTACTGAGCAGCGGAAAGTCCGATATCGTAAGACGAGAAGCCATGAATTTCAGTTCTACCACAAGCCCTGCTGGTTGCGAGTCTGACCTTGTATTCGGTAAAAGACTACAACACCGTTCCCCCTGGGGTGTAGCTTTTCTGATCTTCCTTATCATCTTTAACATCATCAGCTTTCCAGTCACCGCAGTTTTGAACGCGCTGGTGATGATCTCTGTTAAGGCAAAATCACGACTAAGAGCATACAGATCCAACGTTTTACTTGCTTTCCTGGCTTTGACAGACTTTACAGTCGGGATTCTAGTTCAACCTACCTTCGCCGCTGTGTTAATCATGTTGTTTCTTGACGAGCCTCGTGGATATTGTGTTCTGCAGGTTCTTAGATATGCCAATTCTGTCGTGGTTTTTTCCTCGCTCTTCCACTTGGTTTTGTTAAGCGGAGAGCGGTACATAGCCATGAAGCACCCTTTCTATTACGTTACCCTGGTCACCGACGGTCGCTTGCTTGTTGCTAGTGCATTGGCGTGGTTCCTATCCGTATTTCAGACAGTGCTTCTGTTTCTCATGAGCAAAACTATGCTTTTGCGGGGTACAACAATTTCCATGAGTGTATCTCTTGCGGTAATCTTTTTCTGCCATGTCACAGTTTGCTTTGAAACTCGTCGACATGAAAAACAACTTGGTGCTCAGCAAACCACTCCAGAGGCAAGGGAAGAATTTGAGAAAAATAAGAAGGCTGTTAAACTAACGTCCATAATCCTTGCCGCATTATTATTGTGTTTTATACCCGGAAACGTTGGTAACATTGTTGTATCAAGGTTTGGTGGTCATGTAACTGATGAGATAATTTTTCTGTTTGCCTTCCTCTCTCTTTCGTCAAGTTTCTTAAACTCGTTGCTTAACCCAATTATTTACGTGTTAAGAATGAAGCAGTTTAGGGTCGCGTTTATTGAGTTATTGTTCAGAACTGTAAACACTGCAGCCGCTGAAGAAATTGAGATACGATTTTTTGGAGTACGTAATGCTGCAGGTAGAGTCAACAGAGTAAAGACTGAACGAGGTCAAAATGAACAAGCTCAACAAGATGTGAGTGAAGAAAACCTGTAAGCACTAACAACAACAGTTGTGTCGAACTTATTGTTATGATGATGCTCTTTTAGTTTCTGAAACTGTAAAATTACAGAATAAGGCTGCTCGCGTAATCTTAACTAGGCTTTCCAGTCAATGGACTTTTGGCGTGCTTCTCGCACACTTCTTATTCCGTTCTGTTACTCTTTAGCGAACCTGTGTTTTTGGGTGGGGATTTGACCTTTTTTCAAAAATTTGCAATCAAATTCCCTGCCCACGGGCAAATCATTCCAGTCAAATGCAATTAAATTTCCCCACCACAGGCTGCACATTGCTGTCAATCCCAAGGGAGAACCTACGAAAGGTGCAATAAAAATATCTCCAAATAAAACTCTGCAATCTTTTATAAACGTTGCTGCATCACCAAAGATACATGTTCCTGTTACAGCTGCAATTATACGTTTTAACCATAATCCGTGTTACACTGCGTACAATACATAAACCTTTACGAGAAAGTCCACATTTTGTAAGTTTAAATATACCGTTCTTAGTAAAGGGTACAAAGAAAGTCCGTTTTATAAGTTTACAGTGATTGTAGCGAATGAGCCATACACTAATCACTTGTACTTGCAAAAATCGACTTGGTTTCTCTTTACTTCCGTTTACTTTGATACCACAGTATTTTAAGAGGTTCAATTGATCAAAAACACGCTAAAACAAACGAAATTTGAAGACCAAACAGTGAAATACACTCAGCCTTCGCTTGTTCTCATTGGCCTCCATGACTTCCTGATCTTTTCAAACCGTACGGCGCATGCGTGAAGCGTGGAAACAAGGAAGCGGGTAACATATGTTCGGTCTCAGTCTTTTTCGTCCGAGTCGGAAAGAAAGATTCAAATATCCCCTCCCCTGGGAGAACAAGATCAATCAAATGCCCTACCCCAGGGCCAACAAAGACAAAATCCCCACCCCATGCCCTGCCCCCCCATCCCCCCCCCCCTCCCCCCGCCGGCCTTACAATAATAGGTGCATTAACAGAGTCAAAGATGAACAAAACCAAGAAGGGCAAAATCAACAAAATATGAATGAGGAAAATGTCAGCTGAAATGTGTCAAACAATAGCAATCGTAACAGTAATGTTCTGCCTCAATTATGTAAAACATATGCCTTGAAGAAGAATTGAACAGTGACTTGAACTCTTTAAAATGCCAATTATCAACATTGTACACGAGCATTTCAATTCACTTTTTTATAATTAATATTTATTCATTTTTTGTTTTTGCGTTTCTAATTGGCTCAAATCCCAGGGCCTATTTTTCTTAACCAGCTAGCTTTGACCAAATTTGGCCTGATATCCTAGCCAGCGTATACAGCCCTCTATCCTCGCTCTTCGCCTTAATTGATGTCCTCGTTTACAAGGTGTCATAAGACAAGCCTTGCTGGTTGCGAAACTGCACTAGCAAGGTTACGAAGCTGCAAAAGCTTATCAAAACAAAATCAAGAAGGACCAACTAAAAAAGGAAATGTGAAAAACAGTTACCATCATAAACTTTGATGTGTTGACTTAAAACGAAAAACACTAAACTGTTCGCCTTTCAATTCATTTGCAAATATCCTCTACGGCCATAATTATAATAGTTAATGACTCAAGATAGCATTTATTTATCACTGACTACAAATCTTTTATAGGTTGTGTTTGAAAAATATATGTGAAAATAAATTTGATTATTGTGGGTATAATTTGTTCACATTTCGGAAATGTGTGGCAGTGTTTTAAATTCGTGCTCTTTACGATTATTATCGTTATCTTAAGTGTTATAACATTTACACGTTATCTAAAGATTTATTAGCAATTCAAGTAGAATGTGAGGCTTTTTTAGATGATAAACAAATGATTAAGTTTGATCTATCGGAAGATCAAATAATGACTTTTGTCTGCGCAATCTATAAAATATAGGTCTTTTTTCTCGGACATTTTGAACTAGATGTAGAGAATGTATTGCAGCCTCAAAAGAACAACGTTTTCCTTTTCTAAAGTATTTAAAATAATAATAATAATAATAACAATAATAATAATAATAATAATAAACAGGATAATTTATCACTGATACATCATCCAAATTGTCGTTATCACAGGGGTTGCTGTTTTCATGCTTGCTATTGAATCGAGGCGGATTCCATTTTCTTTCGTTGCTTGATGCAAATGAAAAAAATTACTCGGGAAAAAACTGATTAACCTAGTATTTATTCGCAAGTGGAGTCTAATTGTTTTTGTACAAGAGTTGTTAACGACTTCATTTGATAGTGACGAGCACGTAGAACAAACTGTAAATTAATTAAAATAGCTTCATTTTCGTCGATTTTCGGACAATTTTTATTCTTGTTTTCCACGTCGGAAAAAGAAGTCTTCCATACGTGCATGCATACAGACATCGTATCCGCGTTGTCATCTCTTTCATCCTCCGCTCGTTTTAATTGTGCCTGATTTTAGAATTGCCCCAGATTCCCTGTTATCGTGGCGCATATTATGCAGCCCGTTATTTCTTTCGGCTTTTACGGATATTTAGAAAATGAAAAGATTATCCAAACTTAATTACCGGCGGAAAATTAAACCAAAGTAATGCGAAAATGCACATTAAAAGATCACCGTATACAAAAATATGAACAAAAGGTAAGAAAAAAGGGATGCCAGATGTTTGCAAAGACAAGCACACAGTTTTCCGCCCAAATCCTTTAAGACCCAGAACGAGTTCATTGAGCAGCAGAAAGTCCGATATCGTAAGACGAGAAGCCATGAATTTTAGTTCTACCACAAGTCCTGCTGGTTGCGAGGCTGACCTTATGTTCGGCAAAAGATTACAACACCCTTCTTCCTTGGGCGTAGCTTTTCTCATCTTCCTCATCATCTTTAACATCATCACCTTTCCAATCACCGCAGTTTTGAACGCGCTGGTGATGATCTCTGTTAAGGCAAAATCACGACTAAGAGCATACAGATCCAACGTTTTACTTGCTTTTCTGGCTTTGACAGACTTTACAGTCGGGATTCTAGTTCAACCTACCTTCGCCGTCGTGTTAATCATGTTGTTACTTAACGAGCCTCGTGGATATTGTATTCTGCAAGTTCTTAGATATGCTAATATGGTCGTGGTTGTTTCCTCGCTCTTCCACTTGGTTTTGTTAAGCGGGGAGCGGTACATAGCCATGAAGCACCCTTTCTATCACGTTACCCTGGTCACCGACGGTCGCTTGCTTGTTGCTAGTGCATTGGCGTGGTTCCTATCCGTATTTCAGACAGTGCTTCTGTTTCTCATGAGCAAAACTATGGTTTTGCGGGGTACAACAATTTCCATGAGTGTATCTCTTGCGGTAATCTTTTTCTGCCATGTCACAGTTTGCTTTGAAACTCGTCGACACGAAAAACAACTTGCTGCTCAGCAAACCACTCCAGAGGCAAGGAAAGAATTTGAGAAAAATAAGAAGGCTGTTAAACTAACGTCCATAATCCTTGCCGCATTATTATTGTGTTTTATACCCGGAAACGTTGCTAAGATTGTTGTATCAAGGTTTGCTGGTCATGTAACTGATGAGATAATTTTTCTGTTTGCCTTCCTCTCTCTTTCGTCAAGTTTCTTAAATTCGTTGCTTAACCCAATTATTTACGTGTTAAGAATGAAGCAGTTTAGGGTCGCGTTTATCGAGTTATTGTTCAGAACTGTAAACACTGCAGCCGCTGAAGAAATTGAGATACGATTTTTTGGAGTACGTAATGCTGCAGGTAGAGTAAACAGAGTAAAGACTGAACGAGGTCAAAATGAACAAGCTCAACAAGATGTGAGTGAAGAAAACCTGTAAGCACTAACAACAACAGTTGTGTCGAACTAATTATTATGTTGATGCTCTTTTAGTTTCTGAAACTGTAAAATTACAGAATAAGGCTGCTCGCGTAATCTTAACTAGGCTTTCCAGTCAATGGACTTTTGGCGTGCTTCTTGTCCACTTCTTATTCCGTTCTGTTACTCTTTAGCGAACCTGTGTTTTTGGGTGGGGATTTGACCTTTTCTCAAAAATTTGCAATCAAATTCCCTGCCCACGGGCAAATCATTCCAGTCAAATGCAACCAAATTTCACCACCACAGGCTGCACATTGCTGTCAATCCCAAGGGAGAACCTAAGAAAGGCGCAATAAAAATATCTCCAAATAAAACTCTGCAATCTTTTATGAACGTTGCTGCATCACCAAAGAGACATGTTCCTGTTACAGCTGCAATTATACGTTTTAACCATAATCCGTGTTACACTGCGTACAATACATAAACCTTTACGAGAAAGTCCACATTTTGTAAGTTTAAATATACCGTTCTTAGTAAAGGGTACAAAGAAAGTCCGTTTTATAAGTTTACAGTGATTGTAGCGAATGAGCCATACACTAATCACTTGTACTTGCAAAAATCGACTTGGTTTCTCTTTACTTCCGTTTACTTTGATACCACAGTATTTTAAGAGGTTCAATTGATCAAAAACACGCTAAAACAAACGAAATTTGTAGACCAAACAGTGAAATACACTCAGCCTTCGCTTGTTCTCATTGGCCTCCATGACTTCCTGATCTTTTCAAACCGTACGGCGCATGCGTGAAGCGTGGAAACAAGGAAGCGGGTAACATATGTTCGGTCTCAGTCTTTTTCGTCCGAGTCGGAAAGAAAGATTCAAATATCCCCTCCCCTGGGAGAACAAGATCAATCAAATGCCCTACCCCAGGGCCAACAAAGACAAAATCCCCACCCCATGCCCTGCCCCCCCATCCCCCCCCCCCCCCCCTCCCCCCGCCGGCCTTACAATAATAGGTGCATTAACAGAGTCAAAGATGAACAAAACCAAGAAGGGCAAAATCAACAAAATATGAATGAGGAAAATGTCAGCTGAAATGTGTCAAACAATAGCAATCGTAACAGTAATGTTCTGCCTCAATTATGTAAAACATATGCCTTGAAGAAGAATTGAACAGTGACTTGAACTCTTTAAAATGCCAATTATCAACATTGTACACGAGCATTTCAATTCACTTTTTTATAATTAATATTTATTCATTTTTTGTTTTTGCGTTTCTAATTGGCTCAAATCCCAGGGCCTATTTTTCTTAACCAGCTAGCTTTGACCAAATTTGGCCTGATATCCTAGCCAGCGTATACAGCCCTCTATCCTCGCTCTTCGCCTTAATTGATGTCCTCGTTTACAAGGTGTCATAAGACAAGCCTTGCTGGTTGCGAAACTGCACTAGCAAGGTTACGAAGCTGCAAAAGCTTATCAAAACAAAATCAAGAAGGACCAACTAAAAAAGGAAATGTGAAAAACAGTTACCATCATAAACTTTGATGTGTTGACTTAAAACGAAAAACACTAAACTGTTCGCCTTTCAATTCATTTGCAAATATCCTCTACGGCCATAATTATAATAGTTAATGACTCAAGATAGCATTTATTTATCACTGACTACAAATCTTTTATAGGTTGTGTTTGAAAAATATATGTGAAAATAAATTTGATTATTGTGGGTATAATTTGTTCACATTTCGGAAATGTGTGGCAGTGTTTTAAATTCGTGCTCTTTACGATTATTATCGTTATCTTAAGTGTTATAACATTTACACGTTATCTAAAGATTTATTAGCAATTCAAGTAGAATGTGAGGCTTTTTTAGATGATAAACAAATGATTAAGTTTGATCTATCGGAAGATCAAATAATGACTTTTGTCTGCGCAATCTATAAAATATAGGTCTTTTTTCTCGGACATTTTGAACTAGATGTAGAGAATGTATTGCAGCCTCAAAAGAACAACGTTTTCCTTTTCTAAAGTATTTAAAATAATAATAATAATAATGATAATAATAATAATAATAAACAGGATAATTTATCACTGATACATCATCCAAATTGTCGTTATCACAGTGGTTGCTGTTTTCATGCTTGCTATTGAATCGAGGCGGATTCCATTTTCTTTCGTTGCTTGATGCAAATGAAAAAAATTACTCGGGAAAAAACTGATTAACCTAGTATTTATTCGCAAGTGGAGTCTAATTGTTTTTGTACAAGAGTTGTTAACGACTTCATTTGATAGTGACGAGCACGTAGAACAAACTGTAAATTAATTAAAATAGCTTCATTTTCGTCGATTTTCGGACAATTTTTATTCTTGTTTTCCACGTCGGAAAAAGAAGTCTTCCATACGTGCATGCATACAGACATCGTATCCGCGTTGTCATCTCTTTCATCCTCCGCTCGTTCTAATTGTGCCTGATTTTAGAATTGCCCCAGATTCCCTGTTATCGTGGCGTGTATTATGCAACCCGTTATTTCTTTCGGCTTTTACGGATATTTAGAAAGTGAAAAGATTATCCAAACTTAATTACCGGCGGAAAATTAAACCAAAGTAATGAGAAAATGCACATT
This sequence comes from Porites cylindrica, assembly GCA_964035525.1. Classification (NCBI taxonomy): domain Eukaryota; kingdom Metazoa; phylum Cnidaria; class Anthozoa; order Scleractinia; family Poritidae; genus Porites; species Porites cylindrica. The sequence continues at coordinate 23,339,302 of OZ037779.1, read as the reverse complement.
AAAAGATCACCGTATACAAAAATATGAACAAAAGGTAAGAAAAAAGGATGGCAGATGTTTGCAAAGACAAGCACACAGTTTTCCGCCCAAATCCTTTAAGACCCAGAACGAGTTCATTGAGCAGCAGAAAGTCCGATATCGTAAGACGAGAAGCCATGAATTTTAGTTCTACCACAAGTCCTGCTGGTTGCGAGGCTGACCTTATGTTCGGCAAAAGATTACAACACCCTTCTTCCTGGGGCGTAGCCTTTCTGATCTTCCTCATCATCTTTAACATCATCACCTTTCCAGTCACCGCAGTTTTGAACGCGCTGGTGATGATCTCTGTTAAGGCAAAATCACGACTAAGAGCTTACAGATCCAACGTTTTACTTGCTTTCCTGGCTTTGACAGACTTTACAGTCGGGATTCTAGTTCAACCTACCTTCGCCGCTGTGTTAATCATGTTGTTACTTAACGAGCCTCGTGGATATTGTGTTCTGCAGGTTCTTAGATTTGCCAATTTTGTCGTGGTTGTTTCCTCGCTTTTCCACTTGGTTTTGTTAAGCGGAGAGCGGTACATAGCCATGAAGTACCCTTTCTATTACGTTACCCTGGTCACCGACGGTCGCTTGCTTGTTGCTAGTGCATTGGCGTGGTTCCTATCCGTATTTCAGACAGTGCTTCTGTTTCTCATGAGCAAAACTATGCTTTTGCGGGGTACAACAATTTCCATGAGTGTATCTCTTGCGGTAATCTTTTTCTGCCATGTCACAGTTTGCTTTGAAACTCGTCGACATGAAAAACAACTTGGTGCTCAGCAAACCACTCCAGAGGCAAGGAAAGAATTTGAGAAAAACAAGAAGGCTGTTAAACTAACGTCCATAATCCTTGCCGCATTATTATTGTGTTTTATACCCGGAAACGTTGCTAACATTGTTGTATCAAGGTTTGCTGGTCATGTAACTGATGAGATAATTTTTCTGTTTGCCTTTCTCTCTCTTTCGTTAGGTTTCTTAAACTCGTTGCTTAACCCAGTTATTTACGTTTTAAGAATGAAGCAGTTTAGGGTCGCGTTTATCGAGTTATTGTTCAGAACGGAAAACAATGCAGGTAGAGTCGACAGAGTAAATACTGAACGAAGTCAAAATGAACAAACTCAACAAGATGTGAGTGAAGAAAACCTGTAAGCACTAACAACAGCAATTGTGTTGAACTAATCAGAGATTATGATGATGCTCTTTTAGTTTCTGAAACTGTAAAATTACAGAATAAGGCTGCTCGCGTAATCTTAACTAGGCTTTCCAGTCAGAGACGATTTTCTGGAGTACCTAATGCTGTGGTTAGAGTGAACACAGTAAAGGAAACCTAGAAGGGCAAAATCAACAAAATGTGAACGAGGAAAATGTCAGCTGAAATGTGTCCAACAGTAGCAATCGTGGCAGGAATGCTCTGCCTCAATTATGAAAAACATATGCCTTGAAGAAGAATTGGACAGTGACTTGAACTCTTTAAAATGCCAATTGTCAACATGGTACACAAGCATTTCAATTCATTTATTTATAATTAATATTCATTCTTTATTTTTTTTACGTTTCTATTGTAATTGGCTCAAATCCCAGGGCCTATTTTTCTTAACGAGCTAGCTTTGACCAAATTTGGCCTGATATCCCAGCCTGCGAATACAGCCCTCCGTCCTTGCTCCTCGCCTTAAGGGACGTCTTCGTTTACATGGTGTCATGAAGCAAGCCGTGCTGGTTACGAAGCTGCACTAGAAAGTTTGCAAAGCTGCAAAAGCTTATCAAAACAAAATCAGGAAGGACTAACTAAAAAATGAAATGTTAAAAACAGTTACCATGATCATAACTTTGATGTGTTGGCTTAACACGAAAAACACTCAACTGTTCGCCCTTCAGTTCATTCGAAAATATCCTCTACGGCCATAATTTCAATAGTTAGTGACTCAAGATAGCATTTATTTATTTAAAAAATTCACTGAATACAAGTCTTTTATAATTTGTGTTTGTTAAATATATATGAAAATAGATTTGATTAATTCGGGTATATTATTTGTTCACATTTTGGAAATGTGTGGTAGTGCTTTACATTTGTGCTTTTTACAGTTATTATAGTTATCTTAAGTATTTTAACATTTATACGTAATCGAAAGATTTATTGGCTATTTGAGTAGAATGTGAGGCTTCTCTAGATGATAAACACATCATTAAGTTTGATCTATGGGAAGATCAAATGATGACCTTTGTCTGCGCAATCTATGAAATATCGGCCTTTTTTTCTCGGGCATTTTTACTAGATGAAGAGAATTTATTGCAGCTATAAAAGAACAGCCTTTTTTCTTTTCTAAAGTATTTAAAATAATAATAATAATAAACAGGATAATTAATTACTGATACATCATCCAAATTGTCGTTATCACGCTGTTTGCTGTTTTCATGCTTGCTATTGGATCGAGGCGGATTTCATTTTCTTTTGTTGCTTGATGAAAATGAAAAAAATTACTCGGGAAAAAACATTAACTTAGTATTTATGCGCAAGTGAAATCTAATTGTTTTGCACAAGAGCTGTTAACGACTTCATTTAATAGTGACGAGCACGTAGAACAAACTGTAAATTAAAATAGCTTCATTTTCGTCGATTTTCGGACAATTTTTATTCTTGTTTTCCACGTCGGAAAAAGAAGTCTTACATACGTGCATGCATACAGACATCATCTCTTTCATCCTCCGCTCGTCCTAATTGTGCCTGATTTTAGAATTGCCCCAGATTCCTTGTTATCGTGGCGTGCATTATGCAACCCGTTATTTCTTACGGCTTTTACGGACATTTAGAAAATGAAAAGATTATCCAAACTCAATTACCGGCGGAAAATTAAACCAAAGTACAGTA
>OZ037779.1:23298916-23331416 GCA_964035525.1 Porites cylindrica | reverse complement strand
ACACGAAAACTAAGTATGTTGTCAGAAACACTGAACCGTTCAGCTCCTCAATTCATTTGAAAATATTCTCTATAGTCATAATTTCAATAGTTAGTGACTCAAGATAGCATTTGTTAATTTAAAAAAATCACGTATTACAAATCTGTTGTAAGTTGTGTTTGTAAAAATGTATTTAAAAATAATTTGTTTAAAGTGAGTATAATTTGTCCATATTTTGAAGTGGGCGGTGGTTTTGAAGTGGTTATCGTTATGATTGCATTAATAAAATAATCTGCTTTAACGTTCTCAAGTAAACTAAAGATTTATCAGCTATTCAACTAGAATGTTTACATGTTTATGTTGACAACAAGCAAATTGAACAAGTCAAGGAAAAAGTTTTTCTTGACATTGTTCTTAATGAAAATCTGAATTGGAAACTAAGCCCATATTTCATATGTGGCGAACAAATTTTCCAAATCTATCGGAAAAATATATAAATGTAGTTTTATCCTTTCCAAATCTGGTCTTAAAAGCTTGTACTATTCTATGGTATATCCTTATCTCTTTTACTGCAACATCGTCTGGGCTTCCACTTATAAAACAAACCTGCTCTTAACCTGCTCATCATGTGACTCTACAAAAGTGCGTGATCAGAAATATAATAAATCTGCCTTTGATGCCTCTTTCGATCCCATCTACAAGGAGCATCGTAGGTTAAAACTTCTTGGCAAATTTATGTACTCTTATAAACACTCACTTTTACCCATTAGGTTTAGAAATACTTTTCCTCTTAATAATCAGACTCATAACTACAATACAAGAAATGCTGTTGCTTTCAAGTTACCCTTCTGTAGAACAAACACTAGACAATTTTCTGCAAGCTATCAGGAGAGGGTCCTAAATACTTTAAGTCCTTATAGATAATGACATTTGTAACTCAATCTCTCTTTCTTTCTTTAAAATCAGTCTGAAAAATGATATTGTTAACAGCTATTAGTCAAGAAGAAATGAATAGTTTCATTATCATAGATAAAGTTTACCTGTCCTCCAATTACAATATTTATCGTTTGTAATGTAGCCTATGATTGCCGTAATTTTTAGTATTTATTGATTTACAAACTGATTGTTGTTACTCGTTTACTGTATCTTCACATGTTCTTTTTTGGAATTAATTGTCATAGCTGTGCATGTGTAGCCATCTGATGAGTTGTAATTGATGAAGCCTTACGTTGTAACAGTACTGTTATAGGCCCTGTGGTTTCTATTTAAGGATTCCTCGCCACTTTCGTTCTGTAGTGTAGTTTTTTCTTTCTTTCCTTGTACATTTTGTGTGGCAAAAACAAAATAAATAAATAAATAAATAGATAAATATAAATGTGAGGCTTTTCTAGATAATAAACAAATGATTAAGTTTGATCGACCGGAAAATCAAATCGCGACTATTGTGACACTCCTGAATATTTGAAATATCGCACTTTATTGTGGCGGGCACTTTGTGAACTGCACGTGAAGAATCTATTGCAGCTGCAAAAGAACAGCGTTTTCCTTTTCTAAAGTATTTAAAATAATAATAATAATAATAAACAGGATAATTAATTACTGATACATCATCCAAATTGTCGTTATCACAGTGGTTGCTGTTTTCATGCTTGCCATGCGATCGAACGGATTCCATTTTCTATCGTTGCTTGATGCAAACAAAAAATTACAAAGCGAAAAACATTAACCTAGAAGTTTTACGCAAGTGGAATGTAATTGTTTTCGTGCAAGAGCTGTTAACAACAAAAATGTGTCGAGCACGCAGGACAAACTGTAAATTAATAAAAATAGCTTCATTTCCGTCGATTTTCGGACAATTTATTCTTGTTTCCCTCGTCGGAAAAAGAAATCCCACATACACTTGCGTATTCGTATTGTTTGCCCTTTCATCTCTCGCTCGTCCTAATTGCGCCTGGTTTTAGAATTGCGTTAGCGTTTCTCTTATCTTAGCTGTGAGGTAGCTTGTCTTATGCAACCCGTTTTTTTTTAAGACGTTAAGCGGATGTTTAGAAAATGAAAGAATTATCCAAACTTAATTATCGGCCGAAAATTTAACCATACTAATGCGAAAACGTGTATTAAAAGATCTGTGTACAAAAAGCTTAACAAAGGGTAAAGGATAGCAGATGTTTGCTAAGACAAAAACTCAGTTTACCGCCCAAATCTTTTAAAACCCAAAATGAGTTTATTGAGAAGCAGGGAGTCCGATATCTCAAGACGGCGGGGAAGCCATGAATTTCAGTTCTACCACAAGCTCTGCTGGTTGCGAGGCTGACCTTGTATTCGGCAAAAGACTACATCACCTTTCGCCCTCGGGCGTAGCTTTTCTGATCTTCCTCAACATCTTTAATATCATCACCTTTCCAATCACCGCAGTTTTGAACGCGCTAGTGATGATCTCTGTTAAGGCAAAATCACGACTAAGAGCGCACAAGTCCAAGAAATTTGACTGGCGCTCCTGGCTTTGACAGACTTTACAGTCGGGATTCTTGTTCAACCTGCCTTCGCTGCTGTGTTAATCATGTTGTTACTTGACGAGCCTCGTGGATATTGCGTTCTGCAGGTTCTTAGATGTGCTTTAATAGTGCTGCTTAATTCATCACTTTTCCACCTGGTTTTGCTAAGTTTGGAGCGGTACATAGCCATGAAACACACTTTTTCGTACCCTAGTCTCGTGACTGAGGGTCGCTTGCTTGTTGCTAGTCTATTATCGTGGTTGTTTTCCGTATTTCAGACAGTTCTACTTCTCGTTAGCAAAACAGTGTTATTGCGCAGCGTGATGATTTCTACAAGTCTATCACTTGTTGTGATCTTTTTCTGCCAGTTCACTGTTGGCCGTGAAATTCGCCGACACGAAAAGCGAGTTGCAGCTCATCAAACTACGCCAGAGGCAAGGGAACAATTTGAGAGAAATAAGAAGGCTGTTAAATTAACCTTCCTAATTCTTGCCGCGTTATTATTGTGTTTTACACCAAGATTGTTCTGTTAAGCTATCATAGTGATATAACTCATATAACTCATGAAGCACTAGTTATGATTTTCTTTTTTTCTCTTTCGTTAAGTTTCTTCAACTCGTTGCTCAACCCAGTTATTTACGCATTGAGAATGAATCAGTTTAGGCTAGCGTTTATTGAGATGGTGTTTAGAACAGACGAAGAAATTGAGATGCCGCGATTTTTGCGAGTTCGTAACTCCTTGGTTAGAGTAAACGTTGAACAAGACAAGAAGCACAAGCTTAACAAAATGTCTATGCAACAACAACAATCATAAAACTGACGTACTGCCTATCCTGGTATCATGTACAGTTGTACATTCAGGGGAAAGGAATTATATAATAATGTTCTCTCTTAAATTATGGCACAACAAGGCGGTTCGAATCATCTGTTTCTTTGATGACGAGCTTCGTGGGCCTGGGCTTAAGGAGGCCGTTAAACTCGCTTCCATAATACTTACTTTGTTTTTGTTGGTTTTATTCTCTAGAACGCTACACCAATCATTGTAACATATATAGATTTAGCCAGGGCTAAAAGTTTGACCGGTTTAAACTCCCAACACCATGCAACAGGGTGTGCAAACGGACGCATTATGTAAACGCCAACAATGTTGAGAGATACACAAAAACTAGCGGATATTTAGAATATGAAAAGATTATCCAAGCGTAATTATCGGCCGAAAATTAAACCCTACTAATACGAAAATGCATATTAAAAGTTCAGTGTACAAAAGGCTGAACAAAGGGTAAAGGATGACAGATGTTTGCTTAAACAAGAACACGGTTTATCGCCTAAATCTTTTTTAAAAAAGAACGAGTTCAATGAGGAGCCGAAAGTCTGATATCGTGGCACGAGAAACCACGAATTTCAGTTTTACCACGAACCCTGCTGGTTACGAGGCTGACCTTGTATTTGGCGATAGACTACATCACCCTTTCCTCTCGGGCGTAGCTTTCTGATCTTCCTCATCATCTTTAACATCATCACCTTTCCAATCACCGCAGTTTTGAACGCGCTAGTGATGATCTCTGATAAGGCAAAATCACGACTAAGAGCGCTACTGGCGTTCCTGCCTTTGACAGACTTTACTGTTGGGATTCTAGTTCAATCTGCCTTCGCCGCGATGTTAATCATGTTGTTACCTGACGAGACTCGCGTATATTGTGTTTGGCAAGTTCTTAGATATGCTAGTATTTTTGTCCGTTGTTTCCTCGCTCTTCCACTTGTGTGTGTGTTTTTTGGTTTTTTTTTTTAAGCGCAGAGCGGTACATAGCCATGACTAATCCTTTCTTTTATATTACCCGAGTTGGTCACCGAGGGTTGCTTGCCCACGTTGTTGCCTACTGCATTGGCGTGGTTCCTATCCCTATTTCAGACAGTGCTTCTGTTTCTCGTTAGCAAAACTATGGTCTTGCGGGGTACAGCAATTTTCATTCGTGTATCTCTGCCGGTAATCTTTTTCTGCCATGTCACTGTTTTCTTTCAACTCGCCGACACGAAAAACAACTTGCAGCTCAGCAAACCACATTAGAGGCAAAGGAAGAATTTGAGAAAAATAAGAAGGCTATTAAACTAACGTCCATAATCTTTGCTGCGTTATCATTTAATTGTGTTTTATACCTGGAAGCACTGCTGTCACTGTTGTGTCAAAGTTTTAGTGGTCAGTGTAACTCATGAGACAATTTTAATTTTTGCCTTTTTCCTAATTCGTTAAGTTTTTTAAGTTCTTGGGTGTGCCTTTTAGAGTGTTTCGTTGTTGCTTCGCTCTTTCACTTGGCTTTGTTAAGCAAGAAGGATTGCATATCCAGAATCAACCTTTTTCATACCGTTGCCCTTTTCATGGCGACGATCGCTTGTTTGTTGCTAGTGATTTAGCGCGATTCTTGATCATACTCCAGACAGTTGTATTTTCTCTTGAGCAACAGGCTCCTTCCGCAACATGTTTGCCTCTACAAGTATGCCTTTTGCGATGATCTTTTACTTTCATGACACAGTTTGCTGTGAAATTCGCCGTAACGAACAACAACTCGCAGAACAGGCTAGCATGCAATCGACTCAAGAGGCAAGGGAAAAATTTTATAGCTATTAAAAGGTTGTCAAACTCACAAGGACATCCATAATCCTTACTCTGTCAATATTGCTTTAATTGTATGTTTTAGAACGTTGCTAGAAGTGTTGTATTGAGATATCGTGGTGATAAAAAATGTGAAAAACACAACCCCGAAAATCTTACGTATGTTATAGTAAAAGAAAGCCCTGAATACATTATACGTGGAGCAGTTATCCTTTCTAGAGCTTGACAAATTTCTAGGCAATGTTTCCTCCTTCCCACAGTTATTTTACAGACGAAAGTGATTGGCAGCCCAGACATCTTTGGACTATAATGTAACAATCGAGTCGACGTGATTTTATGTACAGGAGGTAGCGACTGAAAACTGGTTCAAATTGGAAAGAAATTTGGTTAATGTGGGTATAATTTGTCCAAATTTTGACAATGTACTGCGGCATTAACCTAAAAGTCTAATATCAGTTTTTCAACTAGAATGCGAGGCTTACCAAGCGATGAGCAAACGTTCGAATAAGTTTGATCAATCGGACGATCACTAAATCGCGACTTTTGTCTGTCCAATATTTGAAATAGCGGACTATTTTTTTCTGCGGTTTTTTTCGTGTAGTACATGTACAGAATTTGCAGCTGCAGAGGAAAAAAACGTTTCGTAACTTATCAACACAAACAATAATCAAAAGGATAAGTTTTTACAAAGAAAATATCGAAATTGACGATATCGTGGTTGCTGTTTTCATGCTTGCCATGTTAACGACTAAAAATTGTCGAGCACGCAGATTAAAGTGTACTGCTCCATTTCCGTCGATTTTCGGACAATTTGCTTTTGTTTTCCACGTCGGAAAAAGAAATGCTACATACACTTACGTATCTGCATTGTTTCCTCATAGTAGCTTTCGCTCTTTCTCATTGCACCTGGTTTTAGAGTTGCTCCAGCGTCCCTGTTACTTCTTCTTGACTCATGATTTCTCACAAAAGCAGTGACGTTGTGATTTCTTAAGACGTTAAGCGGATATTTAGAAAATGAAAAGGTTATTCAGCTTTAATTATCTGCCGAAAATTCAACCATACTAATGCGAAAATGCATATATAAAGTTCAGTGTACAAAAAGTTTAACAAAGGGCAAAGGATGACAGATGTTTGCTAAGACAACAACACAGTTTACCGCCCAAATCTTTGAAAGCCCAGAACGAGTTCATTGAGCAGTAGAAAGTCCGATATCGTAAGACGAGAAGCCATGAATTTCAGTTCTACCCCAAGCCCTGCTGATTGCGAGGCTGACCTTCTTTTCGGTCAAAGACTACAACACCGTTCCCCCTGGGGTGTAGCTTTTCTGATCTTCCTCAACATCTTTAATATCATCACCTTTCCAATCACCGCAGTTTTGAACGCGCTGGCGATGATCTCTTTTAAGGCAAAATCACGACTAAGAGCGCACAAGTCGAACATTTATTGGCGTTCCTGGCTTTGACGGACTTTACAGTCGGGATTCTAGTTCAACCTACCTTCGCCGCTGTGTTAATGATGTTGTTACTTGACGAGCCTCGTGGTTATTGTGTTCTTCAATGTCTTAGATATGTGATTGCCCCCGCAGGGATTTCGCCCAGAAGGCGAAATCCTGAGGAGGCACTCTAGTAACTCGTGCGTATATTAAGGAAAGTACTTACAGTTGAAATATACAGTCATACAGTCAATATAGAAAAAATCTCGATTTGCTTGAACAGGGGCCGCGAGGAATCGGTAGGTAATGATGACGTTTCTATTGTTTGCGCCCGCAAGTACTAAATGGTTAGGATGACGTAAAGACAGAACATCCCCAAGGGACCGCTTAGGTAGATTTTGTGACACTTTTATTGTGCAGTCATACTTCGACACTCTTTTGCGTTACGTGTTATCAGTGACATTCTGTGGAGCAGTAGCCTCCCACGCAGGCGTTTTTAGGGTAGAGTTGTTTCAGTGAAAGTTATGGACTAAATTTTAACGACACTCGTTAAGTGCAGAAGGAGTTATAATGCGTATAACTGTGTATATATAAACACTTGGAGAGTTTGCCAGACACGAGTTCACAAATCTTTTATTGGAAACCTTAATGCCAGACACTCTTTCTCTCTCTTTGACCGGAATAAGACTCAGCCCCAAACAAGCAAGACGAGTGAATAACGGCTAGCTTCTCACTAGCAAAACAATGGACGATTACAGAAATTCGCCGACAATCAAATTCTGTGCTGACTTATTCCCTGCTCACAGATGTCCTTCCGCTATAAAGTTTAAAATAAGACTACAGTGCGCGAGTGTGAATTGATCAAACGTCCTTTTGATTTCTAAGGCTTCCTTTCCGGCAAATAAAATGAACTGAATGTAAAAAGTGAAAGAGAAGTTGCGAAAATTCAACTTCTAATTAAATCTTTTCCTATGGTTTAGAATAAACTATTCTCGAAAATGAGAAGGTTTTGATCAAAGCTGTGTAAATCGACCTGAAACTGTGCATGGAACCTTGCGTTTCCTGTATTTATCTTACCTGTTGTATGGAATATGTGTGAAAATCTTCCTTATGAATCGGTATATTTCAAAGAGCTACACAACGAGCAAGAATCCTATTGACCGACAATATACAGAGCGGGGGCTGCTGTAGTGTCAACTATTACTAGTTATAGTTATGGTTAATGCTTCGCTTTTCCACTTGGTTTTGCTAAGCGGGGAGCGGTAGATAGCCATGAAGCATACTTTTGGGTACCCTTCTCTCGTCACCGAAGGACGCCTTCTTGTTTCTTGTACATTGGCGTGCTCGGGTTCTTGTCTGTACTTCAGACCGTTCTTTTACTCTTCAACGAAACTGTTTTTTGGGGCACTAAGGTTGCATCTAATACTCTGTCTCTTGTTGCGATCTTTTTCAGCCATGTCACGGTTTTTCCTGAAACTCGCCGACATGAACAGCGAGTTGCTGCTCAGCAAGCTACACTAAGGGCAAGCAACGAATTTGAGAGAAATAAGAAGGCTGTTAAACGCACAGCAATAATCCTAGCTGTATTAATGTTGTGTTTAGTACCTTCGAAGATTGCAGTAATGTTATTAAGATTTACGAGTGACACAGCTAAAGAGGCATTTTTTACGGTGTTCCTTTCTTCTCAAGTCTTAAGTTTCTTAAACTCGCTGCTGAATCCGATTATTTATGTGGTGAGAATGAGGCAGTTCAGAGTCGCTTTTACTGAGTTATTGTTCAGAACTGTAGACGCTGAAGAAACTGAGATGCGACTTTTTGGAGTACCTAATGCTGTTGTTAGAGTTAACAGAGTAAAATGCTGATCAAGATCAAAATGAAAAACCTCAATACGATGTGAATGAAGAAAACGTCTAAGAAAGCAAAAACAACAACCGAACAGCAATGATTCGTAACACTGATGTGCTTTCTATTCTTGCATCATTTATGGCTGTACATTCTAGGCAAATTATTTAATACCTCTCTTTCCTAAATTGTAAAATTTCAGAACCGGGTGGTTCACGTAATTCAGTGGTGTTTATTTGATGAAGCTAATTACTTTTAACCAGGTATTGTTAGGTTTGTTGAAATTTGTATATTTAAAACGTCTTGCTTGAATTATTGTTCTTAGATGATCGGAGTGATATAACTCTGGCCAAGAAATTTAGTAAGAAGGTTTTCCGCACCGTGATTTCTCGTATTGGCACATTTTGTCTTTTGTTTGCCCCCTGAAATACCACGTGACATTGCTTTTACCCCATCGACCCTAAAGCGCATGCAAAAATGGCGGGTATGGTCTATGACTGTTGCAACCCTCCTCTCTGGGTTCAACATTTTTTATCTTTGTCATTATCGTCAACGTCGTCACCTTCCCAGTTTGAACGCGTTGGTGATTATCTGTATTAAAGCAAAATCTGGACTAATAAGGCACGAGTCGAACATGGTACTGGCGGTCTTGGCTTTCACAGACCTAACCTACCGCGATTTTAGTTCAACTTGCCTTCGCTGCAGTGCTATGCGGTTACTTTACGATCCTTAATGGATAATTACTGAGGCACATGGCATTATGAGAAATATTAGAGCCAGCTGAGGCCGAAGAAGTACACTCGGAAAAAAGTTAGATAAGTTGGTTGAGAAGGCGTGACATGAAGAAGGCGTGACAAGAAAAATCTTCAGTTTCAGCCTAGTGTTTCAACGAAATTTAACGAGTGTTGCAGCTGCCTGTTCTAAATTTTAACTTTGACCTGGGCTAAATTATGTTTCGGGAACTAATGCAACAGTCTTACTGTAGGTAAAGTTCAATTATCCTTTCTTGAAGACGAAGGTAGTGATGTTAAGATTTTTATGCACATTACAGGTTTCACCTTACTGAATATGGAAAAGCAATGGCAGAGAAATTTGGCTTTACGGATGACATCGATGAAAACGGATGCGTCATTGCCAAAGTTTACTACCAGCTGCTGAGGAAAACTTCTCGAAAAGGACGGTTAGTGAAAGTTTTTCTTGATAACATAAAGCAACTTCCTCCTCAAGGTCTCTCTTCTTCCCGTCCTGTCCCGTCCCGTGCCTTCCCTCACTCGCTTCAAGGGAAAGAAAGAACAGGACACTGGGAACGAGAGTAGCTATGGTTATGCATGACATGCTAACAGCGGCTTACCGCAGTAACGTTTTTCGTTATGTTTTTTTCTTCCTCCTTCACATTCATCTTTCTTGTAAAAGAGGCCGTGTCACGATTTTTTGGTTTTGATTAAAACCCCAAAACACATTGGATTTACAGAAATCCCAAATATAATGGCTCAGTTGTTAAAAAGTATTCCACCTGCAGTATAATTGCTTGTGTTTGTCGTTCGATAACCAGGATGTATATGGATAGCAACTTGAGAAATAATGGGCCAACTTTTTAACGTGCAACTCTTTTCTTGATGGAAAGTTGCAAAAACATTATGCTTTGTTTTGCCTTTTGGAGAATTGCATTATATTTTTCTTTTAGAGCGCCTAGTGTGAGGAAAGATGACTGAGGATACTTTGATTTTCTTTCAGCTCAGTCTTGACCCAAAAATGTGTAACCCACTGTAACTCACCACGACTTAGCCGCTTTAAAGAAAACGCAGGAAAGCAATTTCTTTTGTCGTGTTCCATTGATTCTAAGGAGCTTAAGCAACCACGACAACAACGGCATCGAGAACATCAAAAAACCTATAGATTTGATAAGCCAAACAACAACTCTGCATGTGTATCACGCTTTTTTGCACATCTTTGATGCTCGTAGACCAACTACGACGTGAAACTTCTTAATGTGACGTTTTATAGAGGACGTGAACACACAAAGACGAATTTTCTTTTCAATAGACCACTTTACAGTTGTGAGCTTAGTATCCCAGCCTTTGAGAGAACGTGAGGCTGAGGTGGACCTTGTTTTGATACAGACCTCTTTCCTTTTCTTGTGCAAATTATGCTTAAAAAATGCCAGTTTGCATAAGAACAAAATGATTTACATAATAAGGCAGAAAGGGTTGTATCAAAACAAGGTCAACTCCAGCGTCCTTTCCACCTGTAACTATCAAATAGTGTATTTCCCTTTTTAGAGCGTAGAAGCGCTACATTTGAGAAATTGATCCAGGCTATATCAACGAAAGCAGCCAAATGCATTCCACAGTGACGTTCTCACTGCCGTCGTCGTAGTAGCAGCGACCTGCTTACGAAACTACGACAGTAACAGTGACAGTGAACGTCAAAAAAGGCATTTTGTCTTTTCTGTCCCTGCGCAAATACGTTGTAAATGGACCAAATCTTAATTTTTATGAAAACGGGAACGGCAAGGCGATAAATTTTACTCTGTCTTCACTCAGTCGCGGTTCCCTCTGTTGTCAGTGATGTATCGGATCGCAGGGTCCCTGGGCCCAGTTGTTCAAAGGCCACTAACCCGGGGTTAAATTTTCATCCGGGTTTCCTTTTTTGTTGTTCAAAAGTATTTTCTCTATTCTATTTAGGGCATCCTCTCATCATATTGTAGACCAAGAGAATAAAACAGAATTTGCCTTTTTAGCTTTCATATCTGGATTCAAATTTCGCACTAACCCTGGGTTATATTTACCCAGCCCCGAACAACCCGGCGCCGGTTGCTATCCTACGATTTATTACACGAACTTAGGGAAGTGATAATGGCTTGTGTTTTTCTAGATCCTCTGCGAACAGCATTGACGACGGCCGAAGATGGTGCGGAGGAAGGTAACTAGTAGTTTTAGAGTGCAATACTGTCAGCGCATACTGTAAAATCCAGTGAGGAATCTAGTCTTGCTCCTGAGGAAAGAAATGGGCCCTTACGGTAAACTGCTAAATTTTTTATTGCATTGGAAGCAAATTTCACCACCAAGCCTCCTTTGTGAATAAAATTATTTGCATTTGCACTCTTTGTGCATAAGTTTTTATCCTTTTTTGCAAGAAGTCAGCAGTGGCGGTATTCTGTCGTGTAACTTGTTCCATTTGGTTTGGATAATCCTCCGTTTGCGTTTCACGCTCTTTTCAAATAAACCGTTAAACAATGGAATTTTGTTTTTCTATGTGGATCGTGCTTCGAAAGTTGATCTCGTAGGAATAAGCTTCAGGAGTTTCAGTATAGCCTTTTTGTGTATAATGAAAATTGTAATTCTTGTGATAGCTTTTTCGTAACATTCAGTGTATGTGCTTTTTTTTGTTACTTATAGTGAGTCTCATATGTTTAACAAGTTAGAAAGCATCGCGCAGTCCGAGGAACCAAGAACGCCTGTATTAGGCTGCAGAATTAGCAAATCACTTGAGCCTTCAGCTGTTGGCAGCGAGGTAAGACTCGATGGTGTCAAAACTGGGAATGACTCTGAGAAAGATAAAAGGACGTTTAGAGAGAGTGGTGAGGCAACCGTTAGACAGTTAAATAAACGGATAAGTGACCGACCGGCGGAAAACCGTCATTAAAAAGGATGGCCCGGGCACTGAGACAGTCCAGCAGACCGGGATTCGGTAGACCCACTTATATATACCCACCGACCGACAGACAGATCTACAGACATTCCTGCATGGTCTTATTGATGGTTAGAATTGCTGGTCTAGTCCTTGCGTTCTAGTTAGATTCAATATTTTAGTTTTGTTTTTTTTTTTTTTACCTATTTGTCTTCGCTAGTTCATGACAAGTCGAGTTAATTGGGTTGTTCAAAGCTCTGCGGTGGACTATCTGCACCTCATGTTGGTCTGTATGAAATGGCTCTTTACTAAGTACAACATTGACGGTCGTTTCTGTATCAGCATACATGACGAGGTAAGCCTAATGAAGCAAGTGCGGTAGCTGTTTTAAGACACATTTCAAGGCAGCGAAAATTAGGTGTTCGAGGACAGGACAGAGCGAAGGTAAATAAACAATGGTTTCAAAAAAGAGAGAAAAACGTCAGTGACTCTTGTCTGTAAGAGTGCACCCAAATTAAACTAAGCCAAGATAAATTGCCTTGTACGAAAAATCCTTTAGTGTTCCCTTTAGCCAATCCAATTTTAACTTGTAGATAGAAAATTGCTTTTTGGTTGCCATTGAAGGGACGAATCAATCTTGAATTGTATGGATCAGTCGGTGTAGAGTTTCAAATTAGGCCGCAGGAGGGTTAGCCTAGTTGATCTCTGGTCTGTGGAGCTGGAGGCCGCAGGCTCGATCCACAGCCAGACCGATACTCAAGGTCCTGAGTATTTATAAACTTCACTGTTTGTTCACGTAGATCTCTAGGCACTTTAATGAACTTCCCAACAGTGGAAATCCATCTAAAGTACAATTGTTGGCTTCCCTGTAGGTTATTTATTTTACACCATCAAGGTGTGGTGATCTGTGTGGGTATCCTGCAAATCTGTGGCCACACATCTTTAAAAACATGCATCGATTAGCTTATCTGGTGCCTTGTTCTTATCAGGTCGTTTTTTCTGTTTCTTGCAAATGGAACAGCATCGTTACAATTGTGCTACATACGTACTATCAACAGCAAATGTAACTAACAGAGGTCAGAAGTTCTGTCTTCTCAAAAGCACGTCTTGCTTGTGCAATATCCGTTGCGTATGTTGTGTGAAAACTCGAGGACCTTAATCGGAACATTGAATCCTGGATACTTTCCGCAACATTTTCGCTTAGGTATAAATTTATGTTTCTTGCTGCAGGTTCGATATCTAGTAGCAAGCAAAGACAAGTATCGCGCGGCTCTGGCACTGCAAATTACCAATCTTCTCACAAGAGCAATGTTCGCACACAAGCTGGGGATGAACGATCTTCCTCAGGTAACTAGGCCGATATGACGTGACAGTTGTCATACCCTCAAATACCGTAAAGCCCAACTCATTCTATTTGATCTTTAACCAGTTTCCGCGAACAATTACGGATCAATCCATTTAGGTTTCTGGGAAACTACCCACCTACCCCTCCACAAGGCCAACATTATCACTTACTTCTCACTTAGGGCAAAATGTTGGTTTAGGGGAGGGGTAGGTGGGCAGTTTCCCCAGAAACCTAACTAGTCCAGTTTTCGAATTAAAAATCACCGCTGAATACAAATATTAACGACACATTCATACAGGGTTAGCCTCGAAGTAAAGTAAAATATTCAGAAATTCTGGCAAGTAAGTGTTTGAAATTTGAATATACACAATACACAGAGTAATAAACAGGTTATTTTCTTGTTGGAATTTGTGAATGTTACTTCAGATTGAGGCTAAGGCTGTAAAAAATGCGTCTTCACCTCTTTAATTCAACGATCATAGCGAACTCGAAAATGGGCTATTGGTCCGTTGTTATCATGCCCGTAATGGTAGTGGTGGTGGTGGCAGTTGTGGTGATGATGATAATGGTGATGATGATGATGATGAGGAGGAGGAGGAGGAGGAGGAGGAGGAGGAGGATGATGATGATGATCAACATCATCGTTATCATCTTTATAATATTGGCCTAACATTTAAAAATCCTAAAGGTTAACGTTTTTGCCTTGTAAGATAGTTTTCTGTCATTATCATCTTCATTATCGATATAAAAAAATAAATGTACGGTTTTTTTTATGTGTAACGGTAGCGTTTCTACAATTTAAAGGTGATAACTCAGCAACTTTTTTTAGAACTCCTTTTCTGGTTTATGAAAGTTAATTTTCAAAGTTTCTCTTGCCTGCGGTTATTTTGCCTGATAACAATGACTTATCTTTGGAACTAACAAAATTAATATACGTTTTTTGATGTTTGCTGGTAGCGTTTCCACAATGTAAAGGTAATACACTCAGAACCTATAACAAGACTCCTTCTCTGGTTTTGTTAAGAATCTCTTGCCTGGGGTTATTTTGAGTTCCGGGTCATGTTGCGTGGTAACAATGACGCATTTTCATGGTCGCTTCGTGGCGATTTAACTGTTTCACTTCCCTAGGTGGTCGTCGTAAAAACTAAGAGAATAATTAAAGGTCACTTTAAACGAAATATCGAGAAACAAACAACACCAGACTAAACATCTGTCAAATAAGGAACTTCCTTTTCAATGGAATGTTAATTAAGTTTCGAACGTAAACTCAAAGGTGAACATGTTTAAAAGATCGATATCGAATCCTCCCTCTACCTCCTAAAACGAGTGTTAAGACGCTTTTCTGTTGGCTGCAAGAGTTAGTAAGGTACTAAGGGACCTTTTAATTAGATTCAGCGGCTTCTTGTTTCGTTTTGTTTCAGTCAGTTGCATTCTTTAGTGCTGTTGACATTGATACTGTGCTTCGTAAAGAAGTGAACCTGGATTGCAAAACCCCGTCAAATCCTCTGGGACTCCACAAGGGACATGGAATATCACCAGGTTTGAAAAACGTTCTCATTGTTATACAGTATTGTTGGTACCGTACCGATGTTATTATTAAACAATGTTATTTATTATCCTAGCCTACGATAATATTACTTCCCGAACTGTTCATTTCCTCTTGCTGTGATGTTTCAGGCTTATTAATGTGCTGCTTTTGACAGCTTCGACTTTTTATTAGATATTGAGCAAAAGCGCGCGCGAGGCGCGGAAAAGTGCGTGTGTGTAAGTCACTATTGGTTCGGGTCAGGAGCCTATGCGGTAAAAGGCAATAGATTATAAGGCCCTTCAACAAAGTTATATGTGCTCCAAGTAAAATTGAAGAGAGTTCAGCCCCCTGAACCTGTGAAATACAGGATTGCCCGGCATATGACCACAAGATTCCATGTTTCACTCAGAAGCCACCGAGCGCTCCCAGAGAACGGCCCTGTTCAGGCCCCAGTTTCTCAAAAAATGAACGGTCGTATCCTTTGGATAAAGTGGATAAGTACTAGCAAAACCGATTGCGTTATATCTGCGGGATAGGGATTTATCTAGTGGATAACGTTATCCCCTTAAGAACCACTGGGGCCAGGTAGCTAATCCCCTCTCCCTGCTCCCGTGTATGCGTTAAATAGCGTAATCAATCTTTTGAACCAACATGGGCCTGTTAGCACTCGACCAGTCTGATGTTTGGAGAAAGTAGCGCGATATTTTTAACCAATCAAAAAGCGTAACTAAATTGCTTTGGACCACTGGCTTTTGCCTTTCGATTGAATACCGTTTTTGTCTGTTTCCTATTGTTACCAATGGTAATTATCATTCTTCAGGGGAAGATTTAGACATTTACGACATCCTGAAACTTACTCATAACGGCATCCTAGAAGAAGATACCGACACCGAACAAGATCGCGTGAAAGGAAGCATTTCACAGTCTTCCAAGTGAGCGATTGATCACATGAAGTGAATTTTTCATGTTGTATAAAGGTAAGAGACTTATTGACAGCCCCCTACCCCACCCCTTTATGTTATGTTTCCTGTTCACATCTTTTTGCGCTGTCCCCAACAATTTGAACGTCTGGAAGAGGTTTCCCCGGGGGGACTACCATATGAAAGGGGCGGGGATACTCGTCGGAAATTTTGAATTTAACCCCTAAAGGAGACCAATCTGGGCGTGGCCCAACCTTTTTTCACCCCCAAAAGAGACCTTTTTAAACATTGATTACATGAATCGAGTAAATACAGCGAATTGGAAATATATTTTTTTTATATCTCTTAACTTACAACCCTAAGAGACCTTTACGGCTAAATATTTTGGCGTTTTGCCCAGAACACCCTAAGTGAGACCAAAATCCAAAATTTACACCCGTAACGAAACGACGAGCATCCCCGCCCCTTTCATATGGTAGTCCCCCCGGGAGGCTACTCCTGTCAGTGTCCCATGACAGGAAGATTTTCGTGCAAAATGAGGTAAACTTGAAAAGTGTGGGGGAGTTGAATTGTTTTTTTTAGCTATACCCATCCCCGGCCCCTTCTCCGTTTAGCTTTTCAGCCGTGTTTGTTTTCAACCTCGTTCCCAGGTTCTCTCCCCTGGCTAGGAGAGAACCCTGGGAACGTCGTTGGTTTGGTTTATGGTTATTAGCGGTTATTTTGTCACTGTAGACGATCCAGTTGGTTCGTGAGATGTCCTGAAATTGAGAAGAATCATGCAATAGCACAAAATTAATATACATACTAATCCTAGGGCTAACCCAGAATTCTTATACTCTGCGTAAGGCTTAATACGAGTTCCCTAAGAGTTCACTGTTTTCTGGTTTTTCTCTGGTGAGTTTTTATCCCACTAAGCCCGCAAAAAATTCGTCCCACACGGCCTGCACCGATGACGGCTGGAAAATATTTCAATATCCGGGAATCGTCTTTGATGGTTAAGTGGAATGACTAATGTATTTTGACCCTTGTTCCATTTCTTAATTTGCTGCAAGCCTGAAAGGGTGATTAGTTTGGCACTAGAACGCTTTGATTTCTCTTTCCCAATCTACATCATTCTTGTTCACTGGCGGAAAGATAAAGTAGGGTGAGATAGATTAAGGTAGATTAGGGCGGGTGCTGTTAGGGAACTTGAATACAGTACGCAGAAATCTTCACTAAAAATCCTAAGATAAGTACTTTGGATTATTCATGGGCTACTTAGTAAAGCATATTTTCATCAATTTACGTCATGGCATCGTGTTTGCCTTTGGTTTAAATTTCTGTCTACTTGAAGTCACTTTTAGAGGTAATTATATTTCTTCTTATTCCTTTATACGCTCTTCTAGGCGCGCCCTTCGTAAAGGAGAGGTATTTTCCATTGTTCTGGTAAGGTCGAGCTAAATATGCGGAATTTAGCGGCACCGCAATACAGCCGAATTTCAGTTATCGCGGCGTAATACCAAAGCAGAAACGAAATAAACCTGTCAAACACATTTTGCCCGGAGCATTTCGGCATCTTAACTATCTGAGATATCTATGGTCATTCTTTGCCACTCAACGCTTAATTAAATTGACCTGCTAGATCAGCAATGGGCATTTGTGTTTCGTTATAATCGTGTCAATTGCTTAGTATCTTCACCGGAATCGACTAACAAAGAAAATATTTTGAAAGATTTAATAGCCTTTATCCTCTTTTTGCAGCTTTTGCACAAAGGACGTTTTTCAGTGTAGATTAAGTGATACAAGTTAAGGGACTTTTATTGGATTACTGTTTACGTGTCTGCCAAGAAAGTGTAGTACTCATTCACCTTTGTTTGCGTGAGGAATTCAACCTGGATCTTGACGGAGATTCTAGTCATGTCGGAAAGAGTTTACAAAATTGCCCTCTTAGGAAACGAAGGAGTAGGAAAAACAGGTAAGCCTACAAGGTCATGAAACTTTTTTATTCCCTAATCAAGTTGAAAGACATCCTGGTTTAATCAATTGGTGTAATTCTGCGAAACAGGGGCTATATAAACCAGCCACAGAAACGTGCTGCTCAGTTTAGGATTCTTTATCTTAAGGTCACAATTCACCGCTTACTCCACAGTCAGAAACTTGAATTATAACCGTTGAATGATGAGATTTGAAAACGTTGAAAGCGAAAATGTCAATCGTTGAATGTATAAGTCAAACGGTTTTACTTATATTTTATGAAGGCTGCAAAGTACGGCGGATCTGGGGTCTTGCTTCATTTTCTGCATCCCGAAACTCGTCCACGTCAAAATGGCTGATAATAGGAACCGTTTTCCGCGGTTAGGCAAGACAGTAGAGATTTCGATTCAGTCTTGTTCCATAATGCATAGCTGTGCTAGATGTCCAAAGGGCTTCGTGTTTGGAGGTTAAGTTACCATAAAATAAGTGTCTACTTGATAGAGTGATATGAGGCCCGGAAAATGGGTTTCTGTTCTTCTTCAACAGGGCCTGCTTTGGCGAATTCCTTTTACCTACCACACTTTTTCTTAATAATAGCGACTGAAATCATATGAATTTGAAGTCTGGCTGCACTAAGCTAAAAGGCACACGTTATCTCATGTGAAAACAGATACTTGTCACTGTATTGGTTTTTTGTGTTCTGTGCATTCAAATGGATCAGCATCGAAAAACCGGGTCAAACTGAGAGGCTCCCAGACGTAAGTGGGAACAACTGAAAACGCAGACGTTCATTTTTTTATGGGGCGTAAAAATCAACGGTGTTTCGAGGGAAGATCACTGATGAACTTTTGAAGTCAGAACTCCCTTTTAAATAAGCAGCCCCGCGGGATAGCATCCCACTCCGTGGCTTTCTTTTGTATTAGGCTATAAGTATAGAAAATCCTTTAAACTTGATTGCATTTCTTTATCCCTCCTCCCGGCACAAGTGATGTAGTAAAAGTTCTTAAAATTAAACGAGCCGCGGCGCAATTTGAACTTTCAAAAGGTTACGTCAGTGGCCAAGTAACATTAAGTCAGAAACGAGGGACGTTTTTATTAAAGGTAGCATATCTGGCGCCTTTGTCGATGGCAGACTAAGGTTAGTTTCACCACCACTGATCATCCGAAATTGGCCCATATAGTCTGCGTTGCATGGATTTGGAAACAATCCTCAAAAAAAGAAAGAGACAACTCATAGCACAACAGGGTCACATTGATTAGGCGGCGTCTTGTGCAACAAACATCATCAAACAATAATCAAGTTTTGATGATTGCAATTATCTTGCTATCTATCAGGCGATAAGCTTTAAAGGTTTATTTTTGTTTGGTGTGGTTTTATTTATAGCTAATCAAGTTTCTTTAAGTCACGTTCTGACGTTTCTACCACAAAGTAATAATGTGAGAAGAAAATAAGGAAAACTGAAATAGCGCCCTAGCTTTTCACTTATTTGCGGAAATATGATAGAGGTATTTGGGCATGTATTTCAATGTGTAACATCATTGAAGAATTACGCAATGATATTGAAGAAATTTCAGATAATGATTATTTTACTCCTCTGGTCAGTTCTTTTTTTAAAGTGCTTTACACGCACGAAAAACGACGCACTCAGCCGCAGCCATTAGCTCAAAATGTACTACAACATGGACTACTAGCTTTCATAGCTTTGCACTTGCTTTTGAGAGGAAATCCTTAGTGTCCTAATTCAAATAGAGTAAATTAGTTCCGTTTGCTTACTCGACTATCTTCAGTTTTCTAATGCGCATCAACGATGGGTCAACGTAACGTTTTTTGTTTCCGTTTGTTTTTCAGTTTGTTTGTTGTCGGTGTGCTCCGGAACCTTTGATATAGACTGTTAAACAGTCTCGGCTTTTCAATATAAAGGCGGCCGCTCCAGATAATAGGGACCTTAAGATCCGACGACGGCAACGGGAACGCCACAAAAGCAATAGGTTTAATTAGGAAAACAACTATTTTGCACGTGCATCACGCTTTTTTGTACATTTCTTTGCCGTCACTGCACGACTACGACGTGAAAATGCCTAATTTCCCGATGTACAGAGGAAGTACACAAGCGACGACGAAATTTCGTCTCTCTTTCTGAACTTGAATATGGTTCTTAGGAATTCAACTTTAGGAGGGTTCCCCAACATTTGACAAAGTTAGTGACTTGGAGTAATCGCTATGAAGATTGAAAGAACGCGAATTCACTTTTTCAGCGACGTTTTCTCCGCCGTCGCCGTCCTCGGATCTTAAGGTCCCTAATGTAATTTGCCTACGACAACCCTTGCGTTCCTTGCTATTAACCACCATTTCTCGCGAGAACAAAGATATTTTTCACACATTCCTGAAAACTGACCTTAACAAGGACATCGGGTCATCGGATGTTGTCATTGTTCGGCAAAGTTACATTTTACTGATTAGGGTCACCAATAAATGGATTTCCGCCTAAATAAGATGCAAAAGATACGCCCTTAAATTTTCTTCACTCACCTTTGGCTGATAATTAGAAAAGAAGAAGGAAGGATTGAAAATTTAATATATGCGTATACTAGAACATTCCCAAAACAAAGCATCTTTGTCAGGGCTTTCCACAGATCTGTAGTGTAGTGAAAGTTTTGTAATCTACACTCTAGCCTCAACGAAAAGAAAAGCTTAGAGTTCGCAATAAGCTCTGCTTTCAGGAGGTTATATCCGCACTGTTGCATGGACGATTTTGCCACAATTGCGGGCCCTGCTCGTTCGTTCAACGGATTAAAATTAAATCCAACGAGTCCCCGGTAAGTAAAGATTCAGAGAATTCCGATTTTGATTCCTTGCAATGAGTTGAGTGATTCAGTTGTTCACAGGCAGTAGAAACAACAGTGTTTTTCTCAAGTAAAACCGTAGGCAGATGTTAAAATTTAGGGAAAAAGTTTTTCACTAGAATGGTAAAACAGGATTTGTTGTCTCAATAAAGTGTAATGATATTCTTCTGGCCCCAGTTGTTCAAAAGTTGGATAGCGCTATCCACCAGATAAATCACTATCCCATGGATAAGTATCAGGGAAACCAATTGCGTTATCCAGTGGATAGTGATTTATCCGATGTATAGCGTTATCCACCCGTTTTGAGCAACTGGGGCCTGATGTTCAAAGAGTATGACCCGCTTTATATAAAGGTAGACGTACGTACTTCTAATCTTAGCACAGCGAAAGAAAAATTATCACGATACAACCCTTAATAATAGTGGTTTTATTTCTTGCAGCGTTGCTGGTTCGTTTTCTTTGTCACCGTTTTATTGGAGAATATGACCCAACAATTGGTTAGTATTGCGTTGTCTTTTCACAATCTGTTTGTCCTTGCCAATCCCTTTCTTTTATTTACCTACTTAGACATCCGGGGGGGTACTCCGGATTTCGCTTGACGGGATGATCAAATGGGGGAAAAATTAATACTATAGGCTCCTGTCAAATCCCAATAAATCCCTAGGGCTACCAATAAACCCAAAAAAATCCCTGGACCAAAAAATAACCCCCAAAAAAATCCCATGCCGACTTTCCGAACCTTAAAAATTCCCATAAAGTAAAGAAAGGTTTGTTTGAACTTTATTCGCAGAACTAAGTGGCCGGAATACGCGGGTACTACCACCAATACTCAGATTGTTTTGAATACCAAAAAAATCACTTCTTAAATCAAGCCATCAAAAAAATACCAGCCACTACCCAAAAAAATGCCGGAATCGAAAATTTCAAACCCAGAAAAATCCTTCGATCATCCCCGTCACTTTAAAGCCGGAGTACCGTCCCAACCCCAACCGGTCAACTGAAAAACGGTCAAAACGCATCAAAATTAAAACAATGACCTAACATATCGCAGGCGCGTGTTTTTGTAGCATGCGCCTAGAGTTCATCCTACATCAAAACGTGCAATTCTATCGTTTGCAAACGATTTAGAGTCGACCGTCCAAAACTCATCCAAATGGTAGTTTGGACGCGAATCGATCAATGCGTTTCCGATGACAACAAAACAAGTACTTTGGAAAACGTATCAGTGTTGACAGGGCCTAAAACTCGCGCCCTAAAGGTGGATTTCCACTGCCGCGTAATTTTTTACATGCGTTGATGAGATGAAGGCAATGTTAGTGAATGTATGAAAGGTCGCGCGTTAACGTAAAATTTGAGTGAGGATCAACTTATTTGAGCGAGGTTCAACTTCAACGTATTCTCGCCACCGCTCATACAATACCACTTATTCATTTACGCTCGTAAAAGATTACGCGAGCGTGGAAATTCACTCCAAGTGCCTTACTCTGTCAATAATAGTAAACTTACGCAACAGGACGAGAGAGCATAGAAGACTAGCAAACCTTGTGTGACAAGCGTGACAATAATTTTGTTTAAAAAAAATTGCCTCAAACTTCATCTTCCTTAAAAACAGATCTTTGTGTAAAAGACCAAAAAAACATTGTTATTTAGTGAAAATTACGACAATTCAAAGTAGGCAGACTGCAAATTATATATCTACGTACAAATAATAGCCCTGTCACGTTTGTCACACACAAGCGTTTTGTTGTCCTCTTCTTTTTGCCGCGTCCTGTTGCGTAAACTCAGCAATAGCAGTTATCGTTGTTTAGAATTAGCCGTTGTTGTTGTTGTTTTGCGCCTGGTTGTGTCCTTTATCTCCTTTTTGGGTTGAATTTTGAAAACGTTTTGAACTTTTTCGAGTTTTAATGTTTCGTCTATTCTGAAAAAAAAAAATCGCCAAAAATGTTATGCTCAGTGCTCAGTACGAGCGTCAGGTAGAGCATACAAGCCCAGTGTTACTGAAATTTACAGTTGTTTTATGAAAGCCCGAGAGAGGGCAGACAACAGTTAACGAATAAATTCGAATGTTGATATGCCAGCCGAGTGTATAAATGTTGCCTATCATACTACAAACAAGACTTTGAAATGATATATCTTCCATTCGTTTATTCCTTTTTTCGGTTCTTTCTAGAGGATTGTTATCGCCGTACAGTGATAGTAGATGGCGAGGAAGTCACTATTGACGTCTTAGACACAGCTTGTAGAGTAAGTTAACACGTAGAGGTCGTCATGACCTGTACCATGTTTTAACCCTTTAAGCCCTAAGAGTGATCAGCATCAAATTTCTCCTTGTAATATCACTGCTTTATAAAACAGAGTGGTCATGAGAATTACGGACATGATCACACAAGATGAATCTAATTAATACTTCAACAAATTCTCGCCGCTACTTCTATTGAAAACGTAGAGGGATAACTAAATTAGTTAGTTAGTTAGGGTTTAAAGGGTTACGTGGATTTAAGCTTTGTCCCCACGCATGTTTAATTTTCCGTCCACATTTATCGCTTATTCTTTTCCAAACTTTTTCGAATAGGCGATTTGCACATGACGTCTTTGGCGGACTACTACAACCACAATCCTTCAGGGTGTTGCTTTCTTGTGCAAATTAGGGCTGCAATAATTAAAACCTCGCCTGGATCATCACATTACATATGAAAGGAAAAACGAAATGAATTCTGCTAGTAGTCGTAAAGGTATCCGGTTACTTCGTTCCATGGTCAGATCGTTCCAAGCCAGATCGTTCCACTTAACAGTCATATCGTTCCACAATATAGTCAGAACCTCTCACGAGTCTTTAAGCCACGAGCAAAAACAAGGGCGCTACTCATGTGTATACCTCGTTCTCTAAGCCAAAAGCCAAAAAAAGCGCGCTTCGCGTCGAGTTTTACACTAAAACTATGGAACGATCTGACCATAAAATGGAACGATCAGACTTGGAACGCGATCTCAGCATGGAGCGAAGTGACCGTAAGACCGGAAGGTCGTTGATAAATAGGAGGAAGAGGACAGGACCCAAAACTGAGCCCTGAGGAACTACAGATCTCAATACTTCAGTATCAGATAAGGTTCCTGTAATGTTGACACACTGTCGACGGTCTGGCAAGTAGCTCTTGAGCCACAGTAATGCTGACGAGGAGCAACCATACATTTGTAGTTTGGTTACTAGCAGGTCAAGATTTACAACATCGAAGGCTTTGCGTAGATCTAAAAATATTACACCTGTGTATAAGCCTTGATCCATTGTCTCAAACCAGTCATCAGTCATTTTAGAGCTGACAAATCCTATTAGCGTACTTACGTGTGGACAACAGGCCATTTGCATGATGGCGTCATTTTACTACTACGTTTTTTACACTTTCGATTCTTTCCGCTTTTAGAATTCAACTTCTAAGCTGAGAGACAATTTCCTGAGCACGGGAGACGGTTTTATCGTGATATATTCAATAGCGGATAGGAAGAGCTACATCACAGTTCCACGCTACAAGGAGATCATCGAAGAGTCACGAGACCGGGCCAATCAGGACCCAGTGCCCTTTCTGCTGATCGGAAACAAAACTGACTTGGAAGAACACCGCACCGTGGCGAAAAGCGAAGGACAAACTTTAGCCAATCGATACGAATGGTTATTTGGTGAAGCGTCTGCGGCTGATTATGACGGCGTGGATAAATCCTTTTGTGATTTAATTCGTGAAATACGAGCGCGAAGGCGCAAAATGAATCCGCCTGACTTTCCAACACGTACGTTGGTCAATCTCCGTCGATCTAGCGGCAGTGATATTGACAGTCAAACGGATGAGAGCGCATCAGAATTGAAAAAGACACGCCGGACCGTCAAAAAGAAACTTAGTGACTCCAGTATTAATTATAAGAAAAAGTTGTTTGGTGTATGGCATTGACTCCTCCTTCAAGTATCCCTGTAAAATCCAGAACACGACAAAGAACGAAGAATTCATCCCTTTTGTAAATTAAAACAAACATTACTACATAAGCAAGTTATACTTGATAGCTTTTGTTTGAATGGCGTCACCGATGAAATACGAGGCAGGAACTGTTACCTGCGCTGAATAAATTTTGTTGAAGTTGTTTTCTTGTGTGTGTTTCTTTTTCTGTGGTTGTACAAGCGTTCGGTCCATTAGAAAATGGTTGTGTTTCTCTTGAGTTACGGTGCTTTCCCCTACGAAATAGAACTTAATTATTTCTCTCTGAGTTAGACTTACATAGAATCACCTCCTTATCAAAGCGTTAATTGGTAGCTGCTTATTACAGGATCACCTAATATGTTCATTGAGTGTGGTGAAATAATATCTTAATGAAATATCGTGCAGGAAACACTTCATTACTGAACAATCGATATCAATGTGATCTACACTTAAGCAAATTTTATAACTCTCAGGGTGATGTTACTTAAGGGTAAAGTAACAAAGAATCAATTGTCCTGTACCGCAGTATTCATTATTTCTATGACTTACAATTCACAAGTAAACAGCAACCTACCCTGGTCTACCTAACTCCATCTATCTAACTCCCTTAACACCCACTAAAGTTGGACAAGAAATTAAAAAAGATGTTTAAAAAACGAAGAAAGGGTATGCGCAATATTTGTGCGCTGCCCCTGATTGTATCTAGAGCAACCGAAAGTAACTTCGCTTACTCTCATAGTAAGCATTCGATAAACTTTTGATTTCTTGAACACCAGTAGCCTGCGTAAAGGGACTATTCCCACCCCCTGCCGTAACAGTCGTGGGGAACTACGATCGACTTAGTATGGTAATCCTTGTTATGAAAGGACAGAAGACCATAGCCGCCTGTTCCAGGCGTTCGTAGGCGCGGGCAAAAAATTAATAAGCCCAGTCTCTCCTCTTTTTTTCCCGTCGTTTTCCCCGGTTACGTTTTAACTAACTCTCCACAATCTGAACGCCGTGTTCTGCTATCTGAATGCCTGGAATACGCTAAGAAGACCATGGAATGTACTGTTTCGCTTTGTCTCTTTACCCTGCGAGGAAGCCACCAATAATGGTGAGCGAAGAGAGCTGCGAGAGAACGCACGAGCGAACGCCGCCCTTCACATTCGCGTCTCTGTACGCGTTCCTCTTCCGCTTGACCCCTTAATTGACAGCTTGCTTGTGGGCCTTTGTCTCTTGCATTTCACAACTTTCGTACGGACCATTCCCAACAAAGGGCTTTCGCGTATGCGCTTGTCACTTTTGCTTGCAATATCGCTGTGGGGTGGCGGGTGCGCCCTAGGGTCCATATGTTATACATGTAGTTGGGCCACTTGTTAAAATAAATAATAAAGTTTTAAAAAAATAAAAGGGTACAAAAGTACTAAAACAAAAGTAATAGAACAACATGAAATCCGCGAAAAATTTTCGATTCTTTCCGAAAGGAAAGAAAAGGCCGAATTCGACTTTATCGAACGGGCTGAGAACGACCGCCTATCCACGGCCACAGGTGCTGTCAACTACTGTTTGACGCGGGAGTTTTTGCCTGCTGTGTTTCGACCCTTGGCCGGTTCGCTTCTCTTTAACCAACCTGAAAAACTTGGACTCCCCCGTGTTTCCCATGTTGACTCCAAACTTAGCGTGGACACCCGATCTGCATAGGACACCAGCTCCCAGGAATCCCGCCTTCAAGCCGTTCAGAGACCCCAGTCTCCAAGTAGCTGGATTACAGGCGTGCGCCACAATTCCCGGCTACAGTCGACTCCCGATAACTCGAACCCTCGCTAACTCGAACCTCGCGCTAACTCGAACCAAAATCGATTTCCCCTGGATTTCCGTCATACATTCACTGTAATTTTACCCTCGGTAACTCGAACCCTCGATAACTCGAACTCCCGGTAACTCGAACCAATTTTCGTTTCCCTTCAGGTCATTTTCTATATAATTTTACCCTCGATAACTCGAATCATGTTTTGAGCCCTTAAAAAGTCGGGATAAAAGTCATCTACTGGCGTCCGAAACATTGAATTTTGGATTTCCTATTGACGTGTTGTAGGAGTGTAGTTTACTAGTGGAGGCTAATGTTGATTGTTACAGGCTAACGTGAAGCAGCTTTTCTCCTCAAAACAGTAAAACGCATGCTCTATTTAGGCTATGTTTCGTTACGTTACGTTCTGATTTATAATCTAAAAGTATCTTTTAATTTTCACTTGACATTTCTACTATTAAACAGGGGCGGACTAGGGGAAGGGTGCAGGGGGTGCGCACCACCCCCCCCCCCCCCCTTCCCCGAGATGACCTGCGGTTTTCTAATACAACTGGTATTCTGCAAAAAAAAAGAAAACTATGTGGTTTATTGGTGTTGAAGTAGAGCAAGAGACGAGTGCACCCCCTCCTAAAAAAAATCCTGGATCGACCCCTGCCCATCTATGCTTTGCTTTCCTGATAGCGTTGATGATATCGCTTGCGCCAGTTTCTTGACGAATCCAGGGGCGCTTTCCATTTAGTCAAAATTTCCGGAATTTTCGGTTCGGTCGTAAATGGAACACGTTTCGTCGGTTCGTCCCATTGGAAAATTCCCAGAAAAAGTGGAAAATCTAGAAAGGTGGCCCCGTTTTCCCGGTTGGAATTTCCGAACGGAATCAGTCGTGTTCCATTTACGTTTCTCGTAGTTTGTACCAGTTCCAGGTCCACGGTCGGGCACCGCGACGTGCCGGGGTTTACGACCAAATGGACAAATGGAACAACTTTTTACCAATCGGAAATTCCACTTTTGCTCCCACCGAAATTTCCGGGTTTTTTTCCTAAATGGAAAGCGCCCCAGGTGTTTCGCTTTCGATCTCGAAGGAGAATGCCTAACATTATGCGTTCCATCTTAAGCTGTGCGACCGCACGCTTAAACGTTTCTAACCGAACTTTCCAGAAATGTTACCACCGTTTTCCTTGATACGCGACTTTTCAAATCGAAACACCCGCTGAAACGTTTCCAAAATTTCCGTCAATCATACACGTCATACCATATATGGAAGTGTTACCATATATGGAAGTGTTATGGAAGTGTCATACCATATATGGAAGTGTTACCATATATGGAAGTGTGTCAACCTCCACGCGCGACGGAAAGATGGCGGATTCGACAGATAGCTTCGAATTCACCAGTCAGTATAAGACATGCAATATGTACCTTTCTTCGTGTAAAGCCCATTTTCTTCAGTAGCTTAGCGATCGTGGACACGTGAATTGTCTTTCACAGTGCGAACTGTATCCATTCCTGTATTTCATCCTCGTAAATCTCTGGATATTGCTGGATTACCCTTCTTATGAATAACACGTCCTGTGCTAAGTCCAGGTGAGAAAAACAATGGTTATGTATTCGTTTGATACAATTAGGCTCATTTAGAGAAGTGATTACAAAAACCTCAGTTCAAATCGTAAGCTTACTTACCTTCCAACTTTCTCACTCTACCCGGCCGTGATTGATAATGAACTGTTTTTGTGTTCTGGTAAAGATTTCGAATCTTTTTTACAAACGTCTTCCCTACGTGAAGTAGTCTAGCAACACGTTCGACAGTAAATCCCTGAACGAGCAAATACACTACTCGCCAACGCAAATTTAAAGAATAACTTGCCACCATGTTTACATGTAACTTCGACCGGCCGCCATATTTTAAATTTTCAGGCCCAGTCCAACACTTCCATATATGGTATGACGAGTATGATTGACGGAAATTTTGGAAACGTTTCAGCGGGTGTTTTGATTTGGAAAGTTGCGTATCAAGGAAAACGGTGGTAAAAATCTAGTCTGTAAATATGCACTCCGATTTCAGAAATGCCTTCATTTGTCAAGGATTATTATGTTAAGGTCATAAATTAATTCAGCATGTAGGAAGACTTTTTATATTTATACAATAAAAGAAATATACTTTTATCAATATTTGCGATCCACAGATCAGAATTCCCAGGGTCACTTTCCATTTATGGAAAAACTGCTCTTCATATTTTAATTCATTTCATGAAGGAAATGGAACGATACTTTCCGGCCTATTGCACAAAACCGACCAACGCGGACTATACCGGCAGGTGGTCTCGTATGAAACGTTCATACCAAACCGGAATGTTTCTAACCGAAATTTTCAGAATTTTAAAAAGTATACTCAGTGCACTTGAGATAATCACTCGTCACACTTTATCTTAGTCGTTGAAGTGTCCCTCACTATATTGCCACTGATCAGTAGCAGAGAAACAACATCAACCGCTTAAAAGAAAAATAAGTACATGTCAACTGGCCACAAGTATAAGGTGAAAGACAACTCCGTGCCTGAGATGATCACATAGACGTTTACAAATGCCTTTCACTTTTTAACTCTTACAATTAGACCGAAAGTAGCTATCATGAAAAGATGCGCATACAATCTCATTTAGATTGAAAATAAATGAGCAAGGGAAAGAAAACGTTCGTAAACAAAGTTGATTGATATGAACGTCAAAGGGCGGGACATTTCAACTGGCCATGGATATAAAGGTAAATGGAGTCTTCATGTTTGGTCTCAAACGTCTGAAGTTCGCTCGTTTAGATGGGTTTACTATCAGAGGTAGTTGGTCAAATCTTGTTCAGTTTTACGAGAAGCGTAACGGAGCACTACAATCCAGAGGAACCTGAATTCACTGCAGAATTTTTTGGCTACGATCCTTTAGAAAGCACTGGTCGAGAATGGTATTACCAACCGGTCGATGAGCTTATTTACCAAGAATACAGTAACAGAGAAGCTACCACATGGGATTATCTCGGGTCGAGCGTTCTTGATATTAAAGTTATTAACGCATGCTTACCAGATGAAGTAACTGATGAACATCAAGAAGATGATAGAGCAATGGCTTGGAAACGTCTAAGGCCATCCGCTCTCTGTACAGTTGGCAAATCAATGTGTATTGGAGCTTTGATCTCGGTTCTTGCTGCTATAGTAATGGGTACACTATACACGCTAATCTGTTACGCGCGATTTAAGAGTTTATATTTGAGCTGCCATCATTCACATAACTCAACCTCAGTTCAAATGCAATGGAAAATAACAATTTCTGGTGTGATTGGCTGTGGTTTCTATTATATCTGGCCCTTTACTTTTCTTCTTTTACTTTTCCGTCCATTTCAGTTAATTGGGATCAAAAGGACACTATTTCTAGTTTGCTTTCTTTGCTACTGTTTGGATGCACTTTATCGCGTTGCTTGCAGAGCTTTAACTTTATCTCATGTGAGTATTTCCAGCTTCTTAACCTGGTTTCCCCCCAACGCCATGTTTATCATTAGCATCTGCTTGGAAATGTACCTGGTGGCCAATCATTTCTGCCCACGTTCAAGGACCAAAAGCAAACTGACCTTGTTCTTTCAAATGATTGTACCCGTCTTTCTTACGTTCTTCATTGGACAGATTGGTCAGTACTTTATATATCCAGCATATGCTGACCCGGAGAATAACAACCAAGACAAACTCTTAATTGCACTCTTTTTTCCTCTGATTGTCACCATCGTGAAGGTAATCGCACGAGTTTGTGTTCAGAGGTTATACAATATTTCCCATCCGGGATATTCTTATGTTTTACTTGGGCCTTTGTTTTACGGATCAGCTGTCATCTCCCGAGCTTTGCAAGCCGATCTGGACACTCTAGAATACATTGCTATTTTGGGAATCATTCACGGCGCTGCAGAAGTTATAGAACGAAGTACGATGGTTTTCATAGATCACATTTGTCATGTGTTGTGGAAAAGAAAATCAGCTCCTTGGGGAAGTTTCCGTACCCCTCGCCGTGAGAGACTGATGGCTGATATTGCTATCATGAGTATGTTGTCTGAATCGACTGCTATAGTGTCTGTGAACGGGTTTATTTACTTGCACAAGTTTCTTTGCTTGAAAGATAATTCCCTTTTCGAGGTACTACAGTTATTTGCCAAGTGCACTTCAGTTCAGCTAGTGATTGAATGGTTTTTCACTAGCGTTTCTTTAGCAATCGAGACTCGTTATCAGAATTTGGCAGTCATGGCTGTTTTGCGAAGACGATGGAAAAGACATATATTAGTGGCGATAGTAAATGTAATTCCCCTGGCTGTTTATACCAGCGAAGATCTTTTGCGACTTGTAAGTGGTCAGTTTTAAGAATCTTTGATGTCATCTATTTTTTCCAGTTTTTCATGTGGAATAAGACGACTTATTAGGTAATAGATGCGTAAAGAATCGTAAGTGAAATGTTCGCACAAAAAAAATATATTGGCTAGATCTCAGTTCCGGGCGCTCAAAACGTCTCCGGTTCCGAGTTTCAGGAATAGAAAGCATTTCTTAATTATCAGTTTTATGTTCATTACCATGCCAATCAAGTTGGAGTGATGATACTGAGCAGGGATTATGCTTAGTATTTTTTGGCATTGCTTTTTGAATCATTTGTAAATCAATGTTAGCATTTCCCATACTGTCATACATGACAAAGTTGACTCACAAAACTGGAACCAATTTTTAAAGGAAGAATTTTCATTTTCTATGAAAACCAAAACAAGCGACTACAATATCCCTTTTATTAACTTGGGTAAACTCTATTTGTCGTTAGCTGGCGTATATCGGAGCATACCTCGGCGTTAGTAGATCGGAATTAGATTTTCCAGTTTTGTGAATTAACGCAAAGAGACAATTTCCTGAGCACGGGAGACGGTTTTATCGTGATATATTCAATAGCGGATAGGAAGAGCTACATCACAGTTCCACGCTACAAGGAGATCATCGAAGAGTCACGAGACTGGGCCAATCAGGACCCAGTGCCCTTTCTGCTGATCGGAAACAAAACTGACTTGGAAGAACACCGCACCGTGGCGAAAAGCGAAGGACAAACTTTAGCCAATCGATACGAATGGTTATTTGGTGAAGCGTCTGCGGCTGATTATGACGGCGTGGATAAATCCTTTTGTGATTTAATTCGTGAAATACGAGCGCGAAGGCGCAAAATGAGTCCGCCTGACTTTCCAACACGTATGTTGGTCAATCTCCGTCGATCTAGCGGCAGTGATATTGACAGTCAAACGGATGAGAGCGCATCAGAATTGAAAAAGACACGCCGGACCGTCAAAAAGAAACTTAGTGACTCCAGTATTAATTATAAGAAAAAGTTGTTTGGTGTATGGCATTGACTCCTCCTTCAAGTATCCCTGTAAAATCCAGAACACGACAAAGAACGAAGAATTCATCCCTTTTGTAAATTAAAACAAACATTACTACATAAGCAAGTTATACTTGATAGCTTTTGTTTGAATGGCGTCACCGATGAAATACGAGGCAGGAACTGTTACCTGCGCTGAATAAATTTTGTTGAAGTTGTTTTCTTGTGTGTGTTTCTTTTTCTGTGGTTGTACAAGCGTTCGGTCCATTAGAAAATGGTTGTGTTTCTCTTGAGTTACGGTGCTTTCCCCTACGAAATAGAACTTCATTATTTCTCTCTGAGTTAGACTTACATAGAATCACCTCCTTATCAAAGCGTTAATTGGTAGCTACTTATTACAGGATCACCTAATATGTTAATTGAGTGTGGTGAAATAATATCTTAATGAAATATCGTGCAGGAAACACTTCATTACTGAACAATCGATATCAATGTGATCTACACTTAAGCAAATTTTATAACTCTCAGGGTGATGTTACTTAAGGGTAAAGTAACAACGAATCAATTGTCCTGTACCGCAGTATTCATTATTTCTATGACTTACAATCATAGGCGTACGGGCCGGGGGGGCGAGGGGGGCTGCAGCCCCCCCAAATTTTGGGCAACTCAGATTTTTTGGGCAGCAAGAGAATATTTGCGCAAAGCCAGCTTTTAAAGACGTTTTCATGTTTTTTTTATTAGTATTTTGAAGAGATAAATATTTTCTATTTTGACTGAAGTCGGCGTAATAATCTAGTTACATTC
>OZ037779.1:23291416-23293916 GCA_964035525.1 Porites cylindrica | reverse complement strand
TAGCCAAAACAGCCCCCTCAAATTTTGGCCCTCTTAAAAACTACCCCTCCAAAAGTAGCCGATTCAGCCCCATATCGGGCCATTATGGTTTTTTTAATTTGGGTGGGGGCCTACAGATTTTTTCCCTTAATTAGGGTACTGATAAATAATGAAACCAAACTAAGGCTTATTTCAAACATTTATTCAGTTCTGAATAAGTAACTGTGATCTCCGTACATCATAACAATGCGTATTCCAACCTATTTATGTAATATTATCTTCGTTTAATCTCAACTTTTCTAGATTGAACATTTAGAATTATTGGAGGAATTAAATTGGCCAAGAGAGACACTTGTCTTTGGTGCGATCAAAGTAACTACTTCTTAAAACGGTTTTCACAAAAGACAAAGTCAAAATCATAATCAGCATCATAGGAACACTTAAAACCTATAGTGAAAATCAAAAATTGGAGTTGTAAAGGGTTTCATTAACTAAAGCTCACCAGAATTGGAGTCAATTGAGGTTTCTTTTATAACTCTCCTGCTAACAATTCCGACAATGTACATTAGATTGAAACAAAAGAGTTGTAAGAGTAATAATGAACTAAGATGCTCTAGCTATATCAATTTTCAAGCTTCTGATTATGACTCCGACTCTGTCTACCTTGCTAGTGCGAGCCTTTAATGACTTGACCTAATCCTTTTGAAGGGTGGTTTTCACTCGTGACAAAGTCAGGGTCATAGTCAGAGCACTCATCACCTAGTGAAAATCAAAAATCAGAGTTGCAAGGGAAGTCATAACTAGAAGCTTGATGGAATTGGAGTCATCACAACTTTCTACTCTTCAGATTCTCCTTATGATGTAGAAAACCAGATTAAGCAGGGGTGTAATCGTCGAAGGATAAACCACTTACCAGTCAAAATTCTTGTTCCCATGCTTTATAGTTTTCACTAGATCAAAAGTGAAGGAGTCATAATTGGAGTAATTATTATACCCTGTTAGTGTTATATCTAGAGCAACACTCTATGCTTTTGATTACAGTTCCGACTCCGTATCTTACTAGTAAACCAGCCCAGCCCTCAATGACTTGGCAAATGTTTTAAACTATATTTTACTCCACAGATATTATGTTTAAAAAATCTTGGTCTATAAGAGTGAAAGAAAACTTCCATGAAAAAAATTTTGACAATTTGGCTACACCTAGCGAGGTTGTCCTGAATTTACATTCAGCAAGAACTGAGGTATTTGCCAAGTCATTAAAAAAGGGAGGAAACATTGACAAGTGTCTACCCCAGTCCACGTTCAAGCAATGCCTGATCTAGAAAAGTCAAGATGGCTTTGCATTGGATGTACGATACATTAAATACATAAAAACACCCAAGCAATATTATCACTGCATCAATCTTCTTCTGAGGAAACTGGCAAATAAATAATGTTTCTTTTTGCCACAACAAAATCCTGAATTTTCCTGTCAACATCTGCATCCCTCTGCAATAAAAACAAATGTTGTAATTTTAGAAATGACAAAAACAATAATCAAAACACAACAAACAGTGCATACACATAAAAAGTCAGTATGGTCATAACAATACTATTGTCAAAAAAATGTTGGTTTAATTACTTCTTTCCAGTTTTCAGGTATGCATGTATGGTATACTGTATAAATTATAGTTTGTTGAAATTATAAAGCTTCCTTCATGTTATGGGAAAAAGAATGACAGCATAATTATGTCTAATACATTCACACATCATTGAGGAGGTAATTACAGTGTGCATGTCGACGTCCTGATACAAGAAGATTATTTAAGTACATGTATTTCTCAAAAATCAAGAAATTTTGCAGCTGTAAATCAAAATGCATTAAGTATTATGTAGCCATTATTATTCTGTGAGATTTGGTGTAGTCTGGTGACGGGAATGGCCCCCCAGGGATACCTTCATAACAAAAGCTAAATTGCATCTCAATTTTGTCCGACTTCCACTTGTATCTGGGCTTCGCAAGCATTTAGAGTTCAATGAACAATTGAGTTTGTAGCACTCCTGTGGTACTTTGTGTCACAATATCAGGAAAAACATTGTATTCCCAAAACACCTACCTCTACAATAACGATAAATTCCTCCCAAAGTCCTCTTAGCACTCCGATCAATGCCGCAGAACCTTGTTCACTACCAAAAGGATGCCCGCCTTTCTATTTCTGCCATAGGAGAAATGTTATTAAAGGTCAAATGAACCAAAAAATTGACATATTTTCTTTTGTCACTTTACCTTCACCAAACACTAAAAAGAACCACCCTAAGTGAGATTTGGGTAAAGATTTTTCTTCCCAAGCCTTTATAGAAAGATAAAAGACCAAAATCCGAGCATTTCCGAAAACTTCACGAAAACGTTTCTGAAATGGCTGCGTGATAGACTGGAGACTACGTGACGTCAATGTTGGTCTTTCAGGGTGACAAAACGTTTTGCGCAAGCTTCTGCGCATCCCTTATCGCCTGCGTTTGTTTGTCTCGTTCTGTGAGAGTT
>OZ037779.1:23231416-23283916 GCA_964035525.1 Porites cylindrica | reverse complement strand
AAACGAACCCCAAAGGACGTCTGCGGGGAGGCTACCGTTGCAGCAAATGGACGTCAAAAGGACGACACCAAAGAGCATGTGCATAGGGAAAGCCCGCTGACCAGTTGTGTCTTGTTTCCAAAATATGTTTTCGATTGTTTATATGTCGTGTCATTTTTAGCCTGCCTGCCAGGCGTTCGACATTTTAAAAACCTTTTACTTATGAATCAGAAAATATATGTACATGATGGCTGGGTCTTTGTTTGCTATTAATACCGAGGGATATTGTACTGTAACGCCCTCTCAGCGTTTAGTTTGCGTGACGCATCATGTAATGTTATCGATATTGAAATCACGTGCAGAACATTCGGGAGCGTGATTGTAATTTTGTTTCCGATTCGCACCTTCGCTCGAAACCATGATTTACCTTACAGTCTCTGACTGTCGTCACGGTTTTAGGTCTACGTTAAAGTTATCTTAGTTCCTTACTCGACTAAAGGGACCGTACTTTGGATTGTGTCAGACGTATGGTTACTTCAACCGAACACCGCGGTCTCCTTGCGCCCCTTTTGACGGCAAAAGGCGATCGCTCGGAGTAGACCTTGTTGGGGCCAAATCGGAATTTTAATTTGGCTATCGGAAGGGCCAAATTGAGAGGAAGTGCCAAAGTAGCTTCTAGTGTAGCCGATTCAGAAATTAGATGGGCCGAATTGGTACCATCTAGAACTGTTTTGACTCTTTCTGTCCAAAACGGCCCAGCATGTTTCAAATCGGCCCTCGAGAAATTGGGGCCAATGGTTGATGACAAGGGACCACGGAGAGTAAGATTTTAGCGGGAAGTGGATGTTTTGTCCGATTCTCGTATTTCATGTACGTGACATGTTGTCGTCTCGCCTTATTTCAGACATTTATACCTTGTTTTAGATGGTTTTAGATTGTTTACGAGTGGTTGTAGATGTTTTTGAGGTGGTTGTAGATGGTTGTAGGTGGTTGTTGAATTTTTTGAGGTGGTTGTAGGTGGTTGTAGATGGTTTTAGGTGGTTTTAGGTCGTTCCATGTTTTAGTAACTACGGAGGTTAATCAGGGTTGCAATGACATCAGAGTTGTCATAGCAACGAAATGACGCCATTACCTATTATACTTGTAGCATTATTTCTCACCATGAAATCGTTCTTGGGACCTTTTTCCTGCAATAGTCGCCTAGATGTTCGTGAAATTAAAACGGAATCTGTAAGAGCGTTATCGGGATATTTTAGGATAAAGTTTTTATAGTTAGAAATACAGTAAAAAAAGGAAAATCTTGATGTTTAGCCGTTATCTGTAGAAAACGAAGGGCTTTTGACATGCAATTTCACCTCATAGTAACTTCAATCTTTTTAAAAATGTGTGTGAATTATGTTAGAGATAATTCTGGTCAATTGCTACAAAGAAGGATTTCATTAGTATGTATCATGGCCCTCTTGTTAGCGGTTTCGTAAACATTTCGGTCTACTTTAACAAATTAGTGAATAATTTGAACCACTTGATATATTTTTTTAAAAAAATTAAGATTCTTCTCGTAAATTAAAGTGAGAATTAGTCAGCCACTTCTTCACTTTCAGATCAATCGCTGATGCTATCTGTCATACACTGTTCTACGAGCGGAGATGATTCTAGAAAGTTAGGCGGAAGTTTATTCTAACCAATTCACGATTAAAAATAGCCCATTGCAGTACAGTGCCCAACGATAAAAAAAAACCAGCATATGATACCCTTCCCTTATAAAAAGAAACTCATCACGTGCTTGGCAACCACTGTCTCGTGCGATTATTACGCCGACTTCAGGTTAAAATAGAAAATATTTATCTCTTCAAAATACTAATAAAAAAAAACATGAAAACGTCTATAAAAGCTGGCTTTGCGCAAATTTTCTCTTGCTGCCCAAAAAATCTGAGTTGCCCAAAATTTGGGGGGGCTGCAGCCCCCCTCGTCCCCCCGGCCCGTACGCCTATGGTCAAGGTCATAAATTAATTCAGCATGTAGGAAGACTTTTTATATTTATACAATAAAAGAAATATACTTTTATCAATATTTGCGATCCACAGATCAGAATTCCCAGGGTCACTTTCCATTTATGGAAAAACTGCTCTTCATATTTTAATTCATTTCATGAAGGAAATGGAACGATACTTTCCGGCCTATTGCACAAAACCGACCAACGCGGACTATACCGGAAGGTGGTCTCGTATGAAACGTTCATACCAAACCGGAATGTTTCTAACCGAAATTTTCAGAATTTTAAAAAGTATACTCAGTGCACTTGAGATAATCACTCGTCACACTTTATCTTAGTCGTTGAAGTGTCCCTCACTATATTGCCACTGATCAGTAGCAGAGAAACAACATCAACCGCTTAAAAGAAAAATAAGTACATGTCAACTGGCCACAAGTATAAGGTGAAAGACAACTCCGTGCCTGAGGTCAACTATCACATAGACGTTTATAAATGCCTTTGACTTTTTAACTCTTACAATTAGACCGAAAGTAGCTATCATGAAAAGATGCGCATACAATCTCATTTAGATTGAAAATAAATGAGTAAGGGAAAGAAAACGTTCGTAAACAAAGTTGATTGATATGAACGTCAAAGGGCGGGACATGTCAACTGGCCATGGATATAAAGGTAAATGGAGTCTTCATGTTTGGTCTCAAACGTCTGAAGTTCGCTCGTTTAGATGGGTTTACTGTCAGCTGCAGAGGTAGTTGGTCAAATCTTGTTCAGTTTTACGAGAAGCGTAACGGAGCACTACAATCCAGAGGAACCTGAATTCACTGCAGAATTTTTTGGCTACGATCCTTTAGAAAGCACTGGTCGAGAATGGTATTACCAACCGGTCGATGAGCTTATTTACCAAGAATACAGTGACAGAGAAGCTACCACATGGGATTATCTCGGGTCGAGCGTTCTTGATATTAAAGTTATTAACGCATGCTTACCAGATGAAGTAACTGATGAACATCAAGAAGATGATAGAGCAATGGCTTGGAAACGTCTAAGGCCATCCGCTCTCTGTACAGTTGGCAAATCAATGTGTATTGGAGCTTTGATCTCGGTTCTTGCTGCTATAGTAATGGGTACACTATACACGCTAATCTGTAACGCGCGATTTAAGAGTTTATATTTGAGCTGCCATCATTCACACAACTCAACCTCAGTTCAAATGCAATGGAAAATAACAATTTCTGGTGTGATTGGCTGTGGTTTCTATTATATCTGGCCCTTTACTTTTCTTCTTTTACTTTTCCGTCCATTTCAGTTAATTGGGATCAAAAGGACACTATTTCTAGTTTGTTTTCTTTGCTACTGTTTGGATGCACTTTATCGCGTTGCTTGCAGAGCTTTAACTTTATCTCATGTGAGTATTTCCAGCTTCTTAACCTGGTTTCCCCTCAACGCCATGTTTATTATTAGCATCTGCTTGGAAATGTACCTGGTGGCCAATCATTTCTGCCCACGTTCAAGGACCAAAAGCAAACTGACCTTGTTCTTTCAAATGATTGTACCCGTCTTTCTTACGTTCTTCATTGGAGAGATTGGTCAGTACTTTATATATCCAGCATATGCTGACCCGAAGAATAACAACCAAGACAAACTCTTAATTGCACTCTTTTTACCTCTTATTGTCCCCATCTTGAAGGTAATCGCACGAGTTTGTGTTCAGAGGTTATACAATATTTGCCATCCCGGATATTCTTATGTTTTACTTGGGCCTTTGTTTTACGGATCAGCTGTCATCACCCGAGCTTTGCAAGCCGATCTGGACACTCTAGAATACATTGCTATTTTGGGAATCATTCACGGTGCTGCGGAAGTTATAGAACGAAGTACGATGGTTTTCATAGATCACATTTGTCATGTGTTGTGGAAAAGAAAATCAGCTCCTTGGGGAAGCTTCCGTACCCCTCGCCGTGAGAGACTCATGGCGGATATTGCTATCATGAGTATGTTGTCTGAATCGACTGCTATAGTGTCTGTGAACGGGTTTATTTACTTGCACAAGTTTCTTTGCCTGAAAGATAATTCCCTTTTCGAGGTACTACAGTTATTTGCCAAGTGCACTTCAGTTCAGCTAATGATTGAATGGTTTTTCACTAGCGTTTCGTTAGCAATCGAGACTCGTTATCAGAATTTGGCAGTCATGGCTGTTTTGCGAAGACGATGGAAAAGACATATATTAGTGGCGATAGTAAATGTAATTCCCCTGGCTGTTCATACCAGCGAAGATCTTTTGCGACTTGTAAGTGGTCAGTTTTAAGAATCTTTGATGTCATCTATTTTTTCCAGTTTTTCATGTGGAATAAGACGACTTATTAGGTAATAGATGCGTAAAGAATCGTAAGTGAAATGTTCGCACAAAAAAAATATATTGGCTAGATCTCAGTTCCGGGCGCTCAAAACGTCTCCGGCTCGCGAGTTTCAGGAATAGAAAGCATTTCTTAATTATCAGTTTTATGTTCATTACCATGCCAATCAAGTTGGAGTGATGATACTGAGCAGGGATTATGCTTAGTTTTTTTTGGCATTGCTTTTTAAATCATTTGTAAATCAATGTTAGCATTTCCCATACTGTCATACATGACAAAGTTGACTCACAAAACTGGAACCAAT
Source organism: Porites cylindrica (assembly GCA_964035525.1). NCBI lineage: Eukaryota > Metazoa > Cnidaria > Anthozoa > Scleractinia > Poritidae > Porites > Porites cylindrica. Next base: position 23,279,289 of record OZ037779.1, on the reverse strand, counting down.
TTTTAAAGGAAGAATTTTCATTTTCTATGAAAACCAAAACAAGCGACTACAATATCCCTTTTATTAACTTGGGTAAATCCTATTTGTCGTTGGCTGGTGTATATCGGAGCATACCTCGGCGTTAGTAGATCGGAATTAGATTTTCCAGTCTTTCAATTTTAACTTAACAGTAAATAAATAGTAGAACACACTGACCACACGTTTCACTGACGTTTATTGGTGGCTGTACTACTCTAATTACTACTATCAGTTTAGTAACATTTTCAATTTTCTTTTAGTTCAGATCCTTGTAGTAATATGAATGTGCAGTAGGAAACCTAAATGGCCTATGTCATTCTATTGATATTGGCCATCTTTAAAAAAAAAAATAGATGAAATGTGTCTTCGCATCAATTGAGTTTTAAAGATAGAGGTCCACTTTCGGTTATTTAAGACTATATTTAGGCGGCGAAACTGTCCTGTCGTCTGTTGCAACGGATAGCAATAGTCTGCGTGGCAGGCGTTAGAAAGGGAAGGGGAAGGGAATCGAGGGCGCAAGACCGCGCGCGAGGGAGGAGGGAGGAGAGGTTCCTTTCCTTTCACCCTCGCGCGCTCTCGCGCGCCCAAATTCCCCCTTTCCCTTTTAACGTCTGCCACACAGGCTACAGGCAATTAAGCGCCATGCCTGCAAAAATCACCCAAAAAGTGTTATGGTTATTGCCCACTGATGAAATTTGTCTGATATCGTCTTTATAACTCCGATCTACAGGAACATTTTGGTACTGAGTATGACTTCAGCGCAGCCTTGACCTAAAAACAGCAATATCTTGGTCACATAGCCTCCTTAAAATAATGAGAATTAGGTAAAATATTTATAGCGGGAACGATACGTGGAAGTCAATTTCTAACCAATGAGATAATGTAACCTTGTAAGCTAAGTTTTCACATGTTTTTAGTTTTGTTACTTGGTTTAATTACTGCCTCGTACCCAGACGTCTCTCTTCGATGTGCGCGCAAAGGAAGGCAGGAAGGAGACAACGGGCGAGACGGCACTTCGCCTGCCGTCTGTACTCTTCCCATGGTCCCTTGCGGTTCATCACCAGTCACTCGCGTTTCGCGCTCGCCTCTGCCATGCGAAAAACGAAGCGCCTGAGGAGGAGGCTGGTTTAATTACATATTTGGCGTATGGGGCTAAATATATTTCGCGCCAAGATAGATTTGGCACAAGAGAAACCCGTTTTGTCGATCACCTTTATGGAATAACTAAACTTTCCATCATATTGCGGAGTGAAAGGTTACGACTGAAACGGTCCGTAATTTTATTAAGACAATTATACCGTGGAAGCTCTCGTAAGCGGACACCCTCGGGAAACGAAAAAAATGTCCGTAATTGGAGTTGTCGGCAGCTTACGAGAGTGTCCGTCAGGAAAGCTTCCACTGAATTTGTAAATTCTAAGCATAAATACCTTTCAATTGTTAATTTACATTAACTACAGCTACCCACATAATCTTTCGTTGACAACAATTTATTGATCTTTTTTTTTCCTAATTAACTTGAAGACGAGCATATAAGTTGGGATTGAGTGACCAAACACTGACTCGCCTCCAAGATTTTTCTGTGTTTTTTCCTAGAGGATAAAACATCAGCACCTGACGTTTTCAGTAGCTGTTTGCTCATCCCTTGTGCACATTTTGAGACAAGTTTAGTGATGGTCAGTTGCTATGGTTACGAGATATGACGTCATAAATAGCAGGTGGTCAAGCCATTTTGGGGTGAAAATGCATGTTTTTTCAACTTCTTTCAACAATTTAAGTAAATGTTGTGGCTAAAAACATGCAAAGTGCTTATTTATAGGTTATTTTTCATGTAAAGCACAAAAAATTGCCATTTCTCGTGGTTTAAACCTGATTTCTAATTCTTGGTGAAATCCAAGATGGCAGCCAAGATGGCGACCATTCCTGGTGACGTCACAGGCCTCCAGCAGCGCCACCACCCGTAAAATATACCTTATCTTAAGAATTTCCACTCGAGATAAAATCGTTTGGAGATACTGTAACATATCAAAAACTCCGGGGAGGGATCCCATCCAACCCCCCCACCCCCCATGTACTACGGTGGGGGTATGAGTTTGCGTGTACGTCCGAGTATTAATCAACTGAACAAGCTTTTTAGCAATGAAAACTGTATTAAGCTGACATCCACTAAGGTCTGTTTCTACAAAAAAATATGGGAAGAGCAGTTCGGGTTTACTAGGCTTAAAAAAGTACCGACATTTCGCGACGCCACCACTTGGTTCCCAGCGAAATGATGTCTGAGGGACAAGCTCAGAAATACCATGAGAGAGAACCTGAGAACGAGGTTAAAATACCATACTGATGATCTGCGTAGTGCTTCTGATTAGTTTTGCGACGAGGAAACTTTCTTTAACCTATCAGAAGCACTACTCAGATCTTGGTAGTGAGAAATCATCAGAATGGAATTTCTGCGCTCGTTCCCCCGCAATTCTACCATACTACAGATAAATACAGTAAAATCATTTCATAAAAAAACGAGCCACGCACACAACAAATTGATTTTAACCTCCTTGCGTTTTCACGCCCGATACAAATTTCTGTTTCCTCAGAGATCCTCTATAGGAGAGACTCGCTTGGGCCACGTGACCCGAAACGCATTGGCAGCTTTGACTAATGATCCGTAGGGACAAGGCAAATTGGAATCTTCGCGTAAAAACGGCTGCGTTGGAGACTATTCTTGAAGTTGTAGAATTCTGGTTCATGTCTGTATTGGCCGATCTGTGTTGCTGCATGCGTAATAAGCAGTTTATTTACACGCGCGGTAGTTATGAAATTTTTGGCAGTTTTCTTAAATTGATGTTCATGTGTTCACAGCCATTTTATCCCTTCAAGGATCTTTCAATCTTGCGAATACAGAGAAGTTATCGTGAAATATTTACTGCTCATTATGATTGCAGGAATGGAGAATTGAGTTTTATTCCACTAAAGTAGCGCTTACTCGAGACTACTACTTATGTATTTTTTAAATAATCAACTGGGAAACGCTTGATATGACTACTGATATGACTGCAAGGAGCGCAAACAGCCATATGTATTTTGACGTGGTAAAATACGCATAAACGACGGAAACCGGTGATGAATTTTTCCGCGCGGCGAGCGTTTAAATCTTTGTGTATGCGGATAGTTGTCATAGCCCTTTTGCATGTCATAGTTTATCTGTGGAAGCCACCTCAAAAGTCATAGCAATTTAACTTTGCAAGAAAAATTAATGAGGTATTGAATGGAGGTAATTTTGTACAACAAGACGACAGCTCACGACAAAGTAGGACGGCATGAAATTTTACATCGCATTTCGATATTGGGAACGGCTTTCAATGGCGACTAACAATCTGATCGCCCTCACAGCTTTAGCAAGCTACAGTGGGCTCCAAGTTGTTGTACCTTTTGTAAATGATTCACAGTTTTTTGGTTATAAAATGAGCAGTGATGACACTCAAACACTGGCATTGTACAGTACTACAATCTGAGCGCATTTAGCAACACGCTTCGTTCACATGGATACAGCACTTTTGTGAGCTGGGAAACATTTCAGAGTGTTTGCCAAGACAAGTTTAGCCTGAGTATCAGGCGTTTCTGGGGGAAAAGTGGAAAGATGGAAGCGAAAAAGGGAGAGAGCTGAAGTCTCCCCTATCCCCTTAGGAAGGCCTGATACTTAGGCTAAGACAAGTTGGACTTACTGATACGATTTAGTTATGGTAAAGAAGCTTTCCGCCGACAACAAACCACGGAAATTCAAAGTCTCCAAACTAGACGTGGCTTCAATATATCGAAAACTGTTGGCGTGGATTCCGGAATGCTTCGATCGATTGATTCTTTTGTCGACAAAGTGGTCAAAGGAAGTAAGTGCGTTGGAATCGAAGAGTGGAGAGGAAACAAGGAGGTCTCATATTGAGCTTTCTTTCCACTTCCAATAGATATCCATTATTCCCTTTTACCGCACCATGTAGCATTTTTCAAGGAGAAACTTTTGGAAATTGTTGATGACTTTATAAATACGACTCTAGGTTCAAACTACATTTCCCATCACATTCGCGCGGAACAGATTTTGAAACGGTTCAAATGGTAATTTTACCACTTTGGTCAATTGTATCAAGAAACAGGCATCACTGATAAAGAACATTCGAGCGCGTCATCCTAATTACAATAAACTTTTTGTTGCTGTAGATTTCACAACGTTTGGTTTGCAGTCTACAGATGTCTCAGAAGCAAGTAGAAAAGCCTCTTAACTCTTAAAGCATTTAAATGAACTGTTCGACAATATGGTCTTTTTACAGCCGCATTTCTATAATATTAAAGACAAAGGAGCCGTAGCCATTGTTGAAATGGCCCTTCTTATTTCAGGGAAACAGCTATTCTTAACCGGAGGGGGAAGTTTTGAATATACCATAAGAGCACTGTTTATCAAAAGAAGCCCATTCAGTTATGATAAAGTGCATGAGGTGTGTACGTGGTAGATCAAATCGATTTCAAGTTAAATCAGTAGTCAACCAAATTTATTCAATCTAGCTTCATTCAGAATTTCCTTTGTACCGGGCTGGCTCTAATTATTAATAGGGGAAAAGTATATAGCCTGCTCCAGGCGTTCAGGTGGTGGGGTTAGATCGTACGCGGTGAACCCAAAAGGAGCAAGAGGGGAAAAAACGCTCAATTTTTCCCTCATCAATTTTTTTGGTGCCCGCGCCCTGCTCATGATCTGACCGCTAGGAACAGGCTAGGAAAAAAGCTAAGAAAACAGCAAAAACAAAAACAAAACAACACTGCTTTTGCAAAAATGAGTTATTTAGTCAATAATTGTAAGCCTGTCAGTATGGGTAACTCTGCGAACGTCGTTTTCGTGGCGTGTTTTTCAAATCAAATCGTCCGTTTTTCAACGACATCTTGGGATAGGAAGCTAAGAGGAAAGGTACCACCTTGTTTTTGTCGCAGACAAGGTACGTACAAATGATGGTTTTCTGCCTCGGGCGTTACAATATCGTGCAATGTATAAAAGAGTATAAGAAAATAAAAATTTGAATCGAGAATTTCAGGGGCGGATCTAGGGGGAGGGTGCAGGGGGTGCGCACCCCCTCCTGACATGACCTGCGGTTTTCTAATACAACTGGCATTCTGCAAAAAAAAAAAAACTATGTGATTTATTGGTGTTGAAGTAGAGCAAGAGACGAGTGCACCCCCTCCTAAAAAAAATCCTGGATCCGCCCCTGTTAAATGTGATTAAAATGTTCACTGTGCAGCAAAAACTGTTTTTACCTTTCTCTCGGCTTTTTCTTCGAACTCCCGGTAACTCGAACTCCCGATAACTCGAACCTTTTTCCATTTCCATTGAAGGTTCGAGTTATCGGGAGTCGACTGTATTTATTTGATGTAAAATTTTGATTGTCTGTTGTCTTGTAACCTCGACCGCATGCCGCAACCGGAAGTTGTCTCCGTTGTAAGGGGCATGCAAGGCTGTACAACAAGGACACCAAAGGAAAAGCAAAAGAACTTGATTCTTCTACATAAAATTAATTTAAAAACCCAAAGTAATGTCACATTCATGACATTGAGCCAAGTAAAAATTCAAGCCTATATTTATTAGAAATTTTTATATCAAGTAATATGACATTCAGCAGAAAAATTTCCATCCCTCTTTAAGATCGAGCCCACACTTCTTTCCACCAATAATTTTTCAAAATTTGTAAAGGAAGCAAAATCATTTTCACCAGGAGCCCATCAAATGTTTTCACTAAATCGTTCAAATTCCATTTTTCCCCGTGAGGGCTTAGCCTCGTTTTTATGCTATAGTCCAGTCCCTCGCCGACGCTGAGCAGTCGGCTTGACGTCTTGAACACGTGCCTTCTTTCTCTTTCGTCCGACATGGCCGCGAGCAACTACTACGGTTACACTTCGGGAGGCCAGCACTCTCAAGCATTTACTCAAGCTCAAAATCCGTCGATACAAACCAGTTACGGAACACCTCAGGCAACTACAGGATACGGAGTTCAAGCCTCTACACCTGCTGGGGCACATTATGTTCCGCAACAAACTCAGGCACCGAGGCAAGTTGTACAAGCTCCCTATTCAGCCGGCACAACAGCTTACGCTCAACAAGGATCTTCGGCTCAAGCAGGCGCTTATGGCTACACAGCGAGACAGCAAGACGCTCCACCGCCGCCTCCACCAGCAAATGCCTCTTATCAAGCGGCTCACGCCGCTTATCAAACGCACCACGGCTCTGCTCAGTACTACGATAGAGAAGCTTATGAAACGAAGGCGTCTTATTATTCACAACAACCTGCTTCGAATGTTCAAGGTGGCCAGGGTGCTTACTATGGTCAAAACGCCACGGCAGCAGCTAAAGCGGCCTATCCAACATCAGGAACAAGTGTTTACCCAACATCTGTAAGCGCCACTCCAGTCATTTCGAAAACGCATCCGTCACAATCGTATTCTTCGCAATCCTCGACCGTCGCCTACCCCTATTCCAGCGCTCGTGCGCAGACATCAGCTTACGAGCAAACAAGCTCGTACAACACGTCAAATTATGGCGGCTCTTCGGCTGGAAACACGGGCGGTTATCAGCCGCAAGCTTACGAAGCTGCTGTTTACAACGCCGCTGCAGCCTTTGTTCAACAACAACATCATCAACATCAACCTCCGAGACAAGGCTGGAAAAACAAGATAGGTGTAGGGCAACAGAAGCAACCAACAGGAATGATGAAGCCTAAACAGCCGCCTAAACAGCCTCAGCTTCATTACTGTGAAGTTTGCAAGATAAGCTGCGCTGGACCTCAGGTAAACTTGTCTTTTCCATTCAATAAATTCTAAACCTTGAACGGAACATCTGTTCGTCAGTCTGCTAGTCCTAAAATAGCTTGTATCACCGGTCGTTTCGATACGAAGGTATTTAGGTACAAGTCGTTTCGCTACATGACGATTCAGAAAAGGTGTAACTAGTTTTGTGTGCAGTAGTTGACTTTCACGAACGAGGAATATTCACGCCATATGTTTTTGTTGTCCTCACGATACTATACTTGTAGACTGCGAGTAGTGTCTTATTTTCTTTTGAGGCACGGGGATTAAGAACGCGCGCGCAGGGCGAGTGGCGAAACCGCGAGGAACTATGGCGGAAGCCTGAGTGAAGAAAAAAGAGACTGCGATAGGATCTTTGATCTGGCGATTTGCTGCTTTTCACGCCTTTGCTGTTATTGACAGCTCCTTCATTTTTGACAATAGCCCACGTTCAATATATTAAAATTCTAACATGACTCCGAGGCTTTCTGGTCATTTTTCCATATTTGGTTTGGTGTTCTTTGTGCTCAGATTTTTTCTGGGAATTGCCAGACAATGGAGGCTTAAAAAATTGCAATTTTGACTCAAAAGCCTCAGAGTCAACGTAGAATTTAATATATTGAATGTGGGCTATTGACACCATTTCGCGTGCTTTTTCCTGCAAACAAACAGCTTGTCTTCAATTGTCTGTTCATTGCTGTTTGGTTGGGGATATTAGTTCTGCAGTTATCTTTGAAGGATTGCAGAAATAGTAGCGTAAAAAATTCTGAAAATCCTGGGAAAAAAAGAGCGTTTCTCAAAGCAGGTGAGAAAGGAAGCGAAAGGGTGGAGAAGCCTCGCAATATTATAGACCAGGCAAACAACTTGCCATTGACCTTTCTTTGCCTAGGGCTGAAATTTCTATGGTGCGAAAAGAGGATATATTTCGACCGAGAATACATTTTCAGGTTCCACAAAAGCAAGGACTAATAAAACCCAGGGTTCTCAATAGAAGGCGGCACCCGGCGATTGATCGCCGCTTACTTTGGGATTTATAGCCGCTTACTTTGTGTTTAGGTCGCTTTTCTTTGCTTTGTTTTGACACCTCTGGCTTTGCTGAAGAGCCTCCTACTTTATCAGTGATCACCTCCTACTTAAAAATCTATTGAGAACCCTGAAAACCATTAAGAGCCATTTTCTGAGAAAATCGAGAATCGCAAGACACTCGTCAAAAAATCGAATTTTTTATTTTTTTGCCAAAACATCCCTTTTAGTGACCTAATTTAAGGAAAAATAGTTTTGGGTTCAAACGATTCATTTTAAACGAGAAATGAGGAAAAGTTTGAAAAATCGATTTTATTCCTGTTTTTCGAACAAAACACGGCAGGATGCAATGGCAACTTCCAGAGAAGGGTGAAAGCGTAAGAAACATTCCCTGACACTGAAACTTCACCGAATTATTATTTTGTTCTTACTCCTGAAAACCTTAAAAGAAAATTTGAAAAACAATGTCTGTTATTTTTATAATCGACAAGTCTAAAGAGGTCATATTTGTGACGTTAGACATGCTAGAAAACGAAGGCCAACTTTGACTATTAAAAAAGGCCTCTGGTATATGCCGCTTGATCATAAAATCAATATAAAATGGAACCTTGGCGTTTGTACTAACTTACTGGAAAGTTTTAGCTCTGGAAATCAAATACCATCCTGACACCAAAGCAAGCGGTGAGAGCAATTAAATTGGGAAATTTATGCAAATTAGACGGCTTGCGGACGGTTGTCAAACTAAAAGAAATGTTTTACATGAAAGGATTACTCACCATTGCTTGTAACAGGTTTTACGGCAAGGAAAGTTATTTCCAACTTTTGTTGCGTCGGTTTGAGTCACAAAATAATTTTAAGCCAAAAGGTCCAAAAGACAAACGTACGTTTGCTCAGCGACTGCGCCAGAATCCGGCCGTGAATCGAAATAAAGTCACAACACATCACTGCGGTCCTCTAGAAGCAAGAGTTGCAAGAGTTTTTACTTCAGTCAGGAGGCCAAAAGATTGAAAATTCATCGCAAACTAATGACTTCGATTTTGAAAACCTTTCATCACTTCAATCGTTCGTCGGCTGATGATAAACATCGCACAAGATCGTATGACCTTTGGCGTGTGACCGGAAATCGGTCACACGCTTAAGTCACGTTAGCATACTGTCACGAATTTTAATGCGATTTTTCACGTTTGCTTTCGACAAAAAATAGACTCATCGAAATAAAATCAGGCTTGCTTTATTTTTGTTAAATTTCTTTTATAGCCTGCAGAACTTGTTTCCCATGCATCGCGCGTGTCTCGCGCCCCCAGTCAGCTTCGCAGTGCTAGCGTGAAAAGCGCAAAAGACTGAAATTGACTCCTGTTCTGCAGTTGATTTCTTTTATAGACACCTTCTAGGCATTGACAGGCTGTGGAGAAAGTGTTTATTATTATTATTATTACTTTTTGAAGTGCTACATCATTTTCCTATAAATTTCAAACCTGACTGTTAAAAGACTGTTTGGAACCCATGGATGGAGAAAAGCCGTGCCGGAGAGAAGGTCAACCTCCCAGCCGAGCCAACTTTTGCGAGCGTTTATATGAGGAAAAAACTGACCTCTTTGTCCGAGTCAACAGTGCTTGCGCATGCTGTCTTTGTCTAGCCTTGACCGTGTTGTCCCAGCTAGCTGGGCGAGCCAAAGTGGAGAAATATTAGCCGGGCTAGAAGGGTGAGGCCACCACTACCGGCTCAGTGGAGGGCTGACTTCCGGAAGCCTTCAACCCCGCCCACTACTGGTAGTAAGGCGTCTATCCGAACCAACCTTTTGTTTCTCATGTAAATGGTTTACCAAGTTTTGTAGCCTGCGTAGCAAGCGTTTCCTCGCGAGGTTTCGTCTAGAAAGCTGGGACAAGAGCAAAAAAAACATGAATGACGGGGGAGGGGGAGGGGAACGAAGGAACCGCTTGCCCGCAAACCCCACGATTTTGAAAAACTGCGTTCGCCCACGAACGCAGCTTCTGATTGGTGCGGTGCGGGTAGTGTTGATTACTTAGCATTCGAAACATCAATCAAACCAGGTATGCTTTGTTTTCGTGCGTCACAGATCTGGTCTCATCTGATTTGTGGTCGCAGATTACAAATGCTTTGGAGAGATATTTATTGGAATCGTGTTTGTGCGAAGGTTTATGAGATCAGAGTCTTCAAAGTATAATTCGACATCGAGCAGTGGAGACTAGGGAAGGCCAATTTATTGAGAATGACGGCGTGCAGATCCGATCGACTGGCAAAAATGGACTGTTTGTTGGAGATAACATCAACATGAATCAGAACATCGGTACTCGACACTAGCTAAAGCCGCCATGGACAAGCGATTTGTCAGCTTTTTGAAATGAAAAGATTCTTTTTGTTTACTGGAAATTTAGTGGCATCTACTGTAGAGAACGTTTCGACACAGGCTGAAGGGCAGCCGCTCTGCAAAACTTATACCCGGCGGAGTGAATTGTTCCGGACAAATCATTTTTGACGTGTCGACTAGGTTTCAGACGAGATAAAACCACGCAATAAAAAACAAGAAATTCTGCAGCAATCGCTCATAGTTTTAACTTTCTTTTATCGTAAATCTTTTTATTACAGTTCTTGCAATCGCCTGCAACGTGTTCTATTAGAGAACAAAGTAATTTTAACAAATCTGGTAATCCAGGGGTAATCTGTTCGTTATGTTTCTATTTTGACGAGCTGTCAATTTACAAATGAACCGAACCGTGAAATATCAAGGGGCGTTTTCCAGAATCGTGGGGTTTGCGGGCAAGCGTTTCCTCTTCTCCCCTCCCCCTCCCCCTTCAACCTTTTTTTTGCTTCCGCTCAAACTTTCGCGCAATAACTCGATTGGAAACGCTTGCTACGCAGGCTACAAGTTTTGTAAGGAAATGGAGGAAAAGTTGGCTCGCCCAGGGTAGCTTGGGAGGTGAGTAAACACCAGATCACAATAATAAGCACAAACTTTGATTGTCAGTTAGATGTCCACTATTTTAAGTAAGCGACCTGGGATGTGATTGTCGCATCCATGCCCCCTTCCAGATCCCCTTTATTATCGGTAAGCCTCTGATAGGTCAAAGTAATACAGTCGTGCCTCCAGTAAGCGACCACCAAAAATGCAAAGACTTAGTGGTCTCTAACGGGAGGTGGCCTTTTAGAAGAATCGGACCACATGGGGTCTATTCCGAGAAGAGGTCCAGGCACATTCTGTTAAATGGCGGTGTAACAAATTCCTGGCAAAATATTATCTTTTACCTCGTTTGACAAATACAGCTTTTAAATCATGCTCAATTTAAAGAGGGATTCAGGTGAGTGAGATATAGAATAGTCTAGAATCACAACAGAATCTTCACTTTGTTGGCTACATCTACTAAGTTAGGATATGTGTAGTTCCACGATGTCACTAAAGGTCTTCATATTTTCTAAGGAACATAGTACACACAGCAAAAATAGAGAGCAGAGAATGCGTCAACTGGTCGCTTATGGAAAACAATTAACCGTGACGCCCAAAAAGTCGCAGTCACTTACAGAAGGTGGTCGTTTACTGGAGGTTCCAACTGTAAGGCTTTGAGTGGGAAAATTTGGTCTTTTGGATTGGCGGTCGCACATGGAGGTTCGACTGTGTTAGGTCTATTAGAGTATAAGCCACCATCACCTCACTGTGAGTGACGAGAGCCAGGAAAGTATAGTATACACTCCCTTAGGATACACAGAATCGTTGTTTTGAGGTCCCGTTTAGCGAAATGGATCATTCAAGGGAGGTGCTGAAGTCCGGATCCCATAGTGAAATTTATAAGGTTTATGGGTTTTTAGTGCAAGGCGAAACACAATACTTAGGGCCCTGTTGTTCAAACGTTGAACAACAGGAAATCACTATCAAGCAATTGCGTTACTTATTGGATATAGATTTATCCAGGGGAAAGCGTTAGTCCCGGGGGCGTTAGTCAACTTTTCGAACATACAGCCCCTCAGTCACTCTCCTCCGCAGACTTACCCTGGGTAGACTACGAGTAGTCCCCCATTTTTCCTCAGGGATGGTAGAGCGAGCGAAACGTGAGGGCGCGTGAAAATTACCCCACGCGAGAAAAGGCACGCGCACTCGCGTTTCGCTCGCTCTACTATCCCTGAGGAAAAATGGGGGACTACTCGTAGTCTATACCCTGGGCGACCAGGATAGGGGAATATAATACTCGACCTTCCTTGCATCATCGCGAGAGCCTATAGCCTTCACTTTCTTTTGGCTCGTCCTACAATCCTACCTAACGTTCGTGGGACAGGAAAGTCTGCGTGCGAGGCTTGGGAATCTAGGGAGACTATGGTACTGATGGTGCAAATAGCCGGGATGAGCTACTTTGTCCACACGAACCAGGAGGATTGGGTCTGCTAGAAGAAATCAGGTGTAGCTTTCTGTGATAAGTAATATTCCAACAGTATAGGATCATAGTTTGAAGCCATTTCACAATCACTAGTTTCCGCGCACCTCTACCGGCGAGTTGTGGACAAAAGCAGCTGATAGCTGTATGCGAACCTTTTTTTCCACAAAATGGTTTCTGGGTTTTCGTATTCGACAGTGTCATGTATTGATTTTTTTTTTAATCTTGATCGAGGTCTTTTTTATTATGTACTGTCTACCTGACTGACTGTTTCTTTGTGTTTTTTTTTTTTTCTGGTAATAACAGGTTTCATAATTTGGTCGTGGTTGGGGTTATAGGCTCCTGATCGTGAGCAAATAGCGAAAAAAATCAACAAGTAAAACCAAAGTGAACTATAGCGTTGAATCCGTTGGCCACGGAGAATTGGTATTATTCTGCAAGTTCTTTACTACAGCAAGAGAGTATACTCCCTTGACTATGGGACATTGGGCCGGGGGAACTTAGTATTTTGACCCGGCATAGGGGAGGAGGGGAGGGGGAGGGGGCACTCTGGCCAGATTCCAAGTCACGGGGATGATCGAAGTATGTTTTTTTCTTGGTTTGAAAATATTTTGAACAAATTTTTTTTTTTAGCCTTGGCTTTACTCAAAATATTCGTTCTTTTTTGGTCTTAATTTTCGCTTCCACCTGCTTCCACGGATCACTCACGACACTTGGAATCCGAGGTACCCCTCCTGTTTAGTATTTCGAAGGCAAAAAAGCTGTTTCAAAGCCTAGTAGGTAAATAAAAGAAAAATAAATATGCATGGCTGTTTCTACTGCGATGAGAGGATTTCTTGTCAAAAAATGTGAAAACGGTATTAAAATTGCTGACAACAGCTACGAAAATTTCGTGACAGCATTCTGACGTGACTAAAGCGTGTGACCAATTTCCGGTCACACGCCAAAGGTCATACGATCTTGTGCGATGTTTATTATCAGCCGACGAACGATTGAAGTGATGAAAGGTTTTCAAAATCGAAGTCATTAGTTTGCGATGAATTTTTATTCCTTTTGCCTCCTGACTGAAGTAAAAACTCTTGCAACTCTTGCTTCGACGTGTTGTGACTTTATTTCGATTCACGGCCGGATTCGGACGCAGTTGCTGAGCAAACGTACGTTTGTCTTTTGGCTAAAAATCATATATTTTGTGACTCAAACCGACGCAGAAGAAGTCGGAAATAACTTTCCTTGCCGTAAAAACCTGTTACAAGCAATGGTGAGTAATCCTTTCATGTAAAACCTTTCTTTTAGTTTGACAACCGTCCGCAAGCCGTCTAATTTGCATAAATTTCCCAATTTAATTGCTCTCACCGCTTGCTTTGGTGTCAGGATGATATTTGATTTCCAGAGCTAAAACTTTCCAGTAAGTTAGTACAAAAGCCAAGGTTCCATATTATATTGATTTTATGATCAAGCGGCATATACCAGAGGCCTTTTTTAATAGTCAAAGTTGGCCTTCATTTTCTGGCACGTCTAACGTCACAAATATGACCTCTTTACACTTGTCGATTATAAAAATGTAAAGCATTGTTTATCAAATTTTCTTTTAGGATTTTCAAGAGTAAGAACAAAATAATAATTCGGTGAAGTTTCAATGTCAGGGAATGTTTCTTACGCTTTCACCCTTCCCTCGAAGTTGCCATTGCATCCTGCCGTGTTTTGTGCGAAAAACGAGCATGAGATCGATTTTTCAAACTTTTCCTCATTTCTCGTTTAAAATGAATCGTTTGAACCCAAAACTATTTTTCCTTAGATTAGGTCACTAAAAGGGATGTTTTGGCAAAATAAAAAAAAATTCGAATTTTTGACGAGTGTCGTGCGATTTTCGATTTTCTCAGGTAATGGCTCTTAACCTCTGCGGTCATCCTTTTTCCTCTCTCCGCCCCAAACCTTTTTACCATTAGTTTGCATAATTTCACTTTTTCACTCCCTGCATGTGGCAATATGTACAACATAATTTATTGTTTACTCCCCAAGGGGCTTTTCAGGAACAATGATTTTTTTACAAGCTTTACATTTAACTAATTACAACACTCAACTTAGTACAAATAACAAGGCTTAACTAATAATTACTTATTACAATACTTGTTAAACTAAGAAGCATTTACAACATTATCTAAAAGCTGGTTCCTTAAGAGATGTTTAAAAATGTGAGCAGATTGGCTTAATTGAAGAGAAGGTTTTAAATTGTTGCTAAGCTTAATAATAGTCCTGCAATAAAAAGTTCTCTGTCTGGAGGCCGTTCTGAAAAGAGGGATGTTTAGCTTTTGGCTACTCCAAGTTGTTCGTTTGTTAACTTGCTCACGGGTAATAAATTGGGAAGTAAGATATTCAGAGGCTTGACCGGTCATGCATTTGAAGGCCATAATAGCTTGGTTATATAGTCCTTATCAGGCAACCAAGACAGGCTTTTTAAGAGGGGTGTTACATGATCATATTTTTTCACACCGCTGGCGATTGGGCAAGCAAAGTTTTGTACAGTCTACAATTTTGTTACATTCTAATTTGTTATGTTTGCCCAAACATTGGAGAAGTATTACATTTTGCTGAAAACTAAGGCATGTATGACCGTTAACAATGTGTTTTGTCTAAGAAATGTTTCACACAGTTCCGACACTTTGGTCGTTATATGGATATCAAATGTTAAGTTCAGATCCAAAATTATGCCGAGATCTTTCACTGATTGCTCTGGGGAAATGTCCTTTCCCAACAAAAACAAATGAAATTCATGGAGCTTCAAGGTCACCTGTTAATTTTGTCTTGTCTGGATTCAGTAATAGCCGATTTCCGAAGCAGCAGTTGTGCACCTGCAGGAGTTATTCATTCATTTCTTGGACGATCCGTTGGGAGTTGTTTCAATGGAAAGAAACAAAATAATATTCTTGTATCGTCTTCATAACATTCTGCAGAGTAATGTAGTGGAACTTCTGGCAGATCATTTACGTAGATGCTAAATAATATCGGGCCTAGAATACTACCTTCAGTTACACCACATTCAGCTGGCAGAGGAATAGAAACAGCACCATGAATTTGTACAACATGATATCTATTTGTGAGGTAGCTGTTAAAAAACCATTTTCATGCGTTGGTCAAGGCACCAATGCTTTGTATTTTTACGTAACAATATTTGGTGGTCAATGCTGTCGAAGGCTTTACTCATATGTAAAAGTATGCAGGCAGTTCTTTTCTTATCATCAATTCCTTTGCGAAATGCATCAGTTGTATGAATTAAAGATGTTTCAGTAGAGAACCATTTCTTGTTGCCACTTTGTTTTGCGGTGAACCTTTCCTTGGCTGTCAAATAGGTGACACACTGATCATAGGCTACTCTCTCACAAACCTTTGATCATGCAGGTAACAGGGAAATTGGTCTTATATTGTTAGGAAGTTCATGGTTGCTTTGTTTGGGAATACATTATACGTAGGTGAATTAAAAAAAGAGAGAGAAGCATCGATGATTGACATAATAAAAGGGAGTATGATCAGCAGGCTTCCTTAAGGAAAGAAGGACAACCGCTCACAGTCTACTCTACTTACAGTGTTTGAAAATTGTTGTGCAGTTTCTTTGCTTGAGTCTGTATCGAAATGACTAGTTTTCAAAATAGCTTGTTGTATTGCATGTACTGAACATGGGTTAATCTTTTTAGCTCGCTTTACTTAACAAATAAAGAAGCCTTGACTGTGCTCTGTTTTGTTGTAAAGCACACAGGAAGCAGCTAGAGCACAAAAGGAATGTAGGGGGAAACTGAACTTGTAAATTGCACCTGTAAAAGTGTACATGGCTTCAAATGTGGTCCCCATAGCATTGATGCTTTTTTTTTTTGTCATTACTTCTTAATAATGTGACAAGTCACCCTTGGCTTTCAACTGCTAGGGAGTTTGCTTCAGGAGTCAGTGAGTTTGGAGTTTTCTTGGACATACAAAGGCAACCAAAAAGTTACATTTGTGTGCACCAAGTTGGATGCATATATATACAGTTTATAATTTTGTCCAGTTGGTTTATATCTGATAAACACAACAATACATTGACTTTTGAAATCATTATATTTAGACTTACAGGGAACACTTGGAAGGCCAGAAACACAAGAAGAAAGAACAGGCAGCAAAGCAGAAAGAGAAAGAATCTCTTCCATCAAATGCTTATCGCTGTGAACTGTGTGATGTAACTTGCACAGGAACTGATGCATATGCTGCCCATCTCAAGGGATCAAAACATCAAAAGGTATGGATGGTAATTGGTATTCATCAAATAATGTGTTTTACAGGGCTTGACAAAGAAATAAAATCTGGAAAGAAGGTCAGCGAGTTTTTCTTAGTAAATCAGGTAGTGGAATTCAGGAGCCCATAACTCGAAGCAAGCAACTTTCATGCTTTGTTAGGGAAATGGTGCTCTTTAAAGTATCTACTAACAAACTGGTCTGCAATGATAAAATGTTGTGACAAAGGCCTAGCACGGCAGTTACTTGCTCCGGGTTATGGGCCCCTGGTGAATTGTATTATTTATCTTAGACAGAACATTTTACTGCAGACTCACAAGAACTGTTATTCTGTCATCTTGAAAGTTGAGCTGTATGTTCTCAGTATGTCTTGGAAAGCTAGGTGATCAAGAAGTATTATTCAGCTGTACAAATGTAAAGATGGAAGCTGATATAATGACCTTCTTTATTGCAAATACCTCAGTGTAATAATCAGTGGTCTTCACCCCATTTTCAGTGAAATACAGTGAAAAAGGACTTCAATGTACCCCTATTAAAATGAACACAGTTTCCCAGTCTCCAGGTTCTTTGTTATACAGTACCAATCAAAAGTAAGTTGACACTCAATTCTCGATCCTCGCGAGAATCGAGAATCGAGTTGAGAATCGAGAATCGAGTTGAGAATCGAGACTCGATTATCGATTGTTGCGTCTCGATTCTCGAATCTTGATTCCTGCGAGAGTCATCAATCCGGAACGGTCTTTGTCTATAATCAATTGAAAGGGTGTTGTTTCGAGTAATTTGCTCTCTACATGTACTCTCGATAATCGGTTGCTGCAAGAATCTACAACTCGATTCCCGATAGCTTGTTCTCAATTCTCGATTCGCGCAGGAATTGAGAATCGCGAATTGCATCAAGAATCGACACTTGCAACAGACTGTCAACTTACTTTTGAACGGTACTGTATGCAAGTTCAACTATATTTAATTTTGCGATAAATATTAGCGATAAAAAATCACGACGTTTCGACCTCTCCGAGGTCATTTTCAAGTGTATAAAAGTTCTCTAAATTAGCATAGATAAGTTAAAAGCAAGTTATAATAGATAAAAATGTGGTGAACGCTAAAATGTGATAAAATATGTAAAAATGTAAAAAGTGCTAAAAAAAATATTTATAAAGTCAAAAAACAATGGAAATAAAACAATGTTAACAAGAACTACTCTAAACAAATAATTTGGCGCGAATTGAATCGCACTGTTTGTTAAGTGTCGGTTTCAGTTCTTGGATAAAAAACATTTCAAAAATAAGGCAGTCAAATTTGTTCTGACACTTTCTTAAGATTCTAAAACTTTGTGCGATGTCTTCAGGCTCCATATCATGCTGCTCTCTGAGGTGGTTTATAAATATTATAAATATTTTTTTAGCACTTTTTACATTTTTACATATTTTATCACATTTTAGCGTTCACCACATTTTTATCTATTATAACTTGCTTTTAACTTATCTATGCTAATTTAGAGAACTTTTATACACTTGAAAATGACCTCGGAGAGGTCGAAACGTCGTGATTTTTTATCGCTAATATTTATCGCAAAATCGATTTCTAAGAAATTACTTATTAACTATATTTAACCTGTAAAATTTGACATGATAGCCATCCATGGTTGTTGTGGTGAAACTACAGGAATATTAGATTCAGGAGTTTTGCGTGCTGAATTTCTACCATAAATAGATACCCCAGCCCCGTGCTCCAGGTACATTTTTTTTGCATTTACATACAGTGTCTTTATTCTATCTGACATTGAAAGGAACATTTTTTCTTTTGCTGAACTTTCTTCAGTTTGCATTATTTTTCTTTTCTCATATTGATACTGTTACTCTTTTAATTTAAATCTAAACTGTAGAGAAGTCTGGTTATCAAAGTGGCTACAAAACCAGAATTTTTAGTCACCAAGGAGAAAATGTTAGTTGCATTGGCAACCGTATTAGTCGCTATTTCGAGCTCTGCTTTTATAACGACAGCCAATGTTTCATTATGATTGATTTATTATGCATGTAGGTGATAAAACTTCATCAGAAGCTTGGAAAGCCAATCCCTGAACCTGCACCGCTGAAACCACCAGAACCTAAAGATAGCTCCAAAGAAAATGGGGACAAAAAAGCTGGTCCTGGTAACAAAGGCCCACAGCGAAAACCACCACCCAAAAAGATGGCAGCACCAAAAATCACCTTCGTAGGTGGCACAAAACTAACTTCTACTGGACTTGTCAAGACTGATGCCTCTCCTGGAGCTGCCTCTAGTGGTTCAAATTCTGGTTCAGCTGCAGGAAATGATGTGGAAATGGATGAAGGTTAATGTAGGATACATGTATGGTTTTCAAAGTTGAAAAATCTTTCTGACACACTTGTTAGGAAATTTCTATGTGCAATCGAATGGTGATGAGTGAAATTAGAGAATTATTTCACA
This sequence comes from Porites cylindrica, assembly GCA_964035525.1. NCBI lineage: Eukaryota > Metazoa > Cnidaria > Anthozoa > Scleractinia > Poritidae > Porites > Porites cylindrica. Next base: position 23,260,355 of record OZ037779.1, on the reverse strand, counting down.
TGGGTTTTGTCCAAGTCCTATCAATTTCTGGAGCCTTTAGTACCCATTAATATTATAGGTGACAATTAATTATGCTCACAATCTGCTCACAATTATTATTTTTTGCTTGTTATCATATCAAGAACCCCACACGCTAAAAAGTTTAGACCATAAAAGTTTTGCTCCATTCACAAGTTTCATAATTTTTTGACAAAATACCAGTTTGAAACCTTCTTGATGTGCTCCTTCGTCTGTTTACATTTTCTAAAGCAACTTTTAATAGCCTGATATCTTCTGGTAAACATTTTAAAACTTCCACGCCATCTTGGCACAGAGACGTATGGTATGTTGCCATGGCAATTTGGTAATTTCATATGTGGTATTATAAATAACACTGAAATTTCGCACCAAAGTTGAAGAGTAGTTTGTCAGCCATGATATTACTTATATAAGCAGTTGAAGTTATGTTAGCTCCTCAAGCTTTGACAGCAAGAGAAAATTAAAACAGTGTTGTTATTGAATGAAATATTTTTCCACTTTATATGGAACATGTGCAGTGTACTCTAAACACCAAGTCCTTTTGTAAAAATACTGACATTCTTATTATTTTGTAGAGAAATTTGACTTGGCAAATTACACTGGTGTGGACAAGAGCAAGATTGTTGGTATGTATCTCTGAACCTGCCAGTGGTGACATATTAAGTAAGCACGAGGTTAAGCAAGATATTTGGTATGGAATTATAATCACTGACTTCCTTTGTGCTGCAGTGGTAAAGTTAATTTACATTAATGTTGTGCATAAGGAAAGATAAGAATTTTTGTTCCTGTTTTACCCATAGAGATGTCAAAGATAAAAGATGAATAATTATTGGTATAGAAAAATAAAATATTACAGCAGAAGCTCTTGTAAACAAACACCTTTGAGACAGGAATGGCAATCAAAAACAAATAATCAAAGCAGAAAGAGTTTTGTGTGGCTATTTTTCCTTTGTTTTGTCCTCATTTTTTTTAAAAAAACAGACTAAATTTAGGGTGTGCATTATACATGGGTAAATACTTTATAGTGGCCAAGGTACAGGAAAATGTCTTATTCTAAAATATTTGTGACTTGGCATAACTTGATACTAAATTTCACAGAGGTTGTTTACATGGGATATGTGGTTTACTGATAAAATGTTTAGAAGTGACGCATATTTAGTGCTAAGAAGATTTTCTTTCAGAACACTGGCTCCTGTTTTGGTCATTAGGCTTTTGGCACCTGCTGGTGTCAAAATGTTTGTGCTACTTTGTGATGATTTCTCACCTGCCTTGCTCTTACTTTAGGGTCTGAATATTTGGAAGAGATCAAAAATGAGGAAGGAAAGATCGTTAGCTTCCACTGCAAATTATGTGAGTGTAAGTTTAATGATCCTAATGCCAGAGAAGCACATTTAGCTGGACGTCGTCATCGTTTGTCTTACAAGGTTAGTCAATCAGCAAGAATTAACATTGCTAAGAGCATTTTGCTCCCATATGCACTGTATGTATTGTGTTTTGACAATAAGTGGTGTTTATGTGGATTGACTCTGTCTTGTTAACTGTCTTTTACTGTTCATATTATTGACTGGTCATTTTCATGGGCTCTTGTATTGGCAAAGTTTTGATGTGCGTTTTATTCTTTCATACATAGTTGTAAGTTATGTAAATGTTGCATTTCATTCAATTGAAAAAAGATGTAGTTAACTACATGGGTTAACTTTTTTGTGTTTATTTTGGTTATGACTGAACTGAAAAATTATGTTGTTCCCACATCATACTGATGCTGATAATGTGTTTTGTAGAAAAAAGTTCAGCCTGATCTGGTTGTTGATTCCAAACCAAGTGGCCGAGGCCGCCTGAGCAAAGGACAAGAAGACAAGTTACGGCGACAGTGGGAACAGGAACAGTACTGGCAATGGAAAAAGTAAAGTATATGTGTGTTGTTCGTGGTCGCTGCTGATAAGTTTTAAAAAAAAGGGTGTCTCTTATCTTTGTAGCTGTTAATATGTGCAGCTTCTCATTTCCAACTGTTTAATTTTTCATTAGGGGAAGACAGGAGGAGGAGTTGCGTCGTTGGGAAGAAGAGGAATATTACAGGAGAATAGCAGAAGAGGAGAGATTTTGGGAAGAGGAGAATCGTCGGCGTTTTGAGGCTGAGTTCTTTGAAGGGTGGGGTCCTGCTCGGATGGGACCACCAAGGGGACCCCCTGGCCTGTTGGGGCCACGCCCACTCATGGAGGGTGTTGGTGACATGGGACCGGTAAAGTTTCTTCTTGAATATTATCAAGGTTTACACTTTTCCTCAGCAGTAAACCTGAACTTGTTACTTGCTTGCACAAGTCCCCTTGATGTAGTACCAGATACAATTAGCTCTTTGTTAGATTCATTTTGACCCCTAAAAGCCCAGGTGACACAACTGGCTCCATTTTACAGCAGCTAACAGAATGCTTCAGGACTTTGGTTTGAGCGAGTATGAGTGATCTAAATCCCAGTTGCATTAATATGATAAATTTTTTAAACCTTAATGTCAGCATGCATATTATACAAACTGTCTACACTGTATACGTTTTCTTTTGTACTGAAGAGGAGAATTTTTCTAACAATCAATACCTTTTTCACTTGTTTATCATTTCTTTTTTTCTCTTTGTTTGATTGAGCTGTGTTGCTATAAGGAGTAGTTAAAAAGTTAGGAAAGAAAGGTGAAATAAAGAGTAGCAAATAACTCCATCTTGAAAAGCCTGTAGAGAACCAGTCCAGCATGCAAATGATGCAGCAGTTTGGTCACAATAATGAATGTGGATTTAAAACTGGTGTATGTTTACAGCCACAGGGTATGTCACGCCCCAGATACGATACACCAGATGACCGTCTTGTAATGGCCAAGCACTCAAGTATTTATCCCAATGAACAAGAACTCCAAGCTGTCCAGAAGATTGTGTCAGCTTCGGAGAAGGCATTAAAACTTGTGTCTGACCTGATAGCAGAGCAGGATCAATCCACTCAACCAAAGAAAGAAGAGAAAGAAGAAACCAAAGAGGAAGTGAAAGTGGAGGTTAAAGAGGGTGAAGAGGGCAGTGAGGACAAAAAAGAGGGTGGAGAAGAGAAAAAAGACCCCAGTAAAACTGCTTCACCACCGCGTAAGTTCTTTTATCTAACTGACAGAAGGGGAAGCAAAATTGTTCATAAAGTACAGATAATACTTTAGGAACTAACCTTAAACCTAATCACTCTTCAGCTCCTCCCAAGAGACCCACTCCAAATAATTATATGCTTACAACAACTGTTGTTTTTTTTTTGTAGGTGCTCTGAAAGGTGTAATGAGAGTTGGAGTTCTTGCTAAGGGGTTACTACTTCATGAACGTTTGGATGTCGATCTGGTTGTATTGTGTCATGGTGAGAGGACTGATTAAGTTTTTTTGGTTGAAATTCAGGTTTACTGATATTATTGTTGAGGTCAGAAAGGCCTGACTCCGAGATGGTACTTCACATGAACAGAAATGATTTAAAATCCAGGCTGACCCAAATCAATTTACTGTAGGCTGGGTGAATTAATTTAGTCACCAATCCTTATTCCAGCCTAACTAAATTCAAAAGGGGAAAAAGGTGCATTTCAGTCAAAATTTATCCATTTGGTTTGGCTCACGTGAAGTTCAGTGTCTGAATCAACACTGGTCCTTAACCGATAGAACTATACTTATTTGCCCTAACTATTTATTTCAATTATTTTAGATAAACCTACCAGGCAACTTGTGAAGAGAGTAGCAGACCTCTTGCCAGAGCACATTGCAGTAAGTTGTCACAATGTTTGGCGTCTTGTTTAGGTGACTGTAATGGGATGCTCAAGAAAGATCATATCTAATAGCTGAGGTTTAAACTAAAGGTTGCATAAAATTATTTCTACTGCAGAAAGTGTCAGAAGAGAAGTATGAAGTTAAAATAGTCTACGAGGAAGCTGCCCTTAAAGTCGTCACCACCAGTGACCCTAAAGTTGTTGTTACCATCACACTGACCTCACCTGTCATGCGGGAGGGTGATGATGCTGACCATGGTACATGTTTTACATCTATTTTAATTTCACAGGGTCCTAATAAGTCCCTTCCCTGACGTAACATTGCCGACATGTGTTTTTTTTAATGCATTGGATTGGTAAATTTCTCCTCTGATGGTTAACGGTCTGTACTGATTTTTGAATGGATATGGCAAAATTAAATGACACAAATGTGCTTGTTACAAGTTATCTTATTAAGGGCCCTGTGATTTTTACTTTACATTTAGTTTGGAATGTAAACAGTAACATTCTACCACTGAGTTTGCTTTTGAGGAACATACAATCAAATTGCCTTCAGCTGAATGGAAGGGCAGTGGATTTTTAATTACTGTATGTACAAAAATCAGGGGCATTTTGATGACTACAATTTTGGTTTTAACCTGGGTTATTGGTGTAAGAATAATAATGTTGTTCCTTGACCTGCCCCTACAAAATTATTATTGGTTTGTGGATGGACTTCAACAGATGGTAGTGATGCTTATTTTATCAACACAGAGGATGACAATCACTGATTTATTGTTCCTCCAAAGTCCAAAAACATCTCATATTATTCATTAATGTAAATGATAATCAATCTATGCTATTGAAAAGCAATGCCTGTGCACAAAGCTTCTCAGCCTTGTGCTTGACTTGATTTATCATTCTGATGTTGTTGCAAATCTGCAGAATTATCTGTGTAATTTCTGTACACTCAGATGACTGTCTTCCATCCATGCTACAGCGTGGGGGAAGGAGGTGCAAAGATTCCTAGCTTTGTCTGTATTTGTGTCTCTCTGCATGAGTGTTTGTTGTTCTGTTTTGTTTGTGTTGAACTTGGTTAATTATTGGGGGTTCAACTTATCTGCTTTTTGTGGTTCAGGTTATGCTTATTATTTTTGGGTTACAAGTAAAAGAAATGCTCAATTTTTCTTGTTAAATTAAAATTTAGATGAACACTACATGTAGTTTCACATTTTAATAGCTAAGACAACTCTAGAGAACACCCTCGTGGCTTTAAATCTGAGAAATTTAGATTCTGTGAAGTGGGGGATCTGGAAGAACTTGATATAATTTCTTTGCTGATAGTTCTATGAGGACGTGCCAAGTTTTTTTGTCTAATTTATTAAACATCCTCGAAATCTACATCATGAGGTACAAACACCTCTGTTTAAACAGAGCTGCTTATTTTCTTGACTTAAAGGGCATCATTCATTTTTTATCTAAGTGATTCAATTTTGAATGTCCTTACTTTGGAATAAAATTAACTTACTAATAAATCAAAGTTGAAATTCTCCTCAGAGAAAAGAATAGTATTGACATTTAAATGTTTGTTGTGTGTTTGTGGTGTAAATGTCATGTTTGATCATGCTGGGATATCTTTTCACCTTCTACTTAACCACCCGATTCTCACCCGTAGCTGAAGACGATCCTCAAGTGCTGGACAGGCCAAAATGCTTAGCTGCATTGGCATCGCTACGACATGCTAAATGGTTCCAGGTTCGCTCCTTTGCTCTAATATATTTTAAGAGGAATTGTCACATTCTCTCTTATTATGATAACTATCTTTGGAAGTACATCTGATGCCATCCACTCCGTACAAGAGAGTTAAAAGCGGCACAGCAAGAGCTGTCCAATTAGACATTCCTTGCAGTTTACACCTCCCGAAATACAAGCAATTATGCTCTTTGTGGGTGTGTGTGCTTAGTGAGGGTGCACATTGCTCGATATTCTGAATTATTATCAAGAATATCATCTCGCTTTCTGCACCAAAAGCAAATGACTTCTTTTCTCATTGAATTGTTATTGAATTCAATAGTACTAGGCTCAGATTTGCTTCCATAGTAAAGTTCTTTACATGAGGTGCTTGTTGTGTTTCCTTGTGCTCTGTTAAATAGTATCATTTGAAGTCCAAGCAAGGTATGTATGTATGTTTGTGCAGTCAACTGACATGTGACACTTCCTCTTTGGAAAACTGTGGTCTCAGAATGCAAATTTTGTTTCCTGGTTTTCAGTGTTTTCCCTGTTTTCCCTGTTAACAAAATTCTTTTGTTTTCTTTATTATTTCTTTATGTTTTTTTTTTGTAAATTGGCATTTCAGTATTCGTGAAGTGCTAGTTTGCATTTCAATCTCTTTGATATACATGTGTGTGTTGTTTGTAGTGAAACACATTAACATATTCAGTGGTTTATATAAGTACATGTCCATGTCTGTGTATCAACTGTATGTTTTAGCACCGCAAAATTAATATTCTCTACAGAAAGAGATTTCAGTTAACTTCGATTACAGCTGTACCCTGGTTTGTTTACTGTCAAACTCTTAAAACCATGAACACCTTAATATCGTTAAGAATGATGGTTGTTTGGTGACCAATAACAGTTGAGAGCAAGCAAGGAAACATCAAAACCACAAGCTAATTACTATAGGCCTTTCTCAAAAGTAACATCATACTCTTTTTTGTCCCTCCAAAATTTTGCTGCAGTATTGTTTTCTGTTTTTCTTGGGGTGATTGTAAGTTCCAAGAGAAATTGATAACAATGCTTATGCAAAATTTTGGAGGGACCGCAAAGAGTATTATAGTATTTTGAAAAAGGCCTGTTGTCATTTGCCTTTTAGTTTTCTCTCCCCTGAGTGGCTTTTGCCTTTCAAAACAATAAAATTCCAGGAATGCTTCTGATGTTAATGGTTTTAATGGAGTTTCACTGTAATACATGCTATAGCTTTCCCCTTTTGTACAGTATTTATTGCAACATTTCTGTTGATCCGTGTAAAATTCAAATTAGTTCAAAATACATGAACCTTTCCATTGTATCCCCCGGTCTTAAGTTTCACTATTGTCTTGATGTCTCTCTTAGTCAATTAAGCTTTTTTCAGTGATAAGTATAGTACAGTGAAGGCAACTCAAAATGGCACCTTTTTAGCTGGTTGTTGGTTATAAAAAGAAAACTTATTCACTAAGGTGGCTAGCTCACTAGTTAGAATTAGTTAATAGCTTCATTACTTTGTCTTTGCGTTAGGACTCTTTTTATTCTTGCTGACTTTGTTTGTTTTTCCATAGGCAAAGGCCAACGGCCTTCAGTCATGTGTTGTCATTATACGCGTCATGCGTGACCTGTGCCAGAGAATTCCGGCATTTTCTCCACTTAATAATTGGGTAATAAATGATAAACCCATATTGCTGTACTTTTTGTGAAGAATTGTCCCTTTTTGTATTGTATCACTAAATGACAAATTATTACAGGAATAGTCTTGGCCTGAAGCAAAATATTTTTAAATATGGGCATGGATGCACCTGAAATATGAAAATTAACAAAAAATAGACAGTTGCAAACAGATCTTCTCGCCATAGGTTCTGAATTTTATTTCCCTTAGATAGAGGCATTTTCAGTGCTTTTATTTGTCTTGTCATAGTGAAGTCAAAACCGGACTGTTGAAAGTAATTTCAGGTTGGACGCTCATTGAAACCATCTGAAAAATACAGTTGAACCTCCATTAAGCGACCACCCTCGATTAAGTGGCTAGTGTTTAAAGTCCAGAAATAATTGTGTACTTAGAATGAGAACTTGGACCTCTATAAAGTGTCCACGGCCAATTTTTGTCCGCCCCAATGGGAGTTTTACCATTGTTGTCACCTCTGTTAAGCGGCCATCAAGCTCTTAAGTTTGGCTATATTTCAAGAATATGATAAAGGAAAACACAGTCCGAGATGGAAAGTGACGACCAATTATTGTGGACCAAAAATGTTGCTCCTATCGGGTGTTTGTTTCAAAATAAAGTGATGTTTCTGCTAAAGATTGTGCTCATTTTATGCTAATTTTTGACAAACCACCATTGAGCGACCAACCTCTATGAAGCTGCCACTTGCCGGTAACCCAACGGTGGCGGCTTAATGGAGGTTTAACTGTTCTGAAACAGGCTCTTAATGAATATATTGTTTTGTAGGCAATGGAACTTTTGGTGGAAAAGGCTCTGAGCAGTAGTCAGCAGCCCTTGGGACCTGGTGAAGCTTTCCGCCGTGTACTAGAATGCATCTCTAGTGGCCTTCTTCTTGAAGGTAGACTACTCATTTTCAGTACATTTTGTGTGTCACTTCACTGATATTTTAGCTGTAGAAAATGAGTGACATTTTTAGGACCAGTACATAGCATTGTAATTTGAACATAAACTCTCCTTCTGTGCAATGTAAATTGTAAGGGTTTAGGTTTATATATTCAAGTTAAACCAGGAGACAATATTTTTTTCATCAAAGTTGTCTTACTTTAAGAACTGTGGTACATTCTTAATGTATCTGTTGTGAATCAGGGCTCTCAAGAGCAATTTAAACAAGTTTTCTTTTCATCGTTGTCCCTTTGGCATATTGCTTTGTTGGGGTACCTGTGTCAAATTACTACTCTTTGTTTTGGAACCCAACTAATGGGTAATCACTCTGCTTTTAACTTATGCACAGGTGGCCCAGGATTGTGTGATCCTTGTGAAAAAGAGACTGTTGATGCCTTAGGCGAGGTAACAATGCAAGAAAGAGAAGATCTAACTGCCTCGGCACAGGTAGACACCAGGGTTATTATTTCATTGAGAAGGCATAGTCCTACTCTATAACAGACTTTTTTCCTGCTTTTAATGCCACTTCAGCAGCCTCTGTTTAACGTTCAATATTATTGTAGTAATTCTTTAACTCCCTAAGGCAAAATTGAAGAAAAAAACAACTTTTTTATGTTAAATAGTGGAGAACAGTCAGTACTAAGTGAAACTTCTGCCGAAGAACTTTCGTTTGAATGATCAAGCTACAGGATTTTGTCCAGACTCACAAGTTTTGACTTAATGTCCATACTATAAAAGTAGTACTGTGCAATACTACTGCTGAAGAGGTTTCATTTGAATGGTCACACCACAGCATTTCGTTCACAGACTTGTAAGTGTACCAAGAATCACGCAGTGGGTAGTCCCAAAGCCCTCGCTAGCTTGCCGTAGCATACACTCATGGGCAAAGAGTATATGGTTATTGAAGCAACCACAGCCCACACTTAACTTTTATTTATTTTATATTGGATGCTCTCTTGTGAGGCCTAAGTGATGAGCAAACTCTACCTGACACATTGTGGAGGGAAAAACTGATTTAATGAGCCTGATAGGCCTCTTACAACATCCCACATTAGGGACTTTAAGATCCAACGACGCGACGGCGACAAGAACGTCGCTTAAAAAGTGAATTTGCGTTATTTCAGTCTTTATAGCGATTATTCCTACCCACTTACTTTGTCAATTGTGGGCGAACCCTCCTAAAGCTGAATTTCAAGGGGCCAAATTCAAGCTCAGAAAGAGAAATAAAATTTCGTCGATGCTTGTTTACGTCCTCCATAAAACGCGAAATTAGACATTTTCACGTCGCAGTGCTGCAAAAACGGGAAAGAAATGTACAAAAAAGTGTGATGCACGTGCGAAGTTGTTGTTTTGCTAATTAAACCAATTGTTTTTTTGACGTTCTCGTTGTCGTCCGCGTCGTTGGATCTTAAAGTCCCTATTGTTTCGCCAAGACATAATTTTGGCTTTGACACTGATTACTGCTCTCTTCTCTCCTACCAGCACGCCCTGCGACTTACAGCATTCCGTCAACTGCACAAAGTTCTGGGCATTGACCCGCTTCCTCCACCAACGAAGTTCCGACGCGGGCGTGGCCGCTTTAAAAGAAGGCGCGAAGACAGTGGTCAGGGGGAAGAAGGAGCCAAGAAGGAGAAGAAAGAAGGGGAGGGGGAGAGTGCAGGAGAAGCCATGGAAGTAGCCTCGGGGGGTAGTGGTGAGGCAAAACCCGAAGCCTAAGCAAACGTTACTAATATCACAGAGGCTAAAGGATATAACTCTTAGATTACGTAGATGTTCTCACGGTCAGGCGTTTTTTTTTTAACTTATGAATGAATGCTCTTGAGTTAATTCAGACATTTTATTATAGTTACAGTCGTTCATGATACATGCAGGTTAAGGACGCGTCAAACTTAAAAAGAGCAATAGTGCATTTTACTATCTTTGTTTGCCATTTTGTTAGATTTTATTACAAGCGTATTTATAGTTTCATTTGGCGTACAGAAATAAATCCGTTGTAGGAAATAAAGAAGCATGAAGAGGTCGCTCAAAGCAATCCTTTTGTAACTGTTTATACTTCACAGAAATCTTTCCCTCCAGTTTAGACGATTAATTAGGGACTTGTCAGAAATTAGCAGGGGGGAGGGGGGGTGGAAACAGAGGGAGGGTCACAACTTTTTGAGACTGCAGAAAAGGGAGGGGTCATGAAAAATGGGCCGTTAAAAGGGGGAGGGTCATGCAAATATGTGTCCGTGATCGCGTAGAAAAAAGAAAAAAGAAGTTCTTTATTACTCTTAATGTTGTCATCTAAAATGTATGTATATGGCATTGCAAAGAACAGATTAGAAATTTATTTTGAGCTTTCATAATACTGACTCACCCTTGTGTATTGCAAGAACTAGATTTTATCATTTATAGGGATGGGTCACCTCATTTCCGAACCTAAATTTAAAATTCCCATCCCCCCCCTCCCCCCTGCTAATTTCTGACAAGTCCCTTAGGTAGCTCGAATTATCAGTGTTATTAATTACTGAGGGTGATCTGGGGTCAATTTAATAAACTTTTGCAAGTGTACTTTACAATTGTAGGTGTTGTTTTCAGTCTTTGAAACAATGGCTTCACTTGTAAAAGTTTTGTTTAATTGACTCGTCTTAGTAAGAACAGGGTTAGATAATTTATAAGAAACAAGAGAGTAATACGCGATTATTTCTATTTTTAATTCCAGTTACACGTTGTACTGTTATCTATTACATTTTGACTTGGTAGCATAGCTGTGTTTGCGCAGTCTTATGATAAATTATGTAGCCCCATGTCAGCTACAATAGCTTGTCAAATCGCACTCAGAAAAATCGGTAGCTGAAAGATCTTGACAGATTATCCCTTTAAGCCCCAATATCCACATACAAATTCTTCAAACTGATCTCCATACTTTTCCTCATAAGGATAAGTTGAGAGAATTTGATAAAAGATCAAAGCATTTTCTCTTAAATGATGATCTTATTGATTCTAAGAACCTCATCTCTTGACCTTGTATGGATATTATCAGGAGAAAATTGATGTTGGTCACTATTGGGACTTGGAGGGTTATAGAAAAACGTTAATATGTAAGTAACAAACAGATAAGCGTGCGAACGCAGGCGTTTCCCGGTCGGGCGGAGAGAAGCGACAACAGGAAATACGTTTGCCTTCGCAAGCTAAAGGTAGCTAGAATGTGAGATCGTATGGCTTTTTCTGAGGCCTTGCGTAAAGGAGCTATAAAGCAAGCAAACACTGTAATATTCCAAATCAAGCATTCAATCGAGGTTTCTAGACATGGTGTCTATGGACAATGACTCCTTGGTATTATCTCTTGCCGGTGGTGAGGTCGGGGATTCTGCCTTCTCAGACTGAGGCGGAGCAATGTACTGGGATGGGGAAAGCACTTCCATAGAGCTGATGGATTTGGGAGCGTCTGCGAAATCAAACCAGTTCTTGACAGTTCCAGTTCCCTTCGTGAAGGAATTCGCCATTTGTTTGATTTCTTCTGGAGGAAGAACCCTATCCCACAGATTAAAGCCAGTGAACTTGAATTCATGACCGGTTCTTTTACCTAACTTAAGAGTCCCTCCGCCGTCATATCCAAGAGCAACACCTGTTTCGGTCTTCGTCTTGATACCGTCTTGGTATTGCGAGAAAACGCCCCTTTCTCTAGAAAACGAGATGCAATAATGGTGCCATCGTAGATCATCCAGATAGTTTTTAGAGGTGATTCTGCAAACAATGGGGAGCACGCAGTGGTTACAGATCACTGGTAACTTCACTGTTCATGAACTAAAGGGGACTTCTTTGTGTCCATTGTATCCTAGACTGCGTGTGATCGCGCAGCTTAGTATTCCTAGACTAGTTTCACTAACCGAGAGGATACTGGACTTTTTTTTTAAAGGTACCACGCAAACCAGTTTCGTACCTGTCTTATACCAGATGACTCTGTCCATTCCGTGTACCCTGTGAAACCAGTAAAGTCATTTTGTCACTTTTCTTGACCCAAAATAACTGAAGATCTTGAGGCCTACTCCCTCTGACAAAATAGTAGGCCATACGCCAAGCTAGACCATGGGAAGCAGTTTTGAACTGGATCCACAGGCACATAGTCAGAGATGGTAGAGGAGAGGTATTTGACGTGCCGTCACGGTGTCGTCGCTGCTGTTCACGATTCCTGGCTTCAGGTCGAAGGTTTCTTAAAGAAATTATTAAAAGCGTAGTCAATAATAGCTTTAAATCCTTAGAAGGGTGGATGCATTGGCGAATTCAAATTAGATTTGACAAAAACAAACCGCAAGAACGTTTAGACTGCGGGCAGTCTCTTATTTTTCTTTGCCAAGTTACTGCATGCCTAACCCAAGCACGCTAGTGGCTAAGTAGGGAGCCGGGATAAACGAGGGCGTAAACCCGTGAAGAAAAAATAAGACGTCTTTTTTCGTCTCGTCCCAATCCCTTATTGTAATATAACGTCGTGGTTTGCAATAAGGCTCGCTGAGATAAGAACTAGAAGGATTTTAAGAGAAACGGCCGACTGCAAGCATGCAGTCTAAAGAAGGTAGTGCAGACAGGGTTCTAGCCTGTCGGATTTTGTATGTAACATTTCCTGAGATGCCGTAGATCTCGGATGCTGGAGAAATGAGGTGTTGTTCTGTTTTATTATTCGCAATTGGAGACTGAAGTAAAGTAGGGCTGTAGCAACGAGTAAACAGACAGTCTCTTGTGTGAAGAGAGAATTTATTGGTGTTAAGTTGATAAAAATATGAAAAGCCACGGTATAACCTGTTGATTTATTGAGCGTAAACTTATTTGTCAAGTCATAGTAATATTGTAAGTTAGTCTTCAAACTGTAATCAACCTGTAAGAAGCCGTTATTCACCTGTGAAGCTTTGGAACTAATTAATGTTTCAAAACAAACGTAGTTTTCCACCAATTCTCTTTTAGAAATGATTGTTGTGCTCTGTATCGATCTGTAATTTCACTCGTTGAGTTGTGATGTAGTCCGTATCGCTTCGCTAGCTTGGGCTTAACTGTGAGTGTTTTATAGGAGTTTCTTCGGTTACATCTAGGTTACATCTAGTCCTGGTTACATTGTGGTTGGTTATGTTCTGACTGTACCCGCAGTATAGTCTTGGATTAAACTTCTACATTAGAGCCAAGTTCTGTTTGGGATCATTGTCTCAAGGGTATTCAACAGGCGTAAGAGATTCCGCAGCCAGCAAGTGTCCCCAGGAAAAGGTCTTTCCCAGACAGTTTCATAATTTTTCCCCGTCCGTTAATTTACACTTTTGTTAAGGCAAAACCTGTCATTCACACTTGGAATAGAGGAATTTCGGGTTTTAATCTTTCGTGGAAATATGAAACCTAGCTGCCACAATTTATTTTATCAGTGTTTAAGACACACGGGGCGCTATATATATGGGGAGTAACAAAAATCAAATCAGGTCAGCTGGACTGGTTATCCAGTTGAAAATGAAACAGGCTGTTTTTCGAGAGTTTCGCTAAAATCCTATCTCTGCTATCCGTATTATTTAACAATTATTCCTCGAGCCCGAATGGGCTCTGAGTCAATAGCCCATGAGGCCGAAGGCCGAATGGGCTATTGACTCAGAGGCCATGAAGGCGAGAGGAATAATCGTTTTAGTAAAATCCAACTTGTTAGTCGAAAATATCCAAACAAAACAACTTAAGCTAGTTAAAGCTAGACTTTTATCCTTTTTTGCCGTCAAAAAGCCGGCGCTTTTCGCTACTAGTGGGCGGTAACATATAGCCTAGTAGTAGCTCAACCAATCAGAACGCAGCATTGATAATAGACCACTAGTTGGATTTTACTAATTATGAGTAGACTCAGGACAGACTCAGACAGTACTATTAATAAATTTTCCTAAATTTCAGTTTTCATAAAGGCCCTTCACAGGGTTCCTTTTGATTTATTCCTTAACTGTATCCATGTCCCAATCTCCAGCGTTGAACTAAAGGTACGTACCTGTCAATCGCTTTGCTGTTACTGGAGTTCCATTCACAGGCGCACCGGGCTTACCAGTTTTAATATACGTGTGGTTCATGTTCCCGTTAAGGTGGTATTTTTCTATCGCTTTGCCATGTTCAAGTTATTGCTTTTAGATGCAGCGCGTGCTCCGCGTGCTCTCGCTTACTTGGAGATTAGATCGAGAAATGAGGAGGCGATTTACTTGCTAAAGGTCTTTTACTTCTTACTTTATCGACGTCAAGCATTCTTCAGGATATTTACTTTTTATTTGTTTCTGAACTGATTTAGTACGCGTGTTTGCGACGACCGGAAATACTATACGCCCGTGATCGCAGGCTATACGCGTGTATAAATACACAAAAATTCAAGGGCCTCGATTCCAGAGAAGTTACATCATTGTCAGAGATAAAAAAAAAGTGATTTACATGGCAAGTCATTTCAATCATCACCGAAAATAAACCGCATGCTCATCACTGGACCGAAAGTTTACAACACCCGACCATCGCGGTTTTGTTAATTGAGATTCTTATTTTAATTCGACCACTCAGTAGTGTTCACTTGTTCCAAAGGAATCAACGCTTTCAAGCGATAGCATTGGTGGACCGACACGCTTCAGAAAAGCTCTAACTTTAACAAGCAAAGAAGTTACAATATAGCAAAAAACCAGGGAATTAAAAGCAGATAAAATTAAAAAAATAAAAACACCGTAACTAAAAACGTCTATCAGAAAATGGGTCTCATTTACCTGGTCAGGAATGTAGTAGCTCAAACTCAGTGGCACCTCCAAGCACAGTTAATAATCGATCCATGCAATCAAAAACGAGAAAATTAATAGTCCCTTTTCTTACTTAGAAAACTATTGAATACAATGAAAATTAATAAATACATTCACACTGGAAAAACCTCAACCTGAAGTACGAAGGCATGAGGAACTTTCCTTGGGGTTCTTTTTAACGTTTTATTGTTTTCTCCTTGAAAAGTGATTAATGGTAGAGTCTGAATATTTCATTTTATTAGCTTCGCCTGTTAACGAACAATGAATGATAAATAAATGCTTAATAGGCAGGGGTGCCACAACAGCGGTGAGCCAATGTGACAATTAAAAACAACAACGGAGATGGACAGACACGTTAAGTGAAACGTTACATAACTCTAACTGTTCCAATTACAACTTTGAAAAGGAAAATCATGTCTAAAAACTTGTGCCAATAGGAGTTTGGTAATAAGTTAAGGTTCATTAGCCTGTTCCCATATGTTTGGTCACAAAAGAATGGTAGATCCAGGATATACTTTGTAGCACGCCTCTGGACACGCTCGAACTTTCGAATCAGGTCTATTGACTGCGGAGTCCAGACTTGCGTGGCATAGCCAAGATGGGATCTTACTTGGGAAGGGTATGCGGAGCGTCTAACCGTAATGCTTTTGACGAGTCTAATGTTTCTCTGAACATATCCCAGGAGCCTGCTGGCCTTAGCGCATTGTTCATTGACTTGCTTATTCCACGTGAGGTTATCCGTGCAGTGTAAACACCAAGATCCTTCTCAGCACAGACAATTTCAAGCTGAGAGCCGGCCAAAGGATAGACAAAGATGACGGGTTTAAGGTTCCTAGTGATGCCCTGCGCTTTGCATTTGCTCTAGTTAAAGTTTAGGCTAGCAAAATCTGACCACGTGACCAGGTTAGATAGGTCCTCCTGAAGTTGTTCTGCATCGTGCGTTGATGTCATTTCTTTGAAAATCTTTGTGTCATCGGCAAAAGAGGCAATCTGGCTTGATCTAACAGCATCTGGCAAAGATGGTGTTCAGTCGCGTTAGAAAGTGATCATTAAGAATGTCGACTAGTAGTATTCGTATCTTTCGTCCCAATCTCATTCTCATGGTCCTTCTTACGTCATTCAGTTACGTCACCCTTGACATAACATGTCGAAAGACAACCCTGGGAACGAGGTAATACGTCACCCGCTCAAGACGTAGTTGAAGAGAGAAATGCTCTGGGGACCACGGAGTCTGTAGCAGGCGCTCATAGGGCGCGCTTTAGGGCTCACGTGTACAAATTGGGAATGAGTTGCCTATTTGCTTGTGCATGCGACCTGCACTTTGCGGTAACCCTTGTGTTTCCCATTCGCAAATTGATCCTTGATCCAACCTTGAAAAGATCCCCCTCCAGTTAAGAATAATTGCCTTCCTGAGGTAAGAATAGTCATTTCAACAATGGCAACCGCTCCTGTGTCTAAGAGGTTATAAACATGCGGCTGAAAAAATATTGGATTGTGCAACAGTTCATCAAGATGATTTAAAAGCAAGGTGGTATTATTGCGAGCCAATGAGATACCGAAACTTTGAGATCCTGACGATGAAAAGTCCGTAGCTACGAAAATTTTATGATTATCATATTCACTCGATCGATTGGTCATGGCTGACAGTTGTTTTAAGCAATTGACCAAAGTGGTAATAGTTCCATTAGGGCTCTTGAGAATTTTTTCCGAGCGAATGTGAAAGGAAACATAGTTTGAGCCTAACATCTTTGAAATAAAGTGTTGAGCGATTTCCAAAAGGTTTTCATTAAAAAATAGACTTATACTTTTATGATCGAGAGGACGATGGATGTTTGAAGGAAGTGGGAATAAAGCTCGATATGAAGTCAGTGTTCCATTTCCCGTCCAGTCTTCGATCCCAACACATTCATTTCCTTTGATCACGTCCTTTAGAAAATCTTCAACCGAAGAAAGCATCCCGGAATCCATGCAAATTGTTTTCAGTACTCTGAAACCTTTAACGAAACCTTGATGTCTTTGATTACCGCTACATTTTGTCTTTTTCCCTCGGTGAAAAGCTATATTACCATAGTTTATATATAGCAGTAAGTCCAGCTTGTTCCGACAACCATTCTGAAATGTTTCCCAGCTCACCAAAGTGCTGTATCCGTGTGAATGAAGTTTGTTGTTAAGTGCGCTCAGATTGTAGTACAATTCCAGCGTTTGAGTGTCACTACTCATTTTAGAACTACCGAAAAACCTTGAATTTTTAACAAAAGGTACAACAACTTGATGCCCACTGTAGCTCCCTAAAGCCACGAGGGCTAGTAAGTTTCTAGTGGCCATTGAAAGTTGTTCTGCATACGAAAATACGAAGTAAAACTTTCCATGCGTGATCATATTCGTGTGTTCTGTTCTGTTGTTGCGAATGGTGCCGTCTCCAACCATCCTCGACATTCTTAAAAGCATTGATGACCATTCGGTGTAATTAAACATGCATATTACCACTGCTAGCCATAGAATGACAATGGTCCCAAAAAGTACCTTACCTAAAGTCTTAAAGGGTCCCCGCAAAGGAAGCATTTTGTTATCTGAGTATGCGACTTAATGAGGTGCTGTGCTCGCCATAAATAAATGCGTAATCAACTAAGGTTTTACGACAAAAATCTTGTGTTCTAATACCGTGGGTAGGATCACTTCGAACCCAGCGTTGTTTTCATCTTTTGTTTTTCCCAACAACAGCTGAAACAATACAATTTCATTTGCATTTCACTAGTTGAATCTTTGTCCACGGCTGCAGAAAATGCATAAATTTTGCGATATTTAAAAAGATCACCATACCTCTTTTAATTGTTTTTTTTCTTCATCAGTCCTGAGATAAGGCAAGGTCTCGTTCAACCCCACAGTATGCCTACCTACGGAGTTCAAAATCGAACTTTTCTGGTATCGAACTTAAAACTTACAGTATTTGGATCAACGCAAATAATACAAGTTCCACCGTTTCAGATTCACATCAGATTCAGATCCAGATTCATGCGTCAAACTTCATGAGTCGGACTCAGTTCTCTAGATCACGGTGTTCAATTCTTACCAGTCAAATTTAGTGCGGCATATGAAAAGTTCAACGCGTTTAAAGCGAAGTCGCTCCACAGTCGAAATTCGCATGCGGTCAAGCCGAGCTTATAACTCATGGGTCAACCAGATATCGTGTCAGATATTGTGAAGCAGCGCGTGTTTTAATTGCTTTACTACGTTAAATTCATAATTGGAGATAGTTAAAACACGAGCAGCGTGATTCTGCAATTTCTGCAATTTAGAAGATAGGTTCTTAGAACAGTTCCCCCATACTACGTAATATTACGTAATCAAAGTGTGACTGTCCCACTGCAGTAAATTGTATACGTTAAGCAGAATCTCAAAGGGGGGAAAATACCTAATACACTTGATTGCATTTATGCCAGAAGCAATCTTCTTAGAGATTTCATTAATATGACACTCCCAAGAAAGATTTCCGTCGATATGAACATCAAAGTGTTTTTTTTGTCGAACCGCGGCAGGACTAGTTCAGTCGGTAGAGCGCTTGACTGCAGAGCGGGAGGTCGCGGGTTCGATTCCCGGGGCCGGACAAATACTCAGGGTCTTAAAATAAATGAGAAATGAAGGTACTCCCTTTGCCCTGCAGGCGGCTGGACCTTCGCGTGGCTCGGATGACCACGTAAAATGGCGTTCCTGTCTCTATTAGGAGACGTAAAATATAGTAGAGAGTTTTAGATCCGAGTTTACCGCAAACCTCTAACCGCTGGAGGTCACGTGACAAGTCTTTCACGTCACGTTTGAGGTTTACGACGTGCGTTTTCAACGTGGGGAGGTAGGTTTTCACGTATGTCATTTACCTGGAAGATTTTAGCGTATAATTCTTGTTTCATCCCACGTAATGATACAAAAATCTTTTGGAGCAAGTCTTTATCCATTAACAGAGGCACAAATTCGGGCGAAATGCTAAATTTTATAAATCCTATTGGATCTTGAAAACAAGTACCATTCATGGCTGCTGATTCAAAATGGCTGCCGTAATTTAATCCACCGCCAATCTAAATCGAATTATGTTTGAACGTCGAACCGCAAACGGGTAACCGCAAACCGCGGTTAGAGGTTCGCGGTAAACTCGGATCTAAAACTCTCTATTGTCCCCAATTAGCACTTTCGTGCTAAATACATTGACACTCAAATAAAGTGCGTTTTTTTTTGTTTGATCGGAAACTGATCAATTTAAATTACAAGAATTTATATATTTTTTAGGGTTGATAGTCTTAGCCTAGACCCAATTAGTAAAGATTCTGTCTTAGTCTAGTCTCCCTCGCAGCCGTTTTTAGTATCGTCACGCAACGCTCCTCCCCAACGTTGCGTGACGATACTAAAAACGGCTGCGAGGGAGACTAGTCTTAGTCAAGTTTGGTGTATAGTTTTTGCGCCGTTTCGGTCTGAACACGGGTAAAGGCCATTTAGTCTGGTAGCGAGTGTGATTTTCGATGGAACTACGGGGGTGTATGGACGTATCTGTCGTTTCTCCTTGCAACTGAATAAGAAAGAACTGAAAGTAATTTTAGAATTCGAAATGGATTTTAAGAAATTAAATCTTTTGTTGGCGTTCTAATCTAGTATATATGAAAAGTCCAGTTCTGAAAACGGGTATGGATTTTAGAGGCCAGGGCTGAGTTGGTCAAAGCATGGTTAGCTTTAACCATGGGTTAAGCAATATCAAAACCAATACGTTGTCAAGGTATTAAACGCTGGTTAACGCTAACCATGCTTCGAGCAACTGGGACCAGGTCTGTAAATGGGCGTGGTCCCGTCTGAAATACGGTCAGGATTTAGAGGACTGGGCTGCATACCCCACCAAGAATTCCCAGGAGTACCCCTGCAATCTTACATCACCCTTGAGGTTGCATTTCTAAAGGTACTATGAAACTGACTTGGAATGAGGTTGCTATCTACTCTTGCCTGCGAATACGGCCGTCCTTCCTCGCTCCTTGAAGCTAAAACGTCCCTAGCAGAGAGGAGCAGGAAGCGGCGGTTTTTCGCTGCCTACATCCACTCAAGATGGTTGAAGAGAAAAATACCCATGTGCAAACTCGTCACCAGGGCCTTTCCCTTAGAAAATGGGAGGGGCGGACCCTGGCGACGAGGTTGCAGCCGGTCTGCCATTGGTCTGCCTAGCGCATGCGCTCAGTTAGAGAAAGAGAATGCTTAAGGCGCACGCGAGCAGGCTGGAAATTAGTTGCTTATTTACTTGTGCATGCGGCGTGTACTTTGCCATAACCATTGTGTTTCCTATTCGCAAATTGATTCTTGATCCACGCTTGAAAAGATCCCCCTCCAGTCAAGAATAATTGCCTTCCTGAGGTAAGAATAGTCATTTCAACAATGGCAACCGCTCCTGAATCTAAGAGGTTATAAACATGCGGCTGAAAAAATACTGGATTGTGCAAAAGTCCATCAAGATGATTTAAAAGCAAGGTGGTATTATTGCGAGCCGATGAGATACCGAAACTTTGAGATCCTGACGGTGAAAAGTCCGTAGCTACGAAAATTTTATGATTATCATATTCACTCGATCGATTGGTCATGGCTGACAGTTGTTTTAAGCAATTGACCAAAGTGGTAATAGTTCCATTAGGGCTCTTGAGAATTTTTTCCGAGCGAATGTGAAAGGAAACATAGTTTGAGCCTAACATCTTTGAAATAAAGTGTTGAGCGATTTCCAAAAGGTTTTCGTTAAAAAATAGACTTATACTTTTATGATCGAGAGGACGATGGATGTTTGAAGGAAGTGGGAATAAAGCTCGATATGAAGTCAGTGTTCCATTTCCCGTCCAGTCTTCGATCCCAACACATTCATTTCCTTTGATCACGTCCTTTAGAAAATCTTCAACCGAAGAAAGCATCCCGGAATCCACGCAAATTGTTTTCAGTACTCTGAAACCTTTAACGAAACCTTGATGTCTTTGATTACCGCTACATTTTGTCTTTTTCCCTCGGTGAAAAGCTATATTACCATAGTTTATATATAGCAGTAAGTCCAACTTGTTCCGACAAACATTCTGAAATGTTTCCCAGCTCACCAAAGTGCTGTATCCGTGTGAACGAAGTTTGTTGTTAAGTGCGCTCAGATTGTAGTACAATTCCAGCGTTTGAGTGTCACTACTCATTTTAAAACTACCGAAAAACCTTGAATTTTTAACAAAAGGTACAACAACTTGATGCCCACTGTAGCTCCCTAAAGCGGCGAGGGCGAGTAAGTTTCTAGTGGCCATTGAAAGTTGTTCTGCATACGAAAATACGAAGTAAAACTTTCCATGCGTGATCATATTCGTGTGTTCTGTTCTGTTGTTGCGAATGGTGCCGTCTCCAACCATCCTCGACATTCTTAAAAGCATTGATGACCATTCGGTGTAATTAAACATGCATATTACCACTGCTAGCCATAGAATGACAATGGTCACAAAAAGTACCTTACCTAAAGTCTTAAAGGGTCCCCGCAAAGGAAGCATTTTTTTATCTGAGTATGCGACTTAATGAGGTGCTGTGCTCGCCATAAATAAATGCGTAATCAACTAAGGTTTTACAACAAAAATCTTGTGTTCTAATACCGTGGGTAGGATCACTTCGAACCCAGCGTTGCTTTCATCTTTTGTTTTTGCCAACAACAACTGACACAATACAATTTCATTTGCATTTCACTAGTTGAATCTTTGTCCACGGCTGCAGAAAATGCATAAATTTTGCGATATTTAAAAAGATCACCCTACCTCTTTTAATTGTTTTTTTTTCTTCATCAGTCCTGAGGTAAGGCAAGGACTCGCTCAACCCTACAGTATGCCTACCTACGGAGTTCAAAATCGAACTTTTCTGGTATCGAACTTAATACTTACAGTATTTGGATCAACGCAAATAATACAAGTTCCACCGTTGATTCATGCGTCAAACTTCATGAGTCGGACTCAGTTCTCTAGATCACGGTGTTCAATTCTTACCAGTCAAATTTAGTTCGGCATATGAAAAGTTCAACGCGTTTAAAGCGAAGTCGCTCCACAGTCGAAATTCGCATGCGGTCAAGCGGAGCTTATAACTCCTGGGTCAACCAGATATTGTGTCAGATATTGTGAAGCAGCGCGTGTTTTAATTGCTTTACTACGTTAAATTCATAATTGGAGATAGTTAAAACACGAGCAGCGTGATTCTGCAATTTCTGCAATTTAGAAGATAGGTTCTTAGAACAGTTCCCCCATACTACGTAATAGTACGTAATCAAAGTGTGACTGTCCCACTGCAGTAAATTGTATACGTTAAGCAGAATCTCAAAGCAGGGACCGCGGAGGGGGAGGGGCTGGTAGGGCCGCGGCCCCACCACTTTTTTGCGCCCCAGCCCCCACTTTTTGAAAATCAAATACTATGATTTTATTCCTTTTTTCGATTTTCAATATGAAAAAATTATTTTCAATTGTCAGCCCTCCCACTTTTCACCTTGCTCCGCGGCCCCTGCAAAGGGGGGAAAATACCTAATACACTTGATTGCATTTATGCCAGAAGCAATCTTCTTAGAGATTTCATTAATATGACACTCCCAAGAAAGATTTCCGTCGATATGAACATCAAAGTGTTTTTTCTTGTCGAACCGCGGCAGGACTAGCTCAGTCGGTAGAGCGCTTGACTGCAGAGCGGGAGGTCGCGGGTTCGATTCCCGGGGCCGGACCAATACTCAGGGTCTTAAAATAACTGAGAAATGAAGGTACTCCCTTTGCCCTGCAGGCTGCTGGACCTTCGCGTGGCTCGGATGACCACGTAAAATGGCGGTCCTGTCTCTATTAGGAGACGTAAAATATAGTGTCCCCAATTAGCACTTTCGTGCTAAATACATTGACACTCAAATAAAGTGCGTTTTTTTTTTGTTTGATCGGAAACTGATCAATTTAAATTACAAGAATTTATTTTTTAGGGTTGATAGTCTTAGCCTAGACCCAATTAGTAAAGATTCTGTCTTAGTCTAGTCTCCCTCGCAGCCGTTTTTAGTATCGTCACGCAACGCTCCTCCCCAGCGTTGCGTGACGATACTAAAAACGGCTGCGAGGGAGACTAGTCTTAGTCAAGTTTGGTGTATAGTTTTTGCGCCGTTTCGGTCTGAACACGAGTAAAGGCCATTTAGTCTGGTAGCGGGTGTGATTTTCGATGGAACTACGGGGGTGTATGGACGTATCTGTCGTTTCTGCTTGCAACTGAATAAGAAAGAACTGAAAGTAATTTTAGAATTCGAAATGGATTTTAAGAAATTAAATCTTTTGTTGGCGTTCTAATCTAGTATATATGACATGTCCAGTTCTGAAAACGGGTATGGATTTTAGAGGCCAGGGCTGAGTTGGTCAAAGCATGGTTAGCTTTAACCATGGGTTAAGCAATATCAAAACCAATACGTTGTCAAGGTATTAAACGCTGGTTAACGCTAACCATGCTTCGAGCAACTGGGCCCAGGTCTGTAAATGGGCGTGGTCCCGTCTGAAATACGGTCAGGATTTAGAGGACTGGGCTGCATACCCCACCAAGAATTCCCAGGAGTACCCCTGCAATCTCACATCACCCTTGAGGTTGCATTTCTAAAGGTACTATGAAACTGACTTGGAATGAGGTTGCTATCTACTCTTGCCTGCGAATACGGCCGTCCTTCCTCGCTCCTTGAAGCTAAAACGTCCCTAGCAGAGAGGAGCAGGAAGCGGCGGTTTTTCGCTGCCTACATCCACTCAAGATGGTTGAAGAGAAAAATACCCATGTGCAAACTCGTCACCAGGGCCTTTCCCTTAGAAAATGGGAGGGGCGGGCCCTGGCGACGAGGTTGCAGCCGGTCTGCCATTGGTCTGCCTAGCGCATGCGCTCAGTTAGAGAAAGAGAATGCTTAAGGCGCACGCGAGCAGGCTGGAAATTAGTTGCTTATTTACTTGTGCATGCGGCGTGTACTTTGCCATAGCCATTGTGTTTCCTATTCGCAAATTGATTCTTGATCCAAGCTTGAAAAGATCCCCCTCCAGTCAAGAATAATTGCCTTCCTGAGGTAAGAATAGTCATTTCAACAATGGCAACCGCTCCTGAATCTAAGAGGTTATAAACATGCGGCTGAAAAAATACTGGATTGTGCAAAAGTTCATCAAGATGATTTAATAGCAAAGGGGTATTATTGCGAGCCGATGAGATACCGAAACTTTGAGATCCTGACGGTGAAAAGTCCGTAGCTACGAAACTTTTATGATTATCATATTCACCCAATCGATTGGTCATGGCTGCAAGTTGTTTTAAACAACTGACCAAAGTGGTAATAGTTCCATTAGGTCTCTTGAGAATTTTTTCGGAGCGAATGTGAAAGGAAACATAGTTTGAGCCCAACATCTTTGAAATAAAGTGTTCAGCGATTTCCAAAAGGTCTTCATTAAAAAATAGACTTATACTTTTATGATCGAGAGGACGATGGATGTTTGAAGGAAGTGGGAATAAAGCTCGATATGAAGTCAGTGTTCCATTTCCCGTCCAGTCTTCGATCCCAACACATTCATTTCCTTTGATCACGTCCTTTAGAAAATCTTCAACCGAAGAAAGCATCCCGGAATCCATGCAAATTGTTTTCAGTACTCTGAAACCCTTAACGAAACCTTGATGTCTTTGATTACCGCTACATTTTGTCTTTTTCCCTCGATGAAAAGCTATATTACCATAGTTTATATATAGCAGTAAGTCCAGCTTGTTCCGACAAACATTCTGAAATGTTTCCCAGCTCACCAAAGTGCTGTATCCGTGTGAACGAAGTTTGTTGTTAAGTGCGCTCAGATTGTAGTACGATTCCAGCGTTTGAGTGTCACTACTCATTTTAGAACTACCGAAAAACCTTGAATTTTTAACAAAAGGTACAACAACTTGATGCCCACTGTAGCTCCCTAAAGCGGCGAGGGCGAGTAAGTTTCTAGTGGCCATTGAAAGTTGTTCTGCATACGAAAATACGAAGTAAAACTTTTCGTACGTGATCGTGTTCATGTATTTTCTGCCATGGGGTCTTTTGTTGTCGCCTGTGATGCTATCTTCTCCAACCACGTTCGACTTTCGTAAATGCGTTGGTGACCATTGGATACAGAGAAACACGAATATTACCACTGCTACCCATGCAACAATTGACCATAAAAGCACCTTGGCTGAAGTTAAGCGTTTTCGTAAAGACACTGACATTTTGTTATATGGGTGGTATGTATCTAGTTTTCCGGCTGAGAGAGCTGCATCCCGGGGGAGGGGGCTCAGTACTCAACTAAGCTTTATACGGGAAGGCTTTGCCACGAAGTCCAACCCCTTACCCTTTTATGTACCATTTTTAACGGAAAAAGGTATCCTTTCGTATACTTTCTATTGACAAATGGAACCCCTTTCACATTTCTAGCTTAGAACTTTGCATCCCTTTTAACTACTATAAATGCACTGTCAGTTTTAAATGTGAATAAATCCTAACAGCAAGAAATTTTCTTGTCTTTTTCAATGCCGCAAAATCCTTTTGTTGGCCCTTTTAACCATGTTAGGTCCTTTTATATCGAAATGACGGATAGCGAAATCCCGCTTCCCTTTTATATACCTGCAGAAGGCTGAAAAAGGTACCCCTTTCGGGCCGAGCCTCCCCGTGTGAGCCATTATTTGCCATTATAAGGAGTACTCCCCCGGGAGCTGTTTGATCAATCAGCCGTGTTCACCATAATAAATGCACTAATGAAGGCTTCGATCATGAGTTCTGGTGTGCGTTCGATTGATCGCATTCCGGAATAGGCCGATACGCAAACGTTTTGTAACCAATCTCTTGTACCGTGAATTGTGGACTACTTAAAAACGTTTCATTTATCGGAATATTTCATTTTAAGCAGATATTTAGACTGATTATGTACGATGTTTATTCCAGAACTAGCTACTGTAGTGAATCAAACGCTTGGATTCATGATCATATACAATATCAAACAATATAACACAATGCAAAGCCAATTTCATTTGCATTTGAATAAATGCATGAATAATAACTTAATTTAGTTGCATGTCAGTGTCTTTAAGTGGACGCTAAGAGACATCAAAGAATAATTCCAGAACTAAAAAAAAAGTGAAAACCATGGACCATATGCGTTCTTAGTCCCTTAGAAAAATTGTAAACAAAATTCTTTTTAGTTCTAGAATTACCAAAGCCTATGGGATACGCAAATCGTGACAGTTGATTCGGCCGTGGATATGAACGCATCAGGTTCATCAGCCTGTATTGGTCGACTTTCTTTATATTTCTTTTGAATGAATAACACTTTCGGCAGTTATTAGCAAGCATTCTTAGTCCTTATTTCATGGAATGTTTGCCATATTGAACAGTTTAATTTTCGAATCTTGGTAGTTTGAAATCATTGTTCGAAAACATTGTTCTGTTGGTTGTACTGCGGTTTTTTTTGCACGATACCCCGCAATCTTTGCACGCGCTTTAGGATCAATGGGATAAAGGCAAATTGTCACGTGATATTTCAGGGGGGAAAACAAGAGATAAAAGTTGCCAATACGGGTAATCGCAGTCGAGTTTGTTCATTCTCTCAAACGAGATGACGATTTCACAGTTATAAGAAATGTACGGTTTGAGTTTCGACAAGATTTACGTCAGTATTGTTTGCTGTGATGACATCTTCGGTCGCTACTGCATCCAAAATAGTAATAAAGAACACTTCCACCCATCACTAATTGTCCATTATCGTCTTTAATTAAGATGAAATGTTCTTTATTTTCTGTTGTCTAGAATAAACAATCTTGACCGCGATTTCTTGCCCTGGCAAATTTCAGTTTGAGTTTCAGTTTGCCCCCTGAGAAACCACTTGACATTGCTTGACCCAATCTGTCCTTCAGCGCTAGGAAGGATGGCGGTAATCTCTTACCCAGATCTCATTCTGTTTTACACTGAAAAGTGAGGCCGTGGGAGATCTGGGTACGAGATTAGGATGGCGGGTATCGTGAATAATTAGCCGTAAATGAATGAGGCTGAGTAGGATATGAAGAATTAAGAGCAGATTGAGGAGGGTGTTGTCAACCGAGGTGGATAACATCCTCCGAGATCTGCTCAGTTCTTCATATCCTACGAAAGCTGAATTCATTAACTGCTTTATTATTCATTCAAAATAATTCCTAGTTTAAAAACGTAGCTAAAACATGTTTACCTGCATCGATGTTAAGTTCATCTTCGACAGTGTACAGTTTGTCCAGCTCCGCAAATATTCTCCAAATAGCAGATGTCGCTTTCTGAGTTGTCTTCTTGCTGTTTTTGGTATGTTTTTAGCTATTATTTCGCCTAGTTCCAACTGTAGTTCTTACTCTTGAAACGAGTGAAGTGCCCGCCATTTTCGTTTTCACAACCAAAACACTCAACCTCGTTCTCAGGTCTTCTCGGTTAACGGTGCAGTAACCAGTGTAGCGGGCTACATTTTTGACGTCCTTTCCTCCTTAAACACAAAATTCTTCCAAATGTGGTCATCAGTAACTGGTTATGGTGAATTATGCGTGTGCTTTTAGCCAATCAGAATTGGGGAAATATTTTGAATGAATAATAAGGTCTCTTTAGAGAAGTAAATACAGTCGACTGCCGATAACTCGCACCCTCGCTAACTCCAACCAAAGTCGATTTCCCTTGGATACTGTAATTTTACTCTCGAACTCGAACCCTCGATAACTCAAATTTAAACCTCCTGCTTGTTTTCCTTCAGATCATTTTTATATAATTTTAGTCTCGATAACTCGAACCGTGTTTGAAGCGCGTGTACTGCAGTCCGACACTTTGAATTTATTTCAAAATAACCGTGAATTCTTTGTCTTTACTGTTTTGTCAGTCTAGTTCAAATGCTGTGTCCAGCCCTGTATATTAATCATCTTTGTTGCACACTTCACTTCAAGTGCAGCAAGATGAATATATTAAATATGAAAAAGGAATTAAGATTCCTTTTTCAAATTAAATATATTTCTCCCAATATCATTCTTAAACAAATTTTACATACATGAGTGAACCAAACGATGAGCCTTGTGAACAGCCCCGTGCAATTATTTTCTGGTCACTAGTGACATCACCTATTTTTACCCTGTTGAGCCTGTTATCGAAGAATGATCTCAGGTCAGAAGAGGATGAGAGAATTATGTCCAAAGCCATAATCCTCCAGTTCGTTTACAACAAGGGAATAGCAAAGAGGTTCAAAGGCTTCACTAATATTTTTAGTTCATCCTCAGAGACCCAGGGGCAGTCTACCATGGCTCCAGAGGTCCGCCCGAAATACCTAAGATGAAATATATCATGCTGCAAATGACGTCGTAACAGCTGAGCAGACTGAAGTCCCAAATTAGACTAAAAGTTGCTAGTAGCTTTGTGTATAGAGTCCCAGGGGTCTACTCTTTGGATGTCTTGGTGAGGGTGTGTCGCCCAGTTCTCTAATCTTAACCCTATTTCAGACTGAAAACTTGTCATTTTGCACACCTGTTTTCAGGCTTGGCTCCAGTTCAAAAGTTGGCGAATAGTCCTATCTACTGGATAACGCCATTGGTTTCCCTACTACTTATCCACTGGATAGTGATGTATTTAGTGGATAACGCTGACAAGGTTACTTAAACAAAATCCTGCCAACAAATCTGGGTGCGTGTAAACCAACATTTCATACTTTTTATTCATCACATCTGAGGAGAAACAGTAATTTAAGGCGCTGTTTTTATCATACAGACCTCAGACAAAATGCAGTATTCCACAATTTTTCAAGACAAATTGCACTCATTCAATATTCAGAACCATCGAAGCACGCGTGGGCTTTTAGCAAAACCGTTCAAAAAATGTCCAAAATCACCTATACGGCCAGCCAGTTCTCATTTTTGACAAGCGCCAAATTTTCAGTGAACATTAAAAGAGTTACGCTTCAACATAGTAAAGAATTTATTGTGTTTATTTTTTATTTAATGGTTTTATAACGATCTGTAATCTTAAAAAGCGTTTGATACGCGCGACATTTTGAGTACTTC
>OZ037779.1:23193916-23226416 GCA_964035525.1 Porites cylindrica | reverse complement strand
TAGAATCAGTATCTGACTTCTCCTTCTTACTCCTAATTGGTTCCATCCATAGATTCTACAAGGAAAGGCAAACAATGTCTGACGCTGTACAATCAATATCTTTTAGGGCTTGCCACGCAGGCTAATACTGCATCAGCTCCAAAGAAACTACAGTAACTACGGTATTTGAGCATTACTTTTACCTGATTTGTTGTTGACTTTCAAACAAAAAAACTCCAGTCCCCTGCAAAGCTATCACGTCCGTTGACCTGGGAAAAATTTTGAACGACTTCCACTTTACGTTCTCTGTTCCAGGGTCAGCACGAACAATCCTGGCAGTTCCTAACGTTGAAAGAATCACAAAATACGTCCTTGTTAAACGTATGAAGAGAACTGGACTTAAAAGAAACTATATTCATTTTTGCAACGAACCAGTTTGATCTGGACGACGCAATCCAAAAAGTGGTCAGCAATAACAGCAGCATCGTTGTTAGTACTTCTGACTTCCACCACAAATTAAAGGCAAACAAGACATGGTGGATATGAAAGAAAGCACGTGTGAACTCTCTCACAAGTACCATTACAAAAAACAAAGCGTTCCTCGTTTGTTTCTTTTTTTTTTAACAAATTCGATTATAATTGCTTGTAGTATTAAATAATAGTGGTGATTGGGTGAACTTATGCTTGATTAGTTGAGAACTGAAGGTGTACAAATGCACTAGGATACCAAGATGATAGGTAGCTATGCACAATAGAAATAGCCTCGATCACGGAGCTTAAGCAGCGACGTTTTTGAGCGACGCACGTCAACCGGAAATGGACTTTTTGCACATTTGAGTCGTGATTTTGAACAAATTTTTGGGCAGATCGTCTCTTTAAGAATTAAGACACTTGGCAATACAAATACGGTAGCGTAAAGGCTTACTAAAAGAGAAAAAGGCTCACTTCCGGTTGACGTGCGTCGCTCAAAAACGTCGCTGCTTAAGCTCCCTATTGACCACCATGACCACCGTGACCACTGCGACCACCACGACCACCGCGACGACCGCACCACGACCACTGTGACGACCACGACCACTGTGACGACCGCACCACGACCACTGTGACGACCACGACCACTATGACGACCGCACCACGACCACTGTGACGACCAAGACCACCACGAGGCTACCTCTTACCTCTGCTGTCTGGATCAACACTTGGCTCTTTCCTGTTGGTGTCCATTTTCGTGAGGCCTGATCTGCAGTTATGGAAGTCACAATAATGACATTCATTGCAAAAAAACACTAATGTCAGTATCTCACGGAGACTTTATTTCTCTGGTCCTGGTTGTTCAAACATTGGAGAGCACTATCCATTGGATAAATCACCATCAAGTGGATAAGTATTAGGAAAACCAATATTGCATTTATCTACTGAATACAGATTTATCCAGTGGATAATATTATCCACTTTTCAAACAGCTGGGCCCTGTATTTTGGCCTTGGCAACTTGGCTGTTACAAAGGAGAGTAAAGGAACTTGGTACAGCTGGAAAGACTCTCCAATTCAAGTTATTATTTCTACACAGGACTCTACTTCTTTTGATTGGTTAATACCCCCATTTCCCCCCCACAATGTTGCACCGCTTATTTGTACCCATCTTGCTTGTGACACCAAAAGAACTTGCCATCTTGCTCACAAGTCAACATTATTTAGGGAGGGACGTAGCGTAGTCAGTTCAACTAACGTCATGTTAATTGTCCCATATCACTTTTAAACCCTCCCCCCAGCAGATCAAATGAAATGAACCACTTAGTTACATGTGGTCTTAAAAGAGAAAAAACTTAGAGGATTGAAATTTTTAAGAACTCAATTAAATCATGCTTCTAAATACCTAAGGAGAAATTGTCCCTTCTTAGGCCCAGTTTACAAGGAGAGAAGGTTACCCTTGTACTAGGGTTACCCCATAGCAAATGGGTTAAAGTTAACTTTGGTTTACAAGCCAATTTCACAGGTAGGGTTACCCTATCACTCGGTCAACTTTACCAGCTTTACTGAAGTGGTGCGTCATGTGTGACATTCTTTGTAATGTCTAGATTTGAAATAAAAGGAAGTTCTCTAATGAAAACACAATAATATTAAGTTCACAAACTAACGGGAAAATATTATCATCGTATACAGAAAATACCTTATATTGTTCAGATGTTTATAATTTAGCTCAGAATTGGATAATTCCGTTCAAATTGTCAAGATTACTCAGGTCATGCATGACAGAAGAAAGTTGTCCTTGTAGGCTTCTATCTAGGGTATTTGAGAGGTGGAAGCCTCCTCCCCCCTCCCCCCCAAAAAGAAATGTTGTCATCATTACGGTATATAGATAACAGTTATATTGGAAAAATCATCCAGACACGAAAAGGTCATTGCACACACTGTAAAATTTCTCAAAATGGTGTCTCAAAATGCACCAGATTGCATCTCAGAGCATATTCCCCCAAACCACACTAGGAAGCTCGTTGCCTTCGGCCACTCGGGACTTCTCCCCCAAATGATAAATCCTAGATAGAACCCTGCCTCGGTAGGCGAGTTATCCCTAGCAGAATGTTTTCAAGGCAGGTAGGGTAACCCTAGCACTCAGGTAGGTTACCCTTGTGCTAGGGTAATCCTACCTTTCTGGTAGAAATGTCATGTAAAAAAAGACGAAATGTGTAAGTGCTGGGTAACCCTAGCACCAGGGTTACCCTCCCTCCTTGTAAACAGGGCCTTAGAAAGAACCATTGTATGATTTTCATTTGTTCAGACCTCTAAATGTAGACTGTATAAATATTATTACAATATATTTACTATTGATGTTCTGTTTTTTTTTTCTGCTTTATAGGGCTTCCCATCCTGTCCTTCTTAGTCCACTCACAACAGCATCCAACAGGTTCTTTTTCAATGAAACATCACTAATACAAGTTTCAAGTGCAGTAGTTCCTCTTACTAGTGGTTTTGATTTAACATTTAGAACTTGCAATGGTGGAGTTTTGTTCAGCCAAAGGGGTACAAACAATGGTTTCTTCACCCTTGAAGTTGTGCCCACGGTGGTGAACTATTCACATACTCCTACATTATTTATTGCCAGTCGCCTCAGAATGACTTGGGAGATAAGGGACCGTTCATTTTTTATGCGGTGGAGGAGTGTAATTTGAAAATTGTATGACCCCCCCCCTCAATTTCCGATTTTTTGGCATGGCCCCCCCCCTCATCAGAGTAATTTTTTGGAAGCCCCCCCCCCCCATGAATAAAAGAATACATAAGGTATTAAAAAAGTTACTGCATTAAAATTTCGTTTTGTTACATTTCACGTAATTTAGTGAAAGAAAGCTGAAAGCTAGAAAGCTGTTTTTAACAAATCCTCACTCAAAAGAATGAAAAGTCAATTTCAGCTCTTCTTGTTACTGCTCGTTCTGAGCGTGTTGTAGCTGGCCGCTCGTCTACATATTCCTCGTCTGAGGCGATAAAAGCAAGAACGACATCATTTGAGTCGTCTTCAGAGTCAGGGGCATCACTCTTGTAATCATCATCAGTTTCTTCTCCCTCACTGCTTTCACCACTGCTGTCTAGTTGACCTGATTCATTGCTGCCTGTCACTTCGGCTTGACCTGTTCTGAGAGTATTCATCTGCAGGAAGTGTCCCATAATTGTCTTCACTTTGTCATTCTTGCTGCTCTTCTGATGCTGTTTTAATAGCCCATGATGTTGTAAGTATTTGTTCAATTCTGGCACACGGAGCTTTTTTAGCTTGGCGGCATCTCCGCACAAAGTAGCCCAATGATAATCATCATAGGACTTTTCTCTTGCCTCCCTACTTTCCCTTGCCCTTTCCGCCAGTCTCCAAATCTAGCTACGGTACGGAGACTGAACTACGTTATAAACCCGGGGGTGGCACTACCATATATGCGCTATATAGGTATGTGCCGCTGTGAAGGGTATGGTTTTCAAGCAGTTTACTCTAGGATAGGGTATATAAACCAGAGCGTTTGGGTCTAGAATAGGGTATCATTTTTCAGGAAACTGATCAGTTGGTGGAAGATTTTATCTAGACTAGGTAAACAGCTACTCTAGGATAGGGGGATTTGGGGAGTTTACTCTAGTATAGGGTAGCAAAATTCAGCTGAACTAGCTCTGGTATAGGTTAAGGGTTCCAGGGTCCCAGCGGCACATCCCCACCCAGAAATTCCTAAAGTGCCCCCCCCCCCCCGGGGTTATAAAAGAACACAGAGAGGCTGTTGAGAAACTGAAAGGGCAGTTAAAAATTCTGAGTGATCATGACTCCACGCTCTTCCAGGCGAATGGCATTACCCTGAAGCCTGACAAGAAATTCCACCATGACTTCAATGTGCAGTACATCGCTAGGATTGAGGCAAAGCAGCTCAAGGTTTCAGGGGAATTAGAAAACCTCGAAAAAAAGAAGGAGACCTTTGACCAGGTCTTCAAGGGCTTAACAGGACACTATGTGTCAAAAAAAAGAAAATTAAAACAAAACCGTAGGAAATCAAAGGGCAGAAAACGCAAACGGTTTGAAAACAACGTCCTACGCGTGTATCATATCTGCGTTGCAAATCCCCTTGCTAAAGAGCTTCCCAATTGTCTTCTTTATCCTCCCTCCGTGACAATTCCGGAAGCGTGCTGAGTGCATAAACGTTGAAGATGTAGCAGCATTGTTGCTGACACGGGATGCAGCATTCATCGCTCACCTACTGCAATCAAGCTACTTCAACAACGCGGCACAAAGCAGGCTTATTACCAACCTTAAGCCAGAAGTAAGAAACAGGATGTATTGCTTCCTGCATCCTGAAGATTATAGCTCAAACGTCGGAGACACAAACAAAGAGGAAGAAGAAAACGACGAAGAAGAGGAAGAAGAGGAAGACAACGAAGAAGAACAGGAGGAAGAAGAAGAGGAACACAGCGACGACGAGATCAAAGAGAACGTCGAAAATGAGGAAGGGGACACCTCGTAGTAGTTTCATGCCCCTCCCATTAAATTTCTCAGACAAAAGCTCTGGTAACGAGGTCAGTTCCAATTCAGGACTCAAATTATTGGTTTTAATTATATGAGCTTGACAACAACATTTTTATGAATGAAAAGAAAGTTGTTGCTATTCAAGACTGTTATTGTGGTATGTTCACTGTCCTTATAAAATATAAAAGCTGTTGAGAAGTTTTCTTGTTACCCTGGAACTGTTTTAGCATATTTGTTATAAATAAAACAGCACAATTTTTCTTCCATTTGTAAACATCTCTTATCCTATTTTTAATCTAATTTTTTCGTCCGACCCCCCTCATTTCCTTCATTTTTTTTCGGCTGGTCCCCCTTTTCAAGCCAATTTTTTTCGAGTGCCCCCCCCCCAAATCCCACCAGCCCCCCCTCTCTCATAAAAAATGAACGGTCCCTAAGTGGTACAAGACAGTTTGTTACAGTAGGAACAAAGCTGGATCAGAATTTTAATTATAAAGTGGAATTTGTTGCTGGAAGTGGATCAGAGCCATAAATTCAACGCTTACACTAACTGGTTTATCATCTGTTGATGTTCCAAATAGTATTTTCGGATTTCGTAATTCTGGTCCTTTAAGGGCAGGTCAGCCCATCAGTGCAGGGCCCGGGGGGGGGGGGGGGCACTTGGGTATTTTTTGGGTGGGTATGTGCCGCCCGGGATTCCAAATTGGCACCCCGTTCTAGAAAAAAATTCCCCTAAAATTGATACCCCGTTCTAGAAATAGGCCAATTTTTTATACCCCGTTCTAGAATTCGCCCTAAAACTAACACCCCGTTCTAGAAATGGGCCAATTTTTTATACTCCGTTCTAGGGTGCAACAAGAGTACAACGGTTTGCTTGTTAACGCACTGAACCGTATTTTTAAAAGCAATCTGTCCTTGAAGGCTTTCAAATGGCTGCTTACAAAAGTGGAGAGCTTTCATGCGTTCGAAATATTATACCCCGTTCTAGAAACCGCGTCTGAAATGGATACCCCTTTCTAAACCAGGAGCTTCAAAATCACGACCCCTTTGGGCGGCACATACCCGTATAGGTAATGTATGGGAGTACCCCCCCCCCCCCCGGGGTGCAGGGCAAGGATTCATTGGTTGCATTGGAAGTGGGACAAACGTTCAACTCAGAGAAAGTGGACCTGGGACGTTTTTTGACATTAAAAACTGTACTCTTGATAACCAGCAAGGATGCCCTGATAAAGGTTAGCGTCAGTGACAAATTTTTTGTATTATTATTCATTCAAAATATTTTCCATATCTGATTGGCAGAAATCCCCCAGCTAATTTTATTCTTCATATAAAGCAGCTGGCATTTTCCAAATTTGAAAGGTGTGAGCAATATACATTGTACAGTTCCAGTTCCAGTTTCAGTTTGTTTATTTACCAGAAAAAAATACATATACATACAGACATCCAGTGACTAAAATGTTAATTAAAAATTAAACACACATGAATTATAAGTAGTAAAAGAATTAAAAGTATTTTTCTGGTGAGGAAGCTAAAATAGAAACCTTGGGGCTT
The DNA here is from genome assembly GCA_964035525.1 of Porites cylindrica. Taxonomy (NCBI): domain Eukaryota; kingdom Metazoa; phylum Cnidaria; class Anthozoa; order Scleractinia; family Poritidae; genus Porites; species Porites cylindrica. Next base: position 23,219,903 of record OZ037779.1, on the reverse strand, counting down.
ATTATATGAGCCCCCTCTCTAAGACTAAATATTATGAATAAATAAGCGGCGAAATCAAACTGAAATGTAATTCGGATAAAAAGCAAGCAAATCAAAACAGACAAAAAGCGGCAAAAATTAAGTACTATTTACAAGTAGTGAATCAGCTAAGATCATTGAATGATGGTTTACTTGCTTGGAAATGAGGTTGATCAATGGTATATTTGTGTGGAAACGAGGCTGCTTGGGAAACAGTTACACTGGATTTATGGGTCTTTCTTCAAGTAACGTCATCAAAAAAGAAATAAAGGAGCCAAAATAATGTTAAAGTTCTCCTTGGAGCTTTATTGTTTGGTTGTAATAGGGAGCTTAAGCGCGACGTTTTTGAGCGACGCACGTCAACCGGAAGTGAGGTATTTTCCCTCTTAACATGCCTTGATGATATAAAATTTGTATTCCTTAGCTTCTTTACTGTTATAGAGGCGATTTGACTGAAAATTTGCGCGAAACCACCGTCAAAATATGAAAAAAGGCCACTTCCGGTTGACGTGCGTCGCTCAAATACGTTGCTGCTTAAGCTCCCTAATGTTTCTTCTATTGTACGTTATCTGTGTGTTTTTAGAACAAAAAACACACGGAAAAGCGAAAGAAAACGAGCAAAGATATTAGAGCTATGAAAACGGAATCCAATAGAAAATACATAAAGAACCTGTCCACTTTAGAACTTACAAATGCTCAGGAACCAGCCTTTGCTTGACTGTTTGGAAATGGTCCGGTGAGAGTCGGTACCCAGGGGCTCTTCCGCTCGTGCTTGAAAACTTTCATCGCGCCTTTTCTCCCGACCCGACTGACTGCCCTGGGTCTCTGAGGATGCAGCACGTATGGAACGTTGCCATTGCAATTTTGTAATTTCACATGCGCAATTATAAATTAATGCTGAAATTTAGTGCTAGAATTAAGGAGTAATATGTCACCCATGAAATGAGATTGATAACTCTTCTGCACATGTTGACTTGCAGTTTGCCCTGCTGGTTTTACTGGAGATTACTGTGAAATCAACATTGATGATTGTGCACGGTTTCTATGTCATCACTACAGTACATGTAAAGACCTCATTGGTAATTACAGCTATGTATGTGGGCCTCGCTGGACTGGCAGACACTGTGATAACTACTTAGGACCTTTATGCAATTCTTCTCTTTGCCAAAATGGAGGCCACTGTAGAGAAACTGCGGACTTGAATAACTACACCTGTACATGTGTTCCTGGTTACACTCGGAGGAACTGTGAAGTCTTATTTGATCCTTGTGACAGTTCCCCATATCAACAAGATGGAACATGCTCTAAGCTTGGAAGTGAAAATTTCCATTGTTCCTGTCCATCAGGTTAGTCTTCAATTACCATTTAAAACTGTTGGTCTATCAATGTAATTAGATACTGTAACTCTTCACTTGGCTGTGTTCTAGATTGTGTTGGAAATCACGTGAGATTTTTTAATCAGTCATCAAAAATAATCAGATTGACACAACTGAGCAATCATCGATTATAATATCAGGGCGTCTGGTAGGTCGCGGAAGAAAAAGTCAAATTGCGCGGGATTTTTAGGGACAAATTCGCGGAAAAATCGGCCGATTTTGCGGGAATTTCGCGGGAGTTTTCGGGGCAAACTTCACCAAAAAGCAATCGGTAAAAAACGCCCCATTTTGTGGTTATTTTCAAGGCAAATTTCGCAAGAAATCAATCGGTTTTGCGCTGATCAGACCAGCGTTTTAAACGTTTTTCTAACAGAGGTCATCATTTGCTCTTTCAACAACAATATGCTCCAGAAATGAACCAATGGCAAAGCCTTTAACATTATGGCTAGTGCCCAGTTTTTCACGACATAATCTACGCCTGGTAGTTTCGGGACTTTGTTTGCACGTTTCAGTGACGAAGTCCTAAGATAAATTTGCAAGTTTACGGCAAGTAAATAGCCCCTATAGCTGAAATAAGTTCAAATATATATGTTGTACAGACATGTATTTGATAAGATTTCTACCGAATTTCGCGGTCAGTTGTGGTGTTTTTGTGAATTTCGCAGGATTTTGCGGCTCCGCGACTGCGCGAAATATCAGAAGCCCTGTAATATTGGCAAAATCTCTTTATAGCAATTCCATATATTTTTCTCCTTTGTGCAAGTCAAACTTTTTTAGTTTTTGACTTTAGACCACTGAGCTAAGAATTTTTTCTTTGCTTTCAGGTGATCAATTTCTCTTTCTTCTTTAAATTTGCATGCAATTTGTTTCTTAACTGAGAGTTATTTAACAATTAATGAATGAGGCTGAGTATCTTATGAAGAATTATGGAGATCGAGGAGGGTGTTATCCGTCGAGGCCGTAGGCCGAGGCGGATAACACCCTCCGAGATCTCCATAATTCTTCATATGATACGAAAGCCGAATTCAATAATTGTTTTATTATTCATTCAAAATAATTCCTACTTTATATCTTTATAAACATGGCCAAAACATGCTAACCTCCATCGATCCATCGATGTTGAGTTCATCTTCGATAGTGCACGTTTAGGTTTGTCCAGCTCCGCAAATATTCTCCAAATAGCAGAGGTCGCCCTTCGAGTTGTCTTCTTGCTGTTCTTGCCATGTTTTTAGCTATGGTTTTGCCTAGTTCTTACTCTTGAAACGAGTGAAATGTCCGCAATTTTTCAAGTTCACAATCAAAACAACTCAACCTCGTCCCCAGGTCTTCTCAGTTAACGGTGCCTTAACCTTCGAAAACGCTGCATTTTTGACGTCATTTCCTCGTTAAACAAAAAAATTCTTCCAAATTTGGTGATCAGTAACTGGTTATGGTGAATTAAACGAGTGCTTTTAGCCAATCAGAATCGGGAAAATATTTTGAATGAATAATAAAAGAATTTAATGATTTTCACCCAGAGGCTGTCCGTTGCTTAAGTATCATCAGGAGTGCTCAACGACCAATTTTTCAAATAAGGTTTATTTCGTTTCCGAACAACAAACTGGCACCTTTGAAGCGGTTTATGTTTGATAATTAACTTTCGTGGGAAAAAAATAGCCGCTCCTCAGAGCCAGCAAGACAAAGTCCAAAGGATCCCTTTTGCCAGCAAGCAAATTCATTGAGGACCATAATCCCAGCCAGGAATATTTTATTTGTAATTGCTTTCTACCAGCAATGTAGGATGAATATACTTTGCCAGCCAGCAAGTAGAGAAAGAAGAAAAGTGATTTTAACTAAATTTATTAACATTTACCGGGCGGAAAACTCTTCGTTATCCGATGCTTAGTTCACTCCGGTTAATAGGCCATTTGCACTAAGAGGTCATGTGACATCGTTTTTTTTTTTTTGCCTTCAAAAAACGATCAGGGGGTCATATCTTAAGCAAAATATTAGTGATTTGGTTTTTCAAACCTGCACCATTTCCTCAGAATGAGTAAGTTCGTAGCTGGTCACGTGATCAAAATGTGATTTTAAAATTATGAATTATCTCTTTCTGAACACAAATTTTGCACTTAAAGTTCAAGGGAAATTTTGAAAAGATAATGTGGTAATGTTTACAGCACATCTGAGAGTAACTATCAAACGTTTAACAAGATATAAGCAAAAAGTAGTTTTGGCCACCATGTTGGAGGGCAAGAGTATGCCCTCCAACATGGCGGCCAATTCTCGGCTTGCACTGTCACGCAATGAAAAATAAAAATGCAAACCATTCAGTACAGAAGGACTAGAATCTGGGAAATGAAAAAAGATAAATATACAAAAACCCTTGCCAAGAATCAGCTCTGTGAAATATTTCAAATGCGAGATATTGGGAAAAACGGTTTACCTAGATTTATAAGGCTTTGTATGGAAACGCCATGTTGGTGTCCCTTTCAGGAACACCAATATGGCCGCCGGATACTAACAGAAACATCTGTTTTCGAGTTTTCCTACTAATGCGTGAATTCTTCGCTTGAGGAACTCATAAAGATTACAGTAATATTTCTTCTGAGACGAGGAATGTTTAGATTGCAACATCTCCCAAAATCGGTAATGTTTTTAACCCACATAAGAGCTTTCCCGGCCGCCAGCTAAATGCCGCGTCACGCAAAAGCCTGGAAATTCAAGCGTCCTCTCTCGCAAAACGAAGAACCCTTTGGAACCAAAAATTTGTTTATGTACAGGTGTTTAGATACTGTAATACCTCGTGAAAGTAGAAACTCAGAAGAATCGATAGTTTCCTAGTTTGATTTTTGGTGACGTCACGTGCAACCCAAGAATACAAATCATACTACTTTGTTGAAAAATCAAAGTGCCATAAAATATCTCCCTTAAATGCGTTTCCTCTCAAATTTCGGGTGTAAGATAATTTTTATGTGCTCTGTGAATTTTTGGCATCAGCAAGATTCCAACTCATCGTTTAAAGGAAGCATTGGTCACGTGACCTCTTGGTGTAACTGGCCTATTCGAGTATTCGTTCAGACCGCTCACAACACATACAAATACAAAACTGGTGTACGATGTATCAGCTACACTAGAGTATTTCAATAAGAGAACCTTATCAACTGTGCTAATGTGAGACAACTATACTTACTTTGTCGGTCACTAGCAAAAAGTGAGTTAGTAAGCAAGTATTAGTAAGCACTTACCGTCACAAAACAATACTAGGCTGTGATCCCCAGAAAATGCGTACCACGATTCCGAACGAGGAAGAAATAGCGTTAAAGCATTCCAGTTTGGACAGCTAGCTCAAAACTTCCGCCGCTCTCTCTCTTTCTCTCTGGACGTACCGGTCTATGCGCAAAGTGAATGAAACAGATGATTTTACACTGATTGACAGCCAGTTGTCAGATATTGAATAGAGGGGCGTAGAAGAGTTTTCATTGAAACAGTTTCAGATGTCATCCTCACGTCATATGATCGGCGTTGTACTGGGCGTTAAATGCTTGAAGTTTTTCCCAGCAAAGCGATAAAAAAAGAGCGTGTGAGCCAGGAAGTGGGCGTTGTGTGTCATCTCCCAGCCAAAAATAATTTAGGCAGAAAAAATCGCCAGCAAGCTATTATTCTTAACTAATTCCCAGCCAAATTTTATCTAAGATGCCATACTTCCCAGCCAGCATCACGATGCCTGAGGAACGGCTTTTTTGAATATCGGCTCCACTGAGTACTCCTGATAACGCTATCCAGCTTTTTGAACTACCGAGGCCTCTAAAATCAATAGATTATATCTCGGTATTCAAACCTGGCTTCTAAAAGTTATACTCGACTTTTGGTATAGGTTTCTTAATAAGCTGAGCCTCGGCTGTTCAAGGGCTGGCTAGTGTTATCTACCGGATAAATTTCCATTCAGTAATATAGAGAGAATGTATGAGAACCGCTCAAATTGCCATTTGCAACCATTTGCAGGTTTCCTAAGAAATACAGTAAACCGGGAAGGAACTGGGACCCAGTAGACTCAGCCAGTCTCAGTCTCCCGCAGATGTAGTTTACAAGATGGAGGACGTTTGCAGCGACCTAGACAAACTCACCGTTGCATTTTTCGACAATCTCGAGCTTCTTCGCGAGAAGCGGGAACATCTTAATGGCGCAATAAGAGATGGACATTTAAACCTGTCAAAGGCACGTTATTCAATGGGAAATAAGTCCGTGGGCACCTTACAGTACAGCCACAAAATGGACTGCGCTCTGTATCATGTTAGAGATGATTTTCCAGATGAACAACCCGTAGAATCTTCTGTTGCGTTTGAACTGCTTAAAACTTCGCCCGGTAGACATATTGAAAAACCTGAGAGTGTATCTGATGATATAGCTGAAACGAAAAGCTTTATAAGGAGACGAAAACCCGAAAAGAGGGACAGCCCTGGAAAGGATGAAGACCTAGAAACATCAGCTATCGAAGAATTTAGTCTCTCGAGACCGAAAGAAACACCAGTAGCTAGTTCACGCAATAGTTGTGTACAAGATCCAATCAAATGGTTTGGAATTTTGGTTCCTGGATGCTTGAAAGCGGGTCAAAAAGATTTTCAAAGGGCCATTGAACTGAGCTGTGAGGTGGTTAACCTGGAAGCAAAAGCAAGAGAAATAATCGGCAAGTTCGAAGTTTTGAAAGTACGAAAGTTAGAACTTCAGTTGGAGGAAGATAAAAAGCGTCCAGGAATTGAAGCCTAATCTTGTGTTCAAAAGTTAAAGGAAGGATATATCTTGTGAAACGTTTACTAAGTCTATATATATTGTTTAAAGAGAGGTAGAGTATTGAAATATTCATGAGTATTCGGGTACCCGGTGAATGCGAGAAGAAAAAGCAGGCAGGTTGTCCCATTTGTCGGAATGCTAGTAATACTGAGAATGCCTGATGACCAGATTTCTTAATGTAGCTAGTTCACAACTTTTCAGTGTGCTCCATCCTTTGACATTTGTAACATGATGCATGCATTTTACATGAGAATAACCGTAATATTGTGTTGTGTAAATGAATACAAGTTATCAAAGAGACAGGTGATTCTATTGAAATCACTTAACTGTTAGCACCCAGCTAGCCTGGTATTGCAATAATAATACAGTGAAACCCCTCCCGACAGACACGGACAGACACAGACAGACAAACAGTTTGTGTGGTCTCAAAGTTGCCAAGTGTCATACAACTTCTGGTCTGTAATACAGACACCTCTGTGATAGTAACACTTAGTCCTATCCCTTTGGTGTCCATATGAGAGAGGTTTGTCTTAAAAAGTAAATCTGTTGAACCTCCAGCTCTCCTTACAGGAACCAACTTATTATGGTGGAGATCTCTCTCTTATGGACAGTTCGGTTGACTGCAGCATGTTTGAAGCTAGGTAGGGGAAGGAGGGGGGTTCTCCATTATAATGGTCTTACTGCGTGGGAAATTTGCTTCAGCCAATCTTATCAGTATGGAATTTTTGCACTTGTTTCTCAGATGTCATTTTGCAGGAAAACCATTGGTGGCGTCGCGACAACCTCATTCCCAGGGTTCTCTCCTACCTGCCCTCTCTCTCCGTAGGGCAGGTAGGAGAGAACCCTTGGAACAAGGTTGGCGTCGCGAAATGTTGGCTGTTTTCTCAGCCTAAAATTGAACCACAACACAGACACATGTAAGCTACAACTTCAGCCTCGGGTTAAAGTTAACAATCTTTTAAACACCCGGGGTTAGGATGAAGAATTTTTTCCCAGAGGAAATGATGGCATTTTTAATTACAAAATTGAAATTGGAAATTTTGTTGAATTTTAAATTTGGCCACTTTCAGGAGTGAAAGGGTGTTTTTTAAAAGTTAAAAACTGGGTGTGCAAATGCAGAGTTACTATTGAAGAGATGAACACCAATATGACTCCTTCAAAAACTTAGGAAAATGGATGATTTTTATGGTTAAACAAACATTTCATCGGACAACCTAACATTATACAGTAAACACCCGCATATAAGAACAAATGGATTAAGAACACCAGGCTGAAATTTGGCCAATAAAGCCCCATTTTTATAAGAACAAGATCAGCCTGAAAATTGTAACATGTTCTTATAAAATGGAAAAAGTGTCATAATTACAAAACATGTAAGTTTGTTTGCTGTCAGACAACTTCATTTGTTAATATAATCAAATTACAGAATAATTATTTATTTTATTTTCCTAAAATACGCTAAATATACCTCTAGCAACATATGTTTTGGATACTATTACTAAATAAAAATTTAAGAACATTTTGAGGCTGATTTGTCATTAAGTACCTGATAAATAAGAACTCAATCAGCCTGACTTCCAAAATCGTGTGTTCTTATATGCGGGTGTTTACTGTATAGCCTGCAGTGCAGGCTTCAATATGTTGTTGTAGTCTTGGATAGCACTATCTGCTGGATAAATCCCCAGCAAGGCTGTGCTCCAAGAAAAACTGAAGGGGCCCCATTGCTCTGAACCTGTGAAATCCAGGGTTCCCAGTGTATGATTTCTATGAAAGGAGTTAATAGATTTTCTAGCTGTCTGGGAACAAAAGTTAGGGTCCACTTGGTGCTGCTAGAACACGTCTTGTCCAGTGAATAAGTTTTAGGGAAACCATTGTATCATTAATTACATAGAGATTCATCACACTAACCATCTTTTGAGCACCTACATGTACATGTAGAGCCTGGCATATGGAATGGTTTCTAAAGAGTAAGAGGCAGCATTAGATTTCTCTCACTTTTAATATGTTGTGGATGAGTCAAAGAGGCTTTGCCTGCACACTTCTCACTACTTTTAAAATCAAACTTAGTGTCTACACACTGGAAATACACCTGTCAATGTCTTGCCCTGGAAGGGGTGGTGGAGGGAGGGAAGGCATACCCATTTTTTGTAGTGAAGCTCACGCGTGCATGAGCAGGGCCATATACCTATGAACATTTGGTTATCTATCTATCCAATAAATTCTGGTAGCCATGTGACTGTCCTTCTGTCCACCCGTCCACATCACAGGGCAACCAATATTGAATGTCACACTTTCTAGCCAGTGTGGGAGCATGCAACCTGATATTGCACATACATGTTGTTATTGACAGCTGTCCAAACAGGGTATCCTGTGACCAGTATCACATGATGATATTGAAGGTTCAGGTATCAACCATCCAGGTTATTTTTTTTTAAGTTCTCTGTTGACAAGTTCCTAGTTCTCAACTGATTGCTTGCAGTGGATTTCTTTGCCGTGTTTACAAGTTTATTGTTTGAAGAAATCATGAATTTATTAATAGGAGCTTTGCCTTTAGCCTTGGCTAAATATGTCATAATATCCATTCTGGGCAAGCTGGTAGACAAATCGCTTACATTTGACAAAGGTCAAATTCTACATGGTTTTTAGCTTCAGCTGTTTCTTCCATAATGTTTCTGCAGCTTTGATGGCATGGTCCCACTTTGTTGTGTTTAATCAACTGTTCTAGAAGGCCAAGCCATTGAGTATTAACAAAATATATCAAACATTTTGAGAATGAATTAAGTCTCTTGCTGTCATCTTGGTTAGAAAGATCTAGGCCACAGTCCTACTCAGCTAGCATAGTCAAAAAAGCCTGACCATTTGATGTCAGTAACCCATTGTAAACATGCCCCCCCCCCCCCCCCCCCTTCGCTCTCCTCCCGGGCAAGGCATTGATAGGTACATAAAAAAAGAATATGTTTAACTTCCTCAAGTTTCCACAGAGAAAACCTTTCGGAATCAGTGTATTTAAAACGATCCTTTTGCTCATCTTGGTTTTTTAAACTCTTCAGCTAACAGCTGCTGTTTATTTAGCAACTAAAGGTCTTGCCAAAAGTGAATGAAATTTTATTGTGCAAAGATTTCATAAGTTAAAAAGTCTATTTCTTGGCAGCTGCTTGCTTGGCTTCTTCTGCCTTCACTTGCTCATGTTCGTTGATTAGTTTTTCAACTTCTTGTGCCCCAAGAATCTTGATCTTTGTTCTGCCATTTTCTCGTGTTAGGGTGGAAAACTCAACTAAAACAGAAGAGAATCAAGCTTAAGAACAGACTGCACAGAAAATGTATATTAAATTTTTAATACATGAGACTTAAAAAAAGGTAATATTATTCTCTTTACGGCAAATAATATCTGTGTTGGCGATGAGATTTACTTTTCTTAGATATCATAATTTTAGGTGTCAACATCTCTCATCCATGGTAGTTACTTATTAGTAGAAACAATGATAAATTAATGCTCATGACCATATGATACAAAGAGTCTTGAGAGACCTATGGAGGGGGACAGCATTAACCCATTAACTTAGAGTACCTCATCTTTTTTGCATGAAGTCAAAGGCACTCATTGTCTATTAAGACAATCTGGAAATACTTTTCTTGCTCTGGAAAGAACAAGGTCATAATCATCGAGTCATGGGCCTTCTAGTCTGAACCATTGCTGGGCCTCTCTGCACTGCACACTTTAGGTAAGTGCAAAATGTTAACCAAGTTACTGTGTGACTAGGAAGACTTACAAAGTGTCCACTTATCACTAGAAACTAACCTTTATCAGGAGTTAGTTTGGTGATATCCAGAGTCTTATCGAGCACTTTGACGGCTAGTTTCAGAGCATCTTTCAATGTCATTTCTCCTTCTTTGTACTCTTGTTTAAGCATAGAAACTGCTGCCTACATTGCAAACAACAACAAAAAGAAAGAAATTATTATAAGATGAAAAGTGTGTAAGACAAGACTCCGAGTCCTTGGAAATGAGGTCAAACTCACATGACTGAATCATTTTAGTGGCTGAATGAGTTTACACAGCATAGAAAAAGTAATGCAGTTTATTGAGCATGTCCAAGGATAGAGTTTCTCTCTGTTGGATGTGCTTTTTTCGTGTTGCATGGAAGCACGTCAGTGATTAGTTATCATTCCAGAGCTCATAAAACAACAAAATAATTTAATACTTAAAATGATACAAGGAATGTTCAGATGTCAGAAAACAAAACTTCTTATCTTCTTATCCCTGATGATGCTGTTAATTGGTAAAAGCTCGGATAATTTTTAACTTTTAGTTTAAATAAGGTGTAAAGCTGCTTAATTAAGACCTCTCTTAAACAATGTTTACTCTCAGAAGCTAAAGCCACTTTTATCAATTGACAGCTTTCTGAGCTGCCATTTTAGTGCCACTTGACACCAAGGCTTAAGCATTCAAGATAGTGCTGAAAAGGTATACAAAAATAATAGTACAGGGAACCCAAGATTATGAACTAAGTTCTTGCATTGTCAGAGGAGTGCCCCTTGAATGTACACTGTAGAGTATTTAATTACATGCTTAGCCTGATATAGTTATGACTGCTTAAATCTCTGGACTCGATCAACTAAGGCTTTTTGGACCTCTATGGTGGAATGTAGCCTTAGATCTCATAACGATTCCCAATTGATTGCATGATATGCTAATTAAATGATGGAAACCTCCGAACACCTTGATCATAAACTTACCACACTGTTGTTTCCAATGCATGTTGCCTTCCACCCACTATAATTTCCACTAGGGTCACTTTGATACAACTGAAAACCATAATGTTTATCCCATCCCATATACAGAATAGAAACACCAAATGGTCTCAGACCTGGTAAAGAAAGACAAGGTGGAAATTCCTTGTAAAATAACACTCTTCTAACATAAAATAGAATAGAACTATTGATTGCCTTCTTAAACAAACACATACAGAAATGGGTTGCGAGAGGAAATTCATGGGATTTTGCCAGGTATAATTAACATGCACTGTACTTTTCCATGCAATAATATGTCAAAAACAAAACAAAAAACACAGTAGTGAAGCATTGTCACAATTGTTCTGATATTACCAGAGGGAGAACTAAATTAATAATACTTTTCACAACATTTGGAGCAACTAAAACATTACCAAACAACACTCATTTCAGAGGGTGCACATGTAACACGAAGCAATTTTTTTGCTGAAATCATCAAAACCTGGTTTTCACTACCACACAAGCATGACACAAACACAAGTATGAACGTATTGCATAACAGCATATTAAAGGGGCTATGTCAGCTGGAGAGCATGCGCTCTGAGGTTATGCAAATTACTTTCAACTGTCAAAATTCTATTGTTTTTAACGCGTGACTTTCTTCATGTTCTCTGTCACGTCCAAGGTTCCGAATTTAGAGAGGTTAACAAGCGAAATGGGTTTGGATAAGGGATATTTCGATAGAATTTATGGAACGTTTCTTCTCTGGTTATGCTAGATCAAGAATAAAATTGTGACGACAATTTTACTTGTAGTTTTGAAGTAAAAACGCATGCCATTCATAAAATAGAGCGCAAACAAAAATTCAACAACAACATATTGTCTTATTCAACAAAATAAATGGAAGTTGTATTTTACAAACGAGATACAAAAGACGCTAGACCGAAGATAAAGACCAACACTGTTTCAAATCATTAACAATTAGACTTGTCTGTCGCTACTGATTTTATAATTTAGATGCTGATAGAACAAGAGACCAAGTCTTTGTTTTGATCTTAGGGAAACATACATTATCGCGCAAAATTGTTCGATCGTGCCGAATCACTGCGACGTCGAGAAAAACAGAACCCAGCATCATTGGTATACTACTCCACTATAAGCAGTCCGTTGATAAAAAGGGAAAGTAAACTCTGCTATTTTCCAAAATTATGCTCGAACACAAACAGTTCAAAAACATGGCATTTACAGGATCTAACTCGTACTAAGGTGCCTCTCTAAGTCCGTTGAGAACAATCTGGACGAGCAAACGGTCGTGTTTATCTTTGCCGTGAATCGAGATAAATACAAGAAGGAATCTAGCCGAATTTTAGAATGTTTCCTTCGCCAGGAGTTTAGTTTCGTCACGAAACTCATGGCCTGATGTTCTTGTAATCGTTTACAAAAAATGGCCGCCGCCAACTCGATAGCCGCTTCATTATATGTCCACACACTTTGAGCACAAGAAAAATCCAAGAGCCAGCAGCCTCTAAAATAACTCAATAGAAAGGTCCTGTGAACTATAGGGAAGATTCCATCAAAGATTCCATCACTCATTGTGGAGTAGCCGTCAATTAACTCTGCCATTACAACGGCCGCTGATAAGAGGACACAGTAAATCCACGTAAAAACATTCCACAGGCAAACAATTTTAAAATAACGCCAAAAAATTGTTCTGTAATCACCATAGAACGATTCTTAATACAAAACTTTGCTAACTATCGAACGATGGACAGATAAAAACAGCCTTCCAAAATCTCCGACACAACTTGAAAAAGTTGGGCCGTCTTTTTCAAGTTTGTTTTCATTGGCTCGCGCATGCGTGTTGGGTGACATAGCCCCTTTAAGCAAACATGACAAGAAGCAGAAGCATATTTGATCCTGGTGCTTGGATCTAGGGGATTTTAACCTTCTATAGGGGTGTACTCTACCCTTGTGCACTTGGCTGTGCTAGTGTTGCTACATTACCCCTGCAAGTTATCCTGGGTAGAGTTGTTTGAAGGATGGTTAGTGCAAACCTAGGGTACTGTTACATGTGTATTGATCAACAATATACTCATAATATACTCTGTTTACAGTTGACCCAGGATTAGAGCTAATTGGGTTTTGAACAACTCTGTCCTGGACATCACAGTTGCAATTTATTTCAAGCAGGTAACTGATAAACTTGGACTAGGAAGATGAGGGATTAAGTGATCTCACCTCCGAATTGTGTGTAGGCCTGTTTGACATCACACAGTGAACTGACTAACTGTTCGCAGGGAATTGCCTCTTGAAACTGAAGTAAATATCTGCCAAAGGGTGAACCAAATTACATGGCTTTAAAATACCATAATGTCAAGCAAAACTTATGTGGCACTTTAAAACTGTTACTAACTGGGTGCTTAACACTCAGTAAATTTATTTAAAGCGTACAAAAAAGAGAATGATTTGTATAAACTGCACTTAAGTCTACTATCTTGAAGATAGACGCAGGTAACCAGTGAGTGAACATAATTCATTATTAGTATAACATGAAACAGAATTAATTGAATAATGTAGAGCATGCTGATTTATCAAGCATTAACCATTCAAAAGGGCATTTAATTTTCCCGACTAAAACAGTGGTCAATTTTTAAAAATGTAAGTAGCACATTGATGCAATTACAAACCCATTAAGCTGAAACAAATTTTAAAATAATATTAAAGGCCAGTTTACACAATACAATGTATTATTTGTTGGCACCACTTTATAAAGAAAACATTTGACAAACACATACCATTATGACCTTATCTTATATTTTAACCCACTATTAAAATTTGCCTTCCCTTTGGATAGAAGATTGGGATGATAAATAGTTTATTGATAATTATAATGATAACATGTTATAAGGGCACATGACAGATCACACCAACAACCTGTATTGTGCAAACTAGCCTTAAGGTGATTCCCTGGTTTTGCACTGTGCATCTCTTACTGCGCATAACAAGATGGCCTCCGTAAAAAAGAGCATGTGAAGTAACATCATTAAAATGAAGTTGACCGAAGAGAAACGCTATTGCAATTTTTGCTTGCGGTTGTTTCTTGCCGAGGTGAGACTCAGTGTGGTGGGAATGTGCATGACGTAAGCAGTAAGCGTGTTGCTGAGTTCAACTTCCTCACGGAGAACCTCGAGAGTGGATGTTTAATTTGTGCTTATTCACTTTGACTTTCATTTAAACGCTTTCTTTATCACATTGTGTCCTAAATGTGATATCTCAATGTAAATTCGGATTTTTTAATACTTTCTTCCCCCTTTCGCATACATTCTATTTTGAAACTCGCCCCAGTCCTCTCTCAAAAATCAAGGAAAATGTATTTGGCACGCACTTTCTGCAGCTGTACTACAAAAACGAGTACGGTGACCCCCATTTTTTTATTTCATGATTTTAATAAGGACAGTGCTTCCTTTCGGTGAGAAAAAAATTGGCACAAATCTATGTTCAGTTTTTTGGCAATTTTACTAAATTGTACGGATTGAGCTATCACAGGTCGAATAGCACGTGTCCAATTTAATTCTACTTTGGAGCGTAAAATAAAAACAAGGGCATAAAAAGGCATTTTTCTGGTACGTAAGTGGATAAACAATACATTAAAGTCAAATTCTGTGCGATACCACATGCATCATTGAAAAAATCTTTCCTTTTTGTCCAGTTTTGGGCTGCGCGCTGTTTTTGTTAAAGGGTCCAAAATAGCCGTATTTGTCAGCATTGTGATGTCAAAATGAGCACGGTGACCCCCACTTTTTATTACCTTTTTATCATCTTCTTGACTCGTTACATTAGTGTACCAAGATTCATCTACAATCTATGTTAGGTTCTTTTACTAGGGAATCACCTTAAGGGTGGTTGACAGTACCTTTGAGCTATAAGTCTAAGTTGGTTTGTGAGCACGTTAGCATCTGATGTTATACCAGCCACACTGCAAGCCAAGTCGCTGAAAAAAGAATTTCATAAATGCCATATGCTGTTATAATCATATTAATAAAACCATACCAAAGACACATGTTAAGTTGTACTTTAACTGCCAGTATCGCCAGGTATTACTTCACAGTTCCTCTATTGTGAATAAAATATCACATTACTTTTCCACTCCGGATGGATAAAAAAATCTTTTGTTCACCAGTTACTACACTTAACAATGAGGGTTCTCAATAGGATTTGGAGTAGGCATCTGCCCAACCTTAAGTAGGCAGCTGTGACAAACGGAGGGACTGTAAACTAGGGAGGGAAAAGCAGCAAATAGAATGTAAAGTAAGTGGCTAAAAAGTCCAAAGTGGGCGGCAATCAATCGCCAGGTGCCGGCTTCTATTGAGAACCCCGAACACTACATAATTAACACTATTTCTCTCACACATCCTGCAAACAACATATTTCTTAAAAACTTACTTGTGGAGTTTGTAAATCTTTTCTGAGGCAAACACTTCATCAAGGAGTTTATTTGTATTTCTCCTCTCTGCAGCCAAAACAATACCATCATTGGCTAGGATCCCCAAACAAATGCCAGCATGACCCACCGCCTCCATGGCATATTCCACTTGATAAAGTCGCCCTGTTTACAAAGGCAGGAAATCATAATGAGAAATTTCACAAGGATGAAATTCTAAAGACATTATTAAAAGGAGAAAACAGCAAAAAAAAAATTAATAAACAAATAAATAAAATAATAATGATAATAAAGAACACCAGCAAACACTGTGACAGAGATAATAATAATAATAATAATAATAATAATAATAATAATAATAATAATAATAATAATAATAATAATAATAATAGTAAGGTAGGACTGGGGGAACCTTCGTCTCTGCCACCTTAGTTTATAAGAGGGATCTTAAGCAACAAGGATGGCGACGACTATGAAAACGTCACTTAAAAAGTCAATTCGCGCTGCCTCAAACTTTATCAGGCTTATTCCATCTCGTTTCATTTGTCAAATATTGGCAAATTTTTGTGGGTTGAATTCTAAAGGATTGTATCAAAGTTTTGGAAAAGAAAAAGAAAGTTGTTGTCTTGTGTTCCCATCCTCGAAAAAATGTGAAATTAAGCACTTTCACGTTGTAGTCGTGCAACGACGGCAAAGAAATATACAAAAAAGCCTGATGCATGTGCAAGGTTGTTGTTTTGCTTATTTAATCCTATTGCCTTTTTGCCGTTCTCGTTGCCATCGCCCTCGTCGTTGATTAAGCTCCCGAAGGTCTGATAGAGCAAGGAAGTCAGAGAATTTTAGACTAACAGAGTAAGGCATGATTACCAGAAGTACAATGTATGATGAGCAAAAAGAAGTGTTTAAAATAGGAATTGTATATTGGAAATCTGGGGAAGGATAGGACAGTTTGTCATGCAGTGCATAAGGTTTAATACAAAAATGTAACAGAGCACTGACCTTCTGGTTTCAGGACTTACAAATTATTTAAAGCAACCCTCCAAAGTATAACTAATGTTTTTATTACCTTCAGGGGAGAATATCGTCGTTCTAGTGTCGTAACGTCGGGACTATAAACAGAAAAACAGATGAATAAACATGTGTAAATATAGTTTCACTAAAAAATAATCAACTCTTGTTAAAATAAACTTGGAATAGAAAGTAGGGGTTCGATAATCCTCTCGTCAGACTGACACGAGATCATTCCAAGCAGTTTGAGGAAAACGTTGATGGTACATGAAATTCGCAACAAAAATTGAAAAATGCTCGCTTAGGATAAATTATTGACAGAGTTAATTTAATATATCTGTTTACAAATACTGAAAAATAATGAAAAGAAGATAAAAACTGTGCAGAAGAAACAAAATTTACCTACCATTTTGATAGAGAATGACAGTGCACGCTGCTCGGATGGGAAATTGGAACCGATACCTCATACGCATACTCTTGATGAATGACCGCTGCTGACTTGCAGACTCTTACGTTGCACCACAACATTGTAAACTGTGCGATTAAATATTGTCGTGGAAAAGCGAAAAAGGAATGCGCAGTTTTCTTTGGAACTTTGGTGAGCTAAAATCATGAGAACTACAACACCGCAATATCTTTGTGAACTTCAGAAAAATCCGAAAAATGTAAGAAATATTTGTATTTTGGCACATGTTGACCACGGTAAGCTACAGTCGTTAATTTTTACACGTGCGTATTTCTTCTTCTGGCTCGTGCGCCATTGGTTTTTCTTGTTTGTAACGGTATTGTTTTTTTCCTGTTTTCCAAAGGTAAAACAACGATAGCTGATGCTTTGGTCGCCAGCAATGGGATCATTTCACAGCGACTAGCAGGCAAAGTAAGGTTCATCCCCCCCGGTTGGGAGCGTGTGTGGGGTGGGGTGGGGTGGGGGTACTTTACATACAGGAATCTAAAGGTTGGGATGTGGCGCTGGGAGTCCGGAACACTTAGCCTATACCAGACTTTCCTAGTTCAGCTGAATCAAGAAAATCTCTCAAATCTCTCCCTATTCTAGTGTCGCCATTATTTATTTTCCAGAAATTACTGAGGTTGATGTTTTCTTTGCTATTATTCAAACTGAGTTGCATCTAACGAAGACTGGCTGACTTTATTTTTTTGAGTGTCAATTCCCAGTTTTTCTGAGTCTAGACTAAAATCATCAACCAATTGATCAGTTTCCTGGAAAATGATCCCCTATTCTAGACACAAACTCTCTGATTTCTATACCCTGTGTCAAACAAAATTGCTTCAAAAACCATACCCTTCACGGTGGCCCATACCTATATAGCCCATATATGGCAGTATATTTTAAGTGTCATTGTTTTAGAAGAAAGTTGAGTTTTAAATTTAGTTTTTTTCTTTTTCAGCTGAGGTACATGGATAGCCGTGAGGATGAACAGCTCAGAGGAATAACAATGAAATCAAGTGCCATCTCTTTGCTTTTTTCCAAAGGTTAGTCGATTATAGCTGTAGTACATCCTTGGAGTCCTGGGGGCAGTCACTTGGATCAGGAAAAACAGCGGCAAAAGTATTCAAGAACAGGTGAGAGAGCCCCAGGGATGCTACTCTTAAAGAACTAGTTCTGCAACTCATGCCCATTCAAATGCTTGTCTGTGATTGATATTTTTTGTGCCCAATCGGAGGCCAGTTTCTATTGTGCTGATTTTGTGATCTTTTTGTATGTAGAGTTTACCTGCAAGCTCGACTGTTTGCTGTGTACCTGTCTGGCTTGTGCCGGAGAGCTTTCTTCAAGAAGAGTTGTCAGTGAAAGTGGGCCCCCCCAAAACACACAAAAAACATAAGTTAGCATGTTAGTAAAACAAAGCAAAACAAAAAATGCACCAGCTGAAGAGATCACACTGTGGGCCGATTGAAGGTAAATTCGTAAACACTAGTGAGAGTACTTCTACAAATGTAGGCTTGCTCATGCAAATCTGAAAGTTTACTCTACCAGTTTCATTCTATTCTCTTGTGTCACTGAGAAGAAAAGTTTAACAACAAATTATTTTACAACTTAAAAGGGCGAAAAAATTTCTCCTACACCTGCCTGACAAGTGTGCTGAGAAGGCCTCAACAGGCACGCACATGATTTTGCATGAAAAAGCCTAGAAGTACACTGGTGTATACGAAGTTACCTTTGATCAGTCGGTAGTCCAATTCATTCAACTGGTGCATTTTTTTGTTTCGTTTTGTTTTGCTAACATGCTAAATTATGGGGTAAAATTTCCGTATGACCCTATACATTAATTTATAATTATGGTGCATGTTTCCACTCTATTCATCCATATCAACTATTTGTGTGAAATAGTATGAAATTGCTGCATGCATAATAAATGTATGAGGTTATAGTTATACGGAAATCTTACCAATTATGGAATTTCTTTGGTTTCTTGGGTCCCATTTCACCAAAAACTCTTCTCGAAGAAAGCTATCTTGCACGAGCCAGACGGGTACGGCTAACAATCGAGTTTGCGGGTGAACTTCTTCGTAGAGGAAGATCATGAAAACAGCAAATAAGTTGTGGAACTGGTTCATTAAGAGTAGTATCCCAGGGGCTTTCTTGCCCGTTATTGAAAACTTTCGCTGCCAATTTTTTGTGACCCAACTGACCGCCCCTCAGTCTCCGAGGATGAACTTTAGTATTGATGTGGGACACAAACCTGGTATTGAATTTCTTGCTTTTTTTGCAAGCTAGTATTAATGTTTGCAGGACTCTTTTTTCTAAAATGCTAAAACTGCAAAACTGAATATTATCTGATCTTGAATCCCCCATAATATACTCTATTTGTTTCCCAAATTTTGCCTAAACCATTGTTTTCAAATCCTTCTGGGAGGACTACATACTTCCAAGAGCATGGGGGACAAACAGTGTCTTATGGGAGATAAGAAAATAGTCAATGCATGAAAATAGAAGGAATTAAGATTACACTGTACAGACAAATTGTTTAATGAATTAAGTAAATTATTTGTGGTTAAAGTGAAAACTAATCTTATTTTGTATTCTGTGTGCACACTGTAATATTGTTTTTATTAATTAAATCCTTGTTTTTAGATGAAGAAGAATATATAGTTAACCTGATTGATTCTCCAGGGCATGTTGATTTCTCAAGTGAGGTAAAAAAACATAAATTATGCTGTAACACACTGTTGAATTTGTTTTAATATCAAGCTGCTGTTATTTTTAACATTTCTTTACTAAGTACCCTGTTTCATTCCAATAATGTTACATTATTTTTATTCATACTTGAAACTCAGGTCTCAACAGCTGTCAGACTTTGCGATGGTGCGATTGTAGTGGTGGATGTAGTTGAGGGAGTCTGTCCACAGGTTTGAACATGTACTTTGTAAAATCCTTCTTACTATCTAAGTATTCATGTCCCAACCAGTTAGCATGTTACTGCTGGCTGAGAGGTTTATTTTTTGTTGTATGATAATGATGATGATAATAACAATAATATTATCATCCAATCAAACACACGGTTTTTCTGAGGGAAACACTCTTGGGTTGCTGTTGTTGTTGTTATTATTATTACATTGTATTATTATTTATTGTTATTATTATTATTTTTATCATTATTATTATTGTTATTATTATTATTATTAGGTGTGCAATAATTATAGCTTTAAATACTTGGTAGTGGGATCATTGTAGGAGACAATATTAAGAAGTAATTGAGTACCAAATATTTTCAATGCTTCTTTATAGACTCATGTGGTGCTGCGTCAAGCTTGGCTGGAGAATATTCGACCATGTTTGGTGCTGAATAAGATTGACAGGTTGATAACAGAGCTAAAGTACTCTCCAGCTGAGGCTCATTTTCACTTGCAGCAAATTTTGGAAAAGGTAAAAACCTTTTTCGATTCACAGTATAGCATCAGTACAATCCAAAAAGCCAATTTTTATGATCTTCACTTAGTTAATGTAAGACTACATATAATGTCCTAAGCCACACCCACATAATTGTGGAGTGGGTTGAGTTGTGTTCATCAGTGGGGGAGGTGCAGTGTAACGCAGAAGACGTAGTCCTCAGAACAGGTCAGCAAGTAACTTACCCCTGTTACAGCATGCACAGTTTTTCCCAGTCCCTTAGGACTCTTCACTATACAATGGAACCTCGATTTGACGAACTTCTATACAACAAAGTCCTCGGTACATGTATAACGAATGATTTTCTTCAGCGCGGTGAAAATTACAGTAACTTAAGATGTATGGAACAGAACCTCGATTTTACGAAATCGTCGTGGTAAGGAACTTAATCCAGAAGCACAATCATAAAATATACCTCGATATAAGGATTAAATGTCAACATGTGATAAAAGATGAATGCCAAACAGGACAACAATGATAAAATTTATGTGTACGGTAGTTTCAAGCAGATTTGTTGGCCTGTTCTTGAGTTTCTAATGCTGTAGCTATATATGTAGCTCGGTACTCAGACATCTGGATGGCCAGATCCTGGAATACCTCGATATAACGAACATTTTGGTTGTTTTTTGAATATTTGTTAAATATTTGAAGTGTTCAATGTAATGAACCCTCAATGTAACAAACAAATTTCCCCAGTCCCTTGGCACTTCCTTAAATCAAGGTTCCGCTGTGCTAGGATTCCACTGTTTATAGGTTGCATTTTGAGTTAAGGGTACCAGAAATGCAAAATGTAATTCAAGAGTAACAAACTTACTCTCCTATAGGTAAATGCCATAACAGCTGCTCTCTTCACCACTGAAGTTTTAGAAAAGAGATCTGCAAAAGCTGCTCCTGAAAAAGATACTTTAATTGGGAAAGCAATAAAAGATGACACTGCAGTGTCTATTGATGAATGGAGCTCAGGGCTTGAGGAGACAGATGATTCAACTCTTTACTTCTCACCAGACTTGGGAAATGTTGTGTTCAGCAGTGCCATTGATGGTTGGGGGTTCAGGTTAGGCAAGCCAGATAAGCTATATTCCATTGCTTTTAATTTGACAAGGCTTTGGGAAAAAAGAAAAAAAAAAACATATATGTAAGTTTATGTATTTAGCAGGTGCAGTGCACAGCCCTCACCCATGAACAATAAATAAAAATAAATAAATAAAAACAGGTATTTTCTAGTTCATTGTTGAATTCCAGCCAGGATTGAAGATGAAAGGCTTTCGAACAATGATATGGTCAAATAACAGTTTCTTGTATTAAATCATTGATGTTTGTCAGATCAAGGTAGAAAGAAAATTTCAGTTGCCATTGGGTTTAAAAGATCAAATTGCCATTCTGACCAGGTCCTCTCCAATTTCTGTTATTTTTTAAATTTTGTACAGTACTGTGTAATGTGTAAGGTGTCCCTTTGTTTTAATTAATTTGCTCTGTATTTTCTTTTCAGCATCAGTGACTTTGCTAAAATATATGGCAGCAAGCTTGGCATTAATGAAAGCATTCTCAAAAAGACTTTATGGGGCGATTTTTATCTTCACACCAAATCAAAGCGTATCTTTAAAGGAGCACAGGCCAAAGCTAAGAAGCCACTATTTGTGCAGTTTGTGTTGGAGAACCTGTGGGCTGTGTATGATGCTGTACTGAGGCGGTTAGTTGTTGTTTTGCTTGGAACTAAGCAAAGTCTCTTTCTTACATGTAACCCTGTTGCTCTAAGATTGATTCAGTTGCTTACCCTCCCCTCCCCTTACTAAACATTTTGTTTTACTGTAACTTGCAGAAAGTTAGTGTTAACTTTGGGTTAGGGGAGGGGTAGGTGGGTAGTTTCCCAGAATCTTACACTGATCCAGTGAGTTGAGGTGAGAAGATGATCTGTCATTTTAGCTTTTGTATCCAAAGAAGAAATCCTGTGGTGACACCTCTTTGGCAGAACATTTGCAGAGTCTATTTAACCCTTTAAGTCCTAAGAACAACCAGCATCAATTTTCTCCTAACAAAATCAATACATAATTAAAAGAAAAGTTTATGAGAATAAATAAAATAATCACCTAAGGTAAAAATCTTTGGTCTTTGAACAAATTCTCCCAACTAATTCTGTAAGGAAATGTATGGAGATCAGTTTGCAGAATTTGTATCTGGATATTGTGGGGTTAAATCTTAGGGTTTGATAAAAGGATTTGTTTTGAAATTTTTACTTTGGTCACTATCAAGAATGTCTTTTAGGAGTGACATTTAACTTATCATTTTTTTTACTCTAATTTTTTTGTTTTGTTTCGGTCAATGCCTATAAATAATTTTTTGCCTGCCTTCACATGAACTTTCCCTTTGAATTCTATTTTTGTAGCACTATTTTAGACCGTACATGTTTGTATTATCTATAATTTCATCTGATGTCTACAAGAAGACACATTAGAAGTGGCTTGAAAGGAAAACTAGTTAGTGTTTCAGCTGGGTTTTTTAATTCTTTTTTAAGTTATTTTTTTATTTTGGTGTTAGATGAATCGCTCTTTCCACTAGTATTTCTTTAAATGACCATTTATTCCAGATGAATTCAAAGAAAAATTTCCTGACATTTTCAGCGTGCCAAGAAAGTTGTGTCCGATAGTCGGGGCGAGTGGATTTTGCTATTGGGCTAGTGATTTTTGTTCTTAACTTGCCCAACGGGCAAGTGCCGTTTTTTGGGGATAGTTAAATGACTTGCGGGCTAGTACATGCTGGCTACAGCTTGCCCAAATGGCAGGCTGTAGAACTGACTTTCTTTGCACCCTGCATTTTGGGTGATTAAGATCGCACTCCTAAATATGCTTCATGATGCTTATTCTCCCTTTTTATCTTCATGCATCGTTAATGACTTCAAAAAACCTTTTAATTTGCTGTTTTAGAGACAAAATCAAAACTGAGCAGATAGTGAAGTCACTGAATCTGAAGATCTCGGCAAGGGACAGCCGACACAATGACAGTCGTGTGCTTCTCAAGGCCTTGTTTGATCAGTGGCTACCTCTCTCTAGCTCCCTACTGTCTATGGTAATAGACAAACTTCCAAGTCCAGCTGAAATACTCAGTGAAAGAGTGGAGAAGTTGATGTGTAGTGGTGTCAGAACATTTGACTCGTTACCTGATGAGACACAGAGTTTGAAAGATGGTGAGCTTAGGAGGCTGTTTAGTTTGAGCTTTTTAGCCATATCCCCTAATTTATTCTGTATTTTTTTTTACCTTATCTGTCTCCCACCTTTTTGTGTCAGACATGCATGTAAAGTTCCTTCCTTTCAGGGAATGTGTAAGCATTCAAAGAGCTGACATATACATTTTAGCAATCAGGTAACAAAGAAAAAGAATATAAAAAAAGCATTTTTTTTGTGAGTTGCCCAGGTGCAAGGCAGGATTGTAGCTAATTTGTGAGAGGGCTACAATCTTATTAGTTTTTATAACCGTTCAGTGCCACCCTCTTTAGATAAAATGTACTATTAGTTTGCAAGTCTGCAGCTAGCACATGCAAGGCTATGGTTTGCCAAGGGCCAGACCAATATTCTGATTGTCTGGTATTAAAGAAGGGACTGCCGTTTCTCTGCAAAAGGCTAGACCTTTGCCCTCCTTGGATGGACATGTAGAAATGGCAGTCCCAACTCCAACAGGGGACAAAGACTGTGTCCTTCGATTGGTACTTTGATTTGTGCTAAATACGCTGACACTTTGTAAAGCAGGCCTTTTTTACTCGTGTGCTACGGTATCATCATCAGCCACTTGTCAAAACTGTCTCTTTTATGCTTATTTTAACTGTATGTATATCTATTTATTATTTTCTTGCTAGATTTCCTAGCTTGCTCCTCTTCTGATGATGCGCCAGTAATCGTGTTTATTTCCAAAATGTTTGCTGTCGAGGATAGTGCCCTGCCAAAACATCGTAAGAGGTAAAGAAAGACACATCTAATACACTAGTTTACTTGACCAACTTTAAATTTATTACTCCTTGATCTTATACATCTAACCAACAATAGTTTGTGCGTCACCAAGAAACACACACCCCCTTGCTCCGAGAGGTTTTTCTTCAAGTATTCGATATATCCTTAGTCTTAAAAAAAGGAATTCCAAATTCCAGTTTTATGTGTAATGCAAGAACATTTTCAAATGAGTTCTTCAGGACTTCCTGTGTTTTATGGGTGAATAAATTACGGTACCGCTAAAAGTAAGTTGACGGTAACTCGATTGTCGATTCTCGACACCCTAAACTTATGGCAGTTGAGTCTCAAGTCTTGGGAATCAAGTCTCGAGCTTGAAGTTTCGAGTTTTGAGCTTCGAGTCGAGAAATATAATTCAGTTCAGTTCAGTTTATTGTTTTGCCATAAGATGTACAAAAAGAAGAAAATCTTAATATTTAAAAAGCTAATGGCGAGGAAGCCCAAGGGAGACCACTGGGCTTATAAGGAATGGGCTCCCTCAGTTAAAATTAATTATTACAACAAAATATAAACAGAATTATACATGCAATAATAATAGTAATAATAGTAATAATAATAATAATAATAATAATAATAATAATAATAATAATAATAATAATAATAATAGAATATAATAATAATAGATTATGTGGGAAGGTAGCTGAGAGCGTTGCACATGTACTGGCTGGATGTTCCTCCCTGGCACAAACCAAGTACCTATACAGGCATAATGCAGCTTTGAAGATTCTGTTTTTTGAGCTCCTGCGAGAGCATGGGTTAATGGAAGAGGTTCCACCATGGTACTCACCGGTGATGCCAAAACCAGCCTACCAGAACACCACGAGTGAGGCGTTTTGGGATATTCCCATCTATGCAGAGCACAACGAAGTTAGAGCAAATCGGATCGACGCGCGACTTGTCAACCACGAGAGGAAAGAAGTCTGCACAATTGAAATGAGCTGCCCATGGATTGAGAGTAGAGCTAAGAAAGATGAGGAAAAGACACTCAAGTATGGGCCCATGATGTGGGAGCTGAAGCAGAGATACAATGGTTACAGGGTTGAACAGTACAACGTAATAATTGACGTACTGGGGGGTTACTCTAAACACCTAGAGAAGTCGGTGAGGAAGCTACTTGGAGCGAGAGCACGGAGCGTACTTCAGCGAATGCAGAAGTCGGTCATCTCAAACACTTTAAACATTGCCAGAACATTTAAGATAAATACTTAGTTAGGGCGCTATGGACTTCAGTTTTTAGGTTTTTGTTTTTTCTCTAGAAATCTAGAAACACAATCTTGCTGACGTTTTTATTTAGATTTTTTAGAACATTAGAGTGTGATATTATTATAAATATGTTTTTAGTAGAGATAGCGAAGGTTTTACAGAGTATCAGAATTTAATAATATTCTAAATTGGCTTTTTAAGTAGAGAGATTTATATCACTATGTATAAGCTTTTAGTAGAGATAGCGAAGGTTTTACAGAGTATCAGAATTTAATAATATTCTAAATTGGCTTTTTAAGTAGAGAGATTCATATCACTATGTATTTTAGGATTGTATTAGGTTTCGTATCGACCTTTTTTTACTTCTAAGTATAGCTTCTCAAGTGGTGTAGGTTACGCTATGCGCCCTATACTACTCATAATGTGGACAGCATTCCAAAGTTCCATACTGCGACATAATAATAATAATAATAATAATAATAATAATAATAATAATAATAATAATGATAACAATAATTATGATTATTATTATTACTACC
>OZ037779.1:23131416-23188916 GCA_964035525.1 Porites cylindrica | reverse complement strand
ATTAAAGAAATAATGACATCAGACGGAAAAAATTCGAGAAGTAAGAGTCGGCGAATGCTGGTAACATAAATGTCTTAAAGTGCTACTACGATCAAAACTTTATGTTAAGTTTGACACAAAAACGCGTTCTTTTCACCTTGTCAGTGTGGCTGTACCTATCTTAGTCACTGAAATGAACTCTGGGCGCCTCTAAGTGAAAATAGTGAACTTGAAAATGTAGGGGTTTTGGTTCGCGTCCGCCATTACAAATTTATGTTCCAGTGAGCCCGCGGTTTGGAGTTGCGGTCATATCAAACAAACCTATCGTTCTCTAAGGCGACTTCATTTTATTAACATATCTTTTAATAGTGGATCTCCCTAGCAAGAATCCCTTCACCCTTAAACTCCGAAGTGAGACCATCGTTGAATTTCTCCCTACAGTTACACTGCTCAATCAAACCTAAAGTCGGGAGAAAAAAGGAAATGATCAAGAAGTCAACGAGGTCTTTACTGTTAAACAAATTCTCCTCATGAGTACCAAAGAAAATGTATGGAGAACAGTTTGGAGAATTTCCCTGTTGTTATTGGGATTAAAGGGTTAGATAATACTGATTGATGAGTACGCTGGTCTGACAGATTAATAGCATGCGAGCAAGCTCTCCTATTTGGGCGAGTGAAACGAGTCTCGCGAGGACGCGCGAGCGAGCGGCGAAGCCGCGAGGAGCAGAGGAGCAGAGGAGCCCGTTTCTCCGTCTACATTAAAGATCGAGGTTTCAATAGTTTTGCATCTAACGTGATAAAACTGTCAGTTAATGAAACAAAATGGAGTTGTTTGCTAGCCAGGACCCGCGCTCTTATTCTTTATATTTCGATTTGAATATTTGATTTCGGGCCCGTAAAGTTACCGGGACTTTGGAGAAACGGGCCCCAGGGCCTTTCCTTGGCCCCTCGCTCGCGCGTTCTCGCGAGGCTCGCTTCGCTTGCCCAAATAGGAGAGCTTGCTCGCAGGCTAAAAGTTTAAGGTTGGGCGTGGCCTATGTTATCCGGAAGGAAATACGGGAAGACATCGTTGAAGCTCTGTATCGTCGATAATAAAGTTGGTTTAATCGGAAAAACATTGTTTTCTTACGTTTTAACCTTAACCCTGAAATGCACCCAAAGATTCAACTGAGAACAGCCAGATGCTAATCAACGTAAAAAAGAACGAAAGCGTTATCATGCATTAACCCTCCATAATTAAACGTTTTATTTGACAAAATTCAATTTATGGATTTGGCTAGGTCTAAAATCCAAGCTGTCGTTAATATATTTATAGTTTACTCAAATAAAAAATAAAATCTTGTAATGCTAAACGGCGAAAACAACTAGAACGATTAAACACACCGATAGATCTAATTGGCCAAAAAAAAAAAAACTTTGTACGTGTAATACACTTTTTTGTACATTTTTTTGTCGTTGTTTTGCATGACTACAACGTGACACTTCTAGTGCACGTGACACGTTTTATGGAGGAAATATCGTATGTGCTCCGGTTTGCTTTTTTTCTTTACTGCGGCTCATTTTCACCTTGGTGGCCGCTAGCATTTCTTATTTTCTCCGCCGCCATAACAGTTGCATGTTTCCTTTCCGACGAAATTCATCTCCGTCGTTTTTTTTCCCTCTCGCTCTAGCACTTTCTTTGTTATCCGCATCGGTGTAGACATTAAATTTTAGTCGAAAAGACTCGGCTTTGTTGCTGTTTTTTGTTTTGGAAAGTTCGGGTAGTCGTTCAATTTACCACCAAAACGTGCGGTTACTTGAAGTAAGAAATTTCACCCCGGCTTACATGAAGGGGTGTACCTACGGACGTACCTACGTACGTATGATTTTGTCAGAGACAAAATTTCTTGGATGCATAGATAACCAAATTTTCTTAGGGGGTGTTTACATGACACCTGGGCGACTTTCGCGCCGGCGCGAGATCACTCTAGTTCCCTCTCATGGCTCTATATTTGTTTACATGATACGACCACAAAATGTCATGCCGGCGCGAGTCACCCCAGCGTGAGTTCACCCCGGTTGTTGTACCGGGGCGAGAATTTCATTATCTCGCAACGGAATCATGTAAACGTGAAACGACCACCTGTTTCGGTGTGAAATCGGTTTGCTGGTAGACTGGAACGGGTGGCGCATGCGTTTTGTTTGTGACTTTGAATCACACGTGTATTTTATCAACATGAAGTTTACCTTCAAATAACGAGATATGAAATGACCCAGTCATGATGTATTTAACACGCCATGCGAAATCAAGAAGTCATCCCGGTGTAAACACCTCCTTACCCATGGTGCTCCGCTGGGCTCGCTGCACGAAATCTCCGCTACAAGTAAACTGTAGCTAGTCAAAAGACTCTTTCCGTCCTTGACGCCAGAGGGCCTTTTCAGACGACGTCTGACTGGTCGACCTAAAAACGATAGTTAAACGCTACGAGTGGAAGCGTGGTTTTCTTCATTAGTAGTATTAATCAGCTTTCCTTCGGCGATAAGGATATTTGCAGTGTTTTGGCGATTTTTAGCCCCTTGTAATGTACTTAGTAAATGTTTTCAGCCTTAGCCGAGGGCAATATCACTCTTACGCCAGTCTGTGCGGTTTCGCACGGGTCTTCGTTGATATATTTTCGTAGGTTTTCTATAGACAGGGGCACCCAACGACAATTTTTGGAAAATATCTGTTCGGAAGACGATTTGAGATCTAGAATTTTCGGAACATTTGTTGTTAATTTTCTTGCTTGTATACCTCTCCTAGGATTTTCGAACCTCCCAAGCATGGTATGATTGCCCATTTTTTACGGATTTTTAGCGTAAAAAGGTCAGCTAGAATTTTCGGGAGCCTTTTTTCCGGCTGAAATTTTCGAAAAGGTAAGTTTTGATCCCTATAATTTTCGGATCACTAGACTTTCAGCTAGGAAATCCGAACTGATGAAAAATTTTTAGGGGACAAAAATATGCCTATATCTACTGTTTAAATACTAAAATACGTTTAACAATGCTATGTTTAAGTGGTTTTGAACTATATTCTCGTTGGGTGCCCCTGGATAGACCACCTCCTAGCTTTTCTAATCGAGATTTGTTACTTTTTTCGAGGACGCTAGATTGGTATCCTCTTCGCAAAAACTGTCCTAACGATCGAAACACTGGAACCGCCCGAATTGGGTGATTACTTAATTTTTAGATAAACTAGGAAATAGTGTTTAGTAAGCTTGTGGCTCGCTATCTTCGTGTCTCAGGGGCACTCCGTCGCCGAAGAGCAAGTGAAATTTTCGGAAATCCAGTAGAATTGTTGACCAAATTTCCAAGGAGGAACAGCTTAAGCTGGTCTAACCATGCAATTTAAATACGCCAATACAGTCTCATGTCTCATAACCGCTAGTGAAAGTAGGCAATAAACATTGAAAAGTTTACTTACTTTCTGCATTGTACGTTAGAATCTTCCGATCGCGTATTAATTACGACTAAAGAATTAAAAAAACAGGAACTTTAAAATCTTCCCGTTTTTTCATAACGCTTTACGATCACTCGCAATCGTAATAAACCGACTGCGAAACCCCCCCCCCCCCATGTTTTTAATGCACCCCATGTGTTACCTCCAATTTTTATTCTAGTTGCCATGTTTTTATTCAGTAGCAATAGGAATTTTTGTTGTCTTCTTCTGTCTGTAATCTCTCTCGTAATTAAAACACAATTTAGGGAGCTGTGTAACGGCCCACGCGTTCGTTCTGATGTTTTTTGATCACCGCCTGATCACCGCCTACGTGTTCTTTTACCATTAGTAATG
The DNA here is from genome assembly GCA_964035525.1 of Porites cylindrica. Classification (NCBI taxonomy): domain Eukaryota; kingdom Metazoa; phylum Cnidaria; class Anthozoa; order Scleractinia; family Poritidae; genus Porites; species Porites cylindrica. The sequence goes on along the minus strand of OZ037779.1, from coordinate 23,185,126 downwards.
TTGCGTCGTAAATCGCACTGCTCCCCTCTGCCCTCAGCAGTGGAAACTTCTCGATAGAGTATGTTTACCAAAAAATGCGTGGCATCAGGGCATTCTCTATATTTGAGTAGTTAAGTGATTTATTCAGTAAATATCTTCAAAAGTTTGTCTGTTCAATGTGTACTTGGAACTTAAGAGCAAAGAAAGTGCCGCCAAAGAAAAATTGTTTATTTGAAACTATATTCGTTAGGGTTCAGTTAATTTACCATTATAGATAATGCTAAGAACGTTTTTTTTATTTACGTTTTTTTCCTCATTACTACGGGAGTACTTAATATTTCTTGCAGTTTCCGATCCGCCTGCTGCTTTTCCCCGAAAAATCAAGTCAAACTTTATTAATGCAATAAACCTCTTTAGCTTGTATGTTTTGTTTTCCTAAAAGTGGTCCCAGGGGAACTTGACCCATTGTGTTTTCGTAAATTATGCGTAGATACGCACGTGAATAAGATTAAATTTGAAAGAAACGGTTCGCTAGAGTATTGTCACATGACCTGTATTGGGAAACCAAAACATACAAGCTAAAGATGGGTATTGTCATAAACCTGTTTAGTTTTTAAATCTGTATACTAAATTTTTTTTCTAAAATGCGTGATGTCTTTTTAATGATCAAGCATTAGGCGGGGATGTGGTATATAGTACATTATTATCTACGTGAGTGAAATTTCCGACTTCATATTTTAATACGTCGACGTCAGCATTTTTATCGGCAGTAGAATAAAGGAAACGGAAGATTGAGAACTCACAAAAAATAACTTATTAAAAAGAGATGAGTTGGCTTTTTGTTTCAATGGCCAAATTGCAAAATAGGCCATATACCATATGCATGAATCATATGCACGTATCAAATGCTTACTGGACCGTTGAGTGACCATATCACATTTTTTTTTTTGGCGTTGTATTCGTGGAGTTTGAAAAGAGGATATATTGGAGCCTTTGGTGTAGTTAACAAACAACAGTACGTTTACGACACGAAAGAACCGTCCAGCTAGCAAGTCAAACGGTAGCTGTTCTCAGAATTAGAAAAGAAACATCGCGAAAGTTCTTGGAGTTCGTTCAGTTTACTCGTGTTGCGTGTGTTGACGCTGCACGTACACGCAAAACAGACAACAATTCAACACGCGGCAGCGTAAGCAGGTATAGTGTTCTTACGGACATGTAACAATTTGTTTACTTGACAAGCATATTCAAGTTAAAAAAAGGAAAATTCGATTCGTTAGTCTTTATACCTCCGTCAGTTCAAACAATTAAATAAGACACTTTTAAGTCGATAACTTTGGATTTTGTCAGGTGCCAAATTGAAACTCACTTAACTTCAGTTTTGTATTTATCGAGATACAACTTCAGCAGTTTACTCACTGACTTTCCATGTGGCCAGAAATCTAAGACTTGAGATCGATTCAGAGTGGCACGTTTGATGTCTAGTACGTTTTGAAGAGAATGTGAAGGAAAGTAATTTAACCAAGGCTCGGAAGGCTGAACAAAATTTCGCATTTTGAACATAACCACAACGTACCACGCACTCCTGTGGGGAAATATGCACCATGGTTTTGCCATGGACAGAGCCAGATGACTAGCTCAATTCGAGTTTTATTACTGATAAGTTCATATTTCCAGCAGTTCGGGTAGTGTAAATTAATTAAACGGGAACTTTTGTCACTTTTTCGGAGTTTAAGCGAGGTCCTGTGAAGTTAATGGGTAAAATGCAAACATGCAGGAGCAAAAAAAAAATGAGATTTTGAAGTTTATAATAGCTCGGCACCATACATAATAATAATAAAATTTATTATTTGTATTGCGCCCTTTTTATAAAATATTCGAAATAAAATGTTCCATACGGCAGTAATAGCTCGGCGCCATACGGCCTGCACCCACGGGCATTACTGAATTTATAATTTTCTTTCTTTTTCAAATGAAGGATAAAATAATACACTTCAAAAAAGATCATTTTTGTTACGACATATTTCCGTCCACGGCAACCAATGTCTTCCACCTACTTCTCGCTAATATTGTGCAAGAGTGATATAACAAGAAGTACTTGAATTTTAGTTATTACAATATAACATCAGTCATTCTTAGCATTGGTGCCGGCTCACGAAAACGCAAATTTATGTTTTTGGTGGCTTTTTTGATTAGTTGTATTGTGCAATTTTGATTTCCTCTGTAGATGGATGTAAAGCACTTAACTGCGACCCATTTTGCGGACATCGTAAAGCACATTTGATCGTTGTGCTATGTATAAAATTTCATTAGTGTTATTGTTCTTTGGAACTTAAATTTGCAAGATGACTAGGTCAATATTTTTTCTCTACAATTAAGCAAGATTCTTTTGAACAGAAGCGAGGGAAAATGAAATTATTTTTCTCAAATTTTCAACAGCTCGTTTCCGAAAGATATCGCCCAGGAGAACCAAGGTACTTTTCAAAGGCCTTTAATACTCGTACAGAATTCGGCACGCGTCGGCGTTGTCAAAAGGTATACCCTTTCATTAAGAAAGTGGTACCTCTTTTTCATGGTCGCAAAATAAAAATACAACGAGACTAGGAGAACAAATGTTTATTTTTTTTAGAAAGATTTTCCTCCACCTCGAGTGCTAGTCGGTGAGCACTGAAGCAAAGCAGTGCCGGGGGAGGAATTTCTTTCCCGCTACTTTTTGACAACCTAGCGTAGAAAATTATTGCTTGTTATAAGAATTTCTTAATAATAATACTGATAATGATAATGATAATAATGATGACGACGACGACGACTTCCAAGGAAGCAATAGACCTTGTCACGGTTTTCGACGCCATCTTGACGAGTAGGCAAACGCGTGAGAAATTACAGTGTTTGTATGAGAATCTAATGTCGAATAATTTCCGTAAAACGGCTGTTCTGAAAAAAATATCAATTGTAAACTAAAGCTATAAGGCAAAGGATTGTCCTAAAACATTTTGGGGGCGTACCTGTGCTTAAATTTCTCCAGAGGCTTGCATTTTCCATATATTTGTCTGTAATTTGTCTGGACTTTCTTACAGACAAATGTATAGAAAATTTTAAAAAGTGGTTCTAGGTCTTCTAGTGCATGTAACGCCCTCAGTATTTTTCAGTAGAATCCTTAGGAGTGAAGCTTTAGTTTACAAATCATATTTTTTTCAGAACAGCCGTTCCACGGAAATTATTCGACATTAGATCCTCATACGAACACTGTAATTTCTTCTCACGCATTTGCCTATTAGTCAAGATGGTGTCGAAAACCATGACAAGGTCTATTTACTAATTCGTTGACATTTTCTTGGGTTCCAATTGTAGTTCCTCTGTACGGAATCTGCCCTCAGAATGACTGCCAACGATACCGTCATATTTGGTACGTCTTCAGCGGATAATGGCATGGTAAACGAGCTGCACTACACTCCGAGTTTATTTACTGGCATTCTAGTTACTGCTGTTGATGGGACAATTGCAATCGTTGGAACGCTTGGAAATGTTCTGGTACTAACAGTCATTTTCGTGCAGATACGATTTTCAACAGTCTCAAACATCTTAATTGCAAACCTGGCTGCGATAGATCTGGTGACAGCAGCCTTACTGATACCGGGAGATATCTACCGGCACGTGTGCGATAGGATGGGTTTTTGCCATGTTTCTCATACGTTCGTGCTACTACACCGTATTCTTGCTCAGTTTGTGGTCAGCGCGGCTGCCGTGAGTCTATTTGTAATAGCAGTTGAACGCTTCATCGCTGTGGCTTTTCCTTTTCGCTACCGGTCTCTGTTCACTAGAGCCTGGGCCAAAGCCTGTGTCGCCTTAACGTGGACTGTAGGAACATTCATCACGGGAGTTTTCCACGGTCTAAAGATTGTTTACATTCAGAACGTAATTTTGATTTTCCTAGTACTATTGACGTTTTCCATTTATGTTTACATCTTCTCCGTCGCCTTAAAGCACGAGAAAAAAATTGCTGCGATGCGCTCGCAGGTTCCTAATTTCCAGCGGTCCTCTCCACTTCCCTGGGAGCGTAAATCAGCTCAAACAATGGGCATCGTTTTGGGAGTGTATATTCTTTGTTGGGTACCATCCGTGGTGTTTTATTCAGTTGTTCGAACAGATGATTGGTTATTCCCGAGATTGCAGTTCTGGATAAACTCTGTTTATTACTTGAATGCGGTACTAAATCCTTTTATATATGGTGTGAGGAGCGGAAGGTTTCGTAAAGAGGTAAGACGACTCATCAAGTCTTTTCGGGCCCGAAGATTGTTTCCTTATAACACTTCATAAAAGCCAAGAAACTCTTAAAGCTCCACGTAGAATCGGAGACTACTCGAGACTACTCCATAGTTGTTGGTGAAAAATAACAACTTTGCCCTGAATGCGCGCGGGTGCGCGAAGGAGGTTCTCTAAAGAATGCTTTCGCGGACAGATTAAATCGTACCACAATGAAAACTGGCCAGTTCTCGGGTATCCATCGTGACAGTACAGTTTTTAGAATAACTTATACAATCATTGCTGTGAGAGATTCTGCTGAAAGCGAAGATCTTTTGTTCGCAAATCTGGAGTATTCCAACTCCCTATCGAATCTATACCTGCGCGAGTGAGCTATATGTAATCTGTTAGGGAGGATGGGACTTAAGTTTTTTCCTTTTAGGACCCGCAACATACGACAGTATTAATAATCCCCATTGCTCCGGCACAATTGCAAATGGCTTGTTCAATTCCCACACTTAACAGCGTCTTCGTTCCCCTTGACCAGCAGCGGTCAGGAATGGTTTGTTTCGTCAAGCTAGCATGCGCAGAACCGGGCGAAGACTCGGGCTGTGTCTGCACTATATCGGGTAGCTTTTCGTGTCGTGTCTGTTGCCTCACCGCGGGAACTCGAAACCTGACAAATGGATATGTGCCCGTGGGTCAGGGATGGCTTACATGAAGTCGACGACACTAAATATATTTATAAAGGGAAAACATTCTTTGGAAACAAAGAAATATTGCTATAAAAATGGTGAAGAATTTACTCGGAATAGAAAGATTTTGTGATGTATTAAATTATGTGAGAAAACAATTGTTGCCTTTCTTTAAATATAAAGCTGCGTACAAACGGACTCAACAATTCCCAACATTGTTGGCCCAATAATGTTGGGATTTGTTGCGTCTGTTTGAACACAGCTAAAAGTTTGACCTGTTTCAAACTTTGCGCAACAACTCCCAACAACACGCAGCCACATGCAACAGGGTGTGCAAACAGAGGCAACGTGAACATCAAACAATATTGGGAGTTGTTGGTCGACAATGTTGCGTCCGTTTTCACAAGGCTTAAGGTATAGTAGTTAATGGTAAGTTTTTCAAAGTTATCACTTGACGGAGTTAGAACTAAAATTGCGAGGGGTGTAAAAAAAGGTGCCAGAGGTGTCAGATTCTGCGAAAACTGAGTATTGTTCTTCAATCCATCCACGGTTTTACCATACTCGCTTAAATTCAAAATGCCGTTCCTCCGAAAAAGTTTAGTAGAGGGAGCTTTTATTTCGTACAATGAGTCGTACTGGGGAGAGCTTAACCTCATACCCGGATCTCACTCTGCCATACGTTTAAAAACCCTTGGCCGTAAGGGATCTGGGTACGAGCTTCGAGAGTGCCCTTTTCGTAAAAAAGCGGTAAGCTTTTTAGAAGCCCTTTGCTCTTGGCCTACTGAGCTCGAAAATTCTCTGTCTTACTTTTGAACGAACCATACGGGTAAGGTTGTTTCAGTAGACACAGGCTCTGAAAAACACGAATTTTGTTTCAGAAGAAAGCAAGCTTGTACGCAAAAAGCCCGCGTTAAATCTCGCACGTATGAGAACTGATTGAAGAATCCTATTGGGAAACCTCTTCAAGTGATGGTATCCTGAGAATCATGCCTTCCCTAGGGGGAAAGGGGAGACGAGATTTTAGAGGGGATGGGAAAGAGAGAAAGGAAGGCCTGATCCTGAGGGTTGGGTTGTGCCTAATCTTGGTGTAAATCATTAACCTTTGTCACGTGTTTCTTCCCTTTTGCTGTCTCCCCTCCGCTATCACTTCTTTCTTCTCCTTCCCCTCCCCCCCAGTAATGCCTGATACTAAGGCTAAGTGACGGCGGCTTCCTCTGGAGACGCTATTTTGATTTTTTAGTAACTGAGAGGAAGGATCCTCTTCGCGAGACGAAGGTCTAGAAAGTAACGACTGCGTGGAGCGGGAGGCGAGAGAGTCCCTGGAAATGTCCCTACCTTGCGATTTTGTCTCTTTAAAGGTCTGGAGAGGGCCATTTTATCCCAATCGTTTTACTTGGCGATTTTATCGCGCAATTTTTTACCACAAGGCTGCGAGCTGGTTGCAAGGAGACCTCAAAAGTTGACCGAGGCGATTTTTGAGCGAAAAATAAGCTGACGGTGAAAGAGCCGTCCAAGCGTTTCAAAGCGCTGCACGTTTTAGCCTGCAAGCAATAGCCTGCGAGCAGGCTCACAGTGTGAGTTTGGCGAAAACGTTTGGCGGCGCAGGAGAACAGGGGCACCCAACGACAATTTTCGGAAAAATATCTGTTCGGAAGACGATTTGAGATCTAGAATTTTCGGAACATTTGTTGTAAAATTTCTTGCTTGCCTGCCTCTCCTAGGATTTTCGAACATCTTAAAAATGGTATAATTGCATATTTTTAACGGATTTTTACCCTAAAAAGGTCACCTAGAATTTTCGGGAGCCCTTTTTCTGGCTGGAATTTTTGAAAAGGCAAGTTTTGATCCCTACAATTTTCGGATCACTAGACTTTCAGCTAGGAAATCCGAACAGATGAAAAATTTTTAGGGGATAAAAATATGCCTTTATCAGTACCGTTTAAATACTAAAATACGTTTAACAATGCTGTGTCTAAGTGCTTTTGAACTATATTCTCGTTGGGTGCCCCTGAGGAGAAGAATGGCTTGGTCCATTCTTTTCGCGCACTGGTGGCTCTGCCGCCAAACATTTTCCCCAAACGTACGTTTGAGTCATTTTTTTTACCCTGCCCCAAGCTGTTGGCTTGCTGCTGGCTCGCAGGCTATATAAAAGCGATGCTCTAAAATGTTTGTCTGCTCGTTCATTCTAGGGTATCATTTTCTTTTTTCGAATTTTAGTTGATTAGAGCTTCCGCATTATTTGCTGTGCAGTCCAAAGGTCACATGAAAAAGTTTTAAAATTTTCTGATATATCCTTTCGTCACAAACTGGGGATAAGATACGTATGGGATGTTGACAGGTTATATATTTCGTTACTCTTTTACTGCAATCAGTGTTTACTCGCAATGTATGTGCAAATAAACCTTCTCTCATCTTTTATTAGTGGTTGGCTGACTGTTTTTTTATGGTTCTTTTTGGTGATTTTTAAAGAGACTTGCGTCGCCGATGCAAGTCTTGTCAAATCTCTGTCACTAAATTTGCTGATATTTTAACCGCAGAATTTCAGGGCACTTTAAGCAAAACCCCATAGAATGCTGGATGGGATACAAGAAAACAATTGTAATTGACAGGTTTTAAGTAATGATAACATGTATTACGCTTTTCAACCTACCTAGTTGGCTTTAGAAACTCCCCTCAGATTTATTGCAAAACCTAAAAGTGATAAAACAATCGGGAGAAAAAAGCACCCTGGCGGGAAAAACAAAACGAGATAAAAGCAAAAAGACTACAGCACAACATTCAAACCCTAACTCACCCATAATTCATGTTTTCGAACCATAAAAAAAAAAAAAAAAAAAAAACACCGTTCTAATAACTGAGATCAGCTCAGTTTACGAGTGACCGCCCATTAAGCTGAAAATCACGAGCCGGTGTAGTTTATAGCCGGTTACATAACCTGTGGCGTAGCCATGACTTGGCTTTCTCTCGGTTACCTTCTGGCTCTCTTTTGCTTGATCTTCAAGTTTGGTGGATTGTAGTTCAATTAACGGGGAGGTTTAATTTGTCTCTTTTTACCGCTGTGAAGCGTGATTCTGTTCAAGATCTTATTTAAAAATTTCTGTTTGCGAAAAAGCGTTCGTGACCGGGTGTTGACAAGTCAAGCTCTTCACTCATGCAACATGAAGAATACAAAGTGTGGAAATCGTTGCAGCTGTATGCCCAAGAATACGAAAAAATGTTTCACAGTGTTAACAATATCAGGCGCCCTTCTGGTTGTCTTCGGTACGGTATGTTTCATTAAAGGGGACGGCTGGATACAGTCCATCATAGACTCCAAGCTTGTTATAAAACCAAACTCTCCTATTTATAGACAATGGATTTCCCCAACTGTTCCAGTTCGCATGCAGTTTTTTGTATTCAACGTAGAGAATCCGTTGGAAATGAAGCAGGGGGAACAACCTTATGTGACTCAGAAGGGACCCTACTGCTACAGAGTTCATCAATTAAGAAAAAACATCACCTGGAATGACAATTCTACGGTTTCCTTCAACAAGTTTACCAAGTATATCTTCAGCGCCGAGTGCTCTTGTTCCTCGTGTGATGCATCTAAGGACACTATCACACTTCCCAATGTACCACTTGTTATTTTGTCCGAGGTTTCAAAAATGTATCCTGGATCTGCTCTGATTTTCAATATCATTTTCGAGAGCTTCAAGGAAGAATTCTTTAAAGAAATCACAGTACACGAGATGTTATGGGGATACAGAGATCCAGTGTTTCAATTATTCTCCGAACTGAGGCGCAAGTTTCACTTGTCTTTTCTCCCAGACATCGATCCCATTTTCCGAATGATGTACAACAATACTCTAGATGGCGTCACCACGGTCCACACGGGAGCATTGGACATTTCAAAAGCTGGAGGTTGGACCATGTGGAAGGGAAAACCAGATGTAGGCTTGTGGAACTCCTCCTGGGCAAATATGTTCAACGGAAGTGACGGCATGCAATTTCCACCCCAAATTCGTAAGGATGACACGCTGTACGCGTTTTATGTTCAGTTGTGCAGGTCTATGCGATTTGTGTACGACTCGCAATTCAATGTTCACGGTGTGAACACGATGAGATTCACATACCCTGCGGAGTTGTGGCAAAATGCAAGTGTGAACCCAGCAAACAAAGGTTTCTGTCCTAATGGCTGTTTTCCTACTGGCATCCTGGATGCTAGCGTTTGTAAAAACACTCCAATTGCAGTACCAGCAATTGTTGCTTCGGAGCCACACTTCTATCAAGGCGACCCAGCGCTTGTGAATGGTGTAGGAGGGCTGAGACCAAACAAAGAAGAACACGGCACCTTTTTTGACGTAGAACCGCACTTTGGACTTCCTCTGCACTTAAGTTTGAGGCTTCAACTTAACGTCAACATTAAACCTACCAAATATATTTTTCAAATGGCGAATGTGAAAGAGGTCATCCTCCCGTTAATTTACTTCAACAACAGTGTCACAGTTGATTCATCGACTGTTCACACCGTGAAAACAGTTTTGATTCCAATGAAACTCGTTCCTTGGGTCTCTGCAGGTTTTGTTTGTATTGGAAGCATTGAACTTTTATGCGTCATCTCCTGGGTGATCTTTATTAGATCCAAAAGAAAGAAACAGCAACCAGCAGAGAAAGAACAATCGAAAACAATTAATGACGACGAGAACCAGCCACTACTTGGTAATGGAAAATAGGATAATATGAACGTCTTATAGATCACCATACCGCTAAAATGAGAATTGTAGTCAAAAGAGTCTTAATTAATTAAACAAACGAACAAACAAACAAACAAACAAACAAGCAAGCAAGCAAACAAAAACAAGAGAGAGAGAGAGAGAGAGAGAGAGAGAGGTAAAGGGACTGATCGAAACAAAGGAGACACCGCCGATTTTTTTGCTTTTTTCGTGAAGCGTGATTGGGGCTATTTGTATTTTTTCTCGTGAAACGTGATGAAGGTTTTGATTCATTCGTAATTCGTGATTGCTCGTATCAAGTCATTTTTACGTACACTTAAAAGCGTTTTTTGATTTATGCATGACTAGGATTTGATTTAACGTGAGTTTTAAGCTATGCCCTTGTGCGTGAACTGATGTTTTGTAATTCGGCTCAAATTTAAGCCGATTTTATTTTCGGGCAATTTGTTCAGGCAAAGAGATTGGCTCAATGATCTCCCTCATGTACGGTATTTGGGTCATTAGAAGTATTACCTAACCCTAGCAATTGATTTAGAGCAGGAAACAAGGAAACATCCGTAAATTTATTTTTATTTTCCGTGAAACGTGAATTACTTGATTTTTACGTGAACGTGAAGAAATGGAAGGACATATTCGTGACGCGTGTCTCAAAGTCTCAATGTTTTGACCTGGAATCATTTTGCAAAGGGGTATAGATCTACAATCTTGGACAAAAAGTGTTTAGAATTTTACACTTTCTTACTCACAGAAGACCCACCCGGTGAATTTAGCATCATGGTGGCCCCTCTCCCCACCCCTCCCTGGTCAGTGTTGTTAAGTCAGGAGCAGAAATGTCCCGGTCACCCTTCAATATTATTTTTTTGGGGGGGGGAGAGGTAAGTATCTTGAGTGAACCGGGTTTGGAGGGAAGTAATCTAAAATTAAACATACAAGGTGCATTTTTCTTAACATTTTTGTCCAAGATCGTAGAGTAGGGCACATTTTTTAGCAAATCTTTTGGTGACATCTGTTATACATAAATGATTCTTTGCCATTTCACCATAGATACACATCGTTTCACTTAGCATATTTTTTGTGTAGTAACACAAACCTGTGTAAAGTGAAGTATAAATTGAGGCTCTTGAAAATAACATTTTTTGGCTTCCCGAAGAGGGATCAGTCATATTTCATTGACTTATTACAATTATTATATTGGTATATCAAATATGAAATCAACTGGTGCTATTGCAATGTTGCTTGCTCAGTGACTTTGGTGGGAATTCTGACCTCGGCTAGAAAAAGCAATGGGAAGGCCCGCTGTTTAAAAGAGGAAATTTGTCCCGGGAAAGATGGTCACTTTTCCTTCTGAGTCAAAACTTCAGCGAGCGTTTATATAGAAAATGTTGACCCTTTGCCCAAGCCAAGAGCTGACAATAGCTCTCGCGCATATTCTGATTTTCTCACCCATTCTAAGACCCATTCTCGTCCCCAGAGCCCTTCGTTTTTTGGTCACGTGGTCTTGAACTAGAATGGCCGCGGCCGAGTTGACCCAGCTAGAGGGGTGACCCTATCATCAAAAAACGGGGTGACCTGGCTAGGCTGCTCACCCTTCTAGAAGAGCCAACTTGTTGTTTCTATGAAAACGGTACGCCAATATTTGTAGGGAAATGCCTATCGCAAAGGTCTGGATGGTGCTTAATGAGTGGACTCAAGACACATGTAAATATTGCCTGCGTGCAGACGTCTCCTATTTCCTTTGTTGCACGCGGAAAAGGGACGTCTGCGTAACGTCGTCGCTAATCGTGTTCCAGCGTCCCGCTGGCAGGGTATTCTATTTCGCATAAATTGTGAAATAATATCCGGTTAGAAATAAGAGTTGACAGGCCAAACAAAACATCATAAGCTCGTGATACGGGCGAAACGTGACCTTGAGAGTCTGCTTGAACAGAGGTTTTTCTTCTTTTCTCTCTCGCGCGAAGATTACTAGCACTACACAGTGCATGTAGCATTCTAACCTTTGACTGAGTAAATCTCATTTTTGCCGCGCTAAGTCTTACATTTAGAGGAGGTTTGTTACTTGCATACTGAGTAATCATTTCCTGTGGTTTATGCTTCTGTGGGTGTTCCCGGTAGGATTTGATTTCAGATGCAGTTGTAAAGTGTTTAAATTTTCTTGACTTCTGTTTGTTACGGCTAAATAAAGATTTTACTTTCTTTGGCTGGCTTTCTCCGAAATGCCTGCCTGGTGCGAAGTCCACGCCGCTTTTGTAGTTTTCTCAGACACTGTTTACAAATATGATGTGATGTGTCATGTACAGTAAATTGTAAAGAAATAATTTCCTCGTACACGTTAAATTTTCCGCGTCCCCGCACAAGATTTCGATCGCTCTGCTTTTCGATCGACGAAAAACACAGCACACAATCGCACATGTTTTGATTTGTTTTGGTTAGAAAACCCAGCTTACATAAATCATTTAAATCACCGCATACATTATCAGACCACATTCGATAACAACCAATCAGCGTTAAGTCAAACAATGCGCACTGTGTGTCAGCCTATCACAGCGTGTTCCCAAGATCTTGGGAACCCAGCAGGACGCTGGAACACGATTAGCGACGGCGTTACGCAGACGTCCCTTTTCCGCGTGCAACAAAGGAAATAGGAGACGTCTGCACGCAGGCAAATGTAAATAGTGACGTCAGTGATCGACCTGGCTAGTACAAAACGATAAAACAAACAAGATATTTAAGAATTAAGTTTTTAACTGAGGCTTTTATCTGAATGGCCATATGACGCTGAACGCTTCGTTCATAACCTGCTCAGATTTAGAGGCTGAGATCAGAGTAAAAGGTTTACACACTTGCGTTCATGTTTAAATTAAAGTCGTTAGTAAATCGTTACGTTTAGAACTCATTGTTGTGAAATTATAAATTCTTTCTGAAGACAAGTACATTTTACAAACAATATAATTACTTCAAGCCTTTTTCTTGGGGGGGGGGGGGGGTGGGGATGAGGATTATGTTCGAATTTTTGATATTTCGATTGTTATATACGCGCCGCCACGAAACACAGCGGTCAAACGAGTGAAATTTGCAAAAGTTAAGCGAAATACTTCAAAGTTAAGGTTGCTACTTTCACTATCGAAAGTTTAAGGTATTACCAACATCCTGTTAGTTTACTAAACTTTTTTAAAGTTTACTAAAAAAGTTCTAAGTGATTGAAAACCGATGCTGTCGTTATTATCGGCGCCATTTTCAAACATGATTCTCTTTTAGCGCGAAGCGTTTTCAGCAAAAAATCTCAAAGTTTTGAGAAAAATGGAAAGATAGTTATGTTGACTAACTGATTTCTACATCTTTGCCCATTTTTCTCTAACTGGTAAATGAAATCCCAGCAATAAAAAACAAAAATAACGATTTAGACGTTTGACCGCGGTGTGCCGCCACGAAAACCATACTGGACTTTGGTGCAGTGTGAACACCAGAAGTAAATAAGTAGGAGCGAGACCTGGAACCCACTGAGATGGAAATTAATATTCTGGAGTGAGGACTGGAATTAAGCGTACCAAACCCTCTCGGCCAACCGCGCCGGCGTCGTGCTCGATGTGTGTGAACGATTTGTGCCGCCCTGGGCCGCTTGCTGTTCATACTATGCCGTATAGCTTTCCGTGGCGTCACGCCGGAAAAGGTACCGTAAAATTCCGAAAATAAGCCCCGGGGCTTGTATTTGTTCAAAGGTCCTTTTTGAGGGGCTTATATTCGGAGGGGCTTATTTGCGTTTCAAAATCGATTGGGCTAACCTTATAGTTGGAAGGAAATTTACCGTTTTTGCTTTGTATTGCTTGTATTTGAGGGCAATTTCCAAGTACAAGCTCCAGGAAGGGCTTGTATTCGGAGGGGCGATTTAACGGAGGGTTTTTTGCGTTACGAGTTTGGGGGGCCTATATTTGGAGGGGCTTATACATGGAGGGGCTTATTTTCGGAATTTTACGGTATGCAGTATAGTGTTTACATAGCCTTAGGGTGTTCAAGAGTTCATGAAGGTAGCCCCTCGCGGTCCGTGACGGCTTCTCACGATTTTTACTCCACGATTATTCTAAAAGAGAGCATATTTCATCTATTTGAAATAATAACACAGTATACCGCCTGTTGGGCTCACTTTGCAAAGCTATGAAGAACAGAATGTAAAGGATGCTAGAAAAAGAAAACACGACTATCAAATGTTCAGATTACTTCCAGCCCTGCATAGTTTGTATGGTTCAAAAGAAAGAAGATGTATAAGATGATCTGTAGTTTCCGCTGGCTGAAGTCACTCGGGCTCTAGATGCCGCTCCGTGACCAGTAGAATGCAGGACTTCTTCTAGAAAACTGAGAACAGAAGAGAAAGAAAATCGGCGTTACGTTTATTTTGTAATATATCCTCACTGCATACTCATCACCTCACCGCGTAATATTAAGTTATGGGAAAAGTCTGCGACTGAAGTTGTCAACCGCCACCAGGGGACGTGGGCGGGTCGCGAAAATTGGCCGTGGTCTCGGATCACGATTATTAAAAATGACCACGTTTAGGCAGCACGGCCTAATTTATAGTCGAGGGTTGCAAAAGCATTACAACCCCTACAAGGACGCGCGATTTCGAGGGGAATGCGCACAGATTATACAAAATCCCTGCAATGAGCTAATTAATCATGCAGTGAGAATAGTTATGTGAACAGAGCATCAACAGAAAAGCTACCTGCAAAAAGGCTTTTAGCTCATTCTTTCTTGGGTTTAAAGGATATCCATGTTCGTTCAGTTTTCAGAGGCTTTTTTTGTTCTATCGTACAGACCAGGAGATTTGATGCTTGAGCGCTCAAATTTGAAAAATTTTAGGAAACCCCAGGGTAGGGGTCTACGCTTGTCTTTCGCGCCTCGCGTTCGACTATGTTTATCATGAGTATTTCCAGGGTGTAGTGGGTAGAGCGCCTCACCGTTAGGGGTATCCTTATTAAATGACGAGGGTGTACATCGTACATTTATTTTATGGGGTAAAATTGTGGATGGGTAACGCTTAGTTTGCTAAAATCTAAAATAAACACGGAGTTTCGCAGTACCTTTTTATTTATGCGTGCTTTATGGCAAATACGTAACAATTATTCCTCGAGCCCGAATGGGCTCTGAGTCAATAGCTATTGGGCTATTAACTCAGAGGCCATGAGGGCGAGAGGAATAATTCTTTTAGTAAAATCCAACTAGCTGGTCAAAAATATCGAGACAAAACAACTTTAGCTAGCACTGAACGCGATTCAGCCGCCATTGGTTTGGTTTTCAATGCCGGCGCTATTCTCTACTTGTGGGCTATAACATATGGCCTAGGAGTAGCTCAACCGATCAGAACGAAGAATTGATAACAGACGACCAGTTGGATTTTACTAATATGGTTTATACTGAGCCATAAAAATAGAGAGAGATATTCTTCAGTCAACGGAATAATACTTATTGCGATTAAAAATTGTCAGTGTTTGTTAATTTGTGTTTTCAGATTTGGTAGTTCTTAGAGGTGAAAATGAACTTGGGCCACGCCCACAAAAAGGCGTCCTGAAATGTTCCGACGAGCACTCCGACATTTGGAGAGGAGTATTCCCCCCGGCTCTAATTCCTAAGGGAAAACAAATTTTTTTCCTGTCCAATGCTCGAGATATTTATCTTTCTTGTCATGCGTTTTATACATGAGCCTCTGGCTTGGATGATCGGGGCAACCCCATCCCACGTATTGACGTTAATAAATTGATTGATTGATTGATTTCTGAAAATAGAATCTATTTTATTTATTTTTACAGAAATGCGCACAGAGTGTTTGTAATGATGTGTTGGACATTGTGTATTTTGACAGGGCGTAAATCAATATTAGAAGAACTATATAAGCGCTGCATAAATCACATTTGTAGGGCCACAATATTTATATCTACATGTAATAAATTTCCTAGATGTCTGATATTTACTCTTAGCAATTTACCAACATTATTAAGAGGTATCAAAACACATATAACTCGTAATGAGTTTGTTAGTCTAATTAGATCAGTTTCCAGTTGAACATTTTGTCAAATTTGCACAACTCAAATTAAACATGAAAATTAGTTTGACACGCTCACAGCTTTTAAAGAGGAAAATAAACAGGCCGCCTGAAAATTGCTTTGAAGATTCGAAAATGAAATACTAAGATAAATTTGAGGATACCAATTCATTTCTCCTGCCCACTGTCACAATAAAATTTTAAAAAAGCACGTGCCAAGAGCATCATTCAGGAGATATAGTTTAGATATATTTTCATCAAATAGAGTCTGAAAAGAAATGCGATTATGGGATACGTCCTCACGATCTCTCTTGAACGTTATCAAATGGCAAAAAAAAAAAAAAAAACAGAAAGAGCTGAGGAGACTATCGTTTGAATCCCTCCCCCCCCAAAAAAAACAAACAGCATTGTACAGCTTAGAGTTTTAACCGAACGCTTTCTATCGTAGAGCACGCTTCAAATCTCTTCCTGCGCCATCGAACCTAATTCGTTTTGAAATTAAGAGCAGCAAAAGTATGGAGTCGCCGGTTCTTGCCGCCACCCGGCTCAGTCGCGAATTCCGCCCTTTTCATATGCCGAACTTTGTTCATAATAAATTATATGTATAATACCGTATATAATGGAAATTTCACGATCCAACTTTATTAAAGGCCGGGGTTTCGTCACGAGATTTATCAAAATTCAAACAGAGGGAGCTATCATCAAATTGAGTGAAATATAAAATTGGCGCTGAAAATATTAAACTAGGTGAAAATAACACATTAAATAGAAAAGAAAGCACGTACGGATGGACAAACTTATAGAAGATTAAAACGGATTGTAATTGTGGTTTCTAAAAAGTTGCCAGATCAACTGTTCCATTTTGTTGTCTTTAACCTTTGATATAGTTGCTTGGGAGGCATATTTGCATTGACACAAAGCTGTGATTTTGTCATTTATAAGTAATTTCGCCGCCAACGTTAACTGTTAAATAGCGAAAGGAGGCGACATTGGCAATATTACCAAGTATACAGCCGGGAACCTTTACGTTCGGTTTCGGTACCGGCCAAAATTGGAATCAAGTTCAGTAATAAGACAGTCTGTTGTCTAGACCTGGCCAAACTGTTCGTAGAGAACGTTAAGGTCAGGTTATTTTTCACTTCAACTTTTAAATCTGTTGGTGAAATCCTATGGTGTTACCATTCAAATGAAACCTCTTAGGTAGAACTTTCCCATGGTATTATTTGTTTTTCAGGATTCTACAAAAAAAATGAGTATTTTTTTCTGAATTTTTTAGCCACCAAATTAGAAGGGAAAGGGTGAACTCCTCATACACTTGAATCTTCCACACGTGACCGCCCATCAGAGTAGGGTCACTAAGGCTACATCAAATGTCATTTCGATCAAAAGACAAAAAAAATTGTTTTTGTTTGTGCCAAAAGAAAATCATTACAAGATGTTTCAAATTACTCGAAAAAGAAACATCACGATACGACAATTATGCGGCGACACACGAATATCAATTCGTGACTGGCGTTTTTATTCATATTACGTTTTAAAACGTTAAAAGGGAGCCGAGTATTTAATGTAATTTTTTTCATTCATTCATCAGTTCTTCAGACAAAATTGTCACAAAGCCGAGGCGGAAGATACAGGAAATTCTTCTAGATTGTGTTTACTGAGATGTAATTTAAAAGTGGCAAAAAATGACAGTCTGTTACAGTTTTGTCACGATTTTCCGGGGCTGCAACTGTACATAACATACGAGAGCAGCTTAATGTACGCAAACCTTACGACATGACAGCTTCGTATATATTCAGAGGGGAGCTATTGCTGGTCTTTAGTATTGTAAGAAGCCGAAGAGGGACGGAGAGGCGTAATAAGACAGAGCGAACGAAAATTTTAACACAACATTCGACTTCTCAAGGTTAGCCGTTTATATATTGTAGTTGTGGTCGAATCAGGCTCGTGTAAGGCACTATAGCCTTTGGAGTTAGCAACAGGCTCACTTGCGGCGAAATGACCAGGGGTTTCTAGAAGTTGTCATATGCACTGATTGAATTAAAAATTTTAAATTCAAGAAGGATTTTTATAACGATTGCCGCTTAAGGAGATAGTCGTACAAGAGAGTGGTAAATTAGAGAGGTTTTGCCGCATAAATTGATTTTATATTTAAACAAAAGATGCATGTAAAGTAAGAAAGTACATGTAAGAAAAGCCAAGACGAAAAGGATAAATCTGGAGAAAGTTCCCTTATAGTGTTAACTTTCCTTCCTTGCCATGCATCCGTTTATCAAACTTTCCAAAAGTCAACCTTTCAAATCGCTTGTTCGAAACATTTATTCTACTCCCAAATGTCATGATTCACTGAACTGAAACTGCTTGATTGCGCTATGACAAGTGCTGTATTACTGTTTTGAAAAAAGTAGTTCTAAGCTTCGAATATTCAAATGAAACATGGGGTGTGATCACCGAGAATAAAACTGTTCGCAAACGGCGTTTCAGTTTTTCAGGTGGCAAATTATTAAAACCACAGCTCTAACGGATTAGACTACAGCGACCAAGGGTGTACGTGTCTGTTCGCAGTTACATGTACGCCATCAGGATTTGAAAACGTTGCGTGCGTGAAGAAGCGACTTCGTTCTCTTCTTAACAGAAAGGTACTTAGCCTTCTGGCGCCACAGGAATATTCAAACTAATAATGATATCTCTTCATGAGCAATACTTCAGTTGAGTAAAGTGTGGTTGGACTGCTGAACTGTGACACGTATTAAAAAAAACTTTAAAATCGTTTAGATTAAAGTTTGCTAATGGTGAGGGGGGAGGGGGGGAAGAGTTCGTATTGTTATACTAACTAAGACAAAAATTGGAGTAAAAACTATGACTCTGTCTTGTCACTCAATTCTTTTATGTTAGAAATGTAAACTGATTTAGCGCACACTTCATTTGCTAGCTTGCACTAGGCGTTGTCTTTTCCAAAAAAGATCGATCAATAAATCAATAAACAAACAAATAAATAACTAATAGGCGATTTTTTTCTTGCAGCGAACAATAAAAAGTATACCTCTTTTAATAAATTCATATAAAAATAAGGACTGTGAAACTTTAAACAACTGATTAAATATGTACTTCGAACAAGAAATGCTGTGGCAGCTTTGGCAAGAAACGGAGATTTCACAGCAAAAACTAAGGCGATTATATCCCCCAGCTGTGTTTGTCACTGCTTCAACATTTTTCTCCACATAAAAAAGGTAACGAAAAATTTCTGTTGAGATATAAAACGATTTACAAATGGAGCGCGAATATTT
Source organism: Porites cylindrica (assembly GCA_964035525.1). Classification (NCBI taxonomy): domain Eukaryota; kingdom Metazoa; phylum Cnidaria; class Anthozoa; order Scleractinia; family Poritidae; genus Porites; species Porites cylindrica. Next base: position 23,166,183 of record OZ037779.1, on the reverse strand, counting down.
TAAGATAATGTACGGAAGCTGCGATTTTTGTCACAAATTGGAAAGTCAGCAGAAAGGTACGTCGTTTTGGTTATCACGCTTTTCAGTTTTAAATGTTGTCACCGACAAGCTTGAAAATAGCAAGCCAAGATGAATTTTTAATTTTAAGACGTTAACAACGTCTTGTTTTACTTTGCATATTTTATCACCCGTAAATAATACAACAACAAAAAGAGATCTTTGGAAACAAACAAAAGGTCAACCCCTACCCTTTTATATACCATTTTTGACGAAAAGTTACCCCTTTCGTATACCTTCTTTTGGCAAATGGTACTGCTTGTCACAAATTATGTGTGATGAGCCAGTTCTCTGTAGCGTTAATTCATTGAAAGTATATTTCTTCACATGTTCATATTTTAGAATTCTGTACTCTGTTCTACACTTAAAGAATTCACCGACATCAACTCGCGTAAAATGTCGATGATCTACACTCAATCTACACTCTCGATCAGCTCCACGACTCCGAACGACTACACTTTTCCAAGACTCTTGTACAAAGCTCAGTTCTCAGATCACGTGACGGGTTTTACCGCGATAATGACGCAATAATTTTCTCGCACCGCTTTCACATACCATTTTTAGACCTTTGTCTTTGTATATGAATAAATCACAAAACCAGAACGTTTTTTGGACTTTTTCACAGACATAAAATGGAACTGTCAGTACCGGATTCAGACCTTGAGATATGGGGTGGGGTCGGTCATCCAGACCCTTAGATAAGGGGAGGTGGGGGGGAACCGGTCTGCGAAAATTTTTTTTCGGCCCTTTGGGCCTCAGTTTCATCTAAAAATAAAGGGGGGGGGGGGTGGGGGGCTTCCCTCTGGATCCGCTACTGCTTGTTAACCCTTTTGGGTCTTTTCACCGAAAAAAAGACAGATTTTCCTACCTTTTCACTGAGATACTTCAACTACTGAAATCATTAGCCTTTCATATACCTGAAGCCTGGAAAAGGAATCCGTCCCTATCGGGAGGAGCCACCCCGTATAGTCCAGTATAGGGAGTATGATAAGGCTCCCTTAAATTAGCAATCAGGACAGCTTACCTCTTGCAGTTGTGAATTGTCGTACCTCCTAGCACTATTTTCACTCCGGGTAACGTCTTGTTTAAGTTGTAAACAGCATAAGCTTCCTCATAGGTTGCACCTCCCACCATAAAGACGATAATTTCTTGGGGCCTTGAAAAGAACACAATTCACACGTGAGGAAATACAGTGAAAGATGACGAGAAAATATTACTCGGTAAAGGGTGATTAACTAGCGACCTTTAGATTTAACTAAGTAGCACATCGAGTTCCTGTTCTACTTTGGAATTTCGGGTTAATTTCATTCCCCGAAGTATAACTCTTTTCTGTTGCTGACTAGCATATATAATTAACGTTAGGGATAAGAGTCGTGTGATAAGTAAATCGAGTGAGGCGCGCGAATTTTGTTCGAAAACTCGTACTTGTAATCAACCTCGAACTCCTGGTCTAGTGTAAGATAGGTATTTTATTAAACCACGGTAATTTTATCAGTTGGCGCTGTTTTAAATAAAAAGTAGAAATATAAATATATATCCATCAGAATTCTTCAAATATGAAATAAATGTGGAAAAATATACCGATATGTATGTATTATTATAAGGCGACTCGCAAGTTAACTATTATTCTGCAACCCATTCATGAACACACGGAAATGTTAGATATTACTGGACCTGTTCAGATATCATTGTATCGATTTGGGATATCTATGAATCCGTTTCAGTTGTCTGGTATCATTGTTCCAATTTTAGATATCATTATACATTATACTTACCATCTGTCTTCTCATTGGCTAAGAGCCTACAGTGAAGTTTGGAAATCAGCGCAACCTACAGATTAGTTAGTTATCTACTTCCAGATAACTGACTAATCTGTAAGATGTGCGCAAAATGCATGATTTCCAAGAACAACGTAACGCTATTTTCCGTACGACGGTGTGTTTGTCGTTATTTTCTTCAAAACAGTGTATCTAATTATTAGATTTGGTGTTTGTGACCTCCGAAACAATTATTAAGGCCTCGGTAACACTTGGCTTGAAATTGATTATTCCTGATATCACAAAAAACCTCATCCAATAATTGTTTATAAAGGCGTCATTTCACGAACACAAAAAATCAACTCCAGATGTCACTGCTTTTATCAGGTAGTGCAGCTTAGTGCCAATGTATAATAAGCTCTTGCATTGACTATTCACTTGGCAGATTACCTTTAACTTGCACCACTTATACCTTCTTCTACGTTTTCTAATAAAACTATGAAAAAAACAGCTGTAATACTTCATAACAACTGCACTTGTCCCACACAAAAACAAGCGGCCAAATTTTGAGGAAAAAATAGGCCTTGATTATAACATCCGCTGCCACTTTGTAATATTACTATGAGGACAACGATTGCGCTTTGTAATAAAAAAGAGTGGCAGTTTTTAACAACAAAGATATTGCCGCTTTTTGTTTTATTTGTCATTTATATAAAAGTGACTTATAATTTTTTAAGTGTCAATGAATATACATCAGACTTGCTCTTGTTTAAGTTCCCTAATTTCGACACTGAAATGAAATTTGCCCCATATTAATTAAAGGGCACTAGACGCGACAGTTACGTATTCTTTATTAAAGCGCACAGGGTCTTATTAAATTCTGTTTTTTCTTACCACCTGCTTCTGGTAAGCGCTTACCTGTCTCGAAGAACTGACGACCCCAGGTAAGGGAAAAAACTTTCTTTAAGTTTCCCTTTTATCAGGCTGTCTAGTGTTTCAGAAAGCAGTGGAGAGTGTTGAGTATAGATGTTCTCCACTCCCTGAAATTTCAAGTACAATTTGTTTTAATTAGGGTCATGTTCACACCATAGCCGATCGTTTTCTTGCCGACACGAAAATCTATCCTGTATAGTATGAGCACCAATCCTATATTTGACTGGCTCCCCTATAGAGATCGGCGCGGCAAAACACGACGACGAGGGCAACGGGAACATCAAAAAACAATAGGCTTAATGAGCAAAACAACAACTCTGCACGTGCATCAAGCTTTTTTGTACATTTCTTTGTCTTCACTGCACAACTACGACGTGAAATGACCAAATTTTAAGTTCACTTGGGAACGGGAAGGGCAAGGCGATAAATTCTACCATCTCTGTCCGAACTTGAGCGCGTTCGCCTCTCTTCAGCTTCAGCCAAAATCCCCCTCTTTTAAGAAACAGGGCGAATTGGGATAATCGCGAAAAAGTTTAAAATGATGCGAAGTCTGTTTTTCAGCGACGTTTTCATGGACGTCGCCGTTGTCGGATCGTAAGGTCCCTATTTTACAGAATTCGCGCCGAAATTCCCGTCCTGGGACGTCGTGTGTCAACAGAAGCCGTATCCGGTATGACTTTTCATCGCCTAGCCGTAAGGATCAGTTTGCTGTTTCATATTTTTCTACAAGTTGTTATTGTACTGATCCGGGTCTACAGCTGGGAGATCCGGCACCACTCATTGGTTTGTCGGTGTGGACTTGCTGATATTTTATACATTTTCACTTTCGTGCAAGTGTAAGAGCTGTCCGGTACAGCGTGAACAAAGCCTTAGTTAACCTCAACAACAACCGTAACGACGGCAAAGGCAATGCAGTAATGGCAAAACCTATGGCAAAAATAAAAACAACTTAGGTAATACTTGAAACAAAACTACAACAACAACAGCAATAGCAAAGCGCACAAAAGTACATAAACTTCAACGTTGTGGGCGAGTCGGCGATAAATGTAACGGATAAATAAGAGCGCGGTTTCAAATGCAAGTGTTTAAATGTAGGTTTTAAAAATGTTTCTAAGAAGGAATCCATTAGGAAATTGAGTAATTTTAATTTTCAGTAGACAAAAACCTTGTACCAGAATGATTTAAATAATATTGTATTCTTTTTTGACAGTTTTCAAGGGTTATAGATGTAATTAGTTATCTGTAATAGCACCAAAGAAAATTTCTCATGAGAGCCCGGGAAATAAATGTCAAATTTCACAAAATGACACCTTGCACATGAAATTTTCAGAATTTTAGCTGTGTTTTCACAATTCTTGTGAAATTTGACATTTTTTCTCTCGGGCACCCATGAGAAATAGTCTTTGGTGTTGTTACAGATGACTAATTAAGTCCAGCCTCCTCCTCAGGCGCTTCGATTTTCACATGGCAGAGGCGAGCGCGAAACGCGAGTGACTGATGATGAACCGCAAAGGGACCATGGGAAGGGTACAGACGGCAGGCGAAGCGACGTCTCGCCCGTTGTCTCCTTCCCGCCTTCCTTTCCGCGCACATTTTCATCGAAAGAGAGACGTCTGGGTACGGGGTAGAATTAAATCTATAGCTCTTAAAAAATGTAAAAAAGAATGCGATGTTGTTTCAATTATTCTGGCACAAGGTTTTTGTCCACTGCAAATTGAAATTATTCAATTTCCTGTTCCGTCTTGAATTCTTTTTGAAAAGTGATGTTCAAACAGATGCATAGACATACCTTTAATCCTTTAAAGAACCTTCTGGTAAGAGACAAGGGAGTTTTGTTTTGACCGAACAGATCACTGCTTCGAACATTTCTTCCTCCATATTGGATAAGAGCAGTTACTAGCTGAAAAGGGCAATACAATAGAAACTTCACTAGCTATTTTAAAAACTTCACTTGTTTTACGTTTATAAGCCACGTCGCTGGTTATCCTTACATGATACCAGAATCCAGATATAGTCACTTAATTCCTTGAATTTTGGAAAAATTTAAGGTGGCTCCGAACCGTCTCAACAGAAATTTTAAGACGACGTAGAAAGGTACATATTGACTTTCAATCATAATTCACAAACAAAATGTGAGAGTCACAGACTCCTTTGAGTTGTATGCGCGTAAAGCTAAAATTAAGGATATTTTAAGAGAATTATAACGTTGCTATGGTGATGGTAAAAATACTCAGCGGCCATAAAATGAAAAAGAGTTATAGTTTTGACCCGTCAAGGTTGAAGTTTTAATCATTTTTAATGAGCCACGTAAAGGGTACACTTGACGAAGTTCTAGAATCCGTTTTTCTAAATGACTGTATGTTCTGTACGCTTGGTGAACCGAGGCATTAGCAGTCTAGAAACTCGGAACAACCTACCGTGTGTTCGAGAAAATGAATGTGAGCTTAATTTCAATCGAAAACTATCCTTTAGAGCCTTAGGTCAAGTGAAAATGCACTAGTGTATCGCGGTAACATTAATTCTGCTGTGAAACAGAGGTTATTCCACCGAAAGTGTACTTCCAGCGAATATCACAGTTCCCTTAACGGTCGCCAAATAACAAGCGAAAGAGCAGTTTGCTTTTGTTACGTTTAGAATGTCTTGTTTGCTGATTTTGAGATTAAAATTGATTTCCGCTGCCAGTTTCTCTTTTATACCACTAAACTTTGGCAAGAAACTGGGCAGAGAACATCAAGAATCACGTGCACAACGAACGCAAACGGCAAGTATCACGTGATCATGATTTCCTAGCCACTTTAAATTTGCCTTGCGTCCTTCGCAGTCTTATTAAAAAACCATCCAGGAAGGTTGTTATCAAGTTCGTAAACATTGTGAGTATTCATTTTAATATTTTGATACGCTGAACCTTTCTTTGTTCCACTAAAAACCCTACTTTTGGGGGCTCTTCCGTATCACCAGTAGTTTATGTGAAAGCACTGGTAAATTGGAGTTGTTTAAAGATTATCTTAAGGCAACGTGACCGTGAAATAATTACCCTCAGAGGCTCTTACAATTCCAGGAAACAAGAATTAGCAAACTATATTTTACCATTAACACTTCAAGCAGCGCTGTAGAAAATAAATTCTAACTCCTTCAATATACGAATGTTAAGGTGAAGTTTAATTATGTAGTGAACTCCCTGCATTTTACTGCAGACCACAAAAGGCAAAGCCACGCTCGTCGCTTTTCGCAAAAGATATCAGTTCTTAATCACCGTAAAATTCCTCGTTCGCGTGCCGGGTCCGCTGCTCTTCACAGCCTCAACGCTAAGAAATTAAAACAATGCCTTGTGAGTGGTCCTTGATCAACTGCAACCGAGCTGGTTAAGAGTATTATGAATTCATTTGTAACTCCAAACACTCTTGAGATCGTGAAATGAGAGGAGTCCACTCGCTGGCTGTAAAGAATCGCTTAGCACCAAAGTACGAAGACCTATCTTCTTAGATATATTTTAATAGCACTGTTTTATTCCTTTTTTCTTTTTCGCTTATTTTTTTTTGCGCCAAATGACGGCTTGGGATGAACTCTAACCTGTGTCGCATGAAGAGGTATTGAATTAAGTGTTGACTAATATTGTGTACAGCACTGTCTTGTATTACTCAAGGTGGTTTTAGCTTTAGAGAATAAGCGTAACATTTGTCCACTCAAATGAGGGCAAATTGAGTAGTAATTTTATGGGACTGTTTTTCTGCTGCACGAAGTACGGAGTAGTACTTTGCTTTGGTAATCATTTTTTCTATGCTACTAGCCTGATTCTCAGACGTCCGGAATCGTTTATTATGTCTTATTTACGAGTTGGTCAGTTCTAACCCGGCTTCGGAATCAGTCCGTGGACAAAACTATAAAATGAAAGCTCGCCTGATTACTGAGTACTTTTCTATGACATTGTTTATACTGCTGTACATACGAGATGTTCATGCCATTTTTCAGACCAGTTTTAATTAGTTGCTAAAGTAAAGATTCAAATGATATAGCTACACTTTCCTGTGGAAAAGTAATATTGCGCCCTTAACACAGAAGATAAAGTGACCGGTGAGGCGATTGCATAACCTACATATGAACGCAAACGAACCAGCAATATCAACACGAAACGTGACTGTTCTATCATTGCAATGTTTCATCAAAGTTTGAAGTTACATTATGTAAGTAAAATGACCTGCAACAGCAACCTTCCGGAGTAAAGACCAAAAAAGAAAAAAAAAAAAAAAAAAAGAAACAGGCACGTATACAGGTTACATACTAATTATTGTATTCCAGTATAGGTAACGAAAAATGACTCTCAAAAACGCGGATTTTTGAGTTACTTTTAACAGCTAAAATTAGTCGCTCTTTGTTTTCGATTTCATTGAAGAACATTTTTCGCTCAGGCGACATTGTTACCTAGTTTCACATTGTTGCGCAAAACATGTGACGCACACGTCGGAGGAACTATATTGATCTTTCGAAATAAAAGATAATTAAGCTCTTTTGCTCTCCATAAAAAAGCAAATAAAGCTCAATTGAATATGTACATATGTGTTTGCCTAGAGATCTTTAAAAGATACGACATCATTTTTGCGTGAAAAGCATCGGGAAAGAGCCAAAAATTGCGTTTGATTCACAATAGTACCTGACGGGTTAAAGTAGGGAAACAGGAGTGAAATTTAAATTGCTAAAGATTTGTTTCGGGCGTGATGTTAATGACAATAAAGGTCGTCATAGGTTTTAAAATAAGAAACAATTCGGTTTTCTCAACAACTATTAAAACCAAATAATAGGTCATTGAATTGAAAGCAAACAGGAGACAGATATCTGCTTACATTATAAATGAAGGCCTATTTAATGTTAAAGACGCGAGATGAACAGTTTACAAGGCGTTAAAAAACTAGTTGTCTCAGAAAGAGATCAAATTGAGTGGGAGAGTGGTCGTTTAGAAGCATCACATTGCTAACTTCCCTTGGAATATGTAAGTTCAGTGTAAGTAAAATGATTGACGATCTTCTTTTTCATACAAACGGCTCAGTTTGGCCGATTGTACCCAATTTTTAATATCCCTATCAGCATTCGTTTGAAGCCTTCCGTATCAGGATTTCAGACTTCGGGACAATTGAAGTAAACCTTGAACACTAGGGTCTTAGTAACGAGCTTATTTGAAAAACCATTTGCCGCTGCTTAGCCGGCTTCAATGGCACCCATCTCCTGTCAGAGATAATAAACGTAAAGTCTGTTCTTCTTATTGATGGAAACTTCCGGATAGCATTTAAGAAAACTTTAAATGGTGTGGCTAAAAGCATAGACGTGCAGGAACAGATGCAAAACTTAGGCTAAAAATGAATGCTCAATATATGACGTTTGACGGAGAAACATTTTCAAGAGACACATACAACCTTTGCTCAATTTTTAAAGTCAGAGAAAAAGGCCCGCAACAGTAAATTGAAAGGATGATTTTAAATTTGAATGTAAAGTTATACACCATTATCCGTTGTCGTTCAATCTTTCAATCTATTACTGTAATTGCTATTCAGGCTATTTACTTGACTGCATTTACAGCAACACAACCCAAAAACATCATCCAATAAGGAACACATTTTCAAGTTTTCGTGTTTTCAGAAGTCAATTCAAAGCAAGTTAATCCCAAAATACGTCCCTCGGTTTTAATGTGTACTTGTTCTTCGCTTTTATACTTTCCATACTCATTACTGAGGGTATACAGATGCCGACGGCATTGTAAACCGGAAAATATAACGTCTTTATTGTTTCTTTATTGCAGACTATTACATTTGAAATAAAGAGGAGAGTACGGCAACGCTCAGTATTGCCTTCAGTACCGATAGCGATAACATCCAAAGAGTTTTTACTCTGATCTTGTTCGTGGAAAAGCTACACAAAGACGTGCATTGAGATAAAGAAACAATTGTGCTTTTAAATAGACGGCCGCGAAACAAAATTGCATACATTGAGAACTGGGTAAAGTCACGCTTAAGTACACAGAAGTTAAGAAAGGACACGTCTCGGGTGAAAACGTCAAAACATGTCTGCTAAAAACGAGAGCACTGTCACAGCGTTCGTTCTTTACGGGTGTCAAGCGTTCTTCATCGTTATTGCGAACAGCCTGATCCTGTGGTTAATGCGGCGAAAACGACGTCTTCGTACCACAACAAACTTCATGCTAGCAAGTCTTGCAGCCAGTGATCTCCTAACCGGCTTGCTCGCGGTACCCATGGTTATTGCGTGTTCGATGACGCTCATTAGGGACGTGTGTCTAGCCATGGACATCTTGAACCGTTTCTTGGCGTTCTCTTCCGTGGGACATTTAATGCTCCTGTCCATCGACCGCTACATCAGAGTAACCAAGCTGCTGCAGTATCCCTCGATCGTCACTGATGAGAGAGTTGGCTGGATGCTGGCATCTGTCTGGGTATTTGCACTCGTTTCCTCCATGATACAACTTGTTTGGATCCTAAGCTCTTTCGTAAATGACATGAGTGAAGCCACCCTCATCCGCATTGAGATCGGTTACGACATCTTTTGCGTGGCCACAGTAGTCGTTCTGCCACTTCTTCTAATGACCATGATTTATACCAAGATCTTCGTTAATCTTCGGCGACAAAGTCATGAAATCCACAGCGAGCTGTCTAGTGAACAATCGTTGGATCGAATCAACGTGGGGAGAAGAAGACTAAACGAAAAGAAAATCGCCTCTTTGTTTGTAGCCATGATCGCAGTTTTCATCTCTGGTTTATTTTTCTACTTTCTTTGGGCGATAATGGACGACTTTGAAGTCAAAGCATTACATAGCCTCTCTGCAAACGCTATGAACAATATAACAATCGCTATACTTTTCTTCCGCTTTCTCACCGCGTTATGCAACCCTCTTTTATGCACTTTTATCAAGCAAGACTTTCTAGAGGCGTTGAGATCGCTTGGCGGAGCAGTAAGACACTCGAGGAGCTCAAGGAGTACAAACGTTACCTCCATGTAAAAGCAAACTTCACATTATGAAAGTTACCAAAGTCAGAAGTCGTAAAAACGACAAAATTCATTTCGTAAAAAAACTGAAGAGCTTATAACTTATATAAAAATCAGTTAGTTAATCATACATCGGGTATACTTATAATAGATAACATTAGAGACAGGAGTGATTATATAAAGCACTTACAAAGCTAAGGTTACCAATTTCACTGTGTAACTTGTAAGTCTGATAATTTTTCAGTGTCCTGTTCGCTAAATTACCTTTAAAAGGCCTTTGCGGACTTGTCGGAGACATCTTTCAAATGTTATAAAGTGCGAGCACTGAACCAAAAAAAATCGGGATTTTTATTGTTTAGACTCAACAACCCGTGCATTTATATCCTTAATCGTGTTTCCACTTTCGAGTAAATGCAATCGTAGGAAATAAAAATAGAAATTGTGTAAAATGGGAGATCGCGGTAAACCCAACGCCAATGTGGCCTGGGCTCGATTTCAGTCTACGCTGGGAACATATGAAATAAGTTTGACGGTGATTCTCATTCTTCATTCGAGTTCACTTTTATCAACAGTTCTAAATTCCACTTCGACCTGGGATCAGAGATCTTTTCGTGTAACACAAAGTTGAATTATTATTCAGAATCCTATCTTATCGACCAAAACAATCCAAAACCGAGGGATTATTTTGAACAATACTCCCGGTGAAGTTTTAGAACGAAGCTGTCCAACACAGCCATAGATCTAGTCTATCAAGGCTTAAAATCAATCAGGAGATGGGCATCCTGTTTTAAACTTGATAAAACACTAGTATACTCAGTCCTTTTCTTAGTACTTAGTAGACTTAGTACTTTGTAGACGCTTTGTAATCCGGCTTTTGACATTGGATTAGCCTAGTTTAAAAAGGCAACAAAGTCTTATCTTAAGTCTCTTAAGCCTTTGTATGTTGCCTAGTACAAGAAAGTTAAGGTGAAGTTCTTAGTGGAAGTTTATAAAATAGAGTGGACTGTTTTGCAAGAATGAACTGAAATTTGCAATGGAAGGAAAAGAAAAGGAAGAACGACAAGAAAGCGCGATTAACTTTCATACTTTTTAGGCTCGACCAAACTGAAACTCCCAAGTTTAAAAAAAAATTAATAAAAAATGTAGGGGTTTAAAGACAAACGGCGTGATAGACAACGCCCAAGAAAATTCTGACTAAATAAGGTAAGGGATACCATTCCACACACAAGACTAAGGGAATGACTGGCAATATTACAGGAAAGTGAAGTCTTTCTTTTGATGATAACATTTAAAGGTGTCATATACAGAATCTGCAGTTTACCACCACAACGCCTTCTGAACAGCGTAATGAACTACATCAAAGAAAAGAGCTGTTTAGCAACTTTCATTAAGACGGTCACTTTAGAACTATCCACAGACTCGCAAGTTAGGGCCACCTTGTAGGGCATAAAAACGGTACCACAGGAAAGTACTGTTCACTCTCTTTTCAATCCAACGGTCACAATTCAGGTTTTGATTCAAAGACAAAAAGTTAGAGCCAATTTAGATACAGCCATCAACAGCAAAAAGGCAAAAGAGTGATCAGTAGAACTTCATCCAGAAGTGACGCCCCCGCGTTTGCTTCTGACTACAGTGGAAGAGAAGATTTCCTAAGATTAGTTCCCCTTCTCTTATCTAAATTATCTTGCCTGGCGGAGAAAAAATACCCACGGCAATTAGCATTCACAGTTAACGCTCCCTGGATAAAACCAAGCATTAGCTTAAAGGCAGTAAAAGGTTACAATGAACTTGACGATGAAAGGCCTACAATTACACAAAGATGTACGAAAACTATGAAAAGACTGACCTACTAAGAAGATCGGTTAAGATGCATTCAACTGCTGGCGCACTATTTTTTATATGTTTTACGAATGGTAAATTATTCTCTACACAATAGAGTACACTATTTCATTTCGAGACACTTTTTTTTCTTGTAGCAAAAACATCGTTTTCGACATTTTCTCCGCACTTCTTCAAGAACGAAAATTACTAAAAATCAAAAACCCTAAAAGTAAAGCAAACAAGCTAAAAACTCACATTCGATCCTTCTCATAGATTTACTAATTTGCACGACAAGTGTACTAGTGAAATCGCGCGGCGGAAATAGATTCGCCTTAAGTTACTAGAAAATACGTTCTCGATATACATTCTTCGATAAAATCCTTGATAAAGTGTAGAAGACATCCATTTCACTTGAGTATTGTTAATAATCAAAGACCTAAATATAGCCTACATTGGTCGAGATGGAAATTGCAAATATTGGTTTCTAAAGGAGCAAGGAATCCTATCATCATTTACCAAGTAGTTGTATGTTATCAGAAAGGCGGTTTTTAAAAGCTTAATACATCACAAGAAAAAAATAATAATTGCTAATTTAAGAGTACGTATTCGGGTAAAACTGTTGTTAAATCTGGAGAGTCTAGAAAAAATTCTCTGATGAAAGGAATATTCATGAAAGAAACCTACTTCAATTAAAATCTACATAAATTACTGATAAATTTTAAGTGATCTGAGGGGTCGATTTGGCAATACCTAGCATACAGAACTAGCCAATGTTACCATAAACAAGTAAGTTCTACAGCGCGCGGCATTTAATTTCAAACCAGGTGGCGTGGACATAAAAAAAGAACGAACTCAGTGCATGTTGCAGGGTAGCAGACTGCATAAAAAGTGAGACATGACTTGCATACATATGAAGAAACGTTATCGAAATTTATAAACAGAAACAGAGAGGAAAGCTACACATGAATTAACTAAGTACATAATAAGAAGAGCACGTAAAGGTGCTTTGTGGTTTGTGTCTAATAAAAGAGACACTTCTTTGTCAGATAAATTCAGTTCCTGTCTTATCTTATCATTTAAGTAACAATCGAATATAATTAACAATTATTCCTCGATTGCGAATGGGCTTTGCGTCAATAGCCCGTGAGGCCGAAGGCCGAATGGGTTATTGACTCAGAGGCCATGAGGGCGAGAGGAATAATTGTTTTAGTAAAATCCAACTAGCTGGTCAAAAATATCGAGACAAAAAAGCTTTAGCTAGTTAAAGCTAGACTTCAATCCTTTTTTGCCGCCAAAAAGCCGGCGCTTTTCGCTACTAGTGGGCTATAACATATAGCCTAGTAGTAGCTCAACCAATCAGAACTCAGCAGCGATAATAGACCACTAGTTGGATTTTACTAAAAGAGAGATACCCTTTCTAATTTGAGGAGGCTGGGACTAGTCTTACCAAGGGACCAGTCCCCCAACCATATAATAGACCATTTTCAAAAAACCATGGGGGTTTTCTCTAAGGAATAAGTGAATGAGTTACGCTAACCCTGCCCACGGTTCTCACACATGACCCTAACATTTAAGCTTAAACATCGATACCTATGTCAGATCTGACACTTAAATGTCTCTCTGCTTTCGGACCAAAACTGCTCAAAAGCCACAACCATATATAGGAAGTACCAATCGCTGCAATGCGCATGCGCATTCCATAAAACAACAGTCAAGGACGTAATAAAAGTTACTACCTTCTTATAGTGCTCGCTGACTCCTCGTCTGGACAGCACGTTTAACAGGCCACCAACGTCATTACTGCTGTGTTTTTCGTAACGCAACGCGTACAGGGACACCGCTCTCATCATATCAAGTTCAGTCACGTTATCGTTTGCCAGCAGACGACGAATACTCTAAGACAATAATAACTCAAATCAGGACAGCCGTCTGAATAGTACAACATGGTAATGCAAACACACAGGTTGCGGCATCGCACAAGATTTCGGCCAGTTCAGAGTTTTACGCCGAGGCCACAGGTGTCTAAAACACTTATGAAAGTTGATGACGGTTTCAACTACCAAGCTACCCTGGGTTCCAGAGACTTTTCATACGCGGTTTCCGGTTTCGGTCAAGTAATAGAGAGCTTTAGATTTGAGGACGAGAACAAGTACCAGTACGAGATTTAACTTAAAGTTTTTACGCGTGTTTTAAAAAAAAAAGCCACTCCGGAAAGCTTCATTTTACTTTTTTCACCAAAAAAAGTTAGTATGGTTATTTATACTGAAGCAGGTTAAGCCCTCTCCCGATAGCAAAATGATAAAACTTCTCACATTTATTTTGATAACTTGTTGCCGCCACAAAACCAGTCGTAGAATGACGACGGCTATCACGTTTTCCCGCCAACTCACGCGCGCACAATACTTAGTATTGAGACAATCTCGTGCTCGCAGTCGTCCTCGTCCTCGAATCTAAAGCTCTCTATTTCTAAGGACCCATCTCCGAAGCATCTTCGCCGCACTCAATGGCCGAACACGAGAAAAAACCTCTGGTACCAGCCCAGGGTACTACCAAGCCTGCTGGGCCGCAAACTTATTGTCTATAATCACTTTGCCTACCATCTGTATCAACTATCCGGCACTGTGAAAGTGGATAATTGGTGATGAACTAATTTTAAAAACTAATTTTAGTTTTTAGCTTTTCACGCGTTTGTTTCTCCCCTGAGTTCATATGCTCAAACTTCGCAAACAACCAAACTGGATGACACTTTTAGAAATGTCAAAAATCACTAGCGACGTAAAGGTTCTTTCAAGTAATCAGGAGAGGCAAACTGTTTACTGCGCTTTTCACAAACATGCGAACTCTAAAGTTCAAAAGCCGCCTTCACAATTGCGTTTTTCCCTGTCGTCAATCATAATTACGATCACAAGCAACGAACCTTGAAACACAGAAACTCACAAAACGGATCGAAATCAACCAATCAGAAGTCACAATCCATGACCTTTTAAACCCGTTAAACTTAAGTTTTGTTTCCTAAGAGGTCCGTTAAGATGATTGACGGCAGCGAAAAACGCAATCGTCAGTTGGCTTTTGAACTTCAGAATTCGCATGTTTGTGAAAAGCGCAGTTAGTCTGACCCCGATCTGAAATTATCCTGAGCAAGATCTGTGGAGTTGCAAAAAAGTCTGAAGGACTATCTAGGAGTTTAAATGACGGTTATAGAAATACTTGCCTGGAGAGCAGAAGAGTGGTCATTCTGACAAGCTAGGTCTTGTTCGACTTCGGAGACATCTAGAAGCGATTTTTCGGTCACCAGACGGGATAACTCGCCCACAATAGTCACGTGTTTAGAAACGGTTCCTGACATTTTCTTGAACTGCGGATAGTTTTCCACGAAGGCCTGTTAAGCAGACAACACGATAAGCACAATTACAACTACAAAAAAAGAACAAATATCTCGGGACAAATTTGCATTTGTGGGGCTTTTTTCAATTCACACATGCCCAACCCCTTCCCCGGCCCCGCCCCACAAAAACCTTTGTATCCAGGATTTTTACCAAATTTCAACCTGGTATAGGGTGGGGAGGGAAAACTGCAAGCAATTTTCGAGAAGGATGCAATGTTTTATGACGAAACCCAGAAATTACGGAAAATTATGAATACTACATTACTGTCTCAAGGATTTTTGTGCAGGATTGCAGTTACCCTTGCAAAAGCTACAAAAGCATAAAATTACCGCAAGCAACACATTACAAGCCGCCAGTTTTCAAAACCTGTCAAAATCTAACAAAGCTAGGAACAAGAACAGCCCTTAAACTTCCCGTTTAGTTGATCAACCGAAGATTTCATCCATTTGAGATTCAATAAGGTAGAGCCTTCTTGAACATCATAACGGGTAGAACTACTTGAAGGAAAGTACTCGGGTGGTCTTTAACTCTGCTACACAACAGTATTCAACGGTGCGTTTTTAACCAAACCTTTCTATTGATTGATTTGATTCTTCTGAGAATGATTACTTAGGGTGTTTTCCATTAAGCCAAAATTTCAAGTCCTAGTTCTGAAATTTCGTTCGAATTATAAATGGCACGGTCTGAACGAAACTTGCCGTTTCGATTTTCAAAAATTATACTACAGCTTCTAGTCCTACTTTTATACCGAGAAGTAATCAAAACTTCGGTCAAAACGTAAGTGAAGTGCTGCGATTCGGTTGGAAACTTTGTTTCGATCGCAAACAATGTCTCCTGACTTTTCCTTGCTTAGTTCCACTGGCCTCTGACCGGTCGGTCTGGCATACTGGATACGCTCGACGTTCTTTATCTACAGTTTCGCAAAACCAATGTAAACGATGTACTCATACCCCAAAGTACTGCCGGGTACTCGGCGCGACCTTTTATACCAAAGAACCATTCAGTGGCTTGAATGGTCACACTATTAACTATTTCATCTACAGATTCAAAAGTTCGAACCACCCTGTACAGCGTAATAAACAGTGCCACAGGAAACTGCTGCTCCGTAGCTTTTACTTGAATGCTCACAGTTAGCAACTTCATCCACAGATTCAAAAGATAAAACCACCTTTTACACGAAGGAAAACACTGACCACCGCCTAAACAAACTGTTGACTCAAACTCAATTTTTGACTCCAACTGTAACGATGAACAGAAGAGCTAAGAAAACGAACAACAAGAATGTTCAAACAGTTAACAATAGTACGGGGAGAAACTAGGTGGTAGGGCGAAGCAAATCTGCGTGAAAGGATCGGATTTGGCAAAGATTAAACTGATCTTACTTTCATGTCGGAGATGGACTCCAGTTGTTGATTACTCTTCACAGTTCGCTGAAATTCTGTCATCAGCGTCTTAATGTTTTGACCAATTTCTCCAAAATTCAAATACAAGTTCTGTTTCAAAAACGGGAAAAGAAAAGGAGAAAAAGTCAATGAACAGGTAACTACTTTATAGCACATGGGGAAGTCTGTTCGTGTCCGTCTAATAGAGGTCTCGATTAAGAATGAGCAGACTGTGTTGAGGTGCTGTATTGGCGAGTCAGCTTTCCAGGGTTAAGAAAAAATGACTTTATTAAATATATATCTGCATGGTGGCGGCTTTGTAGTCTATAAACTTACCTTTTGGTAAAACTCGTCATGTTCAGCTGACAAAACAACTTCCTGTCAAATTCGTAAGCAAAAATATGAGAAAGAGAATGAAAAGGAAAAACAAACTGATGCCGTACAAGGTAAATGTACAGCAAACCCAGGGAAACAAAAGAAACTGGGTAAGTCATATTTTCAACAAATGAATGTATAAGATTGTCCCAGGTTTGCGTTAGGGTTAAATTAAAGTTAGACAAGAAATTACAGCAAAACCAGGCTACTTTGGGACCAACCCGATTATGCGACTACCTCACTATTACATCTTACTACCGTAAATGATCTCATAGACACCCTTTCTCAAATAAACGCCTCTTGTCTAATAAACGCCCTCTTATTAGACGCCCCTCTGATAAACACCCCGTGTATAATAGACGCCCTGCATGACAGAGCAAAATCATTCAATTCATCCAGTTTCTTGTTTGATTAAAAGAGTTTGAATCCTGTCTAATGGCAAATTCAAAATAAGGATTCTGACAAACTGATCTCTGAACGGCCTCGACGCATCAATGGTGTACTGGATGGTCTGCTATTTGTTTGCCGTGCTCTGGTATATTTGCCGAAAGCATGTTAGTTTTGTGGAGTTTGTTGCAGTTATGACAATAAACGCCTCCTATCCACTAAACGCTCTCGCTTCTCTTGGGCTCCCAGAATTAAAAAGACGCTCCGGACGATTATTGGGTCATTTAGGGTACGTTATTTTAGCCCAAACGCACAAGAAAAAAATCATCAGTCAATTTCTTGACCGAAACACTTCTTGTTAATACGACCGCCTTGTTATTGTGACCTCCTCGTTAATGTTTCCAGGTTTTAATGACCCTTGAGTGGTCTCGGTAA
Organism: Porites cylindrica; assembly: GCA_964035525.1. NCBI lineage: Eukaryota > Metazoa > Cnidaria > Anthozoa > Scleractinia > Poritidae > Porites > Porites cylindrica. The sequence continues at coordinate 23,148,663 of OZ037779.1, read as the reverse complement.
CTGGGTTTTACTGTACCCTTCTCTAAAATATGATCGACAGTTGTCGTTAGCTCTTTTGCTTCTTAAAAAAACTGGTGTGAAAGCAGACAATCTGCAACACTGTCTACTGTATTTTTTCGCTTTACAGAAATCTGCCTTTAACTCAAACGGTTTTTACAATAATCGCGCCAACTTTTCACTGAGTAATGAATTGGTGTTACAACTCAATCTTATTTTAGACTGTTCACAGTAAGATCATCGAGATCGAGAGCTTTGCGTTACGGACTACCCATCTTGCATGAGTGTCAAAACTACCTAGGGACCAGGGGCGGTTTGGGAGGAAGCGAGAAAAATATTTTTCTCCCCCCCCCCCGACCCCTCCGAGCTATAATCCCCGACGCCCGCCCACTCGGTAGATTTGAAAATCAAGATAGCCGTGACGGTAAGACGCAGTATATCTAAACGATCTCACGAAAAAATAGGGGGACTATGAACAGTCTAATCTTATTTGGAGTCTGTCCACTTAGGTGAAATAACGATACTAAATTTAACCCTTTAGGTCCCAAGAGTGACCAATATCAATTTTCTCCTAACAATATCAGCAGATAATCAAGAGTAAAGGTTATGAGAATTACTAAATTGATTACCAAAGGGAGAATGCTTTGATCTTAAACCAAATTCTCTCAACTATTCTTAGAAGAAAGGTATGGAGATCAGTCTGGAGAATTTGTATGTGGATCTTGGGGCTTAAAGGGTTAAGGGGAAGGGCCGCTCAAATTGTATTCCTACTTTAAGAGGAGATCAGTTACCAGCTCCAATAGCTCAAACGTAATAACTGTAATGGCCAGTACCTGTAGCTCCTTGGAAATACCAGGACACCTTGACATGTCAACTCTGTTATTTCTAATACCAATCAGCTCGTGAACCATGGCTTGATACGTCCACTAAAATAATATTACAAGAAATCAAGAACCAAACAGCGAATGAGGAAACTTCAAAATGTTTTCTTGTCATTAAGAACCAAACATTTACACAGAATAATATCACTGCTACTGACTCAACAAGGCCAGACTTAACAATTTTTTCAGGGAAAAGTGGGTGTCTGTTTGGTGTTGTAGAAACTAATGTTGGTTCACTTTTGCGTTGTGGTGTGGGCATTGTTTGGTGTCTTTTCAAAGTCATTATTTTGGTGATTGCAACCGTCTGCAACACCAAGAAACGACCAGAAAAGTGAACTGTCTATTCAGCATTAGAAAAATCCAACTAGTGGTCTATTATCAATGCTGCGTCCTGATTTGTTGAGCTACTACTAGGCTATATGTTATAGCCCACTAGTAGCGTGGTTGAGCTACTACTAGGCTATTTGTTATAGCCCACTAGTAGCGCAAAGCGCTGGCTTTTTGGTGGCAAAAAAGGCTTAAAGTCTAGCTTTAACTAGCTTAAGTTGTTTTGTCTCTATATTTTTCACCAACTGGTTGGATTTTACTAACACAATATTATTCCTCTCGCCCTCCTGGCCTCTGAGTCAATAGCCCATTTGGCCTTCAGCCTCATGGACTATTGACTCAGAGCCAATTCGGGCTTGAGGAATAATATTTATTGTTAAATAGCCAGGTCTAAGAAAAAATCAAAACAAGGTATGAAAAAACTTGAATGCCACCTTGTCCTTTGGTCAAGTCATTTTAGTTTATAGCTTGCTGAGGCCACTGAATGTGTGTCTTTACAAATTAGCTGGAAGATAACTTACCGGACCCTTGCTCATTGGTTCCTTGTTAGCAGAGGCCCATCCTTTCCTTGGCGTTCAGCAGGCAGGAGGAAAAGATCTCAGTGATCATCAGTCTTTTCCCCCACCCACAGAATACCAGGGAAAAGAGCTAAACCTCCTCTAGCAAGGATGTTCATTGGATAAGTGAACACACAAAATTACCACCCTGGACCTGGACCATTGGAAAGAACTTTGAAAGCCCTGTGTAATGTTCTCTTGCTCAGGCTTGAGTGGTACCAAACAGCCTCTCAGTCTTAATTGTGTGGTTCCAAAAATTATCCATACCTCCCCCATGGAACGGATTTTTCCTTAGACCCCTCTACCTCTCTGGAAATTCCAGTCAAGCTTCATACATTTACTTAAATGTTTGGGCCTTTGAGATCCCTTCTGTGGGGGGAGTATGGATATTTTCTGGATCTACACATTGTGTCACTCACATACTTTGGGCATACTTGTCAATTGGGCAAATGAAGTTAAAGGTACATGCGGTGATGTACTAGTCAAATTTGGAACTTACTTGATTCAATAATGGGGTCACGGGATCATCTCGTCTGTCCAAAATCAACAAAAGAGGAGGGACATCTGTTCTCCTGAAGTCAAACAATTGTGCTTCATCGTTTATTTTATGCTGAAAATAACATTAAAAAATTAAAACAAAGCACATGTCTATTTTATATTAACCATAAAGTCTATTATCAACAATACAGTAAATGTCAGTTGTTTAATATATTCTGAGTCTGTTTTTCTTTCTCACAGGCTGATGCAAGGGTAGACCATAATTATTATTCCCTGACAGTGACACTTGTAACAAATACACAGGACACATATATACCTACCTTTATATTCTCAGCTAGTCTCTTAGCCATCTCAGATGAATTCTGGTATCTAATTATTGGACATTTCTTTAATGAGAGTAACACTGCCAATATCCCCTGACATGCACGGTCGATAGCATCTATATCCCATGCTCCAGCCTGAAACAGTATTTTATTTTAATAACAATTCCAACAATTCCAAGTTACTTGAAAGGTTAGGTAAAACGCTTAACAGAATGCGGTACAGCGCATTCAATGAAGCTAATTGCTCTATTAAATTCCAGTCTGAAGAGAGACTCATGTAAATATATAAATAATTTTTTAACAAGAGGTTCAATCGTGTGAAAGCTCCACAAAAATAATGAATAATTTGATGTAAGAGGGTATAACATTCCTGAAAAAATACAGATGAATGAAAGAAGACGTCAGAAAAAAATTAGTACTTAAAAGAAAAATTAGAAGAGCATTAAAAAAACTTTAGAAAAATCAGGGTAAAGGAACTTATTGCTCTTTTTTATCTACGAAACTCTAGATCTCCTACTACTCTGCTAGGATGAAACATTTTTTTTATACATTTTTTGACAAGCAAGCTTTTAAATTATATATTTTGTTGAGGTGCCATTGAATGTTAGCTGTAAATCTAACTGACATCTAGAAAGTGGGAAACTGTTATGAGAGTTTATGGACCAATATATTGAACATACAACCAGGAAAAACCCAGTTAGAAATATATGTATAAATTACTTACCCGTGAACAATTTGGAAGGTTCAGAGTAAACACATGAGGGCTAACAGCATAAAAATCAGAGTAAAATTCCTGTCAAAAGTACAAAAAAAAGAAAAGGAACTGATTCAACCACTTTGTTACTAATTTTGGTAAATAATACAGAAAAAATCTTATTGAATCAAAAGAGATCCTTTGTAACCAAGATTTGAGTACATGTAGATGACCATTATTTTATGACCTCAAATTGGATCAAAAAATGTACCCCTTTGTGAGTACATACCCTTGCTCTCTAGGAAAAAAGCCTGTACCTTCCACTGCATTTCAAAATATATTTAAGTGTAGTTAACCATGTACAGTAATAATGGGTGGTCCTAAACTTAATCATGTTTACTCCCAAAAGAAAAAAAATACAGATGTTTACCTGTACTTCTCTGACAACTTCGTGGTCATCAGCTTCTGCGATAGCACGAATACTTGGCTTGCCAATGAAATTGGAGAAATCTAAACAGTGCAAATCAATAATTTACTATGGTTATATTCAGTTCTGGACTGTGTAAAAAATAATTGTTATTTAGTGCTGACAGTTGTATAAATAAACAAACCATGTTTTAGACACTTTTCCAAAAAGAATTCTTTTAAGAGTACTCAGTTATCAGAGGTGTTTGATTATAATGCATGATCTTGTATCAAATGAAATAAAAACTTACACAAATAATATACCCCATACTTGGGATTTTTCAGTTCACTGCAAAGATGCTCAACATTCTCCTAAAAGGAATAAAATAATGGAAAGTGCTTATAAATATTAACACGTCACATCTTAATTTTCTGCATCACTTCATCATAATGACACAGTGTCAGTGTCAAAATCACTCATACCCAACCATAATGCCAGTGCTTATAAGCCCAGGGCTGTCATACAAGTAGGTGGCGAATCCAACTACTAGGGATTTTGTTTGGTTCTATTTTTCTTCTATTTTCCTACAAAAGTAGGTGGGGGTCATGTTTATAATAGCCAGGGAAAAAGGCCCCTTGGCCCTTAATGATGACCATGTAAGCCCCCCTAGTCATAAGTGCCCTCCCTCCCCCCCAGTTATAGGCCCACCTACCTGTAAACAAAAAATAGATGCGATTATAAGCCTTCTCCAAATGTATTTTACAGAGATTTTGTTACCTGTGTGTCCTGCATCCCTGACATATAGAAATCCCCAAAGACACAAAATAATTTGTGGCATGTGTCTCATAGGACGCAAAGATCAATCAATCTCAACATGTGTATTTGTAGAAATATCCCGTTCGTGTAATTACTGTGGCAGTTATATGGCTGTTATTTAATGATGCATATTTCTGTTAGCCCTTGTTGTGCTTTAATATAGAAGGACTATATTTTAATTTCAGTATACAGTCGAACCTCCCGCAGGCGACTACCCAAAATGCAAAGACTTAATGGTCCTTTACGGGAGGTGGTCGTTTACAAGAATCGGACAACAGGAGGTCTCTTTTGAGAAGAGGTCCAGGCACATCTGCTTTATAGAAGATAATTCATTGCATGCAATGTCTAAGTCACGACATGTGTAGTTCCATGTTGTCAATAACGTTTCTTGTATATTCTAAGTAGCATAGTGTACACAGCAAAGATACAAAGAATGAATCGTCGAATGCATCAAGTAGTCACTTACAAGAAGTTAAAAACAATGGTAAATCATTAACTGTTAGGCCCAAAAAGTGGTCGCGGTCGCTTACAGGATGTGGTCATCTACAAGAGGTTCCAACTGTTAGGCTTTGACTGGGAAAATTTTGGTGTTTTGGATTGGCTACTGTTTATGGGAGGAGGTCGCTTACGAGAGGTGGTCGCACATGGAGGTTTGACTGTACTGTAAAACAGAGATTTGTGCCAGAGTCTGTCTGGTCACATAAATGCCCGAACATTTTCAATTTTGGACTTGTTTTTATTTTTACTGGGACTCATTGGTTCTGGACTGGGACTCATGACTTTTCACAAGATGAGTCCAAGGACTCATGCTAACTATTTGCAACAAAATCGCTGATTCAAATGGATAAATTGATTCATTACAATGTTTTGTAAACACCAGTAAATGCAAAATGTATTTTGTTCAACACTGCCTAAGCCTGTTTTGATGCCTTTTTTCAGTTCTGTTTTATAAACCCCCTTGGATTTAAGCCCCTCCATTGCAAGCCCTCCTAAAACCTGCTATGAAGATATAAGCCCAGGGCTGCTGCATTTAATCCTTTAAGTCCCAATAGTGACCAACAGCAATTTTCTCCTAACAATGTCCATACATTGTCAACAGATAAGGTTGTGAGGATATAAAAAATGATCACGAAAGAGAAAATGCCTTGATGTTTTATCAAATTCTCTGAACTAATTCTTAAAGGAAACGTATGGAGATCAGTTTGGAGAATTTGTATGTGGATACTGGGGCTTAAAGGGTTAATCATTTTAGATGTTTCTTGGTGCTGCAGAAAACATTATTGGCTAGCTATTGTGTTGTAGTGACATGGGAATTTAATATTTGATATCTTTTCAATCTTCTGTCTTAAATTATCTGGTCATCACATCCTCCTACAACAAAATAGCCTACGTAGCAAGCGTTTCCAATCGAGTTATTGCTCCAAAGTTAGAGCGGAAGCAAAAAAAATGGTTGAAAGGGGAGGGGGAGGGGAGAAGAGGAAACGCTTGCCCGCAAACCCCACGATTCTGGAAAATAGTGGGGTTTGCAGGCAAGCGGTTCCTTCTTTCCCCTCCCCCTCCCCCATCATTCATTTTTTTTGCTCTTGTCCCAGCTTTGTAGACGAACCTCGCAAGGATACGCTTGCTACGCAGGCTAACAACAAAAGGAAACTGACGTGACCATATTTTGGCAACTTACTCTTGTTGGGCGTAGGAAACATATTGCTTTCAGATGTTTCATCGTTTCCCGTCCACTAGTGTCAATTCTTTCAAAAAGATAAACTTCCTTCTGTAAAACTTCACTTTGAGTATATACCATGCTCACAACTCCAGTCTTTGACAAAACAAGAAAATATATGAATGAAATAATAGATAACATGTAATAAATTATCAAAATTATAGTGAAAATCATTATTTCATTGCATCTGAAATTATTACTCCCTGCACAGACTTACACTTGGTTTCTTTTACGTTAATTTCTTTCTATGACAATTTTTTTAGCTCTAGTTTTAGAGTTCTTCTTTGGAACAAGTGCAAAATTACATGAGTGTTAAAATAAAGAAGAAGAGTGTATATAGATCACATAAGTAATAATAATATTGTGATGTTCACTTCAGGTTTTGAAATATTTACATCCCCCGTCTCTTAGATGGACTGTTCTCTCTGGTATCAGTAGTGACCGCTTACGTGTAATTTTTGTGTGTAAGAGCCTGGACTTACTTAGTGTACATGTAAGCTTACATGTATTAACTATAATACAGATTTCAAATTCAATTCAAATCAATTCAATTGAAATCCAAATCCCACTTTTTGTGTAAATTATTGATATTAAATCATCTACAATATAAGAAAAAAAAAAGACATTTTTAAATGAAGATCTAAGCAAAGGGTGGTCATGTTATGACAGATTATTGATCTCTTACAGTTTCCTTGTCCATAAGAAGAACTTTCATCCCTGGTCCACTGTCCTCGATCATTTTAGTGACATATTGCTTTACTGCTAAAATGACATTCATGGTTCTTAACTTCAATTTGAAACTCGAATTTTGGAGTTTTTTAAGAGAGAAATGAGCGATGATTTGATGATGTTGTTGCTTTGATCACAAACCTCCAGACGCCATATTTATTTTCAGTGACATTATCGTACCAGTCTCCGATGGGCCAAATTTTTGTTAAAGTTAGGGAGGGGAGCGAATGTTCACAGCGACAAAAAAAAAAACATACATTTTTTAGTAAGAGCCCTGAGCTTATTGCCCAGCATTCTGTTTTTGTCGTTATATTTTTCTAGTGGTGACAAAAATGTTACTTTCTGTCAAATTTTGCTCAATTGATGATCAAAAACTTTCAAAACCGTAGACTCTACCCTCCACCCCAGGCTCTACCCTACCCGAGAGAAAATTCGAATTCTTAATGCGCATGTCAAATATTTGTTCAACATGGCCGACGAGGTGGTTGATTTAGAAGTTGCTCGCCAGAAAATGAGACAGTGGCGCGATGAACCTCTTCGAAATAGTGAAGAAGTCACGGAACTCGGTGAGTGTCTCATTCTAGAACACGGTAATAAACTAGGAGATGAGTTATGGACTATATACGAGCAAGTCTTCTTGGCCTCAATCGACTGCCGCAAAATGGACCTGGCGACCATGTGTTTGAGAGAGCTCAAAACTCAATTTCCCAATAGCATTCGAGTGGAGAAACTCAATGCTATGCGACTGGAAGCATTCGAAAAGTACGAGGATGCCGAGCAAATTTACGAGAAGATTTTAGAAGCAGAGCCAGCCAATGCAGTGGTCCGCAAAAGGCTGGTCGCGATCCTCAAAGCTCAAAACAGGATCCCAGAAGCCGTCAAGGAACTTAATGAATACTTAAAAAAGTTCATGAGCGATCAAGAAGCGTGGACCGAGCTGTCAGAGCTCTACATCTCTCAGCAGGAACACGAGAAGGCAAAGTTTTGCATGGAAGAGTTGATCTTGGTCAATCCTCACAACCATTTGTTCCACCAGAGGTATGCTGAAATTCTCTACACCATTGGGAAAAACATGGAAAAGGCAAGAAAATACTTCGCTCAAGCTCTCAAATTGGACAACAATAACATGAGGGCTTTGTTTGGATTCTTCATGGCTTCAGCCCATTTGGCTAATTCATCCAAAGACTCAAAAGTGAAGAAAGCAAATTCGAAATATGCTGGCTGGGCTGCTGCACAGATCAATGAGAGATACCAGAATGCTAACCAATCACAGGAGGATGATAATCTAGGAGAACTGGAGAATATGTTGGAATCACTGCAGCTCGCTATTCCACAGAACATTCCTTCTCAGTGACTAGATGAAAGTTACTGGGTATACTTCCCTTTCAAGCAAAAATGCCAGTTACAGTCTGTAGAAGAAACTACACTATAGAATTCGTAATGCAAGACTAGTAGAGAAATCCTCAAAAGTAGCATCTCTCGCACAATTTGTCTTTCCACACATTTGGAAAGTGAAGAGAGACTTTTCACTTCATCACTGAACTACAAATTAGTAAATTATGTGTTGAGGAAACTTTCACTGAAATGCAAAAATTTGCCTTTTATTTCGTTGTTGACCCTAAACCGTCAGCTTGATGTGAAAGGCCTTGCTGAATGACTCCAAAAGAAACCAATTTTAGGGCCAAAAGAAGACAGTATCTAGTGAAGCCAAAAACACGCTACTTCAACAATCCTCACTTCTGTAACATGGACTCTGTGATCTTTCTAAAGTGGACACTTGACTTGAGGACACATCAAAATTAATGAAATGGTAATTTCTTGGGAAAAAGTCTAGTTTTGCCTCATCGGTTTTACCTAGTGTTCAAAAACGAAAAAAGAAAGCTTCCAAGATAATTTTTTGTATTGGTTGTGTTGAGCATTGTCTCCATTATAACTGTGGTCCTGTTCTTTATGATACATGTACATTTACATGTGCATGGTATACGTATGAAATGCTGTAAATATTCAGTGAAGAAAAAATTAGAGACCTACAGTGTATTGGTAGATAGTTAATTTTTTTTACTATTGATTGGTTGCATCTTGCATTTAAATTGTATTATCGATGATGATTGAAGAGAAATCAATAAAGGAAAAAAGTAAATATATTGCTACATCAGTGCTCTCACAAAACTGTTAAAATAATCCTTTTTTTACAATATAATATGTACTGATTGGTGGTTACCCATGATCTATTAGAAGGCAGATGCAGCTGACATTTTCCTTTGTTTTGTCCAACTTGGCTCAAAGTTTTGGAAATTAATGTCTAAAGAATAATCCAGATTGTCAGAGGAAGTGGAGGTCTTAAATCAGTGTAGAAGGAGCTCAGATACAAGTGAAGAAAACAAAGTAAAAGGAAAAGTGTATCTAATAACTTGGAAGTAACTTAAACACTAGAACAAGTCTTCACACAGTCAACTGCTATGAGGTAAGTTATGGAGTTTTTTTCCTGTGCCATTATGTCACATCTTTGCAGTTATACATATAGGCCACAGAAGACATAAAAATGGGTTGAAAATATCAGGGACGTGTTAGCCACTTTTCTAATGTTACCACATTTAGGGTGCATTTCTTTACTAAAATGCAAGATCAGATAAAAGATCGGGATCATTAGGATTTTTTGTTGAGAAAAGAAACAACGTATGCAAAGAGGGATTATTTTTCATTCATTTCCATAGAAACGACCCACAATATCAATGGTATCCCGGAGAAAGTATAACACGGCTTCTGACAAGGTTGCAAGTTTGCTTATCTTTCATTGTATTCTGGATGGTTTGCTTTAAGATACTGCTTTAGACAGGCCAAATGAAGATGAGTCTTGCAATAAGGTATGTATTGGAAAAGTAAAGTCTTGCAAGACATGCGGGCAAAGTTGTGTAGCAGTTTTTTCCTTGTAACTAGAATTATGCAGGTCCTGTTTGTATTGCGATTTTACCACCTCAATAAAACATATAAAATCGATCGTTTAATCCATGACTCCGGTTCAAAAATGGCCGTAAAGATAAGCAGTCTTGTCAAAAACCTGATGTATTAAGATTGTTTTGAGTTACTGCTGGCAATATTCACTATGTTTGGCTCTGTAGTAAAGAAACGCTTTGGATCATGTATCCAAAGTATCTGGCTTTGGACATGATCCAAAGAATCCACCTCCATTGTGGATCATTTGGATCCATGATCTGTTTTTGGATTTTAGTAAAGAAGTGAAATATCCATTTACGCATTAAAAATCTGGATTTGGATTTTAGTAAAGAAATGCACCCTTAACTGACATCTCTGATCTAGAACTAAACAAGTCATAACATACACAGTGAAATGATATCTAGTAGTTAAAAAAGTGCCTGACACAAACCCGATTGCAAACGCAAATATGATGATAATTTACAGGTACATTTAAGCATTATGATTTAAAGCTCCTGGATGAGAGGTTTATTAGAGACTGGGTGCTAAAATAAAAATTTTCTGTGTTTTGCATCCCCAACCCCTTCTGGAAATTTATGTTGTCTTAATAAAATTCTTTAGTTTTAGCTGCTGAGCCATGACTGCAAAATGTGGCAATTTCAGTCAAGCCACTTACATTGAGGCAGTTTGTCGAACTGTCTATTTATATTGTATTTGAAAATACAATAGCTCTATTTGTTGTTCAGCAAAATATTACTCTTTTGTCACTGTAAGTGCCGTGAACCGTTAACTTCCTAATGGTGGCAAAAGTAAAAAATTGTGAACAAAGTTTGTGAAATCCTAAGGAAAATACTGTACCATGTAAAAGTTCTGCGAGAGGTTTCATTTGAATGGTAACACCATAGAATTTCATCCATAGAGTAAAAAGTTAAGAGGTACAGTGGAACCTCGATATAATGAAGGGCCAGGGGACTGGCAAAATTTGCTCACTGTAATGAGATTCTTTTTCTTGTACTATTATTGGGGTAAAGAAAACCGTTTGTTATACGGAGGACTTCCTTATGGAGTGTTTTCACATGACGTCACGGCGCCATATTGATGTCCCAAAACAATGAAACGGAGGCCATGTTGGTGTCCCAAACCAGTCCTGTGCGAGTTGAACTCTTTTCTTATGCAAACGCTTTCTTTTGTTACAATAAATTTGCATCATTAGATGCTTGCCACGTGAGTGAAAACACTCTATATAGAGGCTCGTTAAACAGGCCCAGGAGTAAAGGGGCTGATAATGGCTGAATGTTATTTAACTTTTTGTGTTTCACACTTTAGGCTTACTAGAAGCGAGTGCGATTGACTGTTTCTTTTCCTTCTCTCTGTTAGAGATAAGACTATTTATGCGTGGTCACCCAAGACATGTTTGTAGTAAAAGGCAGAACCTTCATCATCAATTATTTCTACAATATACTGAAGGCCGAGTCCAGTTAAAGATCAAACCTGCTACTTCCTGCTCTGAAGACCTGAGTGCTCTGCAAAGCTAATCATGTGCTGAACAGTCCAGTCCCAAGCCCTGGCTAAATGATCATGACACCACAAATCAGAAAAATTGGTCATCTTTACGAATTGAAGGTAATTAATCACGTATTTATTCGATTAAACGCCGCGGCGTTTATTAAATTTTTCGTGATTCCAGTGCGGTGTTTATTTAAAATCCAATTTTTTTTCTGGAGAGGAAGCTTAATAAAAGAGCATTGAAGTATACTCACTTCGAACCGAAAAACGTTGTTCTCATTGAAGGAAAATTTCCAAAGCCTGATTAAGCTAAATTACCGTTGATTGTTCTCGTGTTTGATTATATTCCTTTGAGCTTCGAATGTACTGATCTTTTGTTACAATCAAGGAAAATAAATTCTTTAGGCCTGCTCAAACTTGATTATCACTGCATTTGCTTTTTGACTCCATTATTGGAATAACCGCCGCATCATGACGCGGCGTTTATTAACATTTCTGCTTCAAAATGCGGCGTTTAACGAATAAATACGGTATGCCCATAGTGCTTGAGATTATCATTTGATAGGAATCATGCCAAAGCTGTGCTTTTTATTGTTGTTTTTAGACACACAGAGTCTTAAGTTGTTGTTGTCGGTCAAAACTCGTTATTGTTAGAGCGTGTGTCCCACGCGTGGACACGTGGTACGAGTGAGGCCCTCTCTCAAGACCTTTTCGCACGCGCGAACCCTTGCTTGAATCGTGCGAGACGTGATAGTCTCGTCATCGTGTAAACTACGTGCGGGTGTCCACAAACCGTGACCAAGTCCTCGTCAGTTTCTGCATTTCGGATTAAACTTTTCCGCTCTGCTGGTTATTCGCATGTTACCACCGGATTATTTTCCGTAACACTAGCTTAACGAATAAAATGGAAAAAGAGCAAAACATCCGACTTAGTTGTCCACCGAATTGCGTGAGCGTTCAAGGTTAAGTTTCGTTTCTTTACCGATGTATTTACTGAGGCGAATCACACTCACGCGCGGGTCGTGGTAGTCCCCGCTGAACTACCTTGGGCAACAGCTGTCCGCATTTCCAATTAAATTATTGGGCTCGCGTATTTACATTTTATTTTATCCAGGAATTAGTAGGTAACTTTTGAAAACATCAGTTTATCAGGTAGAATTTTAGAAAGAACGACGGGTAATTTGAGTACCCCCTGTATGGTAAGGTGCTTATTTAAAGGTGACCTTGCCTTCAGTTTCCAAGAGTATTGAACTACGCCTTAGCTTCCATCCAAACAAGGACAACACGGGCACTCACAAGTATTTCAAGTATCTTCACCTCCCAAAATGTTACCTCCCGTTTACCTGTGAATGAAAATAATCCGGGGGAACAAGGCATTAATTGAAAACTTGTCGGGTGGGGGTGGTTGTAGTGCTTGGGCCAAAATCATGTTAATCCTGGTTCAGCTGGTTTTGGTCAATCGAATCGCCGAAATAAAAAGAAAAGCGTGCTTGAAAACGTAATGGGGTAAATCAAAGCCAGCCGCAACCCAGTTATGTTCAGCCAAAGTTTGTTTTTGACTACTCTTTCAAAACAAGCTACTCCATGCCGGTTTTAATTTATTTTGAAAACCGTATGATCATTTTCCTTGTACAGGTAAATGTAGACAGTAAGTCATACTGAATATAGAACCGGTCTAGGCCAAATACGTAGACTCCAATACCCTTTCTCAGACTAATCTGTTTGAAACGGCACAACCCATCTAACCTGCTTCAACGTTAATGTGCTATGTTTCTGTGTATGGTAACGTACGATATGTAATCGATACTATTTAATAATAAAGCAAATGCCACGAAAGGGTTTACAAAACCGGTACAAGAGCATGCTTAGTTTCGGCAAAAAAGACAGGAAAAAAAGAAACGAAGCGTCGCAGACTAAGACTGTGAGTTAGAGACAACCATTAGAAAGCGACTTTTTGACTGTTGTAGCTTATTTTGAAAAAATTTCTCAAATTTGCGCTTCAAATTTCCCTTTTTAGTGAATTCAATTTACTTCACATGCAGGCAGCGTCACGTCTCTGTTGATCGGATTAGTTTATTTTTAATTTAGAGGCCACTTGACTTCCCGTTCAACGGACTTTCCTTATTAGGTTGACCGGAAGTATTTCTTCACCAATTTTCCCTTTTGGGCACGAACGAGGAACACCGGAAACCTATCCAAAGCTAAACGCTTTTATTTACAGTTTTAGCTTCTTGAACAATCTACACTTCAGGATCAGCAAATACATCACCAAGGTAGGCCGTACGACGTAGAAAAATACTGCTCCTTTAATTTCTCTTTTCTTTTTGTGCGACGACTGTGATTGTCCAAAATGCAGTCGCTCGTTATTTTTTTTTTCTGCTGTAATGTCGCGATAAAGAAACGTATTTCATGTTTTTATATTGTGAATGGTTTATCCGAAATTTATTTTTCTTGCCTTTATTGCAACGCAACGCGGGAAAGCTGATACATCGTAGACCTCCGTTATGACGCAAGCATTCGAGAGGGACGTCTGTACACAGGCTACAATTGTAGCATTCACTCCATAAAGTTTTAACGGTTTATAATGGTTTATGTTTTTCTTTTCTTTTGCCTGTATCATTATCGTCTGTATCGTTTCGTGTACCTAAGACTTAACTCAGTTTTCTTGGATTGTTGCTCTAGACAAATTCATATCATTGTTTCATCAAGACTTGACCCCATGTAACCTTCTTCGAAACCTGTAGTTTATGCTCGTTCGCACACAGATTGAACGATTTTTAATAGTTTTTGATTGCCACGTTTTTCTTAGCCTCCACGCAGATGTTGTTTGGTGTTCGTTCGTCACGCATTCATTTCTCCCCCTGTCAGCTCCTTGGGGGAGAAATGAATGCGTGACGAACGAACCCCAAAGGACGTCTGCCGGGAGGCTACGTTTTTCTGGACCCAAAAAGATCTTAGAACATGGTTGTTAGAAACCTCTATTTTCCCTCGTCCTTTGATTACATTTCTGCTGTTCTTCTCATAACTAGGGACATGGTCATCCATTTTAAATCAAGTTATTGTTTCTCACTTACGGCGGAAGAAACCGAGTTGACTTTCAGCCCCAAATTGTTCTCAGTATTTCGTGTCATGGAGTTATTAGGCGACCCGCACGGCACGGCACGGCAATTGCTAATTTCCAAAGAAACAGAAAGAAAAAAATTCTTAACTTTCAGATGAAGCATCTTTAATGGCAATTGTATTTTAACTCTCTTTCTTTTTTATATTTTTCAATTTTCTTGTAGCTAGTTGTGTTTTATTACGTCTTGTGACATGAGCAATAATTGTTGCTGTGCTCAGATGCCCGCAACATGTCGATATTGTGTAAGCAAACATATAGATTTGTTGTGATTTCGAAGGTATAACAAGCAACGTAGGCCACAGGATAACCATACTGACTGTTTTCAATTCAGTGTCCGTCTCACAGGACACGTTGGGGTTTTAAGTAAATTCGGCTTCTGTTAATCTCTATCCATACGGCTGTAATATCATTGATTTTATAATCAAGCAAAACCAGTTTGCCCATATTTCAGTCTTGATTCATTAGAAGGAAGGGTTTCTTGGTTTTGCGGATGGGTGGAATCGCCCAATTACGTAATACAAAAGATTGAAAGGACAATTAACAAGCCCACGCCACAAAACAAAAGCAAACCAGCAATAGTTTCCGCAACACCAGGAAACACCCCTGAAAGGCGAATCGATTTACCTTGCCCCGCTGATTCTGTCTGAAAGTTACAAGATTTGTGAATTTACTGGAGCTAAGCTGTACGTCCGTTTTCTGGAGAAAAAGATCTTACCCGTGGCGGATCCAGGGGAGGGGCCGGGGGCCCGCCCCCCCCCCCCCTTATTTTTACACCAAACTGAGGCCCGAAGGGCCGAAAAAAATTGTTTTGGAGACCACCCCACCCCCTTATCTAAGGGTCTGGATGACCGTCCCCGCCCCCCCCCCCCCCCCCCCCCACCATCCCCCCCACCATCCCCATCTCAAGGGCTGGATCGGGCACTGCTTACGCCCTAATAAAATTTGCAAGCCTCAAAAAGAACTTTCCTGAGTTCCGCCTCCGTGAGCACACACAAAAAAAAGATGTCGAGGTTTGGCCGAAAAATTTTCGTCCTGTCAGCTGGGTGAAATTTTCTATGCAAATCCTGACTGTATTTGTCTACTCGAGCCTCCAGTTGGTGTCTTAACTTGTCAGGAATGCGGAAACGGTCTTTGTATGTGCTCTTTCCAAACTTTATCGATGGTTTTCAATATCTTGCTAAAATTATCGAGGCATGGTTCAAAACGAGGTATGTGGTGCAAAACGTTTCGAGGCATTTATCATATTTAGCGCTCCCAGTTATACGCGATCATGTTCAACTAGGAATATTGTCAAAGGGTCAGACTGTTACTGACTCATTGTTGCGAAAAACAGCAAATTTATGAGAGTAAGTTTCAAGGCAAAAACTATCCATTATGGTTGCCCAAGAACAAAATCAGATCCGTTATTTGTATATTTTTCGCAATTTTACTGGAACAGAGTGATTGAGCATTGTGTGATAACACTGAACTTTCTCTACCATCTACAGAGGCAATGAAGCCACACGTCTCTGTGTTAGGAATTTCTAGATTTGTCCTTATATGCTGTGCACTTCTTTTCTCGTGGGCTAAAGGAGATAAAACGAACCGAAGATTCGTAGGCCTTCCCGAATCTGGGCAGAGAGTAAGCCACAATGATACAAGTGGAAACAACAGAACTCTGATTATTCGCCACAATTTACCGGTAAGTCAGGTAGTTCATAGTTCTGATATTTATCCTCAGTGACATGCTAACCTCTTTTTTCAGGCCCCCCTCTCTCTGATGCATACTGCTGCTAAGACCAGCAAACGTTCCCGAACTCGAAGTGGTAAAATGTATTTTCCTTGCTGAGTGGCCAAAAACCTCACCCTCTTCAGGCCAGCGGAATTTAACCGAAACTGCACCGAACAGCAAAGCGCCCAATCAAGTTAAAGAGCAATGTCATGAAAATTTGTTTGGACAGAGCAGTTACAAAGTAGCTCGCTCGCCCTATACAACTCACGTTTTCACAAATCAGAACTGGCATTTCTATGCAAAGATTGTAACTGATTCTCAGCGTATTTTGCGTTTCCTGTTTATTTAACATTTGTGCTCGTGTTTGAAGTTTTCTGCCGTTTCAGACTGTTACAAATCACGCATATCTCCATTGTCCAAAAAGAAAAATTGCTTGTGAAGATGCGTTGTTATTTCTTGACAGGGGAAGATAATTTTTCACGAGGGTAATGAATTCTGGATTGAACTTCAAACGACCATCCCCGACGGACAAGTGAATAACTCCGAGGTGAAGGCAACGTACTCTTCCTTTGATAACGAGACTATTTTACTGCAAGTGGTAAGTGCTTCGCTCTATAATGAGCCATTTTATTCCAGTCTGTGCAAAACTTGCTTCTTATACCAAGAGATCCTATTATGGCTCTTGCATATACTTGCCATTCAGCTGTACTGTCTTCATAAAAGACACCGTTTCTTTGTACCGCCCCACCAGTCTGAGCCAGTCTGGCTTTGTATTTCGGTCAGCTAGGTTACTGGCATCGAAGGTTGTTATTCAGTACGAAGAGGTATTCCCCCGGGTATTCCCTCTCTGTATGAACAATTTTAAAACTTTTCTGGTTTTAGTAATGAGACTTTTAACGGGGATGGGACATAAACTCATCGCCTAACCCACAACCTGAAGGGCCAGGCGTTGCAATTCGTCCGGCCTTTCATCCAAAATCTGCCAAGCATAGTTAAACGCATCAGGGACCGAGGTCCCAACTGGTACCGC